>CM040421.1:173982878-174703749 GCA_022702705.1 Papilionanthe hookeriana x Papilionanthe teres
GCAGGTTTTACAATTCTTCAGGGAGTAGATTGTATACTGTTTTTTTGTACTGCACAGAATCATTTCTGATAATGGGTACGCTTTTAAAAAAATAAAGATCAACAATTTTGTCAGACGCCACGGGATAGACTGGAGGTACTCTACAATTTATTATGTCATGGAAAATGGCTTATCATAAGCATTCAACAAAACACTGGTTTTGATTTTAAAGAAGACACTCGACGATAACAAAAGAGGATGGCACGAGAAATTGTTAGAAGCCTTATGGGCTTACAGGACGACAGTTAGAACTCCGACACGGTCTACACCCTACACTCTCATGTACGGGTCCGAGCTAGTCTTACCATTGGAAGTACAACTACCATCACGTAGAGTCACCGTTGCAAATCAGATCACTACAGAAGAAAACGCCAAACTCTAACTAGCAGAATTGGAAGGCCTCGAAGGAAGAGATTACTCGCACAACATAATTTGGAACTTTATCAAGCAAAGATGATCCAGGCCCACGACAAATTTGTACGCCCAAGGTAGTTCAAAGTTGGTGACCTCGTACTTGTTCTTCGAAGGCCTATTTTGCACACCACAAGATAGGTGAAAAATTTCAACCGACATGGGATGGACCATTCGTGGTAGAGAAAATTTACTCTGGAGGAGCGTACCAGTTAGTGGATTCTCAAGGGAAAAGGCCTATGTTGCTGGTAAATGGACGATATCTAAAGAAATATTATGCAACATGAAATTGTTAAAAGGAGAGCTTTTGTTCTGATAAAGCTATGTGGCCAGTATCTGTGACTTGGTCTAAACTTTTGTAATAACTTCAAAATAAAATAAGATAAATTTCCTCTCAAGATATTCATGTGAAACTTCATTACTTTAAATCTCGTAAAATTACATTAAATAAGTTAATGCAATCAACATAACTTAAAACTTGTTAAAATAAATATTGATATTGTTCTTGTTTGTGCAAAATACCAACCACTCCCCCTGTCTCTCTCGTGTAGGAAATGTCAGGACGTAAGTCGATATTTGCTTCTAAAAGCGGCTTAAACCTTGCACTTCGGAACAAAGGGAAAACCTCGGGGTACGGTGGTACTAGAGGATTTGTCGATTCACACTTGGTTGCCAGCAGACACAGTCAACTTCAGACGATGATCACCACTCTAGAAGGTGATCTAGTTGCAGCTTTAGTTGAGAGACAGCCAGAGATGCCGTTGGGGTGCACTAAAAGAAGGAACGTGAATCATCGTAAGCGTCGTCTCCTAGACAGGATAGAGAGGAGGCAAGCCCGCCAGTTGGCCGTTGGGGTGCCAGAAGAAGTTTTCTATGAGCCTGAGATGAAAGAAATAGATGAAAGTTCACCGAGGACCGATACAGAGCCGGAGTTCGCCGAGGAGCCCGAGCCGGTATAGGATTTGATGGAAGAGGTTTTCACAAGATGCCCGACATGCAGCTCGGACTTCCCTCGATAGTTGACAGCTTCAGGGGCATTGTCAATGTGCCCGGACTGTAATGTGCTACAATTAGAAGAATACGAGACTATGAGGCATATGCCGCCGCCACACTGAGGAGGCAGCTTGGGGAGCGACCTGACATTGAGCCGTACGTACCAGAGTAAGTCCTTCTACCGCCGCCTCTGCCGATACTGGATTACATTATGGCAAAAATCTGAAAGGTTAAGAAGGACACATTCCAGCACTATGACATTATTCAGGGGAAAGCAGTTAACATTTTGGAAGGCCTGGAGTTATACACGAATGTATTCTCAAGAAATGATGAGCAGAAGATTTTGTACTGCATTAAAGCACATCAGACTGTAGGTAAGAGAGGTCGCCTGAGGCTAAGGACATACACTGAGCCCAAGAAGTGGAAAAGAGGAAAAGGTAGAGTCACGATTCAGTTAACTGCTACTACAATTTTGTAAAAGACAGGCAAGGCAATCCCACGAGGATTTTGCAATATGATGAGGTGGATGCGATACCACCGGAAATTCAGAAAATGATCAGGAGGATGGTCGAGTGGCATATACTACCTGCAGACTATATACCCAACAGCTGCATCATAAATATTTATGAGGATGGGGACTGCATCCCACCTCGTATCGATCATCATGACTTTATCAGAGCATTCTGCATAGTTTCATTTGCCAGTGAATGTGACATTATGTTTGGCCGAGTGATAGAGATCGTTGGAGCAGGGAAATTTGAAGGCACAACAAGGATTACTCTACTAGTGGAGTTAGTTTTGGTGCTCCAAGGAAACGGAGCAAATCTAGCAAAGCACTGCATCCTAGGGGTTCGAGGGCAAAGAATTTCAGTCACGTTCAGAAGGATGGATGAAGATAAGACGCCATTTTTCTACGAGCCAGATTCGGAGTTAGAGAGCTATCATTCGTTACCGCTGTGACAACAGTACCTCTGGGTGATTGCGAGGGGACTTTTGTCTCTGAGCATAACCTATGGGAGGTTGGCTTGTCCGCGGGGAAACTTACCAGACATCAGCAGATTTCTACCAGTTCTTGCATCAGCTCTCAGGAGTTATTATTACTCCAGCATTAATTTGATGGATGTTTCAGTTCCACTCATTCAGACAGGTGTACTTGATCGGTTGTGAGATGCTCGTCAGCACTTGATCAGTTGTACCAATGTTTTCAGTAAAATCAATGAAAATTTTTGTTTCAACTCTCTTATTTCGCAGAGTGTTCCCTTTGTGCGTAATGGTTGATAAGCCGCAGGACCGTGCTCAAGTTCCGAAAGGCAGAACAAACAAAGAACGATACAAAAAAAGGATATTAAAATAAAAACACACCTAAATAAATCAAATCAAAATTTGTGAAAGAAAGTAACATGATGGAGAAAAACAAAATCTAAGTTAAAAAGATAAAGAAATCTAATTCTTCCTGAAATTCTAAAACTTCTAGCTCGTCTTGAAAACCCCTCATATCAAAAAGAGCACATCACAAATTCTTGCATTTTACCCAATGCCACTTCCCACAAATGTCAAATTCATACATCACAATTCACGAATGCTACGAAGATCTCAAATCTGCACAAGCTTCGCATGAGCTACGCTACGTTCTACGTTTCGACTTCAGAATCCCCGATTCTGATTACTCTTACTTCATCACGTGGTAGGGAGACATCTACCTTTCAACTTCAGAATTCCTGATTTTGATTACCCTTACTACATCACGTGGTAGGGAGACATCTACCTTTCAACTTCAAAATCCTCGATTCTGATTACCATAACTACATCACGTTGTAGGGCGACATCTACCTTTTGACTTCAGAATCCCTAATTCTGATCTCCCTTACTACATCATGTGGTAGGGAGACATCTACCTATTGGCTTCAGAATCCCCGATTTCGATCACCGTTACTACATCACGTGCTATGGAGACATCTACGTTTCGACTTCAGAATCCTCAATTCTGATCACCCTTACTACATCACGTGGTAGGGAGACATCTACCTTTCGACTTAAGAATCCCCGATTCTAATCACCCTTACTACATCACATGGTAGGAAGACATCAACCTTTCGATTTCAGAATCCCCGATTCTGATTACCGTTACTACATCATATGGTAGGGAGACATCGACCTTTCAATTTCAGAATCCCCGGTTTTGATTACCCTTACTAAATCACGTGGTAGGGAGACATCTACCTTTCGACTTTAGAATCCCCGATTCTGATTACCCTAACAGCATCACGTGGTAGGGAGACATCTGCCTTTTAACTTCAGAATCCTCGAGTCTGATTACCCTTACTACATCACGTGGTAGGGATAAATCTACCTTTTGACTTCAGAATCCATGATTCTGCTTACCCTTACTACATCACATGGTAGGGAGACATCTACCTTTCGACTTCAGAATCCTCGATTCAGATTACCCTTACTACATCACGTGGTAGGGAGACATCTACCTTTAGACTTCAGAATCCCCGATTCTGATTACCCTTACTACATCACAGGGTAGGAGGACATCTACCTTTCAACTTCAGAATCCCTGATTCTGATCACCCTTACTATATCACGTGGTAGGGAGACATCCACCTTTCGGCTTCAGAATCCCCGATTCTGATCACCCTTACAACATCTTGTGGTAGGGAGACATCTACCTTTCAGCTTCAAAATCCCTGATTCTAATCACCCTTACTACATCACATGGTAGGGAGACATCTACCTTTAGGCTTCAGAATCCTCAATTTTGATCACCCTTACTACATCACGTGGAAGGGAGACATCTACCTTTCGGCTTCAGAATCCCCGGATTCTGATCACCCTTAATACATCACGTGGTAGGGAGACATCTACCTTTCGTCTTCAGAATCCCCAATTCTAATTACCCTTACTACATCATGTGGTAGGGAGACATCTACCTTTCTGGAGTCAGAACCTAAATTCTAATCACCCTTACTACATCACGTGGTAGGGAGACATTTACCATTCAGCTTTAGATTCCCTGATTCTGATCAACCTTACTACATCACGTGTTAAAGAGACATCTACCTTTTGACTTCAAAATCCTTGATTCTGATTACCCTTACCACATCACGTGGTAGGGAGACATCTACCTTTCGACTTCAGAATCCCCGATTCTGATCACCCTTACTACATCACTTGGTAGGGAGACATCTACCTTTCGGTTTCAGAATCCCCGATTCTGATTACCCTTACTACATCTTGTGGCAGGGAGACATCTACCTTTCTGGAGTCAGTACCAAAATTCTGATCACCATTACTACAACACGTAGTAGGGAGACATCTACCTTTCTGGAGTCATCACCTAAATTCGGATCACCCTTACTACATTACGTAGTAGGGAGACACCTACATTTCGAGATCAGTACCTAAATTCCGATCACCCTTACTACTCCACGTGGTGAGGAGACATCCAATTTTCAGGATTGTTGCAAGGACATTTGATTCTTTCCAACTTTCGAGGTCGATCGTCAACTACCGATCCTCATTTCTTGGCTAGTACGTAAATTCTAGTCCTAACTTTTTTTTAAATTTCACCAATCCATCCACTCATAAGCTTTTACAAATCTCAAAATTTTGTTTAATTAAAACCTCAAATTAAAACTCAAATTAAAATTCATAATTCAAGAAAAGTTTTTCAAAATTTGAAACCCAAACTCAAGTTCTCAAATAAAATCAAATCGGGTCGCCTTTAGAATGTAGAAGAGTGAATTCTTTTATGCATTTTAAAGGTTTTCCCCCACTGTTCCCCAGCTGGAGTTTTCTCTTCCTCAGCGGAAGTTTAATCCCCAGCGGATACTTTCTCACTTGATTCATGCCTCCTGTTTTGAGTTTTGACTCATACAGTTGTGTTGCTTTTGTTGATCCTATCGGTTAACACCATTATGTGCAGTGTGCTCTTCTCGCACATCACACTTGTTGGGGGTCCATTTGTTGACGTCACTTTTGGTTAGGGTCTAGTTTCTTCTTAGATAGCCTAGGGTCTAGCCATAGGACTCACTTGGTGACTTTTCTTAGAAGACTAGCCATGGAACCCTACCACCTAAAAATTCCACATGCTTGCTTTTCTCACTTGAGCTTTCACATGTTAAAGCCTAACCTCTAATGATCAGAGGAAAGAAACTAAACATAAGGATGGCCAAGTGAAATCCCCTATAGGTGGTCCGGCCTTAAGGTTGACCCTGGGAGGTCCGGGACTCATGTTATGCACTCACACACTACACACTTACAACTCAGAACCAAACACATCCCATTTTGATCCCTTAACTCTTTGGAAACTCACGTGGATAGTTTCACCAAATCCTCAGCCTATGGCTAAGGTGACCAAGACTAAAACATAGAGGACCAAAGAGAGTCAGTTCTGATCAATAACTCAAACAGTTTGACATCCCAAATTGAATTTTGAAATTCTACTAAATTCTCAAATTTTGATCGTTAGCCCTTAAACCCCGCCAAATGACCTAAATACCCCAAAACTCCACAAAATTCCTAAAATATCCCTAAATTTCCAAAATTCCTAAAAATCATTCTGAAATACCTCTCACCACTCAAATTGACCAAAATTACCCAAATTTACAAAAATTTCCAAAATTGCCTCAAATTGGCTCAAATTACCAAATTGCCTCTAAAAAGGGCCCCAAAACCCACTTCCCAGAATCATCCAAACTCTCCAAAAGTCATTCCAAAGTGTCCCCCTCATCACACTGAGAAGTTTGACTCTAAACATGCTATACTTCCGAGCAACCGGTGGGCCCCTCGCAACCAAAGAAGCCATACTTGAAAGACGTTCAGGGGTTCGCAAAATCGTCCGCATTGGTCAGAATGCTCCCGGACACTCTCGTTTGACTCCAAATTTAATTTTGTACTTCCCATAGCCTTTAATTTAGCCTTTTGACAACTTATCCCGAAAACCCTCAAAATTACCAAAATGCCCCTACTTATCCAAAAATTCGAAAAATTCCAAAAATTCCCAAAACCTCCAAAAATTCCCAATTTCATTTGTTTCAACTACTCCATAGCCCAATTTTGTCACTTTAACCTGATTTCGTCAAAAGTCCCAAATTTGACGTTTTTGACTCGACCATCGACGAGGTTGCCCAAAAGACCCTGGATCGTGAGACGGAGTGCACCGTTGTATCCAGAACATCAAAATTACTTCGGAAGGATATATAATTTGCTATGGTTCGACTCACGGGCGAACAGTGCCAAAATCGGTGTGATAGGGTAAGTAATTAATTATTAAAATAATTTCTTTTTTTTGCTTTTTCTCTAACCTAGCCCTAGCCGACGCCCCCTCTCCCCCTTTTGTTCGCAAATTTCAGCCTGGCCAAACCCTAGCTAGCTTGGCTGAAACTTCCATGGTGTCCCCTATTTACTTCTTCTCCAAGGCATGACTTCTCTTCTCCTGGCTTCAATCCCATCAATGGCAGCCATCCATCATCTCCTTCAGGCATTAGTCATTTTTTTCTACATTCCTTTCATCTCTATCACCTCAAAGGAGGTTTAATGGCTGCATCTCCTTTCTACCAAAGGTCCTTACCCATGGGTAAGTTCAAGGCCTCATCTTCTTCTTCTTCTTTTCTTCTTCTTTTCTCTATAAAATGGCCTTTTTTTACCCTTTGGTGTTGGCCGAATATTGAAGAAGCTTGGGTAGGTGTTGCCTGAATCTCTTCAAAAAACTTGTTTTTACCTTTCTTTGGTGCTTCATACCAAGTGGTAACCCTCTTAGTTCCTTAATCTTTTTGGTTGTTTGATATTTGATGTTGGAAGTGATGCATTCTATGGTTTAGTTGTTAGTTTGACTATCTTTTCTTTTCTTATGTTACATTGCTACAAAGTTCTTTAAAAAAAATGGAGAAAGGATGATGAAAGGAAAGTTTGGTCATGCTTAATGGTTGGTCGTGGTGGAGAAAAAAGTCAAGTTTCTTATGGCCTTTGCCTCCTCTTGTTAAATACATGGAATTTTATGGCTATGTTTCTTTTGATTTTTTATTCCTATTGATTCCATGTTAAAAAAGCTAGAGAAATCTTTTCTCTCCTCATATCATGTGCTGCAAGTTTCTTTAAAAAAAAATGATGATAGGAAAGTTTGATTTTGTTTAAAGCATTGGTGGAGGAAAGGTTAAGCTTGCTAATGTCTTTGCCTCCTTTTGTTGATTCATGAAAGTTGGTGGCTATGCTTCTATTGCTTTTATTCACAATGATAGCATGATTAAGAGGCTAGAGAAATCTTTTTTTTTCCTCATATTACATTGCTAAAAGCTTCTTTAAAAAAGAAAATAATGAAGGGAAAGTTTGGATTTTGCTTAAGACATTGGTGGAGGAATGGGTGAGCTTGCTAATGTCTTTGCTCCTTTTGTTGATTCATGAAATTTAGTGGTTATGCTTTTTTTATTCATAACAGTATCATATCATGTGAAGGTAATATGAGCATGGAAGTTCATAGAGGTGGAGTTTGTTATATTTCATTTTTACATTTGTATGCATGGTGGCAAGACAGTTTAAGGGAATTTCAAAATTTTGGAAACTCTATGCATTAAGGCTTCTCTTTGTGCATCAAGTAATTGGCCTGGTTTCATTTGGGCTTGAGCAAGAGGAGGAATGCTTGTTATGGTTTTGATATACTCATGTACTTACCTCTTTTTCTTTAAGTTCATCATTACCTACATGTTTAATATTGGCCTTAGTTGGATGAAAGAGCATGCTTACTAATTAGATAGCTTTGTGAAATTTTGTGCAAAATTCGGATTACAAAATGCTTACTTTTGGAACACTCACAAATGAGACCATACATGCTTGTTTTTCACTTCTTTCACTAAGCTTTCATACATATAACACTTGGGCATTGATTTTACACACACTTCACCTCATTCCATACATGAAATCCATCTTTTTACACAACACTTTACTTTTAAAACACCCATGTGCTACACACAAGGGTTTCACATTCTACATACACTTCACCAAATTTTAAAACACCTACATGCTACATCCAAGAGTTCTACATTTCACATGCATTTGACACTTGTGGAGGTGGCTATTAGCATCAAATGTTTGTTGGAGGAGAGGGGAATTGCTACATATATATTTGTGGCACTTGTTTTGATTATGCTCATTACATGTTTGAAGGAATAGCATCAGATATATGTTGCCCAAAGTAAAAATGTATACTTGTATGTTCATTTGGAATTGATTTGGATCAATCTTATGCATGCCCAAAGTAAAAATCTGCACTTGTATGTTCATTTTGAATTGATTTGGATCAATCCTATGCATGCACAACGTAAAAATCTGCACTTGTATGTTCATTTGGAATTGCTCTGGATCAATCCTATCATGCCTAAAGTAAAAATCTGCATTTGTATGTTCATTTGGAATTGATTTAGATCAATCCTATGCATGCCTAAATAGAAAATCTGCACTTGTGAATTTATTTTGAGTTGATTTAGATCACTCTTATGCTTCCCCTACATGAAAAATTGCACCGTTACACTTGTTATAAGTCGGTTTTAAACTCCACTTTGCTGCCCCTATGTGAAAATTTACATTGGTAGTCATGTTTCAAAGCTTCATGTTTATGCAATGTGAAAGGTTATAGTCTCTCTTTAACTATGCTTCTCTATGTTGGATAGGCTTAGCTTGGAAAACTTGATACGCTCTACTTTATGTTACAAAACATCTCTATGTTTAGTGTATTTTGCTTGAAGCTTTGAGCTCTACTCCTTCATGAGATATATGCATGTATAGGTGGCATTCCTTTTCTTCATTCTTACTCACTTTAATGCATGATTGAGTACTTAATGAAGTGTGAAATGCTGCTTAGCCTTTCTCTTAACAAATGTGGGGTTTGCTTTGCTTTTGAGAGAAGAGAGTTATTGTGAGAAAATAAAAGAAAATGGGAAAAGAAAGAAAAGAAAAAAAAGGGGAAAAGGGAAGGGAAGAAGATTGGGTAGAAGGGTTGAGTGACATGCTCTACTTTCTCTATTCTTGCTTCTTTATGCTAGCTACACCGTATTTATGAAATTTGGCGTGTCCTAGTTTCTATTGTTAGCTTGGGTTAGAGGTTGTTTTGGAGTTCGCTTGGCTCCACTCTTTCCCCTCCACCTTGTGGTTTGATTGTTTTATTGGGATGAGATTTCATGTATAAGTGTTAATGCTCCTCTTTTGCTTACATTGTTTGCATGCTTGGAAATTTGGAATACATGCTATGAATCGTGTTGATGGTATGGCTTAGGTTTAAATCTCGGAGCCCTTTTAGCTACATGCTTGCTCTCAAACTTGCAGTTTGGATGAGGTTTGGAAAAGAAGGATATGATGATTGCTTTTTATTTTTCCTAGTATTACATGTTTAGTATGAAATGGGTTGGTGAAGCTCTATGATTGAATGATTATTTGGTGAAGCACTTATTGCGATGCATTCTTATGATATTCTATTTGTTATACTATTGCATATGTGGATGAACTTATACTTGTTGGAAAAACATATAAAAGAGTGGAGGTTCTGCTGAATTTTTCTTCTAAATTTGCTTCTTCATTTCTCTTTATGCCATGAGGTTACGCGGTTTTGGCCCCTTATGGGCTCGGTTTTTGGCCTTATGGAGGCTCAGTCCCCCCCCCCCCTTGCACCTAATTATGGCACAGCTTCTAGCTTTGAATGGTTTAGCTATGAGGGCTTTCTCCTGCCTTTTTCTTGAGGGTTCGATTTCCTTTTTTTGGCAACTCTTCTTCTTAGTTTTATGACGACCCGGCTTGGAGCTTTGTGTGGCTCGGCCTCATGGCCCGATGGGCCCGTTTTCTTTAAGTTTGGTTGGGTCTCTTTTTGAACATACATGTCTTAGTTCCGGGCATTCACATGGTTTGGTTTCTAGCATGAAAAACAGACTTATGTTTTCTTCGGAAGTCTTTCTTCGTTAAGGCTCAAGTTGTATTTTTGGATCTCCTTCGTTAAGGTTTCAAAATCTGAAAGTTTCATTTGTCAAAGTTTAATTCACATCTGAAAGAACCGTTTTTTTCATAATGTTGGGGTTTGGAAATAGCTTTCATTCGGTTTTAAGGGCCGATCCGCTTCCTTTACGACATCGTTTTAGGCGGGTCGTTCTCTCTTCTTTCTTTTCCTTGTCCCTAGTCCTTTGTTTCTTCTTTCTTCTTAACTTGAGTCTTGCGCTTATGTACGAGACATAAGTGCACACATATAGCTTTTTGCTATATGTGGGGCCATCAAGAAAGGCTATAAGTAGGATGGTTAGGGAGGACGATGATGACATTGCATTAGAGAGGGATACAAGGGATTTCTAGAATAGTGTCTCCTGACTCAGAGACCCTGGAGAGGGTAGAGGAAGGAATTTACGATACTATTAGCCCAACCTTAAGGTATCTGCCACTATCAATCTTAGGTTGCTAGCTGTCCTAGTTCGATTTGGATAGTCAACCTGTGGATCACACTGTTTTACAAAATATACAAATACATTTTAAAATACAAAAGTACCCCCACTACAAAATAGCCTTTCACCCATAAATTTTTACTTGCATGCAATCCAAATTAAAATAAATGAAAAATTTACAATGGTCCACGGTTAACTGTTTGGATCGAGCTAGGACTGCCATCTGTTGGATGACGGTCTGGTAGTCAGCACTTAAGGTTGGGATATATACAGCACAGCTCTGAGTCCTCCGTGCATCGTGTTTACGGTCCTCCCGGACTTGTAGTCTGCCTTTTTATTCTTCTCACGGTTACCTTCTCTACGAGTTTTCTACAAATTTTACTACGATTTTTCTACTGGTTGTTGTGGTTTGTCCCGAGTTTTCTACGGACTGTCTCCGATGTCTTTTCCTCAAAATTTTCATGAATTGCTCTTTCCAACTTCTCCTACATACTTTTACATTTTCACATACACCTCAGTACACACTTGCATCACTTGCCTGCTACTACTGTTTTACCTTTTTGTGCCATACTCATATTTTCTCGCTATTGTTGTTTTATTTTACTACATACACCGCTACTACTGTTTCTTCACTACTGCACTTTACCTTTTGTGCTTTACTTTACATTTACTTTATTGCAAGTCATGATATTTGCTTGTGAAAATTAAAATTACCCCACAACATTCAAAATATAAAATAACTCAAAACTTAATCACAAACAAAATAAAATTTGCAACTTCAGTTAAATTAAAACGTCTCTTGGATGAATGGGAATCCCACGGAAGAGGTAACCTACGTGTTGCTAACGGAGTTTCCCATGGTCTAAATGAAGTGTGAAACTTATCAATTGAGTTTAGCAAATTCATTTAGATTAAGTGAATCTGATGAAAATGGTGAAACCAGAACGAGGGAACCATGGGATCCTAACCGGTGTCACCATAATCAACTTAAACATTTGTTTTAATTAAAACACTAAGCTACCTTCCATAACATGAAACTTCTCTCACCCCCCTGATTTTCACTTCTTAAACTAAACATTTTGCAATTACAAGGAGCTCGAGGCATACACTGTGGGCAGCAAGATTAAGGACGTGGAAGAACATGTTCGAGAGAGAGTAAATAACGGATCTACAACAACAACTCTCTTCCTTAGAATTAAATAACAAGCCATAGGACTTTGAGATAACCTACCTAGTGCGGCATAAACCCTCACCTTATCTTTTGGGCCTTTGCACTTAGTGCAATATAAGTCCCAACTAGTTTTAGGTTTCCGAGGTTGTCATCTGGTATGATGTAAACCCTCCCAGTTTCTAGGCTATTCACTTGATCGACATCAAGTGAGCGTAAGCCCTAACTTAATTAAAATCGACAGGATGAAATATAAAGATATCTTCTCTACCTAAATTGTGCCAAATAATAGGATAGATTGGGAAGTCACCAAGACTCCTTCTTGGATCCATGACCTCTCTTAGTTCTTCCTCATTTGGGTTCATACAATAACTGTTCCAGAACTTTAAGCCACTCACCTATTGGATTTTGATTACCTCACTTTCATTGAAAATCCTAGCCTTTGGAAGTTAATTCATAAAATTATATTTTCTAATCTAAATCGAGAGTTTTATTAGGTGACTTGGTTATCTAAGATGTAATTAACTATAGGGGCTTGCTCTTATAGGAAACGGAAACTAACCCCAGCATTAATATAAACCTTATCTAATCCATATGTATTAGATAGGGGAATTTGTTGGTCAAAATAAAAGGTTTGCACACCAGAACGGATGTCATGAATTTTGTAGTTTATTTGATCAAGCAGTGTGTCTATTCCTCGGGATAGATGTATTTTTTGCGATATCGTGCTCATTCATTTCAAACTACTAAATGAATGAGATTCATCCATTCTTTTTTTTTTAAGTTTAAAAGATTATTTTCATAAATCCTTATATATACATTAAATTAAATCAAAACCACATTTTATAAAACCACATTTTATAATTTTCAAAAGTCCCAAACCCCACAAATTTAATCGGCCAACAGGGTAAAGAATAAAATTGCTTCTATTTGGCACAACACACTTAAATACTTCCTCAACGAAATTCCATAATTATTATTTATTCATTGAGAGGAAAATTATACATATACTTGCGTAGTATCCCATATTACAAATAATTAAAGTATAATTTATATCTAAATCGTAAGCATAAATTTTCAAGAATTAAGTTTTTAGCACCGTTGCAAGAGAAATTACTTAAAATATCATTTAAAGAAAATCTAAGAAATATTAAGTTTTTACTTTTCATTTTTTTGTTATTGTGTTTTATTTTATTTTGTTAATTGTGTATGTGTAATTCAGGTTTTGAGGGACTTGTGCCTTACGATTCTAAATTAGAGAGAACTACCAGAAAAATAAAAAAAATTAAAAAAACAGAAAAAGATAAAATATTCAATAAATAGTAAATCAAGATCATCAAAATGTTGAAATCCATCAAGAATTTAGAATTTTAAAAGTTTATGCTAACCCTACAGTGGATGAACTTCATGGTAGTATTCAACACCCTGCTGTAGCTGCTAATTCATTTGAACTTAAACCTAATATTATCCAGATGGTATCTAATAATCAGTTTTGGGGAGTACCAACTGAAGATCCTAATTTACATCTTGCCAATCTTCTAGAATTGTGCTCTACTTTTAAATACGATGGTGTTTCGGATGATGATATTTGTCGGCGTATTTTATAGGTTGAGTGTTTAATTTAAATTTACAGATATATTTGGAAAATAGCATTTTGATTTTTGAAAATAGTTTTAAGTTTGAAAAATTTTGAAGTATGAAGTCAAACAAATCTCACACCTCGAAAAGTTTTTATAAACGAGCACCGCATTACAAACTGTGTATCTATCCCGAGGAATAGACACACTAGTTGATAATGAGGCTCGATTAAATAAACTAATAGATTTATGACATCCATTTGGTCTGCGAACCAATTTTATATGCCGACAAATTTCCCCTACTTAATATAAAGGAATTAAGCAGGGTTTATATTACCTGGGTTCTTAAAGTTGCCTATAAGGACAAGCCCCTACAGTAAATTACATCCTAAGTGATGGGAATCACTTAAGAAAACTCTCGATAATGATCAGTGGTTCAGCCTTCAAGAATTTCAAAATTTAAGGTTTTAAAGGATTAGGTTTTGGAAGTTTCAATAGGGAATAGATCAAATTCGGAACACTTATTTTGGGAATCCAAAGGAAGAGAAGTAGGGGAAATTGAGGATCCAAGAGGAATCTTGGCAACTTCCCGAACTATCCTATTAGTTGGCTTTAATTTGGAAATTTATTTAATGTTGCAATCCTGCCAATTTTAATTAATTAGGACTTATGTTCGTATGATATAATCACACATAAAGCCTCGAAGATGTGAGGGTTTATATCATACCAAACGACTAACTCGGAGTCCTAAGATGAGTTAGGGCTTAATTTGCATAATATGATTATGCAAATGCCTAACGAAAAGTTAAGGATTTGTGTTGCACTAGGAAAACTACCTCGAAATTCTATTGCTTGTTACTTAAACTAAGGAAGGGGTTAAGCTGATGAAGATTTGTTTTGCTATTGATGATGACCGTGCTGCCCACCATGCTTGCTCCAAGCTCCTCGTTATTGCAGAAGGTTTAGTTTTCGAAAGTGGCAATCAAGTGATGAGAGAAGTGTTTTGGTTTAGAGAGGTTAAAAATTTAGATGGCTTAGTGTTTAAATTAAAACAAATCTTAAAGTTGATTAACCAGAACCGATTAAGATCCCACAGTTATGTCATCCTGACACCACTATTTTCATCAGATTCACTTAGTCCAAACGAATTTGCTAAACTCAACTGAATGAGTTTCACACTTTCATTTAGACCATGGGAAATCTCGTTAGCAACACGTGGGTTACATCATCCGAGGGATTCCTGATCATCCAAGGAGACGTTTTAATTTAGTTGTAATTGTAGTTTTGTTGTTTTGCTTGTGATTAAATTTTCAGTTGTTTTATATTATGAATGTTGTGGCGGTGAATTTTTATTTTGTTGTGATTTTTAATTTAGTTTTGGTTTAGTTTTGCGGCTATCCTAAAGGTTTCAGTTTTCATGGGTGACATTGTTGTTTAACATGCAAGTTTGCAATAAAAAGAAAGTACAGCGCAGGTAAATAAATTGCTAAAAAATAAAAGCGTACATGGCGGGTCTTCTCGTCATTTTCAGGTGCACTTAAAACACATGTTAGAGCATTTATATATTTAAAAGAAAGCACCTAGGTAAAGCTAAGGGAAGGTTCTGGTTGTCTACCAAATCCTACTCCTATCACTAGTCAAGTTCTTAGGTGTGTTTATAGATGATTTTTTTCATCAAAGAACAATGAAGTTAAATTGTTCTTCTAAAACATCCCATTAGGTTGGGAAAGTGCTTAGGACGAGTCCTGAACATCTTTTCAACACTGCTGGGATTATTCTGAGTCCAAATGAATTTCATCGTATGGATGAATTAATCATCCAAGAATTTAGTTAAGTCTTGATTCTTGCTCAGTGAACTAGGATGTTTGATTATCTCATGAGTAAAGTGACATTTCATTTGATGCTTTATTAAATAATTATAAGAGTGATAGCCTTTAGGGGCAAATCAGTTCATTAGAGGGTTTTAACCATTCTTAGTTACAGTTGGATTGATGATTTAGTTATAAAAATCCTTAAATTGATTTTTCAAATATTTTAGGTCATTTAAGTTGAAGAAGGTATTTTGAATTATTTGATTCAGTTAAGTTTTAACGATTTAAGTTTGGTTTTCAACTTAATCATGATGCTTTGAATTAATTTTTAGTTAGTTTAATTTTAATGTCTTGATTATGAATTGTTCTAAATTGACCTTAATATTCCAATTTTTGTTTCAATCTTAGTTCTGGGTGATTTCAAATTGATTTTAATATCTTAAGTCATCTTAATTTGATTTTAAATTATCTTATATTAACTTAAGTATTTTTAAGCTTTTAATTTAATTATAAGATTTCAAGATTATTCCTTTTAGTTTCAAAAATCATTTTGTATGGCTTCATTAGTAAAAGTTAAGTGATGTTTGATCAATTCATTGATTAGGGATTCAATTTCAAAGTATTAGAATCTTCCTATATTAAATCCCTTAACCTTAATAATTCATTTCTTAATTAACTTCCAAAGTTTAATGATTTAATTAATTAATATTTCTTATTTAAAAGTTCAAGATGATTAATGGGTTTTATTCCTTAAATCCCTTAGTTTCAATCATCCAAGTGGAAAATTAAGATCAAATATTTTACCCTTCCCTTTGGTTAAGCCTAAATATTAATTAAGGTTAAAGCCTTTTAATTACCTTAATGCCCTCTTAAGCTTATTCATCTCATAATTTATTAAATTAAGCTCAAATGAACTTAAAATTTTTATGTTACCTCACCCACATGTCAATTAAGACATTAGAGGAGAAAATGTGATTTTTCAATTTTTAATTTAATTT
This sequence comes from Papilionanthe hookeriana x Papilionanthe teres, assembly GCA_022702705.1. Lineage (NCBI taxonomy): Eukaryota > Viridiplantae > Streptophyta > Magnoliopsida > Asparagales > Orchidaceae > Papilionanthe > Papilionanthe hookeriana x Papilionanthe teres. The sequence continues at coordinate 173,999,295 of CM040421.1, forward strand.
ATATAATTATTTTAGTGAAAAATAAGGATTTTCAATGAAAATTCAACAACATGACCAAGGTAAAGTTTATGTCATTAGAAAAATTAGGGGAGGTTCCTACTGACCAGAGGACCACTTGAGCCAATTTTGGTGATTTTTTAATTATATTTTATTTATTATAATTATTTTAATCTTTGGGGTATTAATTAATTATAAAATAAAATAAAAGTTAAAAATTGAGTTTTATATTTTTCTCAAATTCCTCTGAGGTCAGAGAACTCAGAGAAGCAAATTTTATATTTTTATGATTTTTCTTTGAATTTTTAAAATTATTTTAGTGAAAGTGTTGAAAATCCATTTTTAAATATTAAAAATTACCCTAAGCCTTTAAAATTCAATATCTTCACCTATAGACTTGGGAAAAATTTTTGATTGGTTCTTAAGTAATTAAGGGACCATTTATGACATTTTTATGAATTTTAATATTATTATGACTTTTATACTTTTTTAATTATTAAAGTATTCAAAATTAGGTGAAAATTGAAAATTTTAGAAAAATTTCAATTTTAATTTTCTTAGACTCCTCTGATATCAGAGAGGCCTTAAAACCAATTTGGCGAATTTTTGAATTGTATTTTGAGTTTTATGAATTTTTTAATTTAAAAAATGGTTGTGTAACTTGAATAATTCATTTAGTGAGTTAAATCATTTCTAATTGGCTTGAAATTTTTATGTGGGATTCCCCTGACCCTAAAGATCAGTGGAGAATTGATTTCATGTAATTTTGATGTGTGGTTGTTTCAAACTAATTTAATTTCAATTTTGGGGTTTTAGCCAAATTAGAGTTTGTTTAAGTGAATTAAATCAAGTTACAATTTTCCTAGGGTCCTCAAGTCAAGAGATACTTCCCCTAATTTTTCCAAATTTTTATGATCAACATGCTAAATTTCACAATTAATTTTCCAAAAAATGACTCTGAACTTAGAAAATATATAACTTGCCATAGACATAGCCTCTGGTCTCGAAAAATTCAGGGAATGTTCCTAAGATCAGAGGCTACAAAAGCCATATGGTCTCATGCTATGGTGAATTATGCATGCTAATGGAGAATTAAAACATTAAGAAAAATATTAAATTAATTAAAAATCACAGTATCAACAAAATAACTTGATTCTTTTTCCACATTATTATCCGCTGTTCACTAAGCAAGAAGGTATTTTTAGTTTATTTTTATGATTTTTCTATGCAAAGTGTTGACCTCATTTTTGATGAGGTCTTCTCTTCTTCTTTTAAGTACTTAGGATCTAGCCTTAGGCTTTTCCTTTGATCGTCTTAGAGGACTAGAAATGGAACCTACCCTTTAGAAGTCCAAACACCTCTTGACTCCCTGCAAACCCCACAAACTTGATTGTAGACCCCTAATCACCTAGAGGGTTGAAATTAAATGTGAAAGTTTAAAGGATGAGTTCCTATAGGACTCTTTGGCCTTAGAACTGCCTACAGGTGGCCCGGTCCAGTGAAGGGGCCGACTTACACACACACTACATTTATACACTACACTTTCACACACCTCCTAAAACCACACCTATACTCGACTTGACCTCCCGACTCATGTAGGTGATTCACATGGATGGTCCTTAACCCCTAAGCCCTCGGCTAAGAGGGTTAGGAACAACATAGTGGATGCCTCAAATGAGTCCCTTCATGGCTCATGTGGGCTTGATATGGCTTCATGGCTCAACCAAAATGATTTTATTCCACTTATATTCACCGATCTTCAATTTTCGACCCCAGGACCCTACACCCGCTAGCTCTACCCAAAACCCTTGAAACTACCCAAATTTCTCAAAAATTTCCAAATCACCCAAAATTCTCCAAAATCATTCCTAAACATTTCTCTCCACTCAAATTGACCATCCATACCCAAAAATACCAAAAATTCCAAAAAAAAACCTCCCAATACCCTCCAAATACCCAAAATACTCCCCTTGACCCAAAAATCCAGAAATTCAGAAAATTCCCAGAAAATTCCAGAAAATCCCAAAGATTCCGAATTTCATTTTGTTCAACTACACCATGGGTCAATTTTGTCAATTTACCCCACTTTTGTCAAAACCCCCAATTTGACCCATTTTAACCCTAAGTGAACCCAATGTCAAACCAAACCTACCCAATCGACCCAAATTCTGGTCCAATTCAATTCTAAACTTCAATTCAACATTCCCAACACCAATCTAGACCAAATCCAAGTCTAATTTTATTGACATTTGGATCCAATTTCACTTTTGGCCTTAAAGCCCAATTTGGACCCATGACCCAAACCTAACCCAAACTCACCCGATTCGACTCCAATTAACCCCAAATCTTTTCTAAACCTTCCTTAGCATCCCCACAAACAAAACACTAACATTATTTGCCCAACATTTAGACCCAAACCTCACTCATATTCAACCCAAAGCTAAAAGGCCCAATTTTGACCTAAACCCAAACCTAACCCAAATGAGCCCAAACCCCAAAATCAAAGCCCAACCAAAGTCAAAACCTCTTTGAAATACTCCCATAAACATTTCCCAACATTAATTTTACATCAATTTCAACCCTAGCCCAACATTGGCCCAAATTAACCCAATTTGACCTATATTGGCCCATTCACCAAAGAAGCCCAAATTCAACCCAATTCAAACCCAAATCACTCCCAACTTGCTTCAAATCACTCATGACACATCCATGAGCTAAACCCAACATTTGTTTGGCCCAATCCTTCACAAAATTCTCATCCATAAATTTATTTTCAAACCAAAAGCCCACTTACATGAAACCTTCCTAAAAGCCCAAATTTCATGCTAAAGCCCATATGACAATTGCTCTGCATCACACCCTTAATTAAAATCAATCCCTAAGTTTGAAAATTCATCATGAAGCCATTCCAAATTAAGCCCCATACAAATTCCCATCAAAATATCAAAAATTTCTAAAATCCATTTTCATGAAATTGACCAAGCTTTTCCCCGAAGCCAAAGACAAGCCATGCAAGCCATGGACAAGCCACATGAAGCCATGGAGGGTTTGACATGTGATCAAGCCATTAATGGCAAAAGGGGGAACCCCTTTCCTAACCCTCCCTTAAGCAATTTTAACCCTTTTTTTTTGCAACACCTAAACCCAAAATTTACTTAAACCAAGTTGATAGGGACTTCACCACTCCCTCTCAGCTAGCCTATCTGATTCCCCACGACGACCCAAAGCCCCTTGGAGGGTGCACCATGCCCAAAACCATGGGTTGACCCAAACTAAGCTAAAATGATCCCTCCCCCTTCTACTTTGATTCAACACTTTTACACATGGCCAACTGCAATTGATTTCACCATTGCCAAGAGTCGACTTCCCGAACCCGAGGGTGACTGACCCCGGCCGGCCGGCCACCACAGCCGCCGGAAACCACCGGGCCGAGAGCTCGCATGTGAGCCCAAACATGGAATTCTCACTCGCTGAGCCGCCCCATCCCCGGTGGCCATTACGAGCTGTTCTTCTCTTACCAAGAGCAGTTGATCCCAAGCCCTAACTCTCCACAGGAGGCCCTCCACCCTCTCCTATTTAAACACCACCCCTCTCGGCCATGAGAGGTGCTCGAACCAAACCTTAAGGAAACTCTGCCAAAATCATTCCGGACCACTCTCTACACATAGAGCACTTGATCCCCACTGGATTCCGGCCCCGATTCCTCTAGCGAGCTCGATTTTGAGTTCAAATTTCAGCACAAAAACCAGGACACTTCTTCACGGTGGACCAATCCCCAAATTGATTGGTTCTACACCTTCACCGGACCAAGGGAAGAAGTCCACCAGGCAAAAGCCCCTTCTCCGGGCCACCCATCCGTTCCGGACTCCGAGCTTTGTGATCGGGCTTGGTCGAAATCATACCTAGACAATTCACTGGACCGGGAGACTTCATCCGGAGCTTGTTGGGATCCGATCGAAGGTGACACAACCCTCGGATTGAAGCCACACTTCTCGCGAGCAAAGGTATGAGCTAATTCTTCATCCCGAGCTTCTGGAGATTCTCCATTTTAAATGCCTTAATTTCAATGCATGATCACCGTATAGATGTATTCGTCTCTTCAAGACGAATCCATAGAGCACAAGAACACAAAAATCCATTAAGTATTGAGTGAGATATTAGGGATTTAGTGTGGACGACTCTCGGGTGAGGACACTTGGGGACGATGAACGGATGTCGTTCATTTAATACACGTGCGGATGGACGGTTCAGATGGCGTCGGACCAGGAGATGGTACGTGAAGCGCGGGCCGCGTGGCGCTGAGTCGGAAGGCGGCGTCGAATGGGAGCGCGCCGCGTGGCCGTTCGGAGATACCGAGGATGACGGGGCGCCGCGTGGATAAGTAGGAAATTAGGTTATTTTTCCTATTTATTTAACTCCCTAAACTTCAAAAATCCATAACTTTGTGTAGAAAAATCAGAAAAATAAAATAAAAATACCCTCTTGCTCAGTGAACAGAGGAAAATAATGTGGAAAAGAAATCATTTAATTTCATCAAGTATTTTATTTTTAATAATTTATTTACCCTCTGCATTATTTTAATTCTTCATGTATATAGGAAATTCACCATGGCATGAGACCATAGGGCTTTTGAAGCCTCTGAATTTGGGAACATTCCCTGAATTTTCCAAAGTCAGAGGCCATCCTTATGAAAAGTTATTGATTTTTCAAATTCATGTTGTTGTTTTAAGTATTTTAATTCCAATAATTAGCATGTTCTGAAATAAATTCTAGAAAAATTTGGTGATGTCTCTTATGACCAGAGGACCCTAGGAAAAATAGGTTTTGAGTTCATTCATTTAAAATAACCCTAATTTGCTTAAACACCCAAAATAGGTCCTTAATTAATTAGAGCTAATCATACATCAAATTGACTTGAAATCAATTCTCCACTGACCTTTAGGATCAAAGGAACCCATCATAAAAATTTGAAGTCAATTGGACTTGGTTAGCCCTACTAAATGGTTTGATTAAGCCATTTAGCCAATTTAAACTTTAAAAATTCATAACTTTCAAAATACTTTTCAAAAATTCACCAAATTGGTTTTGGAGCCTCTCCGATATCGAGGGCATTTATGAAAATTAAAATTTCAATTTTCTAAAAATTTGATTTTTTGGTATTATTTTAATATTTTAATAATTAAAAAATAATAAAAATCACAAAAATAATAAAATTCACCAAAATGTCACATTTTAAATTTTAATCACTTAGGAATAAACCCCATATTTTTCTTAGGTCTATTTAATGAGATATTAAATTTTAAAGCCTTAAGGTAATTTTAAAATTAAAAAAATGTATTTTCTAGCATTTTCACTAAAATAATTCTAATAAATCAAAGAAAAATCGAGAAAATTATAAAAATTGGTTCTCCGGTTTCCTTGATATCGAGAGAGATTTTTAAAAAATATAAATTTCATTTTTCAACCTTTATTTTATTTTTAAATTAATTAATACTCCAAAACTTAAAATAATTATAATAAAAATAATATAATTCGAAAAATCACCAAAATTGGTCCAAGTGATCCTCCAGTCATTAGGAATGTTCCATAATTTTTTTAAGGACGAAACTTTTTCTTGGTCATGTTATTAAGTTTTCCTTGGAAATTCCTATTTTCCACTAAAAATAATTATATAAATAAATTAAATACGGAAAAAATCACATTTTTTCCTCTCATGTCTTTATTGACATATGAGTGAAGTCACATAAAAATTTCAAATTCAATTGAGCTCGATTTAGTGAGTTATGGAATTATTAAGCTTGAAGGGCAAAATGGTAATTAAAAATTTTAACCCTTAATTAAAACTTTAGGTTTAATAAAATTAACAAGTAAAATATTTGATTTTAATATGATTTGGATGATTGAAATTTAAGTAATTAAAGGGTAGAAACCCATTAAACAATTTAAAATAATTGAAATAAACCTTAATTAAATAATTGATTAAATTTGGAAGAATAATAAAATTGGAATTATTAAAATAGGGATATTATTAGGAAGAGATTTATTCTTTATTTTAAAAATCCCTAAATTAATCATCTCAATAATATTTAATTCCTAATTAAAAAATGATAATTCAAATTTAAGTTTTAAAATGTTAAAGGACTTAATCATTAAATTAAATTAAAAAAAGAGTTAAATTATTAAACTTTTTTTTAAATTTTAAAAAATAAAATTAAATTAAAGATTAAATTAAATTAAATCAAACAAATAAAATTAAATTAAAAATTAAATTAAATTAAAATAAATAAATAAATTAAATTAAATTAAATTAAATAAATAAATTAAATTAAATTAAATTAAACTAAATTAAATTAAAAAAATGTTAAATTAAATTAAATTAAATTAAATTAAATTAAAATTAAATCAAATTAAATTAAATTGAAAGAAGTTAAATTAAATTTAATTAAATTAAGTTAAATTAAATTAAATTAATTTAAATTAAATTAAATTAATTTATATCAAATCAAACTAAATTGAATTAAATTGAATTAAATTAAATTAAATTAAATTAAATTAAATTAAAATTAAATTGAATTAAATAACATCACCTAAGACATAAAGAAATTAAATATAAAACAACTTGAACACTATTCCAAATTTAAACCCGATAACTAAAATTGAACTAAATCACAAATCATTGGAACACCAATTTGCCCTCGAAACTTTTATTATCATAACTCCTAAATAGAACATTAAATGAAATGATACTTCACTTATAGGATATTCAAATGTCCTAGTTCACTGAGCAAGATAACAAAACTTGAATCCCTGGACGATTAATTCATTTGTATAATTAAATTCATTTGGACTTAAAACAATCCTAGAAATATTGAAAAGATGTTTAAGATTTGTCTTAAGCACTTCCTCGATATGATAGGATGTTCATAAGAACAATTGAACTTAATTATTCTTTGATGAAGAAAATCGTCCTCGAACTAAAATACAAGAACCTAGACGTCATAGGAAATGACTAGCTATAGGATTAGAAATTTGGTAGAAAACCATAACCCTTCCCTTAGCCTTACCTAGGAACTTGCTTAAATATTCTAATTGTGTTTTAAGTGCAGCTTGGGATGACGGGAAGACCCTCAGGTACGCTTTTATTTTATTGCAATTTACCTTATTGCAATTTCTTTAATTGCATCGCACTTACTTTTTCTTGTATGACAAACAATCATTGCATGAAAACCCACACCTTTAGGATAGTCCCTAAAGCTGAAACCAAAACTAAATTAAAAGTCATTACAAGATAAAATTCACCGCCACAACATTTCAAAATATAAAACAACTCAAAATTTAATCACAAACGGAACACAAAACTACAATTACAACTAAATTAAAACGTCCTGTTGGATGATCGGGAATACCTCGAATGATGTAACCTACGTGTTGCTAACGAGATTTCCCACGATGCTAAATGAAAGTGTGGAACTCATTCGATTGAGTTTAGCAAATTCATCCGGACTAAGTGAATCCGATAAAAATAACGATGCCGGAAGGATGGAACCATGGGATCTTAACCGGTGTCGTTATAATCAACTTTAAGATTTGTTTTAATTAAAACACAAACACTTGGAAATTAAGACTTCTCTAAACCAAAACACTTTTCTCATCTCTCGATTCATGACTTCTATAACTAAACCTCTCGCAACAACAAGGAGCTCGGAGCACGGTGGGCAGCACGGCCATCGTCATCAGTAAAACTTGAATCTACATCAGCAAAACCATTCTTAGAATTAAATAACCAAGCCATAGGATTTCGAAGTAGTTTGCCTAGTGCAACATAAATCCTCAACCTCTTCGTTAGGCATTTGCATTGCAAATTAAGCCCTGACCGGACTTAGGATTCCGAGGTAGTCGTTTGGTACGACATAAACCCTCACATCTTCGAGGCTATTTGTATGATTCTATCATATAAATATAAGTCCTAATTAACTAAAATTGGCGAGATCAAAACATTAAACAAACATTAGGACTTTCCTGAATCCAAGCGAAACAATAGGATAGTTGGGAAATTACCGAAGTTCGCTTCGAATACGTAATTTCTCCTACCTTTCTTCCTTTGAATTCCCAAAATAAAATCTTCCAAAATTGATCGATTCCCTATTGAAATTCCAAAATTCAATCCCTTGAAAACTTAAACTTTGAAATTCTTGAGAGCGTAATTATTGATTATTATCGAGAGTTTTCTTAGGTGATTCCCGTCACTTAAGATGTAATTAACTATAGGGGCTTGCCCTTATAGGGAATTTTAAGAACCCGAGTAATATAAACCACGTTTAATGCTTTCATTTTAAGCGGGGAAATTTGTCGGCTTATAAAATTGGTTCGCGGACCAAACGGATGTAACAAACCTTTCTAGTTTATCTAACCGAGCCCCATTATCAAGCAGTGTGTCCATTCTTTGGGATAAATACACGGTTTGTGGTGTGGTGCTCGTTTATGTGAACTATTTGGGATGTGAAATCAGTTTGACTTCATATCTTAAAATTTTCAAATTTAAAATTATTTTCAAAATTAAATGCTACTTTCCAAATTATATATATTGAAATTAAATTTAAAATTCACCGACAATTTCTGTTAGGCGACTCCCTTTTCAAAATAAAATACACAACCTAAAAATAATGCCGACATATTTCTGGCGACTCCGCTGGGGATAGATTCCTCTCTCCATTTTTAATGAAATAATTATGCTTGCAAAAATCGGTAGTGTATCCATACCCCTTGTGGATCAAACTACCCTTCTTTCCGTTGGGGTACTATGTTCATTTCTACCTTGAACAAGTATAGCCAACATTCTCTCGGATTTAGGAGCCACTGTTTAGACACCCCTAAACAGAGAGGTTCCGAGATCCTTTTGCCTCATTTCTGAGGTGGGGTGGACCCCCAATAGGTGTTAGTTTAGGAGTAATTCTTCGAGTCGAGAAGTCTTGCATAAGACTTTCTCTTCCTTTCCAAGTCTGAATCGGACTCCTTACCTTCTCTACACCTTTGAACATTCCGTTCTAAATAAACAAACCCTTTAATGAATGACTCTTTTACCAAATAACTCCTTCTTATAAATACATGAACAAGAATGTGTTCGGACTCTTTCCAATTCCTTTCTTTTCGTCCTGATGAGAAGAAGCATAACTTGGGACCGACGATCGGGATCTACCCTGCGAAATGGAAGCCCCAAAGCCGATTTTCTCCTTCACCGATAGGCTGGACTTCGCCGTTTACAAGGATGAGCTGCCCGACAATGGGATCATCCGGTTTGGACAAGGATTCGAGAACATGAATGTCAAGATCACCGACGTTTCCCTTTTCGCGGCCGACAAACAAAGTATTTGAAGCTAAGAAGCCGGCGATCGAGTTCGACCTTAGGTCGACCCAAGAGTTTCCTCCCCGCAAAAGATCCCGTCGAGAGGAATACTGCTTGTCCGCGGGAGGACCGTTCTTGCTACCCCCATCTGGTCTAGTTGTCTCCGCACCTACCCCGGCTTCGCCAAATTAAAGGGGAAGGAAATCCGGAACTATGGTGAACTCAGCTACCGTGGAGGGTACGGACTTTTACGTGAGACCCTCCGTTTTTGAAATCCGGTCCAGCTCAAGAATTCCATCACTAACACGGATCCAAAGAAGGAACGAAGTAGGAAGATTGCCGGGAAGGCCGTAGCTGTCGAAGTCGCTTTCTGGAGGAAATCCCGAAATCCTCGAGTACACACCACTACTCGAATACATACCATTGCTCGAAGATACACCCTTTTTGGAAGGAAGTAGATTCCATCCCCTTTCGCCGCAGTGACGAGGAAAATGTCCACAGGATTGTTTCTACATTACCTCGACCAGCATACTACGACGACAGCAGAAAGAAGAGGGCTAGGATTACACCATTTGCCCGACTACAGACTGTGATCGAGAAGCTAGCAAAGAAAGAGAAATGCCCCGTATCGGAAATTTTGAGAAGGATAGGGTGGGTGCCAGTCAAATCCCGTCTTGGACCACGAGTAGAATCTGCCATCGTTACAGAAAAGCCAAATAAATGGATGAAGGCTAGTCCGCCAATCGTTGTTTCAGGGTTGCAGATTAGGGAGGATACCACCTTCCAGCATTTGGCTGACAGACCATCTGGTCTTAGACCTTCTGCTGCTAGAAGGATGGTATGGCATCCCACTACTGGACAACTAAGGTTGAAACAACACCCCGAGAAGGAAAGTCTCGTCAGAAGACTTGAATCCGAAGATAGTGTCACTGCAGTAAAGGGGACTCGTGAGAAGGGAACCCGGCAGCTATCGCACGACAACTGAGAGGATGCACAGAAAAGACCGCTAGAGGACGCTATGGAAAAGTTGAGGACTGATATTCGATGACTAGCAAAAGAAAGAGAAGAGAAATTTGGAGATGAGATTGATTCATCAGAATTCATGGACGATGAGTATGCGGAAATCAACATGGTCGAAACGCGAGCTTCGTCAGCTTCACGAGGTGCTCCTCGCGGCCGCGAAGAGAGGAGTCGGAAGTGATGAGAAGGCAACTTCAAGAGAAAGACGATACTAATCGCCCGAATGGCGAAAAGAATGGAAGAGATGGTCGTAGCCCAGCCGCTCTCCGAGTCGAAGTGCAACCCCGAAGAGAGACACCCCCGGAGGTCATTCACATTGTAGACGGAGGAAAGGAGATTACATCCGTCAACGGGGATGATCGACTAAAAAAGATACAACACAAAGCATGATTCCGAGAAAAAGATATCAAGAGCTTGGTGGAACGGCGAGTGCGAGAAGCCTTAGCACAATCGAAAGAGCGGGACATCCATTCGGACGGGTAGACCTTACCGGAAGAATTCGACGCTGTCCGATACCCAAAAGGCTTCGTACCACCTCTGTTCGAGACCTTTGATGGAGCAGGGACCCCCGACAGCATGTTGCACACTTTCGTGCCAGTTGTTGCAATGCCGACGGGAGCGATGCATTACTCTTCCGACAATTCGTCAGCAGCCTGTCAGGGATCGCCTTTAATTGGTATGCAGAATTACCAAATGGTTCAGTGAAGACATTCTCAGAACTAGAAAACCTCTTCATCAAGCGATTCGCCGGAGCTCGACACCACATCAGCTATAGGTGATTTAGTGGTAGAGAAGCGAGCCGAACGAAACTTTGGTGGATTACATACTTCGATGGAGGAACTTAAGCATGAAGTGTGAACCACGACTACAAGAACAACATGCGATCGGCATCTTACTTAAAAGCATTCACGGCCCGATAACACTTCTCCTCGAAAGGATTCACTTATTAAGACTTTCGAGAAGTTGTTAAGCAAGGCCGGGAGCTTGCGAGAGGAGGCGAAGCAATTAAGTTTCGCCGACAAGATAGACAAGCAAAAGCACGCGAAGACTTTTGAAAAGAAATCCGGGATCGTTGCGGCGGTCGACAAAGGCAAGCAGCCGATACAAATATCGTCCGAACGACCACGACAACCTCAACGAATTACCGGCAACCTCGACCCGGCTATCGATCATATCCACGAGTATGAACAACCGCCTCGTCCGCAACGTACATTAAGGGAGTTTCGAGCGGGGAATATCCATTCAAAAATGAGGCGATACCAAAAATGTTCCGTAGTCGATGAAAACTCCGGATTTCCGAGTTGTCGAGCCTAAGAGACCGGAAGAAGTTAACAAGAAAGGTGATCCCGACTTTTGCCCTTACCACCGGATGCTTGGGCACAAGATAGAAGATTGCATTACTCGCAAAAGTTGGCTCGATGACAACCTTCGGAAAGGGAATATAACAATCCCGAAGGAGTACATGAAGGAACCCCGGAAAGGAGGTTCCGTCGATGTTGTCTCGGTCGATCTCATCGTTCCGATAGATCCCTATGCAACTGACGATGGATGGACTACCGCTTGGACGAGGTCTTCGAAAAAGATTTTAGACAACATCCAAACCGCTTCAGTGCGAGCCTCAATTCAGAGTTTGAAACCTATCAAGTCGGCACTATCACTTGCGATAGAAGAACCACCTCAACAAGAGACAATTGAAGAAAAGAAGAAAATTGATGAAGAAGAGAAGACCGAGGCTCCTAAGGCTAGACTAGGGGCTGCTTATCCTAGGATAGTTGTTTCCGATTCGGGGGAGAAATCCCTCGAACCTCTGACTTTGTATGATTATCTGGCTCACTTCGGTGGGATCTTATAATGATAAGGGTGATGGCGTTGGCTACGTTTTGATCGTTTCTAATGATTACGTAACTAGCGACAATCCGGACATCGATTTCGGTACCAATGACAATTCTCGAATCATACACGATCTCGACGATCACGATGACAAAGAAGACATCCATCAAGGAGGTTACGAGAGTTCAACAAGCGGCGAATCTATCTGCGAGTTTCGAGGAGCGCCGATCGCAATAGAGTTAGAACTTTCGGACTGCGAAGCTAATCAAGAAGAACTCTGTCATTCCGATTCGGGAAGAAACACCGACAAACTCGACACTAGAGTCGGAAGAAATTACGGAAGTTAACTTAAGAAGTGGAAGAGTTCTACCTCCGAGAATGGGTCCGAAGGACGAAGGAAAGCGAGTGGTTGTTCAAGAAGAACCAACCCGTGCAGAAGAAATACTCATTCGAGAAGAAGCTGAGACACATGAAAATAAAGTGGACTATAACGTGCTAGCCCATCTTAGGAAACTACCGGCAAGCCGAGCATCTACGACGCTCTCACCTTATCGAAAGGAGATGAGAGAAGCTCGATCGAGGCCTTACTTGATCCGGAAATTTGCTTAGCTCGAATGGCCGGAGATTCCTTAGATGAGGTTTGTTCGTTAAAGGAACAACGAGGTGTTATCTTCACGGACAATGACCTATCGTCAGGACGACGAGACCACAACCGACCAGTTGTACATTTCGGTTACAATTGGGAAGTTTACGCTCTCCGAGTATTGGTGGATCCGGGAGCATCAATCAATATAATGAGTCTTCGAACACTAGCATATTTGGAAATTGATGCTCGCGAGCTCGAAGCCGACAAAATATTATTAAGATGATTCGACCGAGAAAGGAGAAAGAGCCCTCGGCTCGATAACGCTACTAATGAAGACCGGTGACTTAGCAAAGACAACCGCAAAATTTCACATAATTGATTCGAAACGTCGTTCAACGCTCTGCCGGGCCGACCATGGATACATGAAAACGGGATGGTACCATCATCTCTACACCGAGTGCATCAAATACTACGATGGAGGGGAACGAGTGCATCAAAGGTGACTTACGACCATTCTCCGTACATGAAATTGGAATCCATGAAGATGCGGCTCATTATGCACCCCGAAGAAAACAATCTTCTCCGGAGATACCATAACAAATGAAGCAAAGAAAGTTTGGGACAACGAAGAACACGAAGTTCTAGTCCGACAGTCACTCACCACTCCCTTACGGCGAGATGGTGAAGGTTTCTCCACGACTCGCATCCGAGGTCGAGGCCGGGGACGAGGTCGTGGCGGAGACGTTAGGACGGTTGGACGGAGGAAACCGACCATCAATGTCGATTGGGAAGACGAGTTCGAAGAAGAAAAAGAGATCGAACAAGAAGCGACGACAATAAGTCGGAAGAAGCCGCAATTCAAGATCTCTCTCGAAGATGAGAAGAATGAAGAATACAAATCAATGTACGAGAAGATTAACCACTATGTACATACTTATGACCACGACCTCGATCCATTCTAATAAGATCGAGGGTATGGTGGTCGAAGAAGTACGTAGCGGCGGTGCGAAAGCCAATCAAATTCTACCGTGGTGCTTCTTCCTCCAAAGCTGAAAATAATGTACAATTTGAAGATGTCACTTCATCGAATTAATGGAATTACCTTTTGAGTGGTACTCTCCTCGTGTTCAAAATTTAATTCGGCGTGGTTTCTTACCTCGACAATGGACAAGAGGCCGATCACAACATTTTGAAAAATTATGGAATAACTGCGGTCGTCCACCCGATTCAAAGCATGGTCTCGGATTCGGCACGGTACGATCGGTTGACGATACCGAATTTTGCTTGGTTGTCACTTGCGAGTCTAATGAAAACCGCATGGAAACTACGGAAGAATTTGAAGATTTACAAATTGGAGATGCTCCACCGAATTCGAAGAAGAGATTAAATCTACGATAGATGAGTTAACGGAAGTTAACTTGAGTACTTAACGAAGAGCCTAGACCTACCTTTGTTAGCTCCTTACTCGATAAAGAAGACTCCGAAGAAATAATCAAGTTATTAATGCAATTTAAAGACCGTTTTGCTTGGAACTACGATGAGATGCCGGGTTTAGCTCCGGAGGTCGCAGTCCATAAGCTAGGAGTGGATCCTACTTCGTCCCGGTCGGACAAGGTCCCGGAAGAATGCGTCTAGAAATCGAACAACAAGTCATAGCTGAAGTTAAAAAGCTAATAGACGCTAAATTTGTTCGTGAAGAACAATACCCGACTTAGTTAGCCAATGTGGTACCGGTCGAGAAGAAAAATGGTCGGATCGAATTTGTGTGGACTTCGGAGATTTAAACAAGGCATGTCCAAAAGATGAATTCCCTCTACCGATCCCGGAATTAATGATCGACATTGCTTCGACACATGAAATATTCTCATTCATGGATGGATCTTCGAGGATACAACCATATAAAAATGGCTCCGGAGGATGAAAAACTTACGAGCATTCGAACGCCGATCGAAGTATATTGCTACACGAGTGATGCCATTCGGACTGAAGAACACAGGAGCAACATACTAGAGAGCGATGACAAGAATTTTTGATAATCTCATCCACAATCAAGTCGAATGCTACGTGGACGATGTGGTCATCAAAAGCAAAGTAAAGGAAAACCACATGTATGATTTGAGAATTGTTTTCGAACGTTTAAGACAATTTAACATTAAGATGAATCCCTTAAAATGCGCCTTCGGCGTCACCTCCGGGAAATTCTTAGGATTCGTTGTCCGACATCGTGGAATTGAAATCGACCCAGAAAAGATTAAAGCTATCTTAGAAATGCCGCCTCCCAAAACCTTAAAACAACTACGATCCTTTCAAGGGAAGCCGGCATATCTTCGACGCTTTATCTCGAACTTGTCGAGTAGGTGTCGGCCTTTCTCGGCACTAGTTAAAAAGGACGCCAAATTTATTTGGGAAGAGAAATGCCGAGAAGGCCTTCGAGGACATTAAGCGGTATTTAATGACACTCGTCTTAGCGACCCCGGTCTCGGGTAGACCGATGATACTTTATACCGCGGCTCTAGACGACTCTCTCGGAGCCACATTGGCAGGGTCGATGATGAGGGTAAAGAAAATGCTCTTTACTATTTAAGCCGTCGTTTACTTCCGACGGAAATAAGGTATCCCACAATTGAAAAGCATTGTTTGGCCCTGATCTTCGCCGCTCAAAAGCTCAAGCACTACATGCTTTCTCATAAGGTCAACCTGATCTCGAGGTTTAATCCATTGCAATACTTGATGACTCGTCCAACACTTTCCGAGCGGACTTGCCGGATGGTCGATGATATTATTGCAATTCGATATAACTTTTGTGCCTCTTCGTGCCGTAAAGGGATAAGTCTTAGCGGACTTCCTCGCAACACACCCTTTGCGGCGAATCTCCTCTCGATGACGATCCGCCGGATGAACAAATAATGAGCCTAGAAGACCACGATGATCGACGTTGGGAATTATATTTCGACGGAGCATCTTCGGCACACAAAGACGAAGAATCGCAAGTGATAATGCCGGTAAGGCGGGGATCGGATTAATCTTTATAACACGGAGCGGGGATGTTAAGATACTCCTACCACTTGACGGAGCCGTGTACAAACAACGAAGCGGAATACGAAGCCCTCATAACGGAGTCGGAATTAACTATTCAAATGGGGATAACAGACATCAACATCTACGGGGATTCACAATTAATCATTCAACAGATCGCCGGACAGTATAGAATTTTAAAGCCAAGACTCGAGCAATACTTCCAGTATGTCATACAATTGTTGGAACAAATTCCGAATGTGACAATCTACAAAATTCCCAGGAAAGAAAACGCCTTAGCAGATGTGTTAGCCCGTCTAGCAAAAGAATTTGCCTGTCTGAAAGGTGAGTCAGTAAAGTGTCAATTCACAGACGTCAGTTCCTATCACAGCTCGACACAGACACAATACATAAATCAGAAAAAGAAGAAGAATCAGTTGCAACGGTGACGAAAAACACGAGAAGATTGGGCGACAACCATTAATGACTACCCGCAAGGCGAAAGCTACCGGACGATAGGTCGCTAGCCCATCAGATCAAGAAAAGAACTGTCCTACGCATTAATAAACAACACGTTATACAGAAGGTCTTTCGATCAAATGTGGCTAAGGTGCCTAAGCGGGTCCGAGGCCCGTGAAATTGTTAAAGAGGTGCATTCAAGACTCTATGGCGCTCACCAGTAGGGTCTGAAGATGAAAATGAAAATTAAAAGACTAGGGTACTACTGGCCCTCGATGATGACCGACCGCATGAAAATCGCCAAGAGCCGTCACCAATGCCGAGTGCACGGAGTGGTTCTACACCAACCTCCAAATATGCTACATCCGACAATTGCGTCGTAGCCATTTGAATGTTGGGGCACGGATATAGTGGGTCCGATAGAACCACCATCTTCAAAAGGACATCGCTTCATTCTTGCGGCTACAGATTACTTTTCCGAGTGGGCGGAGGCAGTTCCACTCGGAGAAGTGAAAGCACACCACGTGCTTACGGTTTTCAAGAACCAAGTTGTCTACCGTTTCGGAGTGCCGCACGGAGTCATCTCGGATAATGGATCGGCATTCGAAGCACACAAATCAACAATTTTGTCGGGAGACACGGAATCGACCGGCGATATTCAACAATTTACTACCCAAGAGCAAACGGCCCAGTCGAGGCTTTTAATAAAACTCTCGTTCAAATCTTAAAGAAAACCTCGGACGATAATAAGAGAAATTGGCACGAGAAGTTATTAGAAGCCTTATGGGCCTACGGGACAACCTTCGTAACTCCTACTCAAGCTACACCTTACGCTCCGGTGTATGGGTCCGAGCGAGTGTTACCTTTAGAGGTTCGGCCTTCCTTCACTCGAATTGCGAGTTACAAATAAGATCACGACGAGAAGAGAATGTCAAATTACGACTAGAGGAATTAAAAAGCCCGGAAGGTAAAATACTTGCAGTCACGAGCAGAATTTAGAACTATACTAAGCTAAGATGGTTCAAGCCCATGACAAGCCGGTCCGCCCGAGAACCTTCAAAGTTGGTGACTTAGTTCTCGTTCTCGAAAGACCTATCCTTGCACACCGCAAGATAGGAAGAAAATTTGAACCCACTTGGGAAGGGCCGTTCGTGGTCGAAGCGGTATACTCGGGAGGTTCCTACCGGCTAGTGAATCGCCGGGGAGAACGACATATGCTTCCGATCAACGGACGATACTTGAAAAGTATTACGCTACTCGATGTTTCGAAGGAATGAATTCTTCATCCCTAGAAGCACGGGCGAAGTAGTTACTTATGATCGGGTCCGAACCCAAAAATAAAAAATGTGCTAAAATAAATAAAATCATGATAATAAAGTTTTCCTTGTTTTCTCCTCCATATCGAGATCTCTTTCCCGATCTTTTCCCACTTCATTACCTGTTAAGTTTAAAAAAAATATATATATATAAAAAAATATATATAATAAAAAAAATGTCTTTAATAAACATTTTCTTAATGTTCTTGTTATTAAGTACGGCCCTCGATCCTTTTCCTTGTCTTTTCGCAGGGAAATGTCGAACGGGCGGTTGGTCCCGAACTTTAGAAATGGCGTAAGCCTCGCACTCGACGAAAAGAGGGTGAAAGATGGCGCGATAATCGAGATTGACTCGGACTTCGCACCAGCGAGCCTACGATACGAGGAAAGTGACCGGATCCCGGCTGATCGAGAAGAACCGCCCGAGCAGACGAGTGATGAAAGTGGGTGGCCCAAGCCACCAATCCAAGACGAAGAAAAGAAAGGCAAACACCGAAGAAGATAAGAAAATGAAGTACGTAGTCGCTACGACGAGAGGGCGAGCTTGTCGCGCCGCGCCCACCGAGATTCAAGAAGTTCGAAGAGCTACTCTCACAAGAACGCAACGAAGAAATAAAAATCGCCGTATCCGCAAGATGTTAACCAAACTAACGGCGGACCGGCGCGACGAGGCGGCTGCCACTG
This sequence comes from Papilionanthe hookeriana x Papilionanthe teres, assembly GCA_022702705.1. Classification (NCBI taxonomy): domain Eukaryota; kingdom Viridiplantae; phylum Streptophyta; class Magnoliopsida; order Asparagales; family Orchidaceae; genus Papilionanthe; species Papilionanthe hookeriana x Papilionanthe teres. The sequence continues at coordinate 174,017,545 of CM040421.1, forward strand.
CCGATACATACACTTCGAGGACACCGGCTCACCGAGAACCTGAAGAAATGAGGCCAGCTGCTAGGATAACAGAAAGGACCAGGGAAATCTCACGAAGATCAGAAGAAAGAAGGCTACCACGCTACCAAATAGAACCACCAGTAATGCATGACCTTGTTGCAGAAGCAACCCCGGGGGATGTCCCGACGGACATCATCCCCGAGGAGCCGAGGTATGCGGGAGAACGTGAAGGGATTGAGCGCGTATATCCCACAATACGTCACCGGGCCTCGCCATTTGCAGATTATTCCGAATACGAGCCGTAAAGAATGCGGAATGTCGAAAAGAAAACCTTTGAACACTTCGAGAGAATCGGAGGCGAAGGATCAATATACTAGAAGGCCTCGAGCTACATACGGACGTATTCTCGAATATGAACAACAACAAATCGTGGATTGCATCCGGGATTTGAAAAGAATGGGCCGAGCGGGCCGCCTGAGGGAAAACACCTACTCGGAACCCGGAGATGGATGCCGGGGAAAGGAAGAATTACAATACAATGTGGACGGCTGTTACAACTTTGCGGAAGACGGAAGGAAACCCTCCGGAATACTCCGTCATGGCCAAGTGGATCCAATGCCATTAGTCATCAAGAGAATGGTAAAGAGGTTAATAACATGGAGGGTACTGCCGGCAGATTGCATACCCAATAGCCGTATTATTAACATCTACAAGCGAGGATGACTGCATACCCCGCACATAGATCACCACGACTTTGTCGGACCTTTCGCACGGTCTCTTTCCCGAACGAGTGTAACATCATGTTCGGATCCGACCTCCGGATAGCGAGCCCGGGTGAGTTCCGAGGGCCGGTGAAGATACCATTACGGTAGGTTCCGTCATGATGCGAAGGGCAACGGAGCGAGATATCGCTAAGCATTGCATACCGGAGTACCAGTGAAGCGGATCTCGGTTACTTTCGGAAGGATGGACGACGGAAGACACCTTACCATTTCAAGCCAGACCCGGAGCTAGAGAGCCTCCGGCCTTACGAGCTGTGAGCTACATAGAAAATATCACACCTCCAATGTACATCCATACGGCATCCTTGCCAAGGATGGCTTGGAAGGTGATGTTATTGACCATGTAACCCACTATTCATACATGGATTTTTGACAGATGCTTCTTTGGATGGATCGACGAAGATCATACATTGTCCGTTTTGAGTCTACATGGATTGTATGAGATGTATTCCAGATCGAGTTGTATGATGTATCTTCGACAAGATTGGAATGAAAGTGACCATGTCACATTTTTGGCCTTCACCTCTTTTGTGCAAATTGACTAGGAAACGCCATTAAAGTTAAATGAACTTCGAACAAAGAACAGAAAAGAAATAAAAAAAAAGAATAAAAAAAACTTTCCTTAAAAATCTAAAAAATGATGAACATTAAATTCACGATAAAATAAAATTTGAATCGTTAAAGGACAAACAAAATGAATATAGATTTCAAATCAAATCTAAATCGAATCTCGAATTCAATCCTTCCAAATCTCGAACCGGATCCCAAATCAAATTTCAATCAAATTCCAAATCCAATCTCGATCAAATCTCGAATTCGATCTTCCGGATCTTAAATCAAATCTCGATCGAAAATTCAAATTCAATCTCCCAAATCCGAAATCCGATCCATTCTACCCTCTCGCTATGTCGGGATGGAAGCGGTTGATTCCATTGACACGGATCAAATCCGATGGCGAGGGATTATATCTAATCCAAACCGAGTGACTTCCGATCAACTCTTTTGAACGGGGTACGTAACATCTACATATTCCCTCCTAATCTATTTCCTTCCATGAAAGTCTTTTACAACTTTCATGAAATTTTCGAAACACCAAAATTCCACACTTTTCAAATCAACACTACAAATCTTTGCAAAGCCAATGACTAATCAAAATCAAACTTTTGGGGCTGAGGATTTTACATCCGAGACTGCATTGCTTTAGGATTCTTTCCCTATCGCAATGAAATACATCAAAATCAAACTTTTGGGGTTGAGGATTTTACATCCGAGACTGCATTGCTTTAGGATCCTTTCCTTATCGCAATGAAATACATCGAAATTAAACTTTTGGGGTTGAGGATTTTACATCCGAGACTGCATTGCTTTAGGATCCTTTCCTTATCGCAATGAAATACATCGAAATTAAACTTTTGGGGTTAAGGATTTTACATCCGAGACCGCATCGCTTTAGGATCCTTTCCTTATCGCAATGAAATACATCAAAATTAAACTTTTGGGGTCGAGGATTTTACATCCAATACTGCATTGCTTTAGGATTCCTTCCCTATCGCAATGAAATACATCAAAATCAAATTCTTGGGGTTGAGGATTTTACATCTGAGACTGCATTGCTTTAGGATTCTTTCCTTACTGCGATGAAGAATATCAAAATCAAACTCTTGAGGTTAAGGATTTTATATCCAATACCGCATTGCTCTGAGATCTCTCCTCATTGTAATGATTCAATCCAATCAATTCAATTTTCTTTTGAGGTTGAAGATGTTACATCTAAAACCACAAAATTCCAATTTTCATTTCAAATCAAATCCCTTCAAATTAATCTTGACAAAACTTCAAAATCTAAACTTACACATCAGAACTTGAACATGAAATGAAACGAAATCTAAATTTAATTCCCCCAGGCCATGTGATTTGGGATTCACCTCCTTTTCCTTTCCCCAGCGAGAGATCAGGAATCTCCAGTCTCAGAGATATACTTGACACTCCCCAGCGAAAACTCTTCTACTTCGTCCTAAGTTTGTCACTTGGACATCTGTGATGGTTTTGTTGATCTCTTCGGTCAGCCTTGATACGCGCGGTGTGCTTGGTTAGCTCACCACACCTATTGGGGGTCCATTTGTTGACCTCATTTTTGATGAGGTCTTCTCTTCTTCTTTTTAGTACTTAGGATCTAGCCTTAGGTTTTTCCTTTGACTGTCTTAGAGGACTAGAAATGGAACCTACCCTTTAGAAGTCCAAACACCTCTTGACTCCCTGCAAACCCCACAAACTTGATTGTAGACCCCTAATCACTTAGAGGGTTGAAATTAAATGTGAAAGTTTAAAGGATGAGTTCCTATAGGACTCTTTGGCCTTAGGACTGCCCTGTGTGGCTCAGTGCAGTGAAGGGGCTGACTTACACACACACTACATTTATACACTACACTTTCACACACCTCCTAAAATCACACCTATACTCAGCTTGACCTCCTGACTCATGTAGGTGATTCACATGGATGATCCTTAACCCCTAAGCCATTGGCTAAGAAGGTTAGGAACAACATAGTGGATGCCTCAAATGAGTCCCTTCATGGCTCATGTGGGCTTGATATGGCTTCATGGCTCAACCAAAATGATTTTATTCCACTTATATTCACCCAATCTTTAATTTTCCAAATTTTCAATTTTTGACTCCCGGGACCCTACACCCGCTTAGCCTACCCAAAACCCTTGAAACTACCCAAATTTCTCAAAAATTTCCAAATCACCCAAAATTCTCCAAAATCATTCCTAAACATTTCTCTCCACTCGAATTGACCATCCATACCCAAAAATACCAAAAATTCCAAAAAAACCTCCAAATACCCTCCAAATACCCAAAATACCCCCTCGACCCAAAAATCCGGAAATTCAGAAAATTCCCGAAAAATTTCAGAAAATCCCAAATATTCCCGATTGCATTTTGTTCAACTACACCATGGGCCAATTTTGTCAATTTACCCCACTTTTGTCAAAACCCCCAATTGGTCGATTCTAACCCTAAGTGAACCCGATGTCAAACCAAACCTACCCGATTGACCCAAATTCGGTCCAATTCAATTCTAAACTTCAATTCAACATTCCCAACACCAATCTAGACCAAATCCAAGTCCAATTTTATTGACATTTGGATCCGATTTCGCTTTTGGCCTTAAAGCCCGATTTGGACCCATGACCCAAACCTAACCCAAACTCACCCAATTCAACTCCAATTAACCCCAAATCTTTTCTAAACCTTCCTTAGCATCCCCACAAACAAAACACTAACATGATTTGCCCAACATTTGACCCAAGCCTCACTCAAATTCAACCCAAAGCTAAAAGGCCCAATTTCGACCTAAACCCAGAACCTAACCCAAATGAGCCCAAACCCCAAAATCAAAGCCCAACCAAAGTCAAAACCTCTTTGAAATACTCCCATAAACATTTTCCAACATTAATTTTACATCAATTTCAACCCTAGCCCAACATTGGCCCAAATTAACCCAATTTGACCTATATTGGCCCATTCACCAAAGAATCCCAAATTCAACCCAATTCAAACCCAAATCACTCCCGACTTGCTTCAAATCACTCATGACACATCCATGAGCTAAACCCAACATTTGTTTGGCCCAATCCTTCACAAAATTCCCATCCATAAATTTATTTTCAAACCAAAAGCCCACTTACATGAAACCTTCCTAAAAGCCCAAATTTCATGCTAAAGCCCATATGACAATTGCTCTCCATCACACCCTTAATTAAAATCAATCCCTAAGTTTGAAAATTCATCATGAAGCCATTCCAAATTAAGCCCCATACAAATTCCCATCAAAATATCAAAAATTTCTAAAATCCATTTTCATGAAATTGACCAAGCTTTTCCCCAAGCCAAAGACAAGCCATGCAAGCCATGGACAAGCCACATGAAGCCATGGAGGGTTTGACATGTGATCAAGCCATTAATGGCAAAAGGGGGAACCCCTTTCCTAACCCTCCCTTAAGCAATTTTAACCCTTTTTTATGCAACACCTAAACCCAAAATTTACTTAAACCAAGTTGATAGGGACTTCACCACTCCATCTCGACTAGCTTTATCCGATTCCCCACGACACCCAAAGCCCCTCGGAGGGTGCACCATGCCCAAAACCATGGGTTGACCCAAACTAAGCTAAAATGATCCCTCCCCCTTCTACTTTGATTCAACACTTTTACACATGGCCAACTGCAATTGATTTCACCATTGCCGAGACTCGACTTCCACGAACACGAGGGTGACCGACCCTGGCCGGCCGCCCACCACAGCCAGCGGAAACCACCGGTCGAGAGCTCGCATGTGAGCCCAAACTTGGAATTCTCACTCGTCGAGTCGCCCCATCACCGAGTGGCCATTACGAGTGTTCTTCTCTTGCCAAGAGCGGTCGATCCCAAGCCCTAACTCTCCCCGGAGGCCCTCCACCCTCTCCTATTTAAACACCACCCCCTCTCGGCCATGAGAGGTGCTGAACCAAACCTTAAGGAAACTCGCCAAAATCATTCCGGACCACTCTCTACACATAGAGCACTTGATCCCCACTGGATTCCGGCCCCGATTCCCTCTAGTCGAGCTCGATTTTGAGTTCGAATTTCAGCACGAAAACCGGGACACTTCTTCACGGTGGACCAATCCCCAAATTGAATGGTCCTACACCTTCACCGGACCGAGGGAAGAAGTCCACCAGACAAAAGCCCCTTCTCCGGGCCACCCATCCGTTCCGGACTCCAAGCTTTGTGATCGGGCTTGGTCGAAATCATACCTAGACAATTCACCGGACCGGGAGACTTCATCCGGAGCTTGCTTAGGATCCAATCGAAGGTGACACAACCCTCGGATTGAAGCCACACTTCTACGAGCAAAGGTATGAGCTAATTCTTCATCCCGAAGCTTCGGAGATTCTCCATTTTAAATGCCTTAATTTCAATGCATGATCACCATATAGATGTATTCGTCTCTTCAAGACGAATCCATAGAGCACAAGAACACGAAAATCTGTTAAGTATTGAGTGAGATATTAGGGATTTAGTGTGGATGGCTCTCGGGTGAGGACACTTGGGGACGATGAACGGATGCCGTTCATTTAATACAAGCGCGGATGGACAGTTCAGATGGCGTCGGACCAGGAGATGGTACGTGAACCGCGGGCTGCGTGGCGCTGAGTCGGAAGGTGGCGTCAAATGGGAGAGCGCCGCGTGGCCGTTCGAAGATGTCGAGGATGACGGGGCGCCTCGTGGATAAGTAGGAAATTAGGTTATTTTTCCTATTTATTTAATTCCCTAAACTTCAAAAATCCATAACTGTGTAGAAAAATCAGAAAAATAAAATAAAAATACCCTCTTGCTCAGTGAACAGAGGAGAATAATGTGGAAAAGAAATCATTTAATTTCATCAAGTATTTTATTTTTAATAATTTATTTACCCTCTGCATTATTTTAATTCTCCATGCATATAGGAAATTCACCATGACATGAGACTATAGGGCTTTTGAAGCCTCTGAATTTGGGAACATTCCCTGAATTTTCCAAAGTCGAGAGCCATCCCTATGAAAAGTTATTGATTTTTCAAATTCATGTTATTGCATTTTAAGTATTTTAATTCCAATAATTAGCATGTTGTGAAATAAATTCAAGAAAAATTTGGTGATGTCTTTTATGACCGGAGGACCCAGGAAAAATAGGTTTTGAGTTCATTCATTTAAAATAACCCTAATTGGCTTAAACACCCAAAATAGGTCCTTAATTAATTAGAGCTAATCATATATCGAATTGACTTGAAATCGATTCTCCATCGACCTTTAGGATCGGAGGAACCCATCATAAAAATTTGAAGTCAATTGGACTTGGTTAGCCTACTTAAATGGTTTGATTAAGCCGATTTAGCCAATTTAAACTTTAAAAATTCATAACTTTCAAAATACTTTTCAAAAATTCACCAAATTGGTTTTGGAGCCTCTCGATATCGAGGAAATTTAAGAAAATTAAAATTTCAATTTTCTAAAAAGTTGATTTTTTGGTATTATTTTAATATTTTAATAATTAAAAAATAATAAAAATCACAAAAATAATAAAATTCACCAAAATGTCACATTTTGAATTTTAATCACTTAGGAACAAACCCCATATTTTTTTTAGGTCTATTTAATGAGATATTAAATTTTAAAGCCTTAAGGTAATTTTAAAATTAAAAAAATGTATTTTCTAGCATTTTCACTAAAATAATTCTAATAAATCAAAGAAAAATCAGAAAATTATAAAAATTGGTTCTCTGGTTTCCTTGATATTAGAGAGATTTTTGAAAAATATAAATTTCATTTTTCAACTTTTATTTTATTTTTAAATTAATTAAAACTCCAAAATTTAAAATAATTATAATAAAAATAATATAATTCAAAAAATCACCAAAATTGGTCCAAGTGATCCTCGGTCATTAAGAATGTCCCATAATTTTCTTAAGGACTGAAACTTTCCTTGGTCATGTTATTAAGTTTTCCTTGAAAATTCCTATTTTCCACTACAAATAATTATATAAATAAATTAAATACGGAAAAATCACATTTTTTCATCTCATGTCTTTATTGACATATGAGTGAAGTCACATGAAAATTTCAAATTCATTTGAGCTCGATTTAGTGAGTTATGGAATTATTAAGCTTGAAGGGCAAAATGGTAATTACAAATTTTAACCCTTAATTAAAACTTTAGGTTTAATAAAATTAACAAGTAAAATATTTGATTTTAATATGATTTGGATGATTGAAATTTAAGTAATTAAAGGGTAGAAACCCATTAAACAATTTAAAATAATTGAAATAAACCTTAATTAAATAATTGATTAAATTTGGAAGAATAATAAAATTGGAATTATTAAAATAGGGATATTATTATGAAGAGATTTATTCTTTAATTTAAAAATCCCTAAATTAATCATCTCAATAATATTTAATTCCTAATTAAAAAATGATAATTCAAATTTAAGTTTTAAAATGTTAAAGGACTTAATCATTAAATTAAATTAAAAAAAAGAGTTAAATTATTAAACTTTTTTTTAAAATTTAAAAAATAAAATTAAATTAAAGATTAAATTAAATTAAATCAAACAAATAAAATTAAATTAAAGATTAAATTAAATTAAATTAAATAAATAAATTAAATTAAATTAAATTAAATTAAATTAAATTAAATTAAATTAATAAATTAAATTAAATTAAATTAAACTAAATTAAATTAAAAAATGTTAAATTAAATTAAATTGAATTAAATTAAAACATATTAAATTAAATTAAATTAAATTAAATTAAATTAAATTAAAATTAAATCAAATTAAATTAAATTGAAAGAAGTTAAATTAAATTAAATTAAATTAAGTTAAATTAAATTAAATTAATTTATATCAAATCAAACTAAATTGAATTAAATTAAATTAAATTAAATTAAATTAAATTAAATTAAAATTAAATTGAATTAAATAACATCACTCTAAGAACGTAAAGAAATTAAATATAAAACAACAACGACATTATTCAAATTTAAACTCGATAACTAAAATTGAAGCTAAATCACAAATCGTTGGAACACTAATTTGCTCGAAAACTTTTATTATCATAACTCCTAAATAGAACATTAAATGAAATGATACTTCACTTATAGGATATTCAAATGTCACTAGATTCATCTGAACGAGATAACAAAACTTGAATCCCGGACGATTAATTCATTTGTATAATTAAATTCATTTGGACTTAAAACAATCACTAGAAATATTGAAAAAATGTTTAAGATTTGTCTTAAGCACTTCCTCGATATGATAGGATGTTCATAAGAACAATTGAACTTAATTATTCTTTGATGAAGAAAATCGTCCTCAAACCAAAATACGAGAACCCAGACGTCATAGGAAATGAGTAGTTATAGGATTAGGAATTTGGTAGAAAACCATAACCCTTCCTTAGCCTTACTTAGGAACTTGCTTAAATATTCTAATTGTGTTTTAAGTGCGGCTTGGGATGACGGGAAGACCCTCCAGAGTACGCTTTTATTTTATTGCAATTTACCTTATTGCAATTTCTTTAATTGCATCGCACCTACTTTTTCTTGTATGACAAACAATCGTTGCATGAAAACCCACACCTTTAGGATAGTCCCTAAAGCTGAAACCAAAACTAAATTAAAAGTCATTACAAGATAAAATTCACCGCCACGACATTTCAAAATATAAAACAACTCAAAATTTAATCACGAAACGAACACAAAACTACAATTACAACTAAATTAAAACGTCCCGTTGGATGATCGGGAATACCTCGGATGATGTAACCTACGTGTTCTTAACGAGATTTCACGCGGTCTAAATGAAAGTGTGGAACTCATTCGAGTTGAGTTTAGCAAATTCATCCGGACTAAGTGAATCCGATAAAAATAACGATCTTGGAAGGATGGAACCGTGGGATATTAACCGGTGTCGTTATAATCAACTTTAAGATTTGTTTTAATTAAAACACAAAAATACTTGGAAATTAAGACTTCTACAAGCCAAAACACTTTTCTCATCTCCGATTCATGACTTCTATAACTAAACCTCTGCAACAACAAGGAGCTCGGAGCACGGTGGGCGACACGGCCATCGTCATCAACGAAACTTGAATCTACATCAGCAAAACCATTTTTAGAATTAAATAACCAAGCCATAGGATTTCGAGGTAGTTTGCCTAGTGCAACATAAATCTTCAATCTCTTCGTTAGGCATTTGCATTGCAAATTAAGCCCTGACCGGACTTAGGATTCCGAGGTAGTCGTTTGGTACGACATAAACCCTCACATCTTCGAGGTTATTTGTATGATTCTATCATATAAATATAAGTCCTAATTAACTAAAATTGGCGAGATCAAAACATTAAACAAACATTAGGACTTTCCCGAATCCAAGCCAAACAATAGGATAGTTGGGAAATTACAGAAGTTCGCTTCGAATACGTAATTTCTCCTACCTTTCTTCCTTTGAATTCCCAAAATAAAATCTTCCAAAATTGATCCATTCCCTATTGAAATTCCAAAATTCAATCCCTCGAAAACTTAAACTTTGAAATTCTTGAGAGCGAGAATTATTGATTATTATCGAGAGTTTTCTTAGGTGATTCCCGTCACTTAAGATGTAATTAACTATAGGGGCTTGCCCTTATAGGGAATTTTAAGAACCGGAGTAATATAAACCACTATTTAATGCTTTCATATTAAGCGAGGAGAATTTGTCGGCTTATAAAATTGGTTCGCGGACCAAACGGATGTAACAAACCTTTCTAGTTTATCTAACCGAGCCCCATTATCGAGCAGTGTGTCCATTCTTCGGGATAAATACACGGTTTGTGGTGCGGTACTCGTTTATGTGAACTATTTGGGATGTGAAATCAGTTTGACTTCATATCTTAAAATTTTCAAATTTAAAATTATTTTCAAAATTAAATGCTACTTTCCAAATTATATATATTTAAATTAAATTTAAAATTTAAAATTCGCCGACAATTTCTGTTAGGCGACCCCCTTTTCAAAATAAAATACACAACCTAAAAATAATGCCGACACAAAGTTATACATTTTCAAAGTTCAGGGTATTTAATTAAATCAGAAAAGCCTTAATGTTCTACTTATCTTACGTGGCGCCACCTATTCCTAGGCAAATCCGAAGTCCCACGCGGTGCGATTTGATTCGGCATTGCCATCTGAGTCAGCGCACACTTTCCGTTCCGCGGTTCCGTTCGACTCCATCTCTGCCGTTCATTCGATACACGCTCGATCAAACAATCTCTAGTAATCATCTCTGTCTGGTTCAACCCGAGAGCGGTCCACCCTAAAACCTTAAAATCTCGCTCGAGACTCAACCAAATCAAGTGTGGTTGGTCTCTATCGACGCGTCTAGCCTAGACGAACACATCTATATGGCTAACATGCATTGAAATTGCACAGAACAAAATGGAGAATTGCTGGAAGCTCGGGAGGGAGAAGAGGTCAATACCTTTGCTCTGAGAAGTGAAGCCTCAATCAGAGATGCTCAACACGTTTGTTGGAGCTGTGAGAGCCTACGGATTGAGCCTCTGGTCCTGGTAAGCTGCCTAGGTATGACTTGGTCCAAGCCCGATTTGGAGCTCTGGCTGATCGAACAAATGGCTGGCCTGGCGAGGGGGCTTTCACTGGGGAACTCCTTCTCTACCTCTGTTGAAGGTGTGGGAAGGTTTAATTTTATTTCTGTGTTGTTTCCAGGGGTGTCCTGTTTTTGGCCTGATTTTCGACTGAGAAATTGGGCTTAGCCAGGGGGTTCAGGGCAGGAGAACTGTGGGGCTCTTCTTCTTTGGGCTAGGAGAAGGTCTGGGAGTAATTTGGGAGAGTTCTGTGAGGAAATTTTCAATGCCTGGTTCATGGCCGAACGGTGATGATTTTATAGCCATGGCTGCCTGGTGGAGCTCAGGGTCAGGCAATGAGTGTTTTAGGCTGCTTAGGGCAAGGGCTGAGCAGGCAAGGTGGCTGGAGAGGAGATGGCACACTGCCAAAGCTTAATTTTGAAATTTAAAGGACAAGAGGGTGCTCAGGCGTGGCTGTTCCGGTGGGTGGGTTGGCTAGCAAGGACAATCAGGCTGAGGAGGAGTGGAGGTGAGGTTCAGCTGCATTAATTGGGCTGAGGAGGTTGCTTAAGGGATGTTGGAGGATGGGACTTAGCCTTTAGCAAATGGCTAAACCCATTGGTCCAAAGTGGTGGACCATTGGTCCATGGCTCATGGGGCATGGGTTGGGTCAGGTCAAACCCACCCCAGGAGGCCTAAGGTTGGTTGCCAAGCAGTTAGTTTGGTCAAATTTGGTTTGGTTAAGTTCAATTTGGCTCATGTGTGCACATGGGTTAGTTCGGGTTCAACTTGGGCTAGCTTGAGTTTGGGTTTGATTTGGGTCCAAATGTCTTGAGCAACAATGTGTAAATGATTGCCATGAAGAATTTTCATGAAGACATTGAATGGTTTTGAGTTCAAGAGGTCAATATGGTGGATTTTGGGATTTTGATCAATTTGGGTAAGTTTGGGTCAACTTGGGTCTAAGTTGGCTTAAGGTGGGGTTTAGATCCATTTGAATGTTTTAAATGGTTTAGGGGAATGTATTTAAGAGTTCCCAACATCAATTGGGAGGAAAATTTAGGCAGGCCAATCAATTGCGTAGATTTAGGACATGTGTTCAATTTGGTGGGTTAAAATGGGTGTTCTTGGTATTCAAATGGATTTAGGCTAGGCTTGGGCTCAAAATGGGATAATTGAATGTTGCATGGGTTTCATAGGAGTGTCATGGAAGGTTTAGGATTGAAATTTGGGGGGAATTGGTTGACATTAGGTTAATTGGGGAATTTTGGATTAAATTGGCATAATTGGGGATTTTGGATTTCAAATGGAATTGAACTCAAATGTGAATCAATTTGGACTTGGATTTGGTTTAGATTGGTATTGGGGATTTTGAATTAAACTTTAGAATTGAAATTGGGCAAAATTGAGGTTAAATGGGTTGATTTGGTTTGACATTGGGTCCATATGGGTTAAAAATGGGTCAAATGGGGGGTTTTGATAAAATTGGGTCAAATTGGCAAAATTAGGTTTTAGTGTAGTTGAACAAAATGAAATTGAGAATATTTGGGATTTTTGGGAATTTTTGGAATTTTGGGCAAAAAGGGTTATTTAGGGTATTTGGAGGTTATTTGGAGGGTATTGGGGTATTTTGGTGGATTTAAGAGGTGGGAATTTTTTTAAAATGATTTTTAAGAATTTTGGAAATTTTGGGTAATTTTTTGGAATTTTTGGAGAGTTTGGTGGTTGTAGGGGCAATTTAGGTAATTTTAGGTAGGCTTGATGACCCAATGTCAAAACCAGCAATTTTGGGAAATTGGAATTTGGTTATGGTTGGAATGGTCTAGATTGATCCATGGACCAAGATGTGTTCACTTTGAACATCTCATAGGTATTGTTCCTAACCCTCTTAGCCAAGAGGCTAGGGGTTTGGATCCATCCATATGAGTGCTCTAATGAACCAGGAGTCAGGATTGGGTAAAGATGGTTTAGGGTTTAGGATGGGTGTAGGAGTGTAGTGTGTGCAAGCTAGGCCCCACCAAGACCTGGCCACCCAGGGCTGTCCTAAGGCTTGGGCATCCTATAGGAGTTCATCCTTGTCTTCCTGCACATTGGTCCTAACATTCCAAGTAACTTGGAGGTTGATGACCATCCATGTAGGATTCTAAAGAGAGTCAAGATTTGGTTTGAATTTATAAATGGTGGGTTCCATCTCTAGTCTTCTAGGACAGTCAAGGAGAAGTCCTATGGCTAGATCCTAAGAACTAAGAGGAAAGAAAAGACCTCACCAAAAATGAGGTCAACAATATTAGACTTAGAATTTTTCCTTTTTCACTAAGGGATAAAGTTAAGTTTTGGTTAAATTCATTAACACTTGGATCTATCAGAACTTGAGGTGATTTAGCATAAAAATTCCTTGCTAAATATTTTTCACCATCGAAGACTGCGAAGCTTAGAAATGATATTACATCATTTGGTTAGTTTAAAGGGGAATCTATATATGAAGCATAGGAACATTTTAAAGATCTCTTAAGAAAGTGTCAACATCATTCGATACCAGATTCGTTAATAATTTAGACCTTTTACAATGGATTAGTTAGATCTCTTAGATCTATTATCGATGTCGTTGTTGGTGGTTCATTGATGTCTAAACAGTTTGTTGATGCTTATGCTTTAACTGAAGAAATGACTACTAATAATTTTCAATGGACTTTTGAAAGATTAAATCCTAAAAAAGTAGTCAACATTCATGAAAATGATGCTTTTACGATGCTAGCAAAACAAGTTACTGCAATTTCAAGGAAGATAGACCAATTTAGGATGAATTTTTCTCAGCCAACTTTCATGATTGAAGAAAATTTATTAGGCCAAATGGTTGATTCTCAAACTTCATTAGAAACCTTGAATGTCATAAGTAAGCCTAATAACCCATATTCCAATTATTATAACCTATGTTAGAAAAGCCATCCAAACTTTAACTGGAATACTAATAATTAGGGTGGTAATAATAAAAAATGGGGGAACTACTAAGTAAAACCATTAGGAAACTGGAACAACCTAGGGAATAATAATTATAGACTAACCTATCCTCCAGGTTTTAACAATACTACACAATTGAAGGAGTAGAAGTTGTCTATTGAAGAAGTAGTGTTACAAAATGACAATCAATTACAAAGTCAAGGAGCTACAATCAGAAATATTGAGAATCAATTGGGACAGATTGTCAATTCATTAAGTAATAAATCTTAAGGAATGCTTCCTAGTAATACTGAAGTAAATCCAAGAGACAAGACTAAAGAGCAAGTACAAGCTATTCAGTTGAGAAGTGGAAGGAATTGGAAGGTAGAGTTCAAAAAGAGACTGAAGTAGAGAAAGAATAGATTTAAAAACCAAAAGAAGATGCTCCGAAAGGTTTGGAAAGATCTATTTCTTCACCTAAGGTTGATTTAGAAAAGCCACCACCACCTGTGGCAAGGAAAGGTCTCCCTAAAATTATGGGTATCTCTTTATCTTCCTCCATATCCAACACCATGAAATCAACAGGAAAAATAATTTGATCCACTTTCACCAAAGCATCTTCTATAACTCCTTTAGGATATGTGATGGAATGATCAGCTAATTGCAGATTTACAATAATAGGGGTTATTTCTCCAAATTTTAATCTTTTGAATATTGATAACGGCATAAGGTTAATGCTTGCACCCAAATCACATAAAGCTTTTCCAAAAAATTTATCTCTGATTACACATGGAATTGTGAAACTTCCAGGATCTTTAATCTTTTCAGGAAGCTTTTTCTGAATTATAGCGCTACACTCTTCACTGAGTGCAACGGTCTCATTATCTTCAAACATCCTCTTTTTGTTGAGAATATCATTCATAAATTTCACATAGCATGACATTTGTTCTAAGGCTTTAGCAAATCGAATGTTGATTGTAAGGTTCTTAAATATCTCCAAGAATTTTGAAAATTATTTATCCAATTTTTATTGTCGAAGTCTCTGAGGAAATGAAGGTGGTGGCTTTTCTAAATCAACCTTAGGTGAAGAAATAGCATGACATTATCTTCAAACATCCTCTTTTTGTTGAGAATATCCTTCATAAATTTCACATAGTATGACATTTGTTCTAAGGCTTTAGCAAATGGAATTTTGATTGTAAGCTTCTTAAATATCTCCAAGAATTTTGAAAATTGCTTATCCAATTTTAGTTGTCGAAGCCTCTGAGGAAATAGAGGTCGTGGCTTTTCTAAATCAACCTTAGGTGAAGAAATAGGTCTTTCCAAACATTTCGGAGCATCCTCTTTTGGTTTTTAAATCTATTCTTTTTCTACTTCAGTCTCTTTTTGAAAAGAGACTGAAATTGGATGAGTAATTTTCAAAATTCTTGGAGATTTAAGAAGCTTATTATCAAGATTCCATTTGCTAAAGCCTTAGAACAAATGTCAAGTTATGTGAAGTTTATGAAGGATATTCTCAACAAAAAGAGAAAGTTTGAAGATAATAAGATTGTTGCACTTAGTGAAGAGTGAAGTGCAATAATTCAAAAAAGCTTCCTTAAAAGTTTAAAGATCCTGAAAGTTTCACAATTCCATGTGCAATTGGGGACAAATTTTTTGGCAAAGTTTTATGTGATTTGGGTGCAAGCATTAACCTTATACTGTTATCAATATTCAAATAACTAAGCTTAAGAGAAATAACCCCTACTACTGTAACTCTGCAATTACCTTTTCGTTCAATCACATATCCTAAAAGAGATATAGAATATTTTTTGGTAAAAGTGGATCAATTTATCTTTCCTGTTGATTTCATTGTGTTGGATATATTGGAAGATAAAGAGATACCCATAATTTTAGGGAGAACTTTCCTAACCACAAGTAGAGCGATGATAGATGTACAAAAAGGAGAATTGACAATGCGAGTTAATGATCAAACTTTTACATTCAATATTTCAAATTCAATGAAATATCCTGCAAGAGGTAAAGATGATGAATGTTATAGGATGGATGTTATCAAATATTTGAGTGAAGGCTATTTCAAGTCAACTTATGAAGAGAAATATGAAAGTGAAGAATTGGAACACAAGCAAGAGGAGGAATTACAAGATTCTGATGATTTTCATGAGGAACATTTAAATTATGTTCACGAAAATTTTGAAATGTTGGACATAACTGAAAAAGATGAATCTTTCGGTCCATCAATTGAAAAACCTCCTAAACTTAATTTAAAGATGTTTTCTAATAATTTAAAATATGCCTTTTTAGGTGATTCCTCAACTTTTCTTGTTATAATTTTTGCTCAATTAATTGAAAGAGAAGAAGAGATTTTGCTTAAAATTTTGAAGAAATATAAAAAAGCCTTTGGATGTACAATAGTTGATATTAAAGGAATCATTCCTTCAATTTGTATGCATAGAATCCTTATGGAGGATAACTGCAAACCTCGGGCTGATCCTCAAAGGTGATTAAATCCTATCTTGAAAGAAGTTGTTAAGAAAGAAATTTTAAAGTGGTTGGATGTTGGAATTATCTACCCTATTTCAGATAGTGCATGAGTTTGTCCTATACACTATGAACCTAAAAAAGGAGTTACGGTGACTAAATGAAAAGAATGAAATAATACCAACAAGACAAGTTACAGGGTGGAGAATATGCATTGATTATAGAAAATTAAACCTTGCCACCAGGAAAGACCATTTTCCACTTCCTTTTCTAGATCAGATGTTGGATAGACTGGCTGGGCATAAATACTTTTATTTTCTGGATGGATATAATGGTTACCACCTTATTCAAATTGCTTCTGAGGATCAAGAGAAAACAATGTTTACCAGTCCTTATGGTACATTTACTTTTAGAAGAATGTTCTTCGGTTTATGTAATGCTCCTGCTACATTTTAGAGATGTATGATGACAATTTTATGTGATCTAATAGAAAAAGGAATTGAAGTTTAATGAATGACTTTTCAGTGTTTGAAATTTCATTTGAATCATGTTTAGAACATTTATCTAAAGTTCTGAAACACTATGAAGAAACTAATTTGGTCCTTATCTGGGAGAAATGTCAATTTATGGTAGCAGGAGGAATTGTTTTGAGACATTATATATCAAAAAATAGTATGGATGTAGATCCTGCAAAAATTCAAGTGATCTCTAATTTATCTTGCCCAACTAATGTAAGGGGAATTAGAAGTTTTCTGGGACATACTAAATTTTACACGTGTTATATTAAAGATTTTTCAAAAATTTCGAAGCCTTTATGCCATTTACTGGAAAAATATGTGATTTTTAATTTTGATGAGCTTGCTTAAGAGCTTTTGAAACTTTAAAAGAAAAATTAATCACTGCACCTATTATAGTTTCATCTAATTGGGAAAAACATTTTGAATTAATGTGTGATGCTAGTGATTATGCCATTGGAGTTGTTTTAGGTCAGAAATATGATAAAATTTTCAAAGTTGTTTACTATGCTAGTAAAACTCTTAATGAAGCTCAAATTAATTATACCACTACTCAGAAAAAGTTATTAGCTATAGTATTTGTCTTTGATAAATTTAGATCATATTTGATTGTAACTAAATGTGTGTTGCATATTGATCATTCTGTTATTAAATATTTAATAAAGAAGAAGGACGCAAAACCAAGATTGATTAGATAGATTCTTCTTTTGCAAGAATTTGATTTCGAGATAGTATAGGAAGGGTGCTAATATCAAATTGCTGATCATTTGTCCAGGCTTGAAACTGGAAAATCTCTCTATGATGGTGAAGAAATTAATGAACATTTTACTAATGAAAAATTGTTCATTGTAAATGAGTGGTGTGTTCCGTGGTATGCCGATATTGTAAACTTTATTGTCAGTGATATTTTTCCCTATGGTTTGACATAACAGGAGAATAAGAACTTTCTATCTGAAGCTAAGACTTATTTTTGGGAGTACATGTTTTTATATAAACAATGAAATGATTTAATTATTCGAAGATGTGTGCCTTTAGAAGAAACTTATGAAATTACTCAAAAATGTCATAATTCTGATTATGGGGGACATTTTGGAGTTGATAAAACTGAATATAAAATCTTATAATCTGGATTTTATTGGCCTACAATTTTTAAGGATGTTAATGTTTTTATTAAAAATTGCGATCAATGTCAACATGTAGGCAATATTTCTAGAAGAAATGAGATGCCCCTCAATTATATGTTGGAAGTTGAAATATTTGACATTTGGGGATTAGATTTCATGGGACCATTTATAATACATACATTTTGATAGCATTAGATTATGTATCTAAATGGATAGAACCTGTTACTTTACCTCGATGTGATGCTCAAAGTATTGTAAAGTTTTTAAAATAAGAATATATTTTGCAGATTAGAATACCAAGTGTAATCATAATTGATGCGGGAAGTCATTTTAGAAATGTGATTATGGAGAAGCTAGCAATGAAATATCATATTAACCATCGCATTGCTACTGCTTATCATCCGCAGACAAGTGGTTTGGTTAAATTATACAATCATGAAATTAAAAGAATATTGGAAAAGACTGTTAATCCAAATAGAAAGGATTGGTCAATCAAATTGGATTATGTTTTATGGGTCTATAGAACTGCCTACAAATCTCCTATAGGAATGTCCCTAAATAGTCTAATTTTTAGATAAGCTTGTCATTTATCAGTTGAACTTGAACATAAAACATATTGGGCTAGAGTTAAATTTTAATTTGAAAGATCTTTGGAGAAAACAGATTGTTGCAATTAAATGAGCTTGAAGAGATAAGGAATGACTCTTATGAAAATGCTAAGATTTATAAAGAAAAGAAGAAGTTGTGGCATGATCGGAAGATTCTTACTAAAAATCTTGAGGCAGGGCAAAAAGTTTTACTATATAATGCAATATATATAATTTTTGCTAGATAACTTAAGTCTAGGTGGATGGCCCATTTATTGTGATGAATGTTTATTCAAATGGAGCTGTGGATATTAAAGATCCTAAGACTGGAAAAATATTTAAAGTGAACGGTCATAGACTTAAACCTTACTTTTCAGTCGATCAATCTAAACCTGATGAGAATCTGATGTTAGGTCACTCAGAATAAGCTCTGGGTATGTCAGACTGATGAGGTTAAATCAAGCGCTTTGTGGGAGGAAACTTATATTTATCGGTGTGCTTTGCTTTATGTTTGCTTTGTGTGCTTTTATTTGGTTTGATTTGAGAAATGTGGTAGCATTTTGGAGTTTTTATGTTATAGTGGTGTTTATTTGACCTTATTTAATGACTTAGAGGAGTCAGAATGAAGATTTTTGCGTTTGACAAAACTGTGCAAAAATGTTCACTAGAGGCTATGCATGTTGGTTGGCGCATAGGTGCCACAGTTATAAAAAACGTGAAAAATGAGGTTCTAGAAGCCTAAATCGTGGGAGAGTAGTTTTTGGAGTTATTATGGAGTTTTAACACGTCTAGGGTTGGTTTTGTGCCTTCCTAAGTCTATAAAAAGACCCTGAATTTACAAGATACTTACCTCAGTTCGTATTTTCATTCACGTCTCTTAAAAAGAGTATTTTGAGTGCAAAAATGTCTTCTTGGGAGAACGAAGTTAAGAAGAAAGAGGATGCCAAGAAGAAGAAGTTTATTTGTGATAGTGCACAAGAGTTATATAATGGATTTCTGGCTGTGAGTATCCAAGGAATAGCAGAAAGGATTACAAAGATCAAGGCCTATGTGGAGTGTATTGATGCAAAGGAAATGAAATTAATGCACATTTAGCGCACATTGGATGTCAAATCAAAATGTAATTCAGTCATACAAGTCATGTGGAAGAAGCAGATAGAGCGATGTATCTGAAGAACAAATGGATAGAAGAAAAGGATGTAAGAGCTTTTAATCATCGCCCATTTTATCAGATTTACATTCCAGATGGTTCAAATGGAACTGATGGTGGTTCTGGATATAATCCACCTAATGAAGATTGGAATTATATTGTGTTGTCTTGTGGTTTGATTATGTGTGTTTAGTGTTTTAAGTGTGTGGTTTTTTAATATTTGTGTTTGTTGCACTTTACATGTGTTTGTTACATCTCAATGACGTAAATTTGTGTTAAATTACATGTGTTTGAACTTATGTATTGGGGAATTTCATCCAAAGTGTTTGGATAGAAATTTGTAGTTTATATTAAGTGTGTCATGAAGATGTTAACCATGGTCAATGAAGTTCTTACTTACTAAGATTTACTTTTAGAGTCTTATACATTATGATTTTGGAATTTATTAAATTTATTTGTACATTTTTAGAAAAAATTGTTACGGCTCCAAATACAAGTAAAGAGAAGAGGAAAATGGATTTTGATGAGGATAGATTTGTTACTGCTAAAGCACAATTTTGTTTTAATTCAGTCCTTTACAATAAGAAGAGTATTCAAGATCGAGCTTTAGAAAATTTAGGTGGAATGATAGAAAAATTAATTTCTGATAGAAAATTGGAGATATTTTGTTATTTTACTGTTGATGCGATCATGGGAATAGTCCGAGAATTTATGCAAATTTGCCATGGACTGAAAGTGAATATGTGTTTGTGAGAGGCAAAATGGTAGAATTTAATCCTGAATATATTAATGATTTTTATCATTTAAAAAGAATGAGATTTTGTGAATATGAAAATTTTGGTACTATAGATACTAGACTGAATGAAGTGATTTCTTTTCTTACTGATGGAAAAGAGGAGTGGAAGATAAAGCAAAGATAAAAATTAACTTTCCTGCTTCCACATTGAATGTAGCATCTAAGGCCTGACATTATTTAATCTCAGCAAGATTACTACCTTCTTATCATCACAGCGAAGTTATTAGAGATAGAGCTATCTTTAATTACTGCATTCAGAATATGAAGCAGATAGATATTTGTGCTATTATTTATAAGAGTATCCAGATTATTGTTAGAGGGGAAACCACTGGTGGATTAAGACATCCTGCTCTGATTCAAGTATTATGTGTACAGTCTAGAGTGGAGTTTGACAGCACTCAGAAGCTTGTTCATCCATTGAAGCTATTACCAAGGCTAATATTCGTACTTATGAAGCTCATGTAGGATGGAGAGAAGGAAGTAGGAGTACTGATATTCCTACTGCTGCCAGGACATACAATCTACTTCAGAGGCACCTACTTTGTCTGATGTTATGGAGCAGTTGAGGATTCAGAGTGCTAGTATAGATCGACTCCATAGCAGGATGGATGGATTAGAGGCTCGAAGCGGTGTTAAAGATGATTATATGAGGAGAAGAGTTGAATATGACATTGCTTAACATGATGCTCAGGTCAAATTCATAAGAGGAGACACTGGAGTTATATTTCTCACTTGTCGCAGCTATGTTCCTTACCGACCTGATGATGCAAAAGAAGCAGAGCAAGCTGCTGATGATGACTGGTAGTTATGTGATTTCTGTTTTCATTTGTGTTATGTAGTACTTTTATGTGTTAGTTATTTGTTTCTATGTGATGTGTGTAACTTGCAAATGTAATGGTGTTAAAAATGAAAATGTAATGAACTTTGTGTTAGATTGTTTAGTGATTTGGATTGAGATTGTGATGCTTATGTTGGATGTTTAAAGTTTAAGTCTTTAATATTTCTTCACCCTGCAAATTTTCAAATTCTATATATAGCACTGCTTCTAACTGTTTCATGCTTGCTAGCTTAAATATTTGATTAATACCAGCATAGCTTCATATGATTTCAGAATCTCAGTGCAAAAATGTTAATTTTCTTTCTATTTTACTCCTTACCTTTGCAAATTTATATGTAATGAAAAACTTAAAATTGGGGGGGAGTTGAATATTAACTCTTATTTGTTCTCATTTACTATAGTTTCAAAAAAAAATCAATAGCATAACTTTTAGTAGTTGAACCTAACTTTAGATAACTAAATTTTTTATTTCATTTAATTATCATATGGATTTGAATGAAAGTTTTTAGTGATGAAGGTTAGCTTTATGTGGTTAAAATATTTAGTATAAAATGATTGGACTATAGTTAACTATTTAGATTAAAGAAAACTGTATTTTTGAAATGTTATGGGACTTAGAAATTTATGTGAGAAGAAAAGATTGTGACTCTATGATGAATTATAAAGCTAATATATATTTTTAAAGAAAGAGGTGTGTCAAGTTCCAACTATAAAAAGAGGTGAGTGAAGTTCAAAATTATTAAAGGTTGTCCAGATATAGTAATCCTCACAAGAAAAGAAAAAATAAAAAAAAAAGAAAGGATTGAAAAACAATCCCAAAGAAGAAAAAAATGAAGAAAACATATGTTAGGAGAAGCTTGAGGAGATGCCCAATAAAAAATTAGTTTCACTTGAATCAAATTAAAGGAATAACTCTATTACATTTCTGAATTTGTATTTAAAGTATTAGCAAACATTCTAATACAATTTGCATGAATTTCTTTTTCATATATTCCTTCAAAGCACCCTTAATGTGACAAATTATGGTTATTTCTGAAATGAACTGGAAACTAGAACTCTTAGACTTGACTAATAAATGTTCTTATACCTGCAATTTTGACCTACATTACTGAATATTTTTCTTAGTATTTTACTATTATATTCATTTAAATCAAAAATTATAGCATTCTTAAAATGAACGTTCACTACTATGAGTTATATTTGTATGTAGTAAAATGATTACTTGACAATGGTTAAGTTTGGGAGATTCTGATGCACCAAAAATATGTTAGTTTATATATATATTGCACCCATTTTTTGTGATATTACACTTTAAAGAAAAGTATTTTTCCTGTTTTGCTGCAGGTATGATGATTTTAGGTGTTTTGGAGTGAAATAAAGCAAAAAAGAAATGAATTTGGAGCAAAAAGAGGCAAAATGAAGAATTCAGCCTACTGGCGCCGACGGCGTTAGAATGGGCGCCGCCGGCACCCAGATCTACAGAGCATTGTAATTAATTCAGCAATAGGGCGCCGACGGTGCCATATCCGGCGCCAAAGACGCCCAACGTCTGTGGAGATCAAATTCAATGCATTTCAACTCCTTGAGGAATCTCTTGGGGAATTAGTTTCTAACTTATTTTAGACAATTATGGACACCCTTTTGAAGAAGAGGGGAAGAAGTGTCTTTAGGGAGAGAGTAAAGTGCGTTAGGGTTTTGGAGAGTTAGTGTAGAAGTGAGTATAGTGTGTAGAAGTCTTGTTTTGTGAGGAATTCTTCTCTAGAGAGTGTAGAAGGAGGAAAGTGAGAATTTACTTCTTCCTCACTATTCTAAAGAGGGAATTAAGTGTTGTTGTGAAGAGAAAAAAGGATTCAAAAGAACTTCAAGAAACTTGCTTGGGGAAAAAAGAGAGATAAGTTGTATTTACTTCTTGTGGTTTGTATGACTTTTCTTTTATATATAAAATCTATGTTTTATTGTATCTTCCTCATTAATTCTGAGTGGTTTGTTTGTCTTTTTCCTTGCAATGTGATGTCGTGAAGTGGTGATGTAGATTTGATGCGACAATTAAATGTTAAGAAATTGTGATAATTTTTCACTTTGTGCTTCATTTATTTTTTAATCTGGCCAATTGAATTGTTAAAACTTGTTGTGAAACATTCAATCTGAAAGGACTAAGTGTTCTACAACAAAAGTGGAGAATTCATTCAACGCCCATGAGCAATGTAGTTCATGGGGGTTGAGTGCAAATAAATAGGGAAATGTATTTTGATGGGCGTCAAATTGGAGATTAGGGTGACAGGCTGAAATCCCCAATTTAGTCCTAGTGTTTGGTAACTAAAGCTAGGGTTAGCCTTCAGGTGAAGGGAAGTGGGAGTCTTTGAAGTGAGAGACAGAATCCTCCTAGTCTAACCATAGATTTAGGGACTAAGTCTATGATGTTCTTTAAATAACACTGAAGATGGGGTATTCTGAAGGGGATAAAGAATATAAATGCTCCTATTTAGCACAATACAAAACTTTATCAATCTATATCATTTGCTCATCATAATATCATTGTAAGGGGAAATATGTTTTTTCATATTTAAACCTTTCAATAATAAACTTAGTATGTGTTAGTTAATTTAGAAAGAAATTTTAGTTAACTTAGCTTTTAGTAATCATTACATTAGCAACTTAAATATTGCCTGAACTTGCATTGTGAATTGAGTATTGGATTTCATTGTTAAACTACACTTTGAATTGTTCCAAACTTCCTCGTGGGATCGATAACCAGAACTCCACTAGCGCCCTGTATTACTTGAATGATACGTATACTTGCATATACGAGTTGTTGCTTAATTATTAAATTGATCTTACTGTGAAACTGAATTTAAACTACCTTTTGAAAATTTAGACTTGTAGCAGCACCCGATCAGTGACAAGCATCTATTGTGTTCTAGCAGAAAGATGAGTGAGCTTAATGCAGATGTGCTCAGATCGATGACATAATCAGGGATTAGAACCAGCGATGCATTTAGCTTCCTAGCTACAAAAGCTGGGGGAGTAGAGAAGCATGATTGCACAAAGACAAATGCATATAATTTGATACAAAGGGAGAGAAGAGTTCAAATTGAACTTGGTGACGCTAATTCGCTGCTACAATTGTTCACCAAGAGGCAAGCCAAGGATAACATGTTTGCTTAGAACTTTCAAATTGAGAGAAGAGTTCAAATTGATCTTGATGACGCTAATTCGCTGCTACAATTGTTCACCAATAGGCAAGCTGAGGATAGCTTGTTTGCTTGGGACTTCCAAATTGATGAGTTTGGGAGTTTGGTGAATTTCTTTTGGAGTGATGGGATGTCCAGGCTTGACTACGACTGCTTTGGGGATGTGATAATATTTGATACAAGATATAGACTGAACAAATACAACTTATGTTGTGCTCCATTTATCGATGTGGATCACCACTGGTATAATGTTCTATTTGAAGTTGGATTTTTGCCAGATGAAAAGATCGAGTTATTTAAGTGTCTATTCAAGTCCTTTATCTGGATAATGGATAACAAGCACCTAATAAAAATATTCACTGATCAGGATCAAGCAATGTCTAGAGCCATTGAAGAGTGTCTGCCGCATACTAGACATAGATGTCAATGGCATATATACAAGAAATTATCTTCTATACTCCATTGTGGTGTAGGTAGCAAAAGAATCAATGATCTTTTTTATAAATGCATGAGCAAATGTGACACCGAAGAGGAGTTTAAGGAAATTTGGGGTACAATGATTGAGAAAGGAAATCTACACGAGAATTTGTGGTTGGGTGAGATTTATAAAATTAGGCATAAGTGGTCAACAGCCTTCAATAAAGATATATTTGGAATGTAGATTCTATCAACCCAAAGAAGTGAGTCCACCAATAACATCTGTCATAGTGTCTGCAAAGCAACAAGCTCCCTCACCCAATATTTTTTGACTCTTGAAAATGTTATGAACTCGTGGAGAAGAAATGAGAAGGTCGAAGATTTTAAATGTGAACAGTCAGGAATTATTCCAGCTTTGAAAAGTAGCCCCACTTTGAGGTGGTTGTTTTAATTTATATGAGGAAGTTATATGCAATATTCAAAGCAGAGTTTTTACATGGTTTGTGTGGGCTTTCTATGGAGTGTCTTTGCCAGCTAACAGTCAGAATTTTACATTTAAAAATTTAAAAATTTGAAAATAATGACACATATAGACACTGGATTGTTAAACTTGACAATGGTAATTCTGAAATTACCTGCAGTTGCAAGAAATTTGAAATGATTGGTTTATTATGTGCTCACGCTTTAAGGGTTTTTCATCATCAAAATATAGCAAAAATACCTGATAAATACATATTACTGCGGTGGACTGTTACTGCAAAACGGGACATATACAACACGTATGATTATAAACATCTTAAGGAGTCACATATGTCATCAAGTTCCTCATGTGGACTTATATATCGAACGCACGTTCACAAATTTGCGTACCAGATCAGTGCTAGAACACAAGGTAATGAACTGGCTGAGAAATTTGTGCTTGAGACATTAAAGAAACTTACATTAGATATCAATGTTGTACTGATTGGGAGAGAACCTCAAGAAAAGGTAAAATTAGATAAGAAGAGGACACCATCTAAAGGGATAAAAGTGAATAACCCAAATAAAGTGTGCCCAAAAAGAATATCAAATTCAAGGCTAAAAGACTATTGAGAAAAAAACAAGATAATAAAAAGTATACGAACTTCGTCATTGTTAAACATATGTTTCCATACGCTGCATTATTAGTCCCTGACATGATATATTGTTTATATACAATAAAGGAGAAAGATCATGATTCAAGTCAACCCGGAGTTTCCCCGTGTGAACAAAATGATTTTATAATATCGGTCCCATTTAGTCAAGTACATAAATAAAAATTTGAAAGTTTATGCGCTACGTGTTTTTATTTGAACAATACTTCTTACTTATTTCCTGGCGTTTACTCGTAACTACTCAAAATGAACAGGACATGCCTACATCACAATGCACGGAGACATATACGAGCTTATTAATGGACCTAGATGATGATATATAGGATGATATGTTTGGAATATGCTTTGTAAGAAGGAGAATGTGGGTTCTGGATATGATGTGTATTTGTTTATGGACCTAGAAGGAGGATGATATATAGATGATGATATATAGGTTGGTATTAATAGGGAATGTTCTGGATATGTTGTGTATTTATTTATTTATTTATTTATTTCTTTATCTTAATGTTGACTTTAGTGTTATTTTAGTTTTATTTTGGTTTTATTCTGGTATTACTATATTTTCTGCGGTGTTGAGTAATTTCTTCTCAAACCAAGAATACGACCTTAATACTACCTTAATATAGCGAAATACGATGTGAATATTTCATGTTGAGCGTTGTTCAATCCATTCTGTGGTGCTATTGGAATATTTCGTGGAATATTCTAATAACACCGGGGCTGTTGTTCCCTCAGAAAACACGAATACAACATTAATAATACCGTAGTAATGCCAAAATACAACCCAGTTGAAAATCCAAAGCTCGAGAAACGAACAAAACACGGGAGTATTAGGATATTACACGGGATTATCTAGCCCAGTGTGGTTGTAGCGTCCTTTAATTTCAATTATACATCTTTACTGAAATTAAGTCGCAATTACTAAGAATGAATTATTGTGTGATTGTTTAAAGATACCATTGGATTTAGTTTTATGACAGAAAACATTGTTATTATTAAGGTTATATTCTGGGGTTATTATCGTTGTATTCTAGTTCCTGCGCTATTTGGTCCCTCCATCGATCATATTGGAATATTCTGCGGCTTATTCCAATTAGACCGCCGAATAAAACTCTCTAGAGTACAACCTTAATACGGTCGTAATAATGCAATAATACAACTGCGGCGGATAAAACCTTGTTTCGATTGGAATAAAACAAGATAGTATCGAAATATTTCGTGTGTTAATTAGGAAGCCGCGCGGTATTCCATCCCAAAAGCCGGTCGTATTGGAATATTCTGCGGCATATTCCAATTAGACTGCGGAATAAAAGTCTCTAGAATAATATCTTAATACGACCGTGATAATGTAATATACAGCCACGAGGAATAAAACCTCGGACTGATTGGAATAAAAAGAAGATTGTATCAGAATATTCTGCGTCTTATTTTGGAGTGTCGCGGGATTATTACAGCATGCCAGAAACACCGCAGACACAGTAAACCTGTGATACGCCCACAATAACGCATATATATAACAAAAGAATATCCCTCCATCCCAAACCCAATACTGCGGAAATACAACCACAATAAAATCAAGATACAACCCAGATTCATGCCTGATTTTTTTACACAGTTCGAAGTCCTGTACCACCAAACCAAAACTCAGATCCAAACAAAGTTAACGAAATAGGACCACTATTACTATATTTCTCATGATATCATCATAATAATGCAAATATAACATAATAATATTAGAATCTACATTGGCATATTCCAATCAGACCACGGAATAAAACTCTCCAGAATATTACCTTAATACGGTCGTGATAATGTAATAATACGGTTGTGGCGAATAAAACCTGTCAGATTGGAATAAAAAAATGTTATATTGGAATATTCCGCATCTTATTTCGGAGTGTCGCGGGATTATTACAGCGTGCCAGAAACACCGCGGACACAGTAAACTTGCAATACACCCGCAATAACGCATAGATACAATGGGAGAATATCCCTCCATCCCAAACCCAATACCGCGGAAATACAACAATAAAATCAGATTCAGGCCTAAATTCAATCCACATTTACACGTAACATTTAAAACATTCAAATGATAACAATATACTGCCTCAATAAAACAGAAACACAAATAATATAACAACCATAACAGCACCGCAATAATACTCGAATAATACAGTAATAATACTATACTAAGACTTTTAAAACATGACATCGAAATACATTTTTACAATAATAAGTGTTGGAGCCCACATTTACACGTGACATTCAATAAGTAGAAATGATATTATAATAATGCCACAGTAAAACAAGAATAACAAATCAACAATAATACCACTAGTATAACAATAATAGCACCACCGAGCACTCAAATAACACTTGCGTAATACCAAAATAAAACCTTAATCATACATCGATAGTAACTAAATTTTAATAACCCTCCAATAACACTGCGATAAAACAACAATAATATATCACGAGTAATGAGCACATGAATAACACTAATAACACCACGGAGAACTGGAATAACACTCGAATAATACCACAATAATAATAATAACTAAATCCTAAAACGTTAATACTGAAACTTTAGTAACCCTCCAATAAAACCGTAGGACTGGAATACTAACGCAAATAAACTAAAAATTATACAACAATATAAATCGAATAACGTTTTAAAAACACTCCAATAAGACCGCGGTAATAGAAGAATAATACAACAATCATACTTGAATAATTCACTAATAATACTACACTAATAATACTACACTAATACAAAAATAACGTTCCTTTATCCAACGAATACTACACTAATACAGGAATGACGGTACATTATACACATCAATTACACTAGCCCCAGGGAGAGTGATTTCGTTGCTAGATTCAAGTCCGACTCTGTTCGCCATATTGTTTGCACTCAGATTTAAGTTAATTGAGGACTCGTTCAAGTCCTTTTGAGATTCATTTTACATGCCGAGAAAGCTGCTCATGAGTCAAATAGGTTTAGGTGGAAGGGATCGTTCTTAGATGGCTAGAAACAAGTCCAAAGCTGTTAGACATCATCAGAAGCAGCGAGATTGAGATATTTAGCGACTCACCTAATCGTGAAAGATCAATGATTAAGAACTCCATTCAGAGGAATGAGAAAACTTACAATAAGAGAAAGTTTCATATTGTTTCAACATCTGAAGCTGAGGGAGTTTTAGAATTAGGTGCCAATGACGAAGACGTGATTTTGAATCGAATAAGTGATGGGTAACAGATTTGATAAATGGTGCAAACAGAATAAAATACATATGTGAGATATGATGTTTTAGACTTCATAACTCTCATGTGGTCGGTGCCCAACCGGTTCACCAGACGGAAAAACATTCACATGAGACTTAACATACAATAACATAATTGTTCGATCTGATCTGGTTTTTTACAATAAACAGCGGTGTCAATAAAATTGTGGCTGTATTTTCTTTCGGAAACGACCAAGTAACATACAATAACATAATGTTGGCAAAAGCAGTAACAAGAATTCTTTCAATGCTTTTTAAGAGTGCATATGTTCGTTTATTATTGTAATGTTGCTGTTCAAAAAGTTTTGTAGAGAGAATATACTTCTAACAAAAAAATCTGCTTGTGCCTAATAGCCATAAGAAAGCCCACATTCCGCGTTTTGAAATTATATATATATATATATATATATATATATATATATATATATATATATATATATATATATATATATATATAATAGCCTCCTCAATTTTGAAAAAAAATCCTTGCAACATACACCTACTTTCATAATCAATTATAGCAAACGCCAAATGAACCTTGACAATAAAATTTCTTGACTTTGCTGATATAAAAATAAATGGAAGAATTCCATTAACCTTCAGAATAAATTTTAGAGAAAAATACCATAAAAAGTTCTACCCTAATACATGAACATTCAACTCTTGATGCTAATTGATATTAAAAAATAATAATAATAAATTAACTGAGAAAAAATTTTACTGGTTTGACAAAAGTTCTATACCCTTGATAACAAATTAACACTGCTATTGTCGGGTCTCAAGTTCTAGATGCGAAAAGTTAAGGGTTATGTTAGATAGTCAACCAACATAAATTTTTTGTCGAAAGATTATAACAAAAATCTTTTAAATCCTTGTGTAAATGTTAGTGCGCTCCTTGAAAGCGACACTGTATGATCTGAATACAGAGAAAAGTGTGCAAGGGGCACTACAACGTCTGAGTGGTGTCAAATAAGCAAGAGTTTTCTTTAAAGACGAAGGTGGGCAAAGAAATTAGTCAATGAAACTAATATTAGGATATGATCTTGAAATATAAATACTCTCACATATAAATTAATAAAATTAGTAAATATTATTATTCATAGAAAGATAAACGTCTTAGGCATTCAAGAAATTAAATGGATTGAAAAAAATGATAAGAATATTGATAGCTTAGGATTTAAATATTGGTATTCAGCTAAAAGTCACATTATAAACGGTGTAGGTATATTTATAGATAAGAGTTTGAAAGATGCACCTCGATGCATGCTTTTCGTTGATGATATATTTTTTGTGGATAAGACTAGAGAAACATGAAACAAAATTAAGTCTAAAGGTCAATATTGGAGTCTAAAGAATCTAATGAATAAGCTAAAGGCCATCATTCGAGTAAAGATGAATACTAAAGGTCTATATTGGAGTCTAAAAGCCTTCATTTGAGTAGATCTAAAAATGAATACATGGAATGTAATTTTAGGAGTATTAGCTCTAGTGACTTAGCTATAACTATGGTTGATCAAATCCTTAAAAAATGTGAACGTTTTAGATATCTCGGGTCTATTGTTCAAAGTAGGGGTGTAAATGAGCCGAACACGAACAAACCCGGACTCAACTCATGTTTGGCTCATTAAAACATGCCACTGTTTGTGTTCGGCTCGTTTATATTTTGAACACAAAAAATTTGTTCGTGTTCAGCTAGTTAGTTTAGCGAGCTGAACATGAGTTGTTCGCAAACAAAAATTTAGCTTAGCAACCCTAGTTAAGCAGCTGTATTTTGTTAAGGATTGAAGAGAGATTTAAATCTTAGTATTTATAATAAAATATTATTTAAATATAATTTAATATATTTTTATTCTATTTTTAATTAATAATTTTAATTGATTACAAATCGTTATAGCCTTGTTGTCAAATAAATTATTTAAAAATACTACTCATCAATTTTATATTATATATATATATACAATAATAATAATAACAATAATAATAATAATAATTACGAGTCAAAATGAGTCAAACACGAGTGAACAAATCATTATTTGTGTACGGCTGGTTTGCTTAGCACACAAATCGAACATGAGCTTCTTAACGAGCCGGTCACGAATTGTTCGCGAACAACGAGCCATTTTGATAGCCCTAATTCAAAGTAATGGTGATATAGATAGGATGTTAATAATAGAATTCAAGATGGTTGGTTGTAGTGGAGGAATACAACGGGCATATTGTGTAATAGAGAAGTACATCTTAGACTTGAAGGAAAATTTTATAACATGTTGATGAGGCCTTGAAGGAAAATTTTATAAGATGTTGGTGAGGCCTTGAAGGAAAATTTTATAAGATGTTGGTGAGGCCAACAATGCTCTAATGTTGGCCTTCAAAAGAGAAACATGAAACAAAATTAAGTGTTGTTGAAATGAGAATGCTTAGGTGGATGAGTGGCAGGACACTTAGAGACAAAATGTGAAATGAAAATATATCCGTGATAGAGATGGTGTAGCTCCAGTGGCGCACAAGATTAGAGTCATCTTAGATGATTTGGTCACATTAAATGTCGATCATCTAATGATACAATTAGGAGAGTTGATGCTTTAGATTCGACTTATCTTAAGAAAGGCAGAGGTAGAGCTAAAAAGACT
The DNA here is from genome assembly GCA_022702705.1 of Papilionanthe hookeriana x Papilionanthe teres. Taxonomy (NCBI): domain Eukaryota; kingdom Viridiplantae; phylum Streptophyta; class Magnoliopsida; order Asparagales; family Orchidaceae; genus Papilionanthe; species Papilionanthe hookeriana x Papilionanthe teres. Next base: position 174,049,558 of record CM040421.1, read on the forward strand.
TCGTAATATACTATAAAAAATGATCTTAATCTAGTAGAATTAAATGAAAATATGACACCCAATAGGACACAATGGAGAAAGAAATCATATAGCCGATCCCACTTAGTGGGATAAAAGCTTGTTGTTGATGGTAAAGTTTTATATTTGTGGAAATAAATCATCAAATAGGTCTAAAGAGATATGTTTGAGTTCTCTGAACCAAAAGTAGGAAATGGAAGAGGGTGCCGCATGAGTTCCTACAAATTATAAGGATATGACGACCGCAACTCCATAAAATTGTAAATTAGTAGATGAAATATTTTAAGATTTAATTCATCAATCAATCAAAAATCATTTACAAGACAATTCTAGTTATAGAAATATGAGACAGGTTTTTCGGGGGATGAGACAAGCACAGGAAGAATTGGAGATATGGGAGGGGAGACAATCCTGTCAATTGCATTGGAGAGAAAATAGCAATTGGACTCTTTTAAGATCTAATTCATCATACAATAATTTTTTTTTTTACAAAACAATTCTGGTAATAGAAATAAGGATGCAAAAAACATCAAATTAACTGAATTTCAGCATAATCCGAACCTAGAAATCTCAAAAAAAATCCTGCTGTCTATCAGATATTAAAACTTAACAAAAATTATAACATTTCATAATAGTACAAGAAACCTAAACATATTTTCGTGTTGCATGAATTGTTCTGAGGTTAATATAACCCTTCTTCTGAAGAGCTAAAGAGAAGACCTTATATCCATTTTCATGGAGGTAAAGAAACTACTTAGTTAGCCATTATTAAAACACGTGCAAATTGGACAGAAAATAGACTACGGAGCATTAGGATACAGCATCATAATGCATCATAACCTTCTCGAAAAATAGCATAGAAAATCGCGTAATAAAATAAAGGCAGCGTAAGTGGTAACAAGCCCAATGTTTTTTGGTGAGGAAGCATAAAACAACTATGAAACCAGAGGAATCACATATATGCCTGAAATTTCTTATAAGAATATTAGAACTTGAGGATCAACGTGTTTTATCATCTCAAAATAACAATAATGGAATATATCTTCGTCTTAGCTCATTAATGGGCTGCATGATCCTCAAATTTAGGCGCTATAGAACTCACAAGTATAGCATTTGGGTTAAGTTCATCAAGAGTTTTGATCATTAATGAATAATCATTATCATCATTTAGTCCATTTGTGAAACTCAAAAGAGTCATTATAATAACCTTTACAAATCAACTCAGCACATGACCAAATTTTAACAGGTGAAGATAAGTTTGATGACTAGATATCCAGAATAAGCACATTTAAGAATCTTTAAACTTCAAAAAAACTAGTGCATAATATGAAGTATCACCATGACAATATAATTTTGGATAGTTGTACAGAACACTCGTATACCAAACTGTCATAAAATTCATATCATTGCTCAAAATTATGCAATTCGGGAAGCATCTCCACCCACACACAACTCACATGCTGCTACTAGGAATCCAAACTAAATTGAAAGCCTCAGTAGCTCAAGGAGATGCTCGTCATAAAATACTGCATGCTAATGTCGCCCTAGGTACAATGCCACCACTATTGCTCAATCACCACCACTCTTAACACTAGTAGCCATTTTCCTTTCTTTTTCTTCTCATCTCTACTCTTATTTGGTTCTTTATTAACTCATATTGTTTCAATTGATCAATAGCATATTCTAATCTCCTTTTTGAACAAGATTTTTTCTATTTTAAATGAAATTTCAATTTATGGTTATTTTGAAATAGTCCAGGGTCCTCACAAAAGTTTGAAGAGTAATAAGAACGATATAGCATAGAAGCGGTTTACATTTATTTAAAATGAAACTACAGTGATAACTTAGAAAAAAGAGCAATAATAAATAATAAAATAATATCTCTTTGATTCTCACAACAAAGTTGAACCTTGTCCCAAAGTGCCTGAAAAGGTGATAAATTAGATAAAAAAGCAATAATAGAAATAAAATAATATCTTTTTGATTTTCACAACAAAGTTACTCCATGTCGCAAGCGGTTGAAAAAGTGAAAGAAGTGAATTGTGGAGAAATAAAAAGGTAGATGTAAAGATGAACTCATTGGTTTATACTAAACGCACTACAAGCGTTTTAAAGATAAGTATTTAATGAAGAAAATTTAGGAGGATAATGATACCTTGGTAATACTATGTAATCAGATGATGAATGATTTGAGGATAAAATTGAGTTACACGGTTTTGACTACTTTAATGGAGAAAGGAGCAATAATGGCGTCAGTCAATAACTAAAAGCAAAATATTAGCATAGAATCGTATGTAATGGAAATTAGAATCATCAATAATGTTCTTGTTGATTTTTGTTGTTTAAAGTAGAGGAATTTTATTGACATTGAAGATGATGAGGAAGATTAAGATAAAGTTAATACAACTATGGATGAGGGAATAGAGAAAATAACTAGATAGAATGATAAATTATCTTAATGTAGACCCTTTTCTTAATGAAGACCCTTTTGAATTCATAAATTATCTCAAATTACTTTTTAAGTTGAATTGGGAATAAAATGGATTTGTTATTTAGCGTTTATAGCCTATTAAGACTTTTATAATTTTATTTTGACATTTTATAATCTTATTTTGACATCATACTTTTAATATTAATATGATATTTAGTATTGTGTATTTTGCATTAATTTCATAGTTTAATATTGCAGCTTACAACAAAAAAGCCTTGAAGCTTAAGTGTCTATTTGGCGCAGCTTATTCGTTGTGGGGCGTTTTCAAAATGATGCCAAAGATGTTTATTTCGGACGTTTAGAATATGCTTCGCGATAAGCAGAAATCATTTTCTATTAAACGCCGGCCGCAGGTTCGACCCCACGGCCCGCATTCGGGAGAGAAGGTTTACTCCCCTGCCCCTCTCGCAGAAGCATGGTAGAAGCATGGAGGAGACACTCTGAACGGCCGTCTAGTCCCACTAAGTGTCTACTCTCTACTTGAAACCCCCAACTGAGTCCCCCCCATCGCTTCGTGAACAAACGAACCCTCTCGATACAGTCACTAGAGCCAGATGCCGAAACAGGCCCTTAATCTCCTGCTTACTCTTCCCCATGCAAGTCTATTTCTTCCTTTGAGCGGCAGTGATGGAGCAGTCTTGCTTTGACAGCGACAATGAGGAGGTAGAAAGGCTGTTCATCAGAGTCGGCTGCAACCATGTGGTGAACAACTTCGCTTGGGGAGCTCCGGCCTGATCACCTTCGGTGCTCAAAACGTTGTCGGTGTCTTCTGTCCTAAGGTTTTCTTCGTTTAGTATACACTTCTTCTGATCAGGAAATTATGATTATTTTAAGTATTTTTTCCCCCATCGGTTTCTAGGAGTGCTCAAATTTTGATAACCCTTTCTGTCGAGGCAAATGTTTGGAATGTTTTTCTATATTTAAAACATATGACTTTTGATTTATGGTTGTTTAGTTAAATGCTCAAAATGGTTTTATGCTTTTAGATACATGATATTTTAGTTGAAAACCTGGGAAAAACCTTTCTTGCGAGCCTTTGACCGTCTTCTTTCCATAAAGATAAGATATAATTTTTTAGTTGGATACCTGGGAAAAGATGTTTCTTGTGAGCTCTTGAGCTTGTTGATTCCACTCAATGGAAGAGCTCAGAAAGTTATAATTTGAATTCAATTTAAAATTGAGTATTTGAATTCAAAAAGGGGATGACATTGGAGAAAGTTTTGGAAGGCCGGTTAAAAATTCAATTTTCAAAATTTATGTTGAATTTGAGTTCCGTACTTTCAAACCTAAATTTCAACTAGAAGATTTTCACGAGAAAATAAGGAGGGAGTTGAAATTTCTTTTTTTTTTATCAATCTTGATCTTCCTGTTAAGTGAGGGTTGTTGATTCTTTCTTTGTACTGTTCTGTATTAGTTTTCTGCTTCAGTAGTATTAAATATATTGTCAAGATAATTTTGTTGCAAACAATTCTACTTAACAATGACAGAATGATAATTTATCCACTAAATAGTTACGAATCAGTTTATTTTCAAACAATCTATCAAACAATCAGTAGAACATACTAGATAAAGCTGCTAATCAGCAAATTATTCAATAAGCTGCAGCTGCCCCCTGTTAAGTGAGAGTCACAGTAGAAACAACTACATCATTTCAGTAGAGCCCAGCTTGAGCAAGCCAATGGGCAGGCCTGTTCCCTTCCCTATAGATAAAGAAGAAATTGATTGTACGATGGGAGCTAAGGTGATGGATCTTGTAAACCCATTGTAGATGATGTCAGGGTGGGTTAATTTCTCTAAGCAGTAAATTTATCAGAACAGAAGAATAACCTTCAAAAAGTAGCTGGTTCCAGTGGTTCAAGTGAGCAAATGTTAAAGCCCAGTAGATTGCCATCAGTTTAGCTTCCAATGCATCCAAGGCAGTGACTGGGGCTTGGAAAAAGAGCAGACAGTGCCCAGCTGAGTTTCTGAATACTCCCACCCCAGCACCCAGCTTAGAGGAGCTAACATCTGAATTCACCTTGATAGTGGGGGGGGGGTAAGGAGTCTTCCAAAAAACAGTAGTGACCAAAGGGGAGGGGATGTTTCCAGGGATGGATGAGGAGCACAAGTTGGGGAACTTCTTATATATTATAAGTTTGGGCAGAAAAGACAGGCATTGCCTCACCACCTGTGCAACTGAAATAGGTTTAGCTTCAAACTTGAATTGGTTTCTAGCCATCCATAAGAACCAAGCAACTATGAAGGGAATGGGTTCTGCCTTCACCTCCTTCCGGCAAGACCAGCAAGAGTGGAGGTGTAACCATTGCAAATTAATGAGGTTCAATTGAAGCTGCTTGGTGAACTATGTCCATACCTTCTCTGAAAAATATCATTCAAAGAATAGGTGAGGGATGGATTTTTCTTCCTCCTGACAAAAACTGCATCTGGAAGGGCCCCTCAGTCCCTTAAGTTTCAGGATATCATCAGCGGGTAATATCTTATGAAATGATCTCCAGCAAAAAAATTACATAGAAGGTGAAAGGCTCTTCTGCCAAATGGTTTCCCCCTAAGGCACTGAATCCCAGCTATACAGTTTGGAGTAGATGGCTTTAGTGAGGCTCTGCTGCTTGATAGTCTGCCAGACTATCCTATCTGGTCTATTTCTGTCAAAGCCGAGTTGAGAGACCTGTTGGGCTGAATGATGATGAAGAATGGATTGTAATTTGGTAACAGACCAGGTGTCCCCATCCCAGCAATCTGAGACCTTGATGTGAGTATTGGGGTCAGTGAATTTTGCAATCAGCATTTCTCTGGGGCACTAATTATCCAGCCAAAAATTCACCTCCCCCTTGCCCAAGTCCCAGATCATTAAATTTGCAACCAAATATCTGTTGCTAAGCATTTTTACCCAGATTTTAGAGTCCCCAGTCTTCTTGGATATAAGGTTGCGGTGAAGATCCTTGCAGTATTTCCCCTTCATATATTTGTCCCATAGAGATAGTTGTTCCTTGAATTTGATCCACAGTTTGCAGTAATTGAATTGCAGAAGGTGTTGGAGACTCTTGAAACCCATGCCACCAGCCAAGTCAGTTTAGCGGCCTTTTGCCAAGAAATTCGGTGGAGTTGTTGTCTCTGACCAGACCATAAGAACTTCTTAAAAGCTCTTTCAAATTGTATTTGGGTACTCTTCTTCATGCCGATCATCTGAAGCATGTAAGAGGGGAAAGTGGTCAGAATGCTTTTTGAGCAGGGTGATTCTACCTCCATTTGAGAGAAATGTATAGGTCCAACAAGAGAGTCGAGAGGTGATCTTGTCCAGGATGTCCTCATATTGTGATTGTCTTACTCTACCTTTAATTAGAGGCACTCCAAGATACTTGAAAAAAGAAGTTGAGCTTCAGTGAAACCAGTCAATGCTTGTTGTTGGAAGGGAGTCTTTTATTAAACAGAATGACACGCTTTTCAGGGCTAAAATACAAACCTAAGTGAAGCTAAAAATTCTGGAGGCATTTGTAGACTTGTTTGACTGCATTTTTTGTTAGCACTAGAAAATACCATGAGATCATCTGCATAGGCTGAGTGTGAGACAGCTTCTTTGGATTTATGATGGTACCTGGTGAATTTCTGACTTAATAGGATGTTGTTTAACATTCTGGAGAGGTAGTCCAGAGCAAGGATGAAGATGGTAGGGGAAAGGGGATCTCCTTGCTTGAGACCCCTGAAAGCAGACCCTTAAGTTTGCCATCCAGCAGAACTGAGTGATGGTTATTGCTCAACCATCTGAGATAAGGTTGCAGAAAGCAATCGGGAATCCTTAGCTGACAGTACCTCCATTGTGAAATCCCAGGAAATGGTGTTATAAGCCTTTCTAATATCAAGTTTGTAAATTAGATTACCTCCTCTACAAGGCTTGTCCAAATCAAGGAGGAGCTCCTGTGCAAGCAATACATTATCAATGATATACCTGTCTTTTACAAAAGCAGTCTGGTTAGAGCAAATTATCTTGTCAAGATGGGGTTGGAGTCTCCCTATCAGGACCTTACCAATTAGTTTACTGATAACAGAAGTGAGACTTATAGGTTTGTACTGATTCCTAGCTTTAGCAGATTTTGGTACCAATACAATGTTAGAAGCACTGAAGTAAACAGGAATCTCTGAACCTTGAAAAAAGCTTTGAATTGCAGCAGTTACCTCTCCTTTGATTACCTCCCATGCCTTTTTATAAAAGTTTGTTGTAAATCCATCTGGACCAGGAGCTTTGGAGCTGTCAATTGACTTCAGTGCAAACTAGATTTCAGCTTCTGAAGGGGGGTCAGTCAGCACAAGACTATTTATGTAGTGAAAATTGTCAGTAAAGATGGAACTATCAATTGACACCCTGGCAGCCTGAGGTTGAGTCGGTAGATTGTGAAAATGGGCCACTGCATCTTGAGCAATAGCATGGTTATCATGAAGCCAGACCCCCTCTGCAGTTTTTATGGAGTGAATAATGTTGCATTTTCTTCTATACTTAATGTAAGAATGGTAAAACTTGGTGTTCCTATCCCCATCTTTAAAGATATTGATAGCAGCTTTCTGTCTTAAGAAAACCTCCTGTCTTTCAATAGTAGTGAGCAAGTGTTCTTGTGCAACTAGAAGATCCTTCTCCGCGGCAAGACCATTATGAACAGCCTGTTTCAGGGCCCCTACCTTAGCCTCAGCTTCAGTCACAGCAGTAAAAACAATACCAAAGGTAGCCCATCCCCAAGATTTGATAGCTTTGGCCACCTTTAAATGTAGAGAGGCAAGATTTTGCAAGGGATCAGGGTGAGAGGAGCCACTCCAAATAGATGAAAGTGTGGAGAAAAGAATGGTGCTTAGACCATAGATTTAGATATCCGAAAGGAGTGGTTCTTCCATGTGTGTGTGTTGTTTTGGGTTGGGGGGAGGGGGGGGGGAGGGGGGGTTGCCGCTATGGTAATCAAAAGAAGTCTATGGTCTGATCCAGCAAGGCTTTAATGGGTCACATAGGTGTGTAAGAACTGTGAAAGCCACAGGTCATTAACCAAAACCCTATCCAACCTTTCCCAAATCTGGCCCCTCTTCTAAGTGAATTCAAGCCCAATAAAACCCAAATCAAAAAGGTCTGCCAGTTGGATGTTGTCATTGAAGATGCTTATTTTGGAGGTATTAGGGGGTCTGCCACCTGATTCCTCAGCTGAGGTAGCAATGCAGTTGAAGTCTCCCCCTACAATCCAGCAGGAAGACATAGCAGAACTGATGTTATGGAGACAAGTCCAAAGCTCTCTCCTATCTGATTTGCTGCACCCAGCATAGAAAAAGGAAGCAAAACCTTTGTAACCATTTATAAAAAAGAGAGGTGGACAAATTGTTGATGATCAATTAGCAAAGTCCAGGTAATTTCCTTTCTACAAAGGATCCAAATTTTATTGTTACAATTAGCAAATGAGTAAAACCAGTAAATTTTTATGAGCCTTTGAGGATGCTTATGAACCATTGGTTCCAAAATGGCAATACACCAAAGGGCATGTTTCTTGTTGAGGTGTAGTAACCTTTTCATTGATAGAGGATGTGCAACACCCCTATTGTTCCAGCAAAGAAAGTTGATCATGGAGTGGGAGGGGGGTTGTGATGGTTGGGATCTTGATCTGATTCTACCTCTAGTAGGTTTTGAACTACTCCCGGGACATGATCCTCCAATCCCCTTGGACGGAAGAGCAGCTGAAAGTTTCTAAGCTTCTGAAAGTTGCTTCTTTTTCTTTCTGGCTTTCTGAATTTGCCAATCTTCTTCCATGATTTGCCTCATTTGTGCCACCAGAGATGAGGAAGGGAGCTCAATGCTCATTTCACGATGTTGCTTTGCTTGCCTGTAAATCTGAGTGTTACTATCATCCTGTAAGGGGGGTTCCAATTCTTCCACCAAAGTTTGGGTGTTCCTGACATCTTTCAAGGGTGGTACTAGGTCTACTACCAAAACAGTTGGGGGAGAAGCAAGACCATTGTCCCCAGAAAAAATAATGGAGCAACCAACTCTCCAACCTTCACAGGATCTGAAGGAGGGATAGTAGATGAGGGGGAAGCAGTAAGATTTTTCCCAACAGTACCCACCAACTTCAGAGAAGGATCCCTAGACACTTCAATATTAGAAGGGGCAGGGGTCTCCTTCAGGGAGCCAATGGGGGGTCTATCCTGTGGGGAGGATGGAGCCTATAACATCTATCCTCAGTATGACCAAACATCCTGCAATGGTGACTGTAAAGTGGTCTCTGTTCAGCAACAAACTTCTGCCAGAAACCCTCCTCTTCAGGGCCAATCCAGATTTCTTCCACCTCAGGAAGAGTGATGTCTCTTTTCACAAGGACTCTAGCTCCTACTGGTCTGGCCAGGTTGTATGTAGGTGCATCAATCTTCAATGGATTGCCCAAAGCTCTTGTGATATTGAATAATACATTCTGGTTGTAGAATTGGATGAGGAGATCTGGTAATTTGAACCAAATAGGAACAATGGGAGGTTCCTTGTTTGGATCAAAGTCAGGTGTCCTTTTAATTACCTTCATAAAGGTTCCTGCAATCTGCACTTCCTGTTTAGCAAAAAGTCTTGCATAGTCCTCCTCCACTGATAGCTTGATGAGCACTACCATCCAGCAGGCCTAGTTTCCAAGTTCCTATGAGGCTCAGGTCATCAAAGAATTTTCTTACAAAGTCCATCTTTAGGTGTCCAAATTGGAACTTCCCAATTAAGGTAAATTGTACAGCAGCATTTAGGACTTGTATTTCCAGTGAGGTGTAAAATATTGCTGGTTTTCTATCCTTAGTGCTAAGTGGTTTGATGAAAGGATAGCTCCCTCTCCCAACAGCAGCATCACGTAGGGCTTGTGGGAAGACCAGGTGATCAAAATTTTTCAAAGTTTCCTGACCTCTGCCAACTACTCCAGCATATGTGGCCTTGGTCCATTGGGCATTAGTTTCAACATATATGGGAGTAGCCATGAAAGCAAAGTAAAAGCTGAAAGCTACCAGCACTCCAACCGACTGCCAAGCACAGCCGCACTCAATGGAACAGTACTTTATGAAAAGGAAATTACCCGGAAAAGGGGAAAACTCCCCAACCACACCACCAGAGAAGCCCTGAAGATTAAAACGCCACAAAAGAGCACAGAGAGAGAGGGGAAGAGAGTATCACCACCAACAAATCTCAAAGGGAACCTGCTCACAGCCATGGAAGAAACCCTAGCAAGCGTCTTAGCTGCCAAAATCCTCTATATATATATATATATATGTGTGTGTGTGTGTGTGTGTGTGTGTGTGTGTGTGTGTGTGTGTGTGTGTGTGTGTGTGTGTGTGTGTGTGTGTCAACACCCGATAATGCAATTTCAAACGTTGGTCTTATGGATACAAGTAAGAACTAAGATTGATGCATCATCGTCGGAGCTAAATATAAAATAATTGAATGATTCCTAGACTATTTCATTTAGAACCTTTAGGCAAATTTAGGATTTGTTCAAGGCAGAAGAGCTTTTTAAAAAACTATTGTGCACTGCCAAGAAGCTGCTATTGGGAAGTCGTGCCTGTTTGTATTGTGCATTTGCACAACAGTTGTGTTGCAGTTGTTTATAATAAAAAGACACTTTTGTACCTGTATTATTTTGTTGTTTATAACTGAATGAATCCATGTTGCATAATTCATACATGAAAATAGATTAATAAGACATTATCTTAACAATCAATACCTCCGACATAAAAAAAAGGCTCAAATTGTTTATGATAACAACCAATTTGTTTCCAATTTATTTAACCCAGAGCTTTTAAAACCAACATTTTCACATCGAAACGAAACAAACATAAGACATGAAGAGTCACCTGAAAGAGCAATCAAGACCTTAGCATAGCACTCGAGTCAAATAACACTACCATTGTGTAGCAGTCATCGAAGGGAAATTAAGAACTATATATTCCTCAGAACAAACATATCTAAAATGGAAGAACTAGAGCTATGAACTTCCTAAGCCAACCTCCTAGAACAAAATCCCTACAATGCAAAGAAGGTTGAGAAACCTACTTCTTAGAGTCATTGTAAACTATTAAAAGAACAAACGAAACCAATCACGCTTCTAGCCAGCATCCTCAATTAAAACCTCAAGAAAAATAAAATGAAAAAAAAAATTCAAGAAAAATACATTTATTCATGCACAACCAAGAATCTCAAGCAAAAGATAGAGAAGCACCAACAGTCACTTAGTCAACTTAAAGCCAAAAGCATGAAGCTGAGAAACAAAATACCTCCAACTCCACCAACGTACTCCAGCCCAACTCAAGAACCAAATTTCCCAAAAAAACACAACAGAAATTTAATTCCGATAAAATAAAAAGGCACAAAACCCTCATAGTTCAGGCAGCGACAACTCGACCTCCTGGATCTCCCCATCGTCTGGCATAACCTCGCCTTCCAACACCTTCAATGATGCTTCCTTCACTAAGGCCTACTCACCCATCACTCCTTCCACCTTCGCTAGACACCACAACTCGACGAGGAAAAGAACAGAACAAAGTGATGAGATCAGTGTTGAAGATTCCTCTCATAGCCGAAAATCATCAGTTTCTAGATAAATCGATGGGTTCAGAGGCAATGGTTGAAAGGGGACTCCAAAGATAAGCGAGGGGAACAAGGGTAATAGTGAAACGATGAAAGCAACAAACGCGGGGTCGAGGCTGCATCACGACTTATTGGGCACATTTTAAGTAAATGTGTCTGCGATGCGCTAATCAAACTAGAAGAATTGCATTTTCATGTCGCGTCGTAGCAAAAGAAGTTGCGCCAAACGTACCCTTAGTTTAATCATCAGACATATTTATACCACATTCATAGTAAGACTCAATAATTAGATGTGCATAAGCTTAATGAAACATGTTAATAAATTATAACATTTAGTTCTAAAGTGAATAATGAGAATTTTGCAACTCCATGAGTTTTTGTGTCATGTATTCCATTGAATATAATATACATCTTATACACGTCAATTTTTTAGACTTAATCTTGACATGAAAACAAATGGAAGAAATTTACTAGGCTTCAAAATATTTAAACTAACAAGAGAAAGTTATACTCTGATTAATATATGAACATCCGGCTTCTGATGATAGGCAATTTAAAATATAAGAGAACAATATTAATTGAAAATGTTTTTTGCTGCTTCAAGAGCGCATTTTCAGCAACAATAGACCGTGATCAAATTTGAGAGCTTTCTTCAGCATGTTCAGTCAAAATTAAGAATTGGAGGATGATATCATAGAAGGACAAGTTTGTGTGGCTGGAAGGTATTGACCACCACAGTTATAAGAAACTGTAAAAATTTTCAAGATTTAAGAAACTATTTGATAGATAATTATTTACAACATAGAACACTTACCATAAAAGTAGGGATACAAAATAACATTAAACTAGCTTGAATTTAAAAGATTAAGCCTAATCCAAGTCAAGATAACATTCAATAATCCTATCATTTTATACAAAATAAAGATAATTGTAATAATTATAAACGTAAAAATTTTGACAAATCTTGAAATATTCTATAATACAAGAAAAATCTAAATGTTCTTTTTTTTTCTTCATGTTGCATCAGTGTAATTGGAATATAGATGGATTCAAACTCGATTCACAGTTAGGGATGAAAGGCCATCATTTGATGCCTTTAAACTATGCTATCCTTCAGCTTGAAGTGATTAACTTAAACTCCAAGAAGATATGAATGAATAGAGGGAGAAGTATGTTTAGAACATTGAAGGGCACAAAAATTTAGAATTAACAATAAAATATGAAATCTGGTCAATGCAATTATACCGTAAAGTGAGACCTAATTTAGTGTTCGAATTAGCAAAAAGATAATTCTCTATGAAACCGAGAGAGCTGCAGGTAGGAGCTGATATATTTCATGGTATGCTTTCATAAAGCAAGTTTAATGAATGTTCATCATAGATTTTATTGGGATAATGAAAATTTTATACTTCTACTAGGTTTTTGATCCAATTAGAAATCAAAGCCACACCGCGGAATAGGATCGCCCTAATTTGAGAAAACTGGAACAAAATTTCGAACGGAAGTACAACAAAAACAATCTAAAAAACACACCAAAATTTAACATGAAAAAACGCAAGAACATGAAAAAAATATAAAAACTATGGAGTCACACAACCAAAATATTTTTAATATGAAAATTCAAAAATTTAAAGAATACTCACTCGGAGCTCCTCTCAACAATCATTGAAACTTACAAGACTTCGCTCCAAACCCCACATCTCGATCTCACAAGAGAAAAATACACTGAAATCCTCCTCTTAGACATTTCTCTCATTCAGGAGACCATTGTTGAAAGAAAAACACGTGTGAGATCAACAACTTAGTCGCTCAGAACAAAGGTTTTAAACCGAATCGGAGAGCGAACTGCATTTGGCAAGCCCGCGCCACTCCATGGTGCAAGAATATCGTGGCCTCTGTAATCGAGCACACATGTGCTTGATAAACGGTGCGGGGGCAATGAAGACACTGGCGCGGGTGCGACGCGCTCTTTGTATACAAGTGTGAGCGAGTCGTCTAGGTACGGGTGGGTCGCGCCCAAAATACCTTATGCTGCTTGCATTGCTTCCTTGTTGTGGGTGCTCTTCCAAACTTCACAACTCAGCAATGTCATACTTGGAGACAGATAGCATCAACACCTGTCGTCCAGATATGCATTTCCATCTGTACCATACTTATAATCAAGTACCAAAGTATGAATCACCCCCGATCTCAACCTTCATGGACTCCAACTGAAATCAAACATAGCTCTACTTTCTCAATAGTCACCACCTTCGTCAACGTATCCGCAGAATTTTGAGCTGTGTATCTTCCCCAAGAACAATTGCTCATCTTACAGGAGAGCGTAAAAAGTGATACCGCAGATGAATATATTTTGTCATGGCATGAAAAATAACATTTTAGTAAGATAAATTGCACTCATAAAACCCAATTTCCTGCTCATTGCCTAATTTGCCATAAAGCCTTGTAGCTAAATCATCTTTGTGTTGGTCTCAATGATAGCAATGTATTCTAACTCTATAGTTGAAAGCGCAACAATCGTCTATAGCCTGAAAATTCAACTCACTATTGTGTTCCCCAAAGTGAAGATATATCATATTGTACTCCTACCATCCAAGTTTCTTGTCAGATCTGTATCCACGTAGACTAACCCTGAACTTTCATAAAAAAATGTTCAGATGATTGTTCCCCTCAAATACCCGAGAATCCACTTCACTGACTCCTAATGATGTCTATCTGGATTTCTCATGTATTTTCTAACCACTCATACTGCAAATGCAATATCTGGCTTCATTCAAACCGTAGCATATATCGGACTCTCAACTGCTAATGCATACAAAGTTCTCCTCATCTGTGTTTACTCTGCTTTAGACTTAGTAATAGCTCTTAAGATACCTTGAAGTAAAGACTTAAGGGAGTGCAAATTAACTTTGTCTCACTCATGTAAAACTTTCGTAGGATGGTCTCAACATACTCTGTCTTAAGCACTCTCATCCCAACTGATTCTCATCCTGAGAATTTTTCTGGTTAGACCCCAATCTTTTATCTCAAACTCACTTGATAACAGCTCCTTTAAGTCCTTACTTTTCTCCATATCCTGACGTACAATCAACATAGCATCCACATACAAAATGAGCAATATATAACAATTACCAAAGTATTTGATGAAGTAATGGTAGTCTAAATGGCACTTCATGTACTCACTGCCTGACATGAATCTGTCAAACTACTAGTACCATATCTCGTGCTCTACCTCAAGCCATAGAAACTTCTTCAACATGCAGAACAAATCTTCTTTTCCTGGAACCTTGTCTGTCACCCTACGTTTGCACCATATATACCTCCTCTAGATCTTTATATAAGAAAGTTGTTTCTACATCCATCTATTCTGATGTAGATCTTCCTCTACTACCGAACTCAGCACAACCTTGATGGCTAACTTCACCTCCGAAGAGAAAACTCAGTTTATTTCACTCATTACGTCTGCTTGAAACTCTTCACGATAAGTCTTAAACAGTTGACTCCTCTTTCAATCTGTAAACTCACTTATTGTGTAGTACTCTTTTGTCATCTTTTAATACTGTCAAATCTTAGGTCCGATTTAACTCTAAAATTATATTTTTTCATCCATGACAAGCTCTTACTCTCTTGAATCTTCAACTTGAGCGGCCTCCTCAAGCACTTTGGTTCACGACTATCAATTAATAATAAATAATATAACAAAGAAGAATACTTACGTATCGATCGTATCACTCTATTGAATCTCCAAACTTTAGCAGCAAGTAACTTAGGAACTTACTATGCTTTATCTAGTTGAGCTCTTCTTTCTCCACTATCCTGATCACTGGTATCTTCTACCCAACATATTTGGACCCTTCAAAAATAACTAACAGACTATCTTGAGTTTTGACCATGTCCTTATAAATCTCTATTTCATTAAACGTAACATCCTTGCTCCTGATGAATTTCTGATTCTAATAATTCCAAAACTTATACCCAAACTCATCTAAGTCATATTCAATGAAAATGCACTTCTAAATGTGCTTCTTCAAATGAGTATTCCTCTAAAGATACTGATGGACCACGGTTAATCAAATAAACAATATTCACATTTCAACCCAAAATTATTTTGACAAGTCTATATGAAGCCTCATGCTCCTGGCATCCTTCATGATTCTTTTATTCATCCGCTCAACCACATCATTTTGTCGCAGTGTCCTTGGGATAGTGCACTCATTTCTGATCCCCTCTGCAGCATAAAATTCCTAAACTTCTAATCACAATACTCGCCCTCATTATATGATCTGAGACACTTCAATTTCAATTCTGTCTCATTTTCTATCATAGCTTCTACTTTTTCAACACTTCAAATATACCAAATTTTTACTTTAAGAAATAAACTCACCTTTCTGGTGTAGGCGTCAATAAACGTGGCAAAATAGTGGAATCCTCGAATGGACTGAACTGGAGTAGAACCTCATACATTAGTATCAACTAACTCCAATTTATTTGATTGCACCACTAACCCACTTATAGAAAGAAATTTACACCAGCACTAATCAGATATATAGTAGTATCCATTGCTTTAGCCCAAAATTATTTTGAAAAGACTCCATGCAGCCTCATACTCCTAACACATTCCGTGATTATTTTATTTATGCGCTTAGCAACACCATTTTGTTGTGGTGTCATTGGGATAGTGAGCTCTTATTTTGATCCCCTCTATAGCACAAAAATTTTGGAACTTCTGATCACAATGATCGCCTCGATTATTTGATCTGAGACCTTCAGTTTCAAATTTGTCTCATTTTATACCATAGCTTCCACTTTTTAAACACTTCAAATATGCCAAATTATTGTTTTAAGTAAACACATACCTTTATGGTGTTATTGTCAATAAACACGAAAAATTAATGGGATTCTCCAATAAACTGAAGTGGAGAACCCTGTACATCAGTGTGTACTGACTCTAGTTTCTTTGACTCCACCACTGACCCACTTTTAGAGAAAGATATTTATTTCTGTTTATCATGTATACAATCTTCACAGAAATCCAAATCTACTAATTTCAAACCCTAAATTATATTCTGTTAGTAAGGACTTCAAATCCTTCTCGCTCATATGGCCAAATCTACGCTGTTGCAAACCTGCATCCAAAATGGTTCCATCCACATAAATGAAATTCATTATTTCATTAATTAGGTAAAAGTTATTTTCAATGTTGCCCCCGAGCCATTACAATTGCCCCCATCAACTTCTATGAATCGCCTGTGAAAACAGTCATGAACCCTGACTTTATCAAACGACTCACATAGATGAGATTTCTTTTAAAACTTGAAATATATCTAATTTTAGGAAGCTACCAGACTGTTACATTGACAACTTGATATTCACATCACCCTTTTTTATGATATTGCAGGTCATGTTGTCTCCAAGATAAACCTTCCTTAGATCACACTAAGAATAATTATTTGAAAACATTTTTATAAGGGCATGTGTGAAAAGAGGCACATGAATATGTTGTTCAAGATTCAGTGCTAACTAGGGATAACACGAGGGAATCGCCTTGGATTTCAACTTTAAATGTATTTGTAGAGAGTTTATTTCCCGACCACCACCACCACAACCAGCTTTCTTTGGAGCTATTGAATTGTCATTTCTTTTTGCAATTCCAACATTCTCCTCTGTCATTTCCTCTGCTTGACCTGAACTTTTCTTTTCTAAACTTAAATCTGTCTTTGCCTGTATTTCTGTCCAGACCATTTTCTCTGTTATCTGCATTGAATGCAGAACGGATTCATCATTTGTTGTCTTTCTACAAACTTCATTATTCAACACCAACCACATGATATCATTGAAGTTCAACTTCATGTTCTCAAAAGAGTTACTCACCGTCTTGACCAAACAATCATAGTTTGAAAATGAAGACAGTATCAACTGTGCCCTGACCTCATCATCAAATTTGAACCCTATATAACACAACTTGCTCATTACAATGTTGAAATTGATCAGATGTTCTGCTACTAAATTGTTTTCATTATATTTATAATGAATAACCTCTTCATCAGAAAAACCTTATTTGAAGCAAAAAAATTTTTGTACATCTTTGTCAGTGCAGTCATGAGATCCACTGTGATTTTCTTATTTACTATATTGAACTCAACAGACAAGAAAAGTGATAAACAGAGCAATCCTAGGGACATTCGATCAAACACCTCCCTTTCCTCCATAGTCATAAACTCAGGCTTCTAGGTGATACCTTGTAGTAACAATTACAATTTTTTATGATACAACAAATCCTCCACTTGCATTCTCTAGAACGCGAAGTTCATCCCATTGAATTTATATATTTTGTAACTTGCTTTGGCAGTCATCGCTCGCACTTGAATCATACGCTCTGCTCTGATATCACTTAGTAGGGATGGAAACCTTAAATTTCTATGAAGATTTCGATCCAATTAGAAATCAAAATGGCACGACGGAATAGGATCACAGTGATTAACTGGAACAAAATATTCTAACAAAAGCACAATGAAAATAATCCAGAAAAACAAGTCAAGATTTAACGTGAAAAAATCCAAGAATTTGAAAAACATCATGGAGTAACACCAACAATAAATTTCACTATGAAAATTCAAGAATGTATAGAATACTCACTCAGATCTTCTCTCTACAATCATTGGAACTTACAAGACTTCGCTCCAAACCCTGCCTCTCAATCTCACAATAGAAAAGCACGTTAAAATCCTCCTCTCCGATAGTTCTTTCCTTCACGAGACCTTAGTCGAAAGAACAGCACGCACAAGATCAACAACTTCGTCGCTCGAAACAAAACAAAGGCTTTAAACCGAATCGGAGAGCCAACTGCACCTCGCACGCTCGCACTACTCCTTATCGTGGGAATGTCGTGCTCTCTGTAACTGGGTGCATAGGCGCCGATAGACAACGTGGGGCCATCACAGACCCCGGCGTTGGCGGGTCGTGCCCTCTATCTGCAGAAGGGGACGCGTTATCCAGGCGTTGTTGTGCCACGCCCAAATACCTCCTGCGGCTTGCCCAGCTTCCTTGCGGCTGTAGGTGTTCTTCCAGGCTCCAAACCTCAAAAGATTTAAGTGTCATTATAGGCTTGGGATGGGAGGAGTTTCAGCTAGATTCTACAATACTAGATTGGGCCAAGGAACATGTAATCTAGAAATATATAAATAGGGATCAACTTTCATCAATGGCTCGTGGTGTTCATAAAAGCATGTCTATTGAAGATGACGACTGATAAAAACCCAAGTGCTAGGTTATATAAGCACCTATAAGTCTTTCCTTTCATAACTTCTAAATGAAATTTTAATTCTAATAAGAGACAATTAAAGCATTATAATACCATAAGAAATTCTGCATTTCCTCTTCAATTTGATGGTCAAACCATAAAGTCGGGAGAGACAAATAGACAGAAATACATGATTTAAATGCATCCCAAGAACAAAATATGTGGACCACGAAAAATTGGAGAATCCATAAGAACTCCTAAGGTAGAAATGTGTTAATATAATACAAACAATTAGTAAAATGGTGAATGTGCAAGGCAAGAGATGTCATTAAGTTTAAATCCCACATCAGATGGCTGAATGTGTTGGCTTGCATGCACCAAGTGAATAATCAGGCTTAAAATTTTAAGTTGAATATGAGCTTGATATTCATGCATCTACTCCAACTTCTACACTACATAAAAAAGTGATGTAGATCAAAGTTTTAATTGGGATCCAGTGATCCACGCATTTTGCTGCTTCATGACAGGAACTGTTCCACATAATTGAAAGGGCTTTTCACAGATGATACTTGATGATAGACAAAGGCTTCCATTCAAGAGGGTGTCATAGCCGATGTGGAGAGCTGGTCCAACGGTAATTGTTAAAACATGAGAGATTATTAGGTTTAATCAAATCAATTAGTTAAAAAAATTATTATAGTTAATTTTCCCTTACGCATATACTTAAGCTTTTAAGTTAAAAAAAAGGTTTTATCAATATCATATTTGGCCCAAACTTTGGTCCCCTTTGAAAGAAAAATTTTGTACTTTTCCAGTTTCCTCAACTACAATGGAAATTACATCAATTTGTGTGATTATGGCCATAAAATTTTACGTCAAACCACATAAAACTTGGCATTCTCTTAGTGCCTTTTATCTCTTTTGCAGTTAATTAGAAGTTCTTCATATTTGCTCCCAGGTTGGCACTTCCACATAAAAGCTAGCCCTATTTTTCCCAAATAACTGAAATCAGAATACCTACTCTTAGAAGAATGGGATGACTATGAAGTTTGTGATCGAGATATTTGATAGCTAAAAAAAAGGGCATTGTCAAACCAAGAAAATGGTGCTCTAGTAAAGAGACTCCTGAAGGCACTTATAAGACATTGTAGAGCCAAAACATGTGGTGCTCTAGTAGGGATTCATAAAAGCACTTATAGGGCTTGTAAATATGTCTAAAGACTATCAGTGAATAAGATAAGATAAAGATGCATAAAAATACTTATGTTTAGCAAATGAGCCCTTAATAAAGATTTTTAAGGAAACAACTATGGAAGGTTTGTGGCTGAAACTAGTCATTGTACATGATTAAAAGATTGTGAAGCAAAACCTATAAGAATTAAAAACTCAACCTGATTTTCATGTAGAAAAATACACTTACTAAATAACATTTATATAAGTTCAATTATATTATTGAGGGTTCTAAGAACAATAAAGTGATTACTGAGGATGAAGATCAAGCTTTATTTTTGTTGCGCCCCTAAACTCCCTCAGCAAAGCAGTTTTATGACAACAATTTGCTGGGAGAGATATAATAAGCTTAGAGAATTCCAAAAATTGTTTATCTCTAAGAACGTTATTACAACACTTGAGTGTGAAGAAAATGGAAAGCCAACTAAAATATTATCGATTAAGGGAAATTATTTAAGAAGAAATTTACTTCTAATCATGGCAAGAGTAAGCCTTATGGCAGATACAATGACATTTCTTGAATTCATTGAAAGAAGAAAGAGGGATAAAGAGAGATAGTCATTCTTTCGAGGAAGAAACAACGTGCATATGAAAATCAAGTGGTGTTGTAGATCAATCTAGTTCAGATATAAGTAATTCTCTTTTTGTAACTAGTGAAATAGGTGAAAAGAGTGATGGATTGCAAATTCAGCTTAATCATTAGCATATGACCTAATAAGAAGCTATTCTCTACTTATGAGCCATGCCTTGATCGTTGTACTTAAATAGAAAGAACTTTGATGGGCAAGACAGTTATTGGTTATATCACTGTAAAGTAAGCGATTGTATGACAGTGAATATTTTAAATCAAGTTTTAATCCACTATAAAACTTCTGTTGAAAAACTATGACTTGAATATTTTAAATCATTGTGTTGATGCTAAGGCATCCCTGGAAGCGACATGTTGTATGTCCTAAATATAGTGAAAAGAGTGCAACAATTGTTGCACTGATGTCCGGGTGTAGTAATGAATAAGCAAGAGTTCTCACATTATGAACACATGCGGGCAAAAAAGTTAAGTCCATAAAAATAACATTTGAATAGAAACTTGGAATATAAGTACTCTCACAAATAAATTTATTGAATTAATAGATATTATGATTTATTGAAAGATAAATATCATATGCACTCAAGCAACTAAATGACTTTGTGAAAAGGCTAAGGAGACTAATTATTTAGGATTTAAACTATGATGTTTGGGCAGGAGTCATACTATAAATGGCGTATATGTAATTATAGATTAATTTGAAAGATAATATTATAAAAATAAATAGAATTATAGCTCTAAAGATTATTGTTGATATTATGTTTCTTAATATTTTAAGTGTTTATGCTCCAAAGTTGGTTTGGATATATATTAAAAGAAAAAAATTTAGAATTATCTAAAAGAATTAATAAAAAGGATACCTCTTGAAAAAAAATTGTTTAAAGAAATTTAAATAGAAATGTTGGCAGAACAGTAAAAGATTTTGAAAATATTCATGGTACTCATAA
The DNA here is from genome assembly GCA_022702705.1 of Papilionanthe hookeriana x Papilionanthe teres. NCBI lineage: Eukaryota > Viridiplantae > Streptophyta > Magnoliopsida > Asparagales > Orchidaceae > Papilionanthe > Papilionanthe hookeriana x Papilionanthe teres. The sequence continues at coordinate 174,070,642 of CM040421.1, forward strand.
TTTTAGAGTGACTAATGAAAAAGGTAGAGTCATATTGAATTTTTCTTTATCTTATTTATCTTATAATTTTTTTAAGAAAATATATGAACATATTATAACATATAAAAGTGAATCTAATAAAATACAGCTTAATTTTTTTAATGAAAAATAAATCATCGAAATTGTTAAGGATTGTAAGGTCATTCCAAGTGAAAATTTAATTACCCAACGTCGATTACTGATTTTGGAGTTTAAGATGAAAATTTGAAAGATAACATTATAATGAAATATTATCATAGAATTATATGGAAACACTTAAAAGACACAAATAAAATTATTTATGAATAAACTTCAAGATCTTAAGATTTATGACATTTATGAAAAAATTAATACTTTGTGGGATAAAGTAATGAATATTATTAAGCAAGTTGTAAGAAATGTATTTGAAGAATCAAAAGAAAATGCCCTAATGAATAAAAATAATTGGAGATGAAATAATAATGTCCAAGTAAAGATAAAAAATAAGAAACTTTGTTATAAAAATTAATTTAAATGTAAAACCTTGAAGAATTAGGAAAGATATAAATGGTTATAGAGAGTCTAAGGAAATAATTTATAATGCAAAAAAAAGTATTTTTAATAGATTAGATACTAAAGATAATGAAAAATATATACATAAACTAGTCGCACAAAATGATAAGAAAAGTAAAAAATTTAGTTCAAGTAAAATGTATTAAGCATGAAAATCAAAAAGTATTTTTCTTAGATTATAATATTCAATATAGATAGGTGATATAATTTGATAAATTTTCAATGAAGATTGTGAAAATACGATCAATTTTAGTAATCTTAATATCATAAGTAATAACAAAAAAAATTTCCACCATCACATTAGTAAAATAGAAGTTGGTGAGGCTTTAAAGAAAATGAAGTATGAAAATTTTGTAGGACCTATTAGAATTCCAATAAATGTGTTAAAATATTTAGATCTAGAAATTTCTTAGCTTACTAAACCTTTTAATATTGTTTTTAAAACTAAAAAGATGTCTAGTGAGTGAAAAAGGAGTCCATTGGTCCTATTTTTAAGGAAAAAGGGGACACACAAGAGTGTGCAAATTATAGAGAAATTGAATTAGTGTATCATAAATTAAAGTTATGGGAGGGAACAAGTGAACATAAGTTACGATGTGACACAAAAATTTTTCAAAATCAATTATAATTCATGTAGGGCAAGTCTACTATGTAAGTTATACACTTATTGAGAGATTTGATGAAAAATATAGAAGAAAGAGGATCTAGATATATTTTTTGTTGATTTAGGAAAAGCTTATAATAAAGTTGCAAAAGAGCTTTGGAGAGTTTTAGAAAAAAGAAAGGTGTTGATACTGCTTATATTCAAGTCATTTAAAATATGTATACTGGAGTAATTACTTGTGTTCAAACATAAGGAGGATTGACCAAATATTTTTCAACTTCAATTGGATTACATCAGGGATCGATTTTAAGCTCATATATTTTTGTTCTAGTTATGGATGCTATTACTGGACATTTACAGGAGGAAGCACCTTGGTGTATGATTTTCATTGATGATATGCTTCTTGTGGATAAGATTATATAAAGAGTTCAGAAAAAACTTAAATTATGGAAGTCTATATAAGAGTCTAAAGGCCTTCGTTTGAGTAGATCTAAAATTGAATACATGGAATGTAATTTTAGTAGTAGTAGACCTAGTGGGGGAGTTGTAATAATAGGTGATCAAATCATTAAAAGGATTGATATTATTGATATCTCTGTTTTATTGTTCAAAGTGATGGTGATATAAATTGGGATATTATTAATAGAATTCAAGTTGGATGGTTGAGGTGGAGTAATGCATTGAGGCTATTGTGTGATATAAAAAGTATCACTTAGACTTGAAGAAAAATTTTATAAGATGGTGGTGAGATCTACAATGCTTTATGGCGCACAACGTTAGCCTATAAAAGAGAAGCATAAAACTAAGTTAAGTGTTGTTGATATTAGAATGCTTAGGTGGATGAGTGACTTTACGAGCTAACTGTGAAACAAATATATTCATGAAAGGTTTGATGGAGCTCTATTGGAAGACGAGATTAGAGAGTGGCCTTAAATAGTTTGGTCACATTAAACGTCAAACATCAGATGAACCTATTAGGAAAGTAGATATTTTAGCTTTGGCTTATGCTAAAAAAGACAGAGGTAGACCTAAAGAGACTTGGGCATATTATATAAGAAATGATCTTAATTCCTTAGGATTAAATGAAAATATGACACTCATAGGACACAATGGAGAAAAAGGATTCATATAGTTGAGCCCAATTAGTAGGATAAAGACTTCTTATTTTTATTTTAACTTGAGTTCGAAAATCAATTTTGTGGCTAGTAAAACATAGGCTTGCCTTGATCAAGATTAATTCAATATTGAAGAAAATAATCTCCTACATTTTTGTCATGTCCAACATTTTTTCTTACTATTTGTGTTCATGCATCACTTATATACTCTATAAAAGCCTAAAGCTGCATGCAAAATGACATCATGATCTTACACAACAAACACACTAAGTTCTGCACTTTGAATCTCAACAATGACAAGAAGAAAATCAAAGGTGGTCATTAGAGCAAAGGATAGAAAAGCAGGCGCACTATAAACACAAAAGTAAAGAGTTATCAATTTCCTTCACTTACATCGATGAGTAGGTGGTGATAACCAGTAGCAAGAGCTTGCAATGGTTGGCAATCGAAGAAGATCCGATGAAGATTCAAGTAAACGGTTAAAGTTTGCTCCCAAAGCAGATAAATGGAGAAAAGAATAGTAAAATCATGTTAAGTTAAGATATATAAAATTACATTGTACTTTTTTTTATATTGATTTGGCCCATTTTCTTTTGGTATAGGTGATTTGATGCATTTGCGATAAGTTTTTTTTTTTTTGCTTTTGTGTATTTTGGAGATTACAAAGCAAAGGAAAAGAAAATATTAGAGAGGAAACAATAAAATATCTTTGAGACCAAAAAATATTAATTTATGTTAACTATATTGAACACTACATCAATAATTTTGATCAACAGCATGGGCTTGTTTAAACACCCACATAAATTTCGATATTCTTTTTTTGTTGCTTAATATTTATAATTCCCTTGTAGAAAATTGTATTCACTCATGGGTTAAAACTTACGCATAAAAGTTAGGCATGCTTTTTTCTAATAAAAAAATCATCAAGGTTTGTTATAGAAAGTGGGCCTATTCTTCCTCGTATTTTTATTGATTCAAACTTATTTATGCCGACAACAAAATACCTTAAATTAAGGATGAAATCACAGTGACTATATCATAATCTCATAAATAATCTAAAAGTTTTTTATCTGCATCAAGCAATAACGGCCTCTATCTGCAAATGAAAAATGCTCAAATGCAACTTCTAAAATTGCTTGCTAGAGGTGCATACAAGAAATATATATTTGTTATATTCCGTTCTAAAGTTGCTTGCACAGAAAAAGAGAGTCCCAAAACTTTCCCTTTTTTTTTTGTTAAATTATGAAACATATTGAGGAGCAATAGAAAATTCTCTAATCCATTAAATGAAAAAGAAGTAATATGATATGTTACGTGGGACCACTAATACAAATTCAAGCATTTGAAATAAAAAGGCAAAATTTGGTCTCAATCTTTTTGATTGAAACAACAAATTCTAGGAGCATGTAATCCTAAGTAACAATCCATGGATTTATTAAGCTAGTAGAAAGAGTAAAGCAATCTTGCCTTCATGGTATTAGTTTCAATAGCATGCACAATTAAGAGAATAAAAGTATCAATTTTAAGAAGGTAAGAAAATGGTATTTCATAAGTGATCCCATATCCACTTATCTCACAAAAGAAATAGAGAAATGTTGAATGCATGGACACAGAAAATATCACAAGTTGAAACCATAAAGCGCACCAAACTCAAGCAATTACTTAAGAAATAGAGAAAGGAGTAAAGCAATCTTGCCTTCATGGTATTAGTTTCAATAGCATACACAATTAAGAGAATAAAAGTATCAATTTTAAGAAGGTAAGAAAATGGTATTTCATAAGTGATCCCATATCCACTTACCTCACAAAAAAAATAGAGAAATGTTGAATGCATGGACACAGAAAATATCACAAGTTGAAACCATAAAGCGCACGAAACTCAAGCAATTATACCTGAAGACATGAAAATCACTGTTGCAGACCCAACTTTAAACTGAAGTCTAATTAAGCTTAAAAAAAATATAAACCCAGATGATCAACAAAACTTTCAGTTTTCCATGAAGAGGAATGGAAGATAGTATCATTGAGGCCATTTACTTAATTTCAAGATTTATTAAGCTAGTAGAAAGGAGTAAAGCAATCTTGCCTTCATGGTATTAGTTTCAATAGCATACACAATTAAGAGAATAAAAGTATCAATTTTACGAAGGTAAGAAAATGGTATTTCATAAGTGATCCCATATCCACTTATCTCACAAAAGAAATAGAGAAATGTTGAATGCATGGACACAGAAAATATCACAAGTTGAAACCATAAAGCGCTCCAAACTCAAGCAATTATACCTGAAGACATGAAAATCGCTGTTGCAGACCCAACTTTAAACTGAACACTAATTAAGCTTTAAAAAAAATATAAACCCAGATGATCAACAAAACTTTCAGTTTTTCATGAAGAGGAATGGAAGATAGTATCATTGAGGCCATTTAATTAATTTCAAGATTTATCAATCCACCCGCCCCAAACTCCTGGCGAATCAACTTCTCATAAAATAGAGGAAGCTTTACCTGAGGGAATCTTGATCCCGGATCCAGAGCAAGTCAGGAAAAGCAATCATTTGGGAGGCGGAGGCGCGAGGGAGGGCGGAGGGGTGCCGAGGAGGCTAGCCTGCTGCATCTCAAGCTCATTCATCTGTGCCTCGCGGTCCATCTCAATGATGAGGGGAACAACCAGGACGAGAAAAGTCGTTCCAGCGATCCATGCAGCCTTGCCAGTGCTCCGCAGAAGCTTCTTGGCAACAGTGGCAGCATCGCAAGCGGCCTCCCTTCCTCGGACGACGAGCTGGGACTGAGAGAGCTTCGAAAGGATGCCCTCGTCGCGACCTTTGGGCGTAAGTCTCCGATTCTGAGAAGCCATGGTGCAGCTGGCTCTGGGCAGAGGAGGGTGTGCAATGGGAGTAGGTCTAGGGTTTAGATTACCATCCAAAATTTTATTTTTGGGGTTTTTAAGTAAGAAGCACCCAAAAGAGTGCGTTTTACATTTCCCGCACTGAAACTTCACTATTTACGAGGAAAGCACCCAAACTTGTGAGAAATCACCCTCATCTCCATCCTCCCCATTCGGCGAAAATGTTATATCCGAACTTCGGATGCAGATGAACATTCGGAGTCCAATGGATTTATATCACGTGTAATGGCGGGTCCCGCCCTCAAAATATAACAAAAGCAAAAATTTAATGTCCGACCCAGCCCGTTCATGTTCCGACTTTTGGAGTATCCGCCTTTTAGAGCGACGAGAAATACTATTGTCGTAAAACTTTTGGGCTTTCGCCAGATCGGCTTTAAAAAGCTCCGACCGTCAATCTCGTAGGGTTTCGCGGCTGTGCTAGAGTTCTAATGGTAGTGTCAATTGAGTCAGAAATGGGGATGGAGAACCCAAATAAATTCAGTTGGAAGAAGTGGCGGAGAAAATACAGTTGGGTGATCCGAAGAATATGCAGTTGGAAGAGGTCATAAGGCCGGAAGAGGCCAACAAACCTGAGCAGGAACAACCGAAGAAAAAGAAAGAAAGGAAGCAGAAAAAGGCCAAATGGACGACCAATGATGCTAAGAAGTCATGGTATATTTAATTGTTTTATTCCAGTTTTTTTTTGTTTATTCTTGGGTTATTCTGAAGTTAAGTTTTGTCCTAAAATAGCAGCTGTGAGCAGTTAATTTGTGGATTATTATTGAGTTATTTGTGGGTTTATTGTAGGTTATGCTGGACTATTTAGTGTATATGGATTATTCGGGAGTTATTATTAGGTTATTATAAAGTTATTCAAGTGTTAAACTTGTTTTATTTTGGGTTTTAGGGCGGGAGTTATTTTCTGGTTATTATTGAGTTATTCAGAGTTGATTTGAGAGGTTATTCTTAGGTTATGTTGAGCTTATTCTGAGGTTATTCTTAGTTTTAGGCAATTCTGAGGTTTTTCTTATTTTTAGATTATTCCAAGGTTATTCGTGGTTTATGGCAGGTTTATTCTTGGGTTATTCACAAGTTAGGTTTTGTTTTAAAATGAAAGTTATTAGCATTCATTCTCGAGTTACTATTGGGTCAATTCTGAGTTATTTATGGGTTATTGTACGCTATTTAGTTCAACCAGATTATTCTGGGTTAAAGTTGGTTTATTATTGGGTTATTTATGAGTGAAAGTCATTTTATTTTTGGGTGTAGGGCTGGAGTTATTTTCGTATTATTATTAGGTTATTGAGGGTTGATTTGGGAGTTTATTCTTAGATTATTCTTAGTTATGGATTCAGTTTACCAGTTAGTCTGGATTATTCTTTGGTTATTCTTGGGTTATTATTTGGTTATTGAAGGTTTATTTAGGTGTTTATTATTGGGTTATTGTGGTATTATTATGCAGTATGTTTTTTGTATATATTGACAGCTATTAGCTGTTCATTTTTGTGTTATTTGTGGGTTATGGTGATGTTATTAATGAGTTCATCTTTACTATAGTTTAGGGGTTCCATGGGAGTTATTCTCTAGTTAGTATTAGGTTATTGAAAGCTACTGTGGTGTGTATTCTTAGGTTATTCTTATGTTATTATGGGGTTATTTATTGGGTTTTTGTGAGTTATGCTAGGCTTATTATTGGTTTATTTATGGGGTATTCGTGGTTTATACTATGTTTATGTATGGTTAATTTTCTGCATTACTTATGGTTTTGTTTGGGATTTAATATAAGGTTATTCTTGGGTTATATTTTGGATATTTAACAGGTATTCAAAGTTTATTATCGTTTGCAGAGGAAGTTTATATGTTTATTATCGTTTGTAAATTGTAATGTTGTCAGTGTTAATAAATTTTCTCATACTCATGTAGGTTGATGAACAAAAAAGGGTATGAATTGCAGATGCCGTCCATCAACATTTAGAGATATTCTAGAGAAAATTTGGCTAACTGTGTCGGAGGAACCTGGACAAGACTAAGAGAATTGAACTCAATATCATATCCTAACCATGCACATATTGAATTGTTGGGATATTAATCGTTTCTTGTTCAGATTGAGCGAAAAGGAGGTTAATTTTGATGTAAACCAGGTTGCTTTGCTGATTGGAATGCCGAACAGAGGACCAACCGTAAGCTGGATACAACTCCCAAGTGATATGGATGTCAGGAAGGCGAAGAGTGAACTACTAAAGGTGTCACTCGGAGAGTCTTCTACTGCAGTTGAACAATTATTTATTAAGTTTTTGTTGTTAAATTTATTTTTCTCGTCGAGCAATTTTGGTGTGCCTGAAGGTCTTTATTCATTTGCTTAGAATTTGGATTCTTTTGGTTTATTTAATTGGCCGGAAGTGTATGCGACTACCTCATTGAGCAAGTCAATGCATGTGTCATTAAAATAATGAGGGGTTAGCCATTGGGTTACCTAAAAGGATTTGTCTTTCAGTTAACGGTTAGAGTATTATCCATATTTGTGAAAAGTTTATTTATTCTATTGTCGTCATATAAGTGTATTGATTTATTTGTGTTTGCGCAGCTTTGTTTTTATGAGCTCACAACTTTGGTAGTCCCTGCTTTTCCTGAGACCAGGCCTCGAATACTGAGATGGCCAATAAATGATGGTTGGAACCTTGCCAAGATTCATCTTGCCTTTCAGAGGCTCAACACTTCTCAGGACAGTAATTTATACCTTATTTAGAGTTACTTGTTTTGCAATTTTGTTTTGATGTTTTAGCAAATAGGCAGTTTTATTTGAGTGGTACCTTAGTTTGAATCTAATTATATATTTTGGATTCTTTTGCTAATTTGAAATACGAGGAGCATGCTTTACTTGCACCTCAAAGTGATTTAATCTCTCCTCCAATCCACCAACCTGATGCTCACTCTGCACCACTGTTGCCTATTTCTCATGTTGTTATTCCTCTGGTCCCCAGTCGAGGCATCCCTCCACCGAGACATTCACATATATATTGATGCACCAAAAATATGTTAGTTTATCTATATATAAATTCTACCCATTTTTTGTGATATTGCACTTTAAAGGAAGGTATTTTTCATGTTTTGTTGTAGGTATGATGATTTTAGGTGGTTGGAGCGAAAGAAAGAAATAAGGAACGAATTTGGAGCAAAAAGAGGTAAAATGAATAATTCAGCCTACTTGCATTGCCGACGCCTAAATCTAGAGAGCAATATAATTAATTCGGTAATAGGGTGCCAACAGCGCCCTATCCAGCACCGACAGCACCCAAAGTCGGTGGAGATCAAATTCAATGCATTTAGACGATTTTTGAAGAGTTGCTTGGGGAAACTCTTTAGGAATTCATTTCTAACTTATTTTAGACAGTTACGACGTCCTTTTGAAGAAAAGAGAGGGGAAGAAGTGTCTTTAGCGAAAGAGTAAATTGTGTTATGGTTTTGGAGAGTTGGTATAGAAGTGAGTATAGTGTATAAAAGTCATATTTTGTGAGGGATTCTTCTCAAGGGAGAGTAGGAGGAGGAAAGATAGAGTTTGTTTCTTCCTTACTATTCTGAAGAGGGAATTGCGTGTTATTGTGAAGAGATAAAAGGATTTGAAGGAACTTCAAGGAACTTGCTTGGGGAAGAAATTGTGATAAGTTATATTTACTTCTTGTGGTTTGTATGACTTTGCTTTTATATATATAATCCATGTTTTATTGTATCTTCCTCATGAATTCTGAGCAGTTTTCTTTGTCTTTCTCCTTGCTATGTGATGTGGTGAAGTGGTGATGTAGATTTGATGTGTCATTTAAATGTTAAGAAATTGTGATGATTTTTCACTTTGTACTTCATTTACTTTTCGATCTGGCCAATTGAATTATTAAAACTTGTTGTGGAATATTCAATCCAAAAGGACTAAGTGTTCTACAATAAAAGTGGAGAATTCATTCAATGTCCATGAATGAGTTACGTAGTTCATAGGATTTGAGTGCAAAATAAATAGGGAAATGTGTTTTGGTGGACGTCGAATTGGAGATTTTAGGGTGACAGACTGAAATTTCCAATTTCGTCCTAGTGTTTGGTAACTAAATTTAGGGTTAGCCTTCAGGTGAAGAGAAGTGGGAGCGCTGAAGTGAGAGTCAGTATCCTCCTAGCCTAACCATGGAGTTAGAGACTAAACCTATGATTTGCCAATGTTCTTTAAATAACTTTGAAGAGGGGGTACTCTGAAGGGGGTAAAGAATATAAATGCTCCTATTTGACACAATATAAAACTTTATCAATCTATATCATTCACTCATCATAATATCATTGTAAGGGGAATGATCCCTTTCCATATTTAAACCCTTCAATACAAAACTTGTCTGTGTTAGTTAATTTAGAAAGTAATTTTTGTTAACTTAGCTTTAAGCAATCATTACATTAGAAACTTAAATATTGCCTGAACTTGCATTTTGAATTGAGTATTGGATTTCATTGCTATACTACACTTTGAATTGTTCCAAACTTCCTCGTGGGATCGATAACCGGGACTCTACTAGAGTCCTGTATTACTTGAACGATACATATACTTGCGTATACGAGTGGCTGCTTAATTATTAAATTGACCTTACTATGAATCTGAATTGAAACTACATTTTGAAAATTTACACTTGTAGCAGCACCCGATCAAGTTTTTGGCGCCGTTACCGACGAGTATAAAACGGTAACTGTCAAATTTGTAGTATTTGAAAACCTTTACCTTATAATTTACAATTGTGTGTGCTTGCTTACTTTTAATATGTTTAGTGTGATTTTATATGCATAGTATTGGATTTATAGGTTTATTGCTTTACGATTCAAAATTAGAGTGTACTGTTAAAAAAATTTGAAAGCAACAAAAAAAATCTGAAAATCCTCACAAAATAGCGAACAATCAAAATAATCAAAATGAACAAATACCTAGCCCTTTAAGAGATTATGCAAATCTAACAATAGATGAAATTCACTTAACTATCCAATATCCTGATGTTGCTGCTAATTCATTTGAGCTTAAACATGTTATATTCCAAATGGTACAAAATATTCAATTTGGAGGAACACCTAATGAAGATCCTAACTTGCATCTGACTAATTTTCTTGAATTGTGTGCTACATTTAAATATTATGGGGTGTCAAATGATGTTGTCATACTTAAACTTTTTTCCTTTTTCATTAGGGGATAAAGCTAAAACGTGGTTAAATTCGTTAGCATCTGGATCTATCAGAACATGGGGAGAACTTTCACAAAAATTTTTATCAAAATATTTTCCTTCATCGAAACTACTAAGTTAAGAAATGATATTACATCCTTTGGTCAGTTTGAAGTAGAATCTATTTATGAAGCTTTTGAAAGATTTAAAGATCTCCTCGGGAAATGTCCACATCATGCTTTACCAGATTGGGTTCAAACATTATATAATGGATTAGTAGAATCGCTTAGATCAATTATTGATGTTGCTGCTGGTGGATCATTAAGGCCAAAACCTTTTGATGAAGCATACTCTTTAATAAAAGAGATGGCTAGTAATAAATTTCAATAGCTCTCTGAACGGGTAAATCTAAAGAGAGTAGCTAGTATTAATGATTCCGATGCTATTACTATGATAGTCTCTCAAATTGTTGCCCTTTCAAAGAAAATAGATCAATACGGAATGAACTATTCTCAAATCCCCGAGTGTTAGATGAAAATTTATTAGGACAGATAATAGAACCTCAAACATCATATGAGACCGTGAATGCTATAAACAATAGACCCAACAATCCTTATTCAAATTATTATAATCCCGGTTGGAAGAACCACCCGAACTTAAATTGGAATAATAATAACAATGTTGTTGTTAACCCGCAATGGGGGAACAATCCAGTGAACCCAGTAGGAAATTTAAACAACCAGGGAAATATAAACTATCAATCTTCTTATCCTATAGGTTTTAATAGTAACCCACAATTTAAGGAAAAAAATTGACGAGGGAAGAATTAATCTTAAATATGGGTAATCAATTACAAACTCAAGACAATCAATTACAAACTCAGAGAGTAGTAATTAAAAATATTGAAAATCAATTATGACATATTTTCAATGCGCTTAATAATAGACCTTCAGGAACTCTTCCTAGTAAATTTGAGATCAATCCAAAAGATTAAAATAAAGAGCAAATAAAGGCTATACAATTAATAAGTGGAAAAGAATTAGAAACGAGAGTACAGAAAGAAATTGATAATAAGAAAGAGAATGTGGAAATTGAAAAAGGGAATAACAAAATTTATCCAGACTTAGAATATCCACTTAAACCAATGAAAATTACTGTAGAAAAACCACCACCTCCATTTCCTCAAAGATTAAAAAAACAAAATAGGGATAACCGATTTACAAAAATTTAGAGATCCTTAAGAAATTAATCGTATATACTCCTTTTGTTGAAGCCTTAGAACATATGCCTGATTATGCAAAGTTTATGAAGGATATTCTTAAAAAGAAAAAGAAGTTCATAAATCACGAGACTGTTACACTTAGTGGAGAGTGTAGTGCAATTATTCATAAAAAGCTTCCCGAAAAACTTAAAGATCCATGTAGTTTCACTATTCCTTTTGCTATAGGTTTTCGGAAGAGCCTTATGTGATTTAGGAGTCTGTATTAACTTAATGACTTTATCAAGTTTCAAAAATTAGGAATAGGAGAAATTCCACCCACTTCTGTATGTCTTCAGTTAGCTGATCGTTCTATCACTTATCCTAAAGGAGTTGTGGAAGATGTATTAGTTAAGGTAAACAAATTAATCTTTCCTCTGGTTGTTATTGTCTTAGAAATGGAGGAAGATAAAGAAATTACCATTATTTTGGGAATACCATTACTTGCTGCTGGAAGAGCTATGATTGTTGTTCAAAAAGGAGAATTAACTATGAGAGTTAATGATCAATAAGGGACATTTAACATTTTGGAATCTATGAAATATCCCTCAACAGAAAAGGATGATGAATGCTTTAGAATGAAAATCTGTGATTATTTGAGAGATGTTCATTTTAAAGAAGTGTTTGAAAAGAAAATATAATATCAAGATTGGAAATGTGAGGATGATAATGAAATAGAAGATAATTTTGATGAGATGAAGAATGAAAAGCTAGATTATGTTTAGGAAAGACTTGAAATGTTGGATACTATAAAAAGAGATAATAAAAGTTTAATTCCATCTCTCTTAAAACCTTCTGAACTTGAAATAAAATTCTTCCGAATCATTTGAAATATATATTTTTAGGAGAATTATCTACTCTACCAATCATTGTATTTTCAGATTTGAATGAATATTAAGAAAAAAAATTCTTGGAAACATTAAAAACATACAAGAAGGCTTTTGGTTAGTCATTAGCTGATATTAAAGGAATCAGTCCTTCGATCTGTATGCATAGAATTTTTTTGGATGAACAACATAACCCTAAAGTTGATCCACAAAGGAGATTAAATCCAATGATGAAAGAAGTAGTAAAAAAAGAAATTTTACAATGGCTTGATGCTGGAATTATTTATCCTATTTCAGACAGTGCTTAGGTAAGTCCAATTCATTGTATCCCTAAGAAAAGAGGAGTGACAGTTGATGTGAATGAACGAGATGAAATTATACAAACAAGATAAGTCACTGGTTGGTGAATTTGTATTGATTATAGAAAATTAAATGCTGCCACTAGGAAAGATCACTTTCCTCTACCCTTTTCTAGATCAAATGTTGGATAAACTAGCTTGGCACAACTACTATTGTTTTTTGGATGGATATACTGGTTATCACTAAATACCTATTGCTCCTGAGGATCAAGTAAAAATTACATTTATTAGCCTATATGGAACTTTTGGTTTTCGAAGAATGTCCTTCGGATTATGTAATGCACCTACAATATTTCAAAGATATATGATGTCTATTTTTTGTGATTTGATTGATGATGGAATAGAAGTGTTTATGAATGATTTTTTTGTATTTGGAACTTCATTTGATATATGTTTAAATAATTCAGTAAAAGTTTTTTAGCTTTGCGAAAAAACAAATTAGTTCTAAATTTGGAAAAGTGTTAATTTATGATTGCAGGAGGAATTGTACTTTGGCATAAAATATCTGAACATGGTATGGAAGTTAACCCTTTAAAAATTCAGATTATTGATAAATTATCATCTCCTACTACAGTGAGAGGGGTAAAAAGTTTCTTAGAACATGTTGGGTTTTATAGGCGTTATATAATTTTTTTTCAAAAATTACTAAACCTCTATGCCAACTTTTAGAAAATGATAAAAGATTTAAATTTAATGAAGAATGTGTGAATGCCTTTGAACTATTAAAAGAAAAACTAATCACTACCCCTATAATTGTTCCACCTGATTGGGAGAAATCATTTAACCTTATGTGTGATGCTAGTGATTATGCGATTGGAGTTGCTTTCGGGCAAATGTATGATAAAATGTTTAAGGTTATTTACTATGCTAGTAAAACTCTTAACGAAGCTCAAATTAATTACACCATCACGGAAAGAGAATTATTAGATATTGTGTATTCCTTTAAAAAAATTAGATTGTATTTGATAGGAACTAATTGTATAGTGCATACAGATCATTCGACTATCAAATATTTAATGCAAAAGAAGGATATTAAACCAAGATTAATCAAATGGATACTTTTACTACAAGAATTTGATTTTGTGATAGTTGATAGAAAAGGAACTGATAATCAAATAGCTAATCATTTTTCTAGATTTGAACATCATAAACTATCTGAATTTGAAAAGGAAATTACATATACTTTCCCTGATGAACAACTTTATAACATTAAAAAAAGGGAATTTTCCTTGGTATGCTGATATTGTGAATTATCTTGTGAGTGATATTTTGCCACCTGATTTAACACTGCAACAACAAAAGAAATTTATATATGATGCTAAATTTATTTTTTTTTTGGATGAGACATACTAATTTAAACAATATAAGGATTTTATTATTAGAAAATGTGTGCCATATGAAGAGATTGAACCGATCATTCAGAGATGTCATGATTCCGAATTTGGAGGACATTTTGGAACTGATAAAAATGCACATAAGATTCTGTCATCTAGATTTTATTGGCCTACTCTTTTTAGAGATGTTTATAGATATATTAAATCATGTGATCGATGTTAGAGAGTAGGTAATATTTCTAGAATAAATGAAAACCTCTAAATTTTACATTAAAAGTTGAGATCTTTGATGTATGGGGATTGAATTTTATGGGATCATTTACTCCTTCATTTGAAAATTTATATGTATTGGTTGTTGTTGATTATGTCTCAAAATGGATCGATACAATTAGTTTACGTAGATGTGATGCTCGAAGTGTTTCAAAATTCTTAATGAGAAACATTTTTAGAAGGTAGGGATGCCGAGAGTGATCATTACTGATTGTGGATCTCATTTTAGAAAAAATATGATTTAGAGATTGGTGGGAAGATATAATATTATTCATAGAATCTTTACTGCTTATCATCCCTAAACTAGTGATTTTGCAGAAGTGTCTAATCGAAAAATTAAATAAATTTTAGAGAAAACTGTGAATCTTCGTAAATTAGATTGGTCTGTTAGATTATATATTGCATTATGGGCATATATGACTACTTACAAGACCCTTATAGGAATGTCTCCTTATAGACTAATATTTGGAAAGACTTGACACTTACCTGTAAAATTAGAGCATAAAGCATATTGGGAAATAAAAGAGTTCAATTTCAATTTAAAGAATGCAGGTGAGAGGAGATTGGTGCAATTGAATGAATTGGAGGAAATCATAAATGAATCTTATGATAATGATAGGATTTATAAGGAAAAAATAAAAATATGATATGATCGGAAGATTATAAGAAAGAAATTTATACTTAAACTTAAAGTTTTGCTACATAATGCAAGATTAAGATTATTTTTTGGAAAACTGAAGTCTAGGTGGATAGGACCTTGACCTCTGGCTGCAAATATAAGAATTCAGCCTTGGGGGAGAGTAGGGTAATAATTAGAAGGATGTATATAATTGTTAAGTTTAATAAAGTTGCAAATGTTTTTCAAAGTAAAATAGCAATTGTACTCCCTCCCCTTTAATCAACGCAAGTATACATATCACTCAAGTAATAAAGGGCTCTATTGGAGTCCTAGATATCGATCCCACAGGGAAGTTAGAGATTTAAAGACTAATTTTTAGTAAAAGCAGATTACTGATCTATTTTAGTATAATATATGAAAATTGAAGAATGCTTAAACTTAAAACTAATACTTAAAATACAGATTATATAAGTCAATTTAGAAGAGTATATTTCTCCTTGTTAAGAGGATTAGGTGAATAAATAATTAAATGAGTTTAGAATTATATTGTGCCAAATAGGAGCATTCTTATTCTTTACCCTTTGGTCCAAGTGCAAAGAACATTGACTAATCCTATGTTTGGTTACTGAATCTGTGGCTAGGCTGGGAGGATACTGGCTGCCACTTCAGAGCTCCCACGTTCCCCTCGCCTGAGGGCTAACATCTACACTTCGACTCCCAAACAATAGGACCGAATTGAAGATTTTAGTCTGTCACACTAAAATATTCAATTCTTCGCCCGATAATTAATATTTCCCTATTTATTTGCACCCTCCTTCCAAGGCTTTTGAATTCCCTGAATCTTGGATGTAATCTTTACTATAGTTGATAATTCAACATATGTTAATAATTCAATTGGACAAATTGAAAGTAAATTATGATTTAAGTAAAATATTATCACAATCTCTATTTAATATTATTAGGCACAACTCATTTTAATTCTTCATTTCACAAAATCTCAACAACAAGGAGAAAGACAAAGAAAACTACTCAGAAGGCATGAGAATAATAACACAGATTTTGGATTTCATTTAAAGTTATAAAACAATAAACAAATATAGTTATCTCAATTCTTCTTCCCAAGCAGATTCCTCAAGTTTCTTTGACTCTTTCTTCTTGTACAACACACTTAGAACTCACCAAGACACTAAACACTAACTCATACTATAAAAAGAAACACTAATTTGACACTAACTGACACACACTAATACATAAAATCATCTATATTTATAGAAGGAGTCAAATTTCCAAAGGTTGATTAAGCACCTCTTCAAAACGAGTCCAGATTCATCGTATTTGGCTTGAATCAACTGTCTCGCCGTCAGCGGGCTCGATCTCGCCATCGGCGGGCTTCTAGAAGCAAGGCTAATCGTTCAGGCTCACTATCGGCGGGCTTGATCTCGCCTTCGGCTGGCTCTATTATAATATATTAAAAACTTTCGGGAATCTCACCGTCGACGGCTTAAATCTAGCCGTCGGCGGGACAGTTCAATTTTCATCATTTTTAGTTGTTTTTGCTCCAGATTCTCTCCTTTTTGCTCTTTTTGCTTTCAACACCTATAAATCTTTATTCCTGCAATAAAACACAGAAAATACCTTTCTTTAAAGTGTAATTTCATATGAAATTGGTATAAATTTCACAATATATTTTCTTGTGGTCAAAATCCCCCAAACTTAACTATTTACTTGTCCTCAAGTAATATAAATACTACATAAAAGTAATGATTATTTGTAGTAAAGTTTTAATTCGGAATTACTATGAATTTGATTCAAATAAATATTATAGTAAAGTTTTCTAGAAATATTTTTAAATAATTAAATCAAGTTTGTAGAGATAAGCTTATTTAGTCATCAAGTTTAAGATTTCTAGTTTCTATTTATTTCAAGAATGACTATATTTTTCAATATTAAATTACTTAAGATATTTAGATGATAGGAATTTCATTAAAGCACTACTTAGTAAAATACTAATCCATATATATAAGTTCAGAAATGTAACTGAAGTTTACCCTTTAAATTGATTCAAATGAAGCCAATTTTTGATACGACATTTCCTCAAGCTTCTCCTCATATATATATATATATATATATATATATATTCTTTACTTTCTTCTCACTTTTTTTTCTGGATTGATTTTCAATCCCCTTTTCTTTTCTTTTTCAAGTGAGGATCACTATTTTTGGTTAGCTCGTTAATAATTTTGAACTTCATTTTTCTCTTCCTAAATTTGAAACTGGAAACATTTACTTCTCTTATATGTATTTCAAAGTTTTTACTTCATTGAGTTTCAATCTTTTCTTTCTCAACTAAACAACTAAAAATTTTATATTTGAAAATATAGTTTTCCTTGCTTTAAATAGTTAATTATATTCTTATTCTCTTATACTAAATATTCTTAATCTACAAAATTAGTTAATCATTAAAAGTATTTCTCTTTAACTTTATATAAAAATTAAATAAATTAATTCTAGTTTACTGAATTAAAATTACTACAAAAAATCATTCTATAATAATTTTTTGAAAATATAATTTGAGAACAATTTAATAATTAAATTTGTATTTTTTCCCTCCCCCAAACTAAAATTTTTCTATCTATATGGGGTGAAAAGAAAATAAACTATAAATTTAAATCAAACCTTCGTGCTTTAGGTATTTCTTCTTTTTGAAGTTCTGCAGGTTCTTTTCATTACTTAATTACCTGTTCTGTTAATAACTTTCTACACATATATAATATCAAAGAAATTTCTGGGTAAAGAAGTTTCAAAATAAGTACAAAACACTATCACAACTTATATTTAGTCTAATGCTAAACACACACAATTGACTATTTTAATTTAAGGTTACAATAACTGATTCGAAAGATCAAAATTTACAAACTATATAACTTTAACAACAATATTTAAAAAGGTCTACACCACATCACAATCAAGTTCATAAACTAAACATTAATACTAAAGTTTTAAGAAAAACAAACAATCAATCATAACATCATAATAAGCACAATTTATAAATCAAATAACTAAACAAATAAACATAGAATCAAATCTTCCACATCAAAGTCCCAAACTATATCGTCGTTTCCTTGATCAGTGGGTGGAGTAGGCTGGTAATGACTGTAGCGGGGGCACTCAGGAAATATAACATCGAGCTCTCCTCTCCTTTAATGATTCTCAGCATCATAATAAGCTA
The DNA here is from genome assembly GCA_022702705.1 of Papilionanthe hookeriana x Papilionanthe teres. Classification (NCBI taxonomy): domain Eukaryota; kingdom Viridiplantae; phylum Streptophyta; class Magnoliopsida; order Asparagales; family Orchidaceae; genus Papilionanthe; species Papilionanthe hookeriana x Papilionanthe teres. The sequence continues at coordinate 174,088,888 of CM040421.1, forward strand.
TCTCAAACTTTGAATGTCTCTGGAGATACTCACTGTCATAATCATGCCTTTGCTCTAATCCTCCAATTCTCTGATCAATATGCTCTAATTTTTCCTCAATCATTTCAAAACTCTTCCGCTGCAGGGTCATTTCATTCATCAAATCATGAAGGGTAGGAGAACTATTAGTAGGAGGATCATAACTGGTGGAGGGAATATCCCTACTAGTTGAAGGTACATAACACCTAGTTCTAGATCTCCATCCTTCGTGGGATTCATAAGTTTTTATATTACCCTGGGTAATGGGTTTCATAGGCTCTACCCATTCCTCATCATCTCTTGCCTCTACCCTAGATAATTGGCATAGTGCATAAATTAGACCAGGATGCCCTAGTCCTCCTCCACTCTCACTTCTTGCAGTGGCTAATACATTCTTGTATATAATACTTCCCACATTAATACTTCTTTGGGTCTAAATATAGAAATTCAGAATTGCTCTATCTCTTGTTACTTCACTATGGTGATAGGTGGGTAACAAGGTAGAACAAATAAAATAGTGCCAAGCTTTAGATATTGCATTCAACATAGAAAGAGGGAAGTTTACCCGTTCATGCTACTTGATTTTCCAAAATCCTTTCCCATCAGTGAGAAAGTTGATTACTTCTTCCAGCGGTCCTTCAATTGTTTCAAAAGTATCGTACTCGCTGGTGTATAAGTCATGTACTTCATAGAAAGAATTGATTCTTACAGCATTGAAATCGACTAAAAATCCTCTAACCTTTATTGGTGCATCTTATATTTCAGTTAAGTTGGCATAAAATTCCTTCACTACTTCCACTGCAGCTCTATTTGTGGTGTAACAGAAATTTTCCCACCTCCTTTCTTTTATAATTTGTTCCACTTCTCCTCCTGGATTCTTAAATACTCGATCTTGAATGCACTTCCTTATTTGGATATTGTGGAAGTATCTTGACTGCGCTTGAGCACTTACAAATCGTTTCTTATCATAATCCATTCGCCTCTTTTGTCGCGGAGTGATCACAGAAAAATTCATTAAGAAATTCATATCTATTTTTGATGAAATTGCACTTTAAAGAAATATATTTTCTTTATTTTACTGCAGGAATGAAGATTTATAAGTGATGGGAGCAAAAAGCATGAATTGGAGCAAATTTGGATCAAAAAGGAAGGAATTCATGCAAAATTGAACTAAGTCGCCGACGGCGAGATCGATGCCGCCGACGGCGAGATCACTAAGGAGAATTTCTGAAGGATTTATAACTACCTCGCCGACAGCGAGCCCGAGCCCGCCGACAGCGAGATCGCGCGGTTTGAAGACCTTCTAGAAGCCCCGCCGACGGCGAGCCAGTTCAAAATGCAAATACATTGAACCTGGACACTTTTTAAAGAGGTGTTTAAGCACCCCTTGGACCTTTGCCTACCTCTATAAATAGAGGCCGAATTCTAGTGTTTGTGTGTGTCTTTTGAGTCTTCAAAAAGTTTCTCTAGAGTCTTTTATGTGTCTATTTTAGTAAGTCTGAGTGTGTTTAGTGAGTTTCTTTAGTTTATTTGAGTGCTATTTAGTTTGTTGTACTAGAAGGAAAAGTCAAAGGAACTTCAAGGAGTCTACTTGGGGAGGAAATTAAGATAAGTATCTTTGTTTATTGTTGTTGTTAACTTTAAATGAAATCCATGCTTTGTTTTATTCCCATGCATTCTGAGTAGTTTTCTTAGTCTTTCTCCTTGTTTATGAAAGTTATGCGAATTGATGAAATTAAATAGAAGTACCTAATATATTAAAATAAATTGTGATAATTTTTACTTAAAACTTAATTTACTTTCAATCTGGCCAATTGAGTTGTTAAAATATGTTGAATTATCAACTATAGTAAAAATTACATCCAATATTCATGGAAGTCAAAAGCCTTGGAAGGCGGGTGCAAATAAATAGGGAAATATTAATTATTGGACGTAGAATTGGACATTTTAGTGTGACAGACTAAAATATTCAATTTTAGTCCTATTGTTTGAGAGCTGAAGTATAGATGTTAGCCCTCGGGTGAGGGGAACGTGGGAGCTACGAAATGGCGGACGAGTATCCTCCCAGCTCTAGCCGCATATTCGGTAATCAAACATATGATTAGTCGATGTTCTTTGCACCTGGACCAAAGGGTAAAGAATAGGAATGCTCTATTTGTCACAATACAATTTAAAAATTCTATTTAAATTCATCATTCACTTAAATTTTCTAAAAACAAGGAGAAGGATACTTTTTCTGAATTATTTAAATCAACTTATTTCAAGTATTAGTTTACTTTAGTTTGCTTTAGTTACTTTAAATTTCCATCCACTATATTAGTAAGTAATTCATTTTAATTTTGCTGATAACAAATCTGTTAACAACTTCCCTATGGGATCGATAACGAGGACTCCACTAGAGCCCTGTATTACTTGATACGATACGTATACTTGCGTAGAATCCACATTATACATTAAATCCTATATCTATATTTAAAGCGGGATCAAGTTTTTGGTGTCGTTGCTATAAACATAAATTACATACATATTAAAAGTGGGTCAAGTTTTTGGAGCCGTTGCCGGGGAAGTAAAAGAAATTATTTACTAGAGTAACGGACTATTTTATAAAATTGTATGCGAAAATTTGGAAACAAAAATTTAATACCTTACGATCCAGAATTAGAGCGTACAATTAAAAGAATTAGAAAACAAAAAAGAGAAATTATAAATTTAACACAAATGACAAATATTCCTGAAAATGAAAATATCAATCAACCAAGACCATTACGAGATTATGCCAACCCTACATTAGATGAAATTCATTTAACTATTCAAAACCACTGATGTAGCTGCTAATTCATTCGAACTTAAACTCGCGATTATCTAAATGGTACAAAATAATCAATTTAGTGGTTCACCTACTGAAGATCCTAATTTACATCTTGCTTAGTTTTTAGAACTATGTGCTACTTTCAAATATGAAGGAGTATCTAACGATGCTATTAGACTTAGGCTTTTTCCTTTTTCTTTAAGGGATAAGGCTAAAATGTGGTTAAATTCATTAACAACTGGATCTATTAAAACTTGGGAAGAATTATCACAAAAATTTCTATCCAAATATTTTCCACCATCTAAAACTGCTAAGCTTAGAAATGATATAACTTCTTTTAGTCAGTTTGATGGAGAGTCTATATATGAAGCTTGGGAGAGATTTAAAAAACTTCTTAGGAAATGCCCACATCATGCGTTACCAGATTGGTTAATTATCCAAACTTTTTATAATGGATTAGTAGGATCTTTAAGATCAATCATCGATCTGTCTTCTTGGAGGATCATTAATGTCAAAACCATTTGATGATGCCTATGCACTAATTGAAGAAATGACAACTAATAATTTTCAATGGCCTGCTGATAGAATGAATAAAAGAAAGCTAGTATTCATGACAATGATGCAATATCTATGTTAGCCTCACAAATTGCTGCTGTATCTAAAAAATTAGATCATTTTGGAATGACTTACTCTCCAACTGTATCAGAAGAAAATTCATCTAGACAACTTATAGAATCCCAATCTCAATATGAAACTATTAATACAATTAACAACAGACCCAATAATCCTTATGCAAATTATTATAATCCTGGATGGAAAAATCATCTTAATTTTAATTGAAATAATAACACAACTAATCAACCATGGATGAATAATATAACACAACCATTAGGAAATCCATCTAATCAAGGAAATCCTAATTATTAATCTAATTATCACCCTGGATTTAATAACCCATAATTTAAAGATAAGAAATTATCTATAGAAGAATTAATATTAAATATGGGTCAATATTTACAAAATCAAGGAAATCAGTTACAAATACAATGAAACCAATTACAAAATCAAGGAACAGCTATAAAAAATATTGAAACTCAACTTGGACATATCACTACTTGCACTTAATAATAGAATACCGGAACATTTCCTAGTAATGTAGAAATAAATCCCAAAGACAAGGGAAATGAACAAATTAAAGAGATACAATTACGAAGTGGAAAAGAATTAGAACTTCAAATTTAGAAAGAACTTGAAAGTCAAAAAGAGGAAGTGGAAATTAAAAAGGAAAAGAATCAACAAGATCCAAACTTAGAAATCCTTCAATACCTATGAAAATTTCTGTTGAAAAACCTCCACCACCATTTCCTCAACGACTAATGCAACATAAAAAAGATAAACAATTTGCTAAATTCCTTGAAATTTTAAAGAAATTAACAACAAATATTCCTTTCGTAGAAGCTTTAGAACAGATGCCAAACTAAGTAAAATTCATGAAAGATATTCTAAATAAAAAAAGAAAATTTACCGATAATGAAATGGTCACACTTATTGAAGAGTGTAGTCTTATTATTCGAAAAAACTTCTGAAAAATTAAAAGATCCTGGTAGTTTCACTATACCCTGCGCTATTGGAGAAAAATTCTATGGAAAAGCTTTGTGTGACTTAGGAGCAAGCATCAATCTAATGCCTCTATCAATTTTTAAAAAATTAGAATTGGGAGAAATTTCACCTACTTCAGTAACTCTTCGATTAGGCGATCGTTCTGTTACATATCCTAAGGGAGTTATTGAAGATGTATTGGTAAAAGTGGACAAATTTATCTTCCCTGTAGATTTTATTGTTCTAGATATGGAAGAAGATAAAGAAATTCCTATCATTTTAGGAAGACCATTTTTAGCCACGGGAAAAGCTATGATTGATGTTCAGAAAGGAGAATTAACTATGAGAGTAAATGACAAAACATTTACTTTTAATATTTCTAAATCAATGAAATATCCTGCGCTAGAAAAAGATGATGAGTGTTTTCAAATGGAAGTACTTGATCATTTACAAAAAGAACATTTTAAGGAATTTTATGAAGAAAAATTAGAAAAAGAAAATATTGAATTAATTGAAAAATCTGAGATAAATGAAGAACTAGATTATATTCAAGAGAAATTTGAATTTTTGGATAACACAGAAAATACTAAAAAAATATAGTTCCATCAATTATTAAACCTCCTGAACTTGAGTTAAAAATGTTACCTAATCATTTAAAGTATGCTTACTTAGGTAATTCTTCAACTCTACCAGTTATTGTTTCATCTGAATTAAATGAATCTCAAGAACAAAAACTTTTAGATACATTAAAAAAATATAAAAAAAATTTTGGTTGGACTTTAGCAGATATTAAAGGAATTAGTCCTTCGATTTGTATGCACGGAATTATTTTAGATTATGAACATAAACCTAAAGCGGATCCACAAAGGTGATTAAATCCAATAATGAAAGAAGTAGTCGAAAAGAAATTTTAAAATGGTTAGATAATGGTATTATATATCCTATTTCGACGAGTGCTTGGGTAAGCCCGATTCCACAGTGTACCTAAAAAAGGAGGGGTGACTGTCAAAGCTAATGAAAATAATGATCTTATCCCTATAAGACAAGTTACTGGACAGCGAATATGTATTGATTATAGAAAATAAAACACAGCCACCAGAAAATATCACTTCCCTTTACCATTTCTAGACCAGATGTTAGATAGATTAGCCGGACATAAGTATTTTTGTTTCTTAGATGGATATACCGGTTATCATCAAATACAAATTGCTCCTGAGGATCAAGATAAAACTACATTTACTAGTCCTTATGGAACTTTCGCTTTTTGAAGAATGCCTTTTGGATTATGTAATGCACCTGCAACATTCCAAAGATGTATGATGTCTATATTTAGTAAATTAATTGATAATGGAATAGAAGTATTTATGGATGATTTCTCTGTATTTGGAACAACATTCGACACATGCTTAAATCATCTTGAAAAAGTATTTGAAGTATGTGAGGAAACTAATTTAGTTCTTAATTGGGAGAAATGTCGATTTATGGTTACGAGCGGCATTGTATCGGGGCATAAAATTTCGGAAAAAGGCATGGAAGTAGACCGCAAAAATTCAAGTTATAGCTAAATTACCACCTCCAACTACGGTGAAAGAGGTAAGAAGTTTTCTTGGACATCTTGGATTCTACCGACGTTATATTAAAGATTTTTCAAAAATTACTAAACCTCTATGCCAACTTCTTGAAAAGGACAAGAAATTTGAATTTACTAATCGAATGCCTGAATGCTTTTGAATTATTAAAAGATAAATTAATTACATCACCTATAATAGTTTCACCTAATTGGGAGAAACCATTTGAGCTTATGTGTGATGTTAGTGATTATGCTTATAGGAGCGGTTCTTGGGCAAAGATATGATAAGATTTTCAAAGTTATATACTACGCTAGTAAAACTCTAAATGATGTTGAAATAAATTATACAGTTACTGAAAGAGAATTATTAGCAGTTGTATATGCTTTTAATAAATTTCGGCATTATCTAATAGGAACTAAATGTATTGTACATACTGATCATTCTGTTATTAAATATTTAATGCAAAAGAAAGATTCTAAACCAAGATTAATCAGATGGATATTATTAATGCAAAAAATTGATTTTGAGATCATTAACAAAAAAGGAACTGATAATCAAATTGCTGATCATTTATTAAGATTAGGAAATCATGAATTATCTAATATTAAAAATAAAATTTTAGACAGTTTTCCTGATGAACAACTTTATAATATTAATGTGTTGAAAATACCTTGGTATGCTGATATAGTAAATTATATTGTAAGTGACATTATACCACCTATGTTAACTTTGCAACAACAGAACAAATTCATTCACGATACTAAATCATACTTTTGGGATGAATCATACTTATATAAACAATGTAAGGATTTAATCATTAGAAGATGCGTACCTTATGAAGAAACTGAACCAATTATTCAAAAATGTCATGATTCTGATTTTGGAGGACATTTTGGGACAGATAAAACTGCATATAAAATTCTACAATACTGGATTCTCTGGCTCTACTCTATTTAGAGATGTATATAGATATATAAAAACCTGCGATAAATGCGAAGATTAGGAAACATATCGAGGAAAAATGAAATGCCTCCGAATTTTATATTAGAAGTTGAAATTTTTTATGTTTGGGGATTAGATTTCATGGGACCTTTTATTCCTTCATTTGGAAACTCATATATATTAGTAGCTGTTGATTATGTTTCCAAATGGATTGAAGCACAAGCTTTACCTAGGTGTGACGCTAAAAGTGTTTCAAAATTTTTAATGAAAAAGATTTTTACTAGATTTGGAATGCTGAGAGTGATTATCACTGACGGAGGAACTCATTTTAGAAACAAATATATTCATAAAATTGTAGAAAAATATAATATTATGCATAAGATATCAACTGCTTATCATCCACAAACTAGTGGATTAGCTGAAGTTTCTAATCGAGAGATTAAGCGTATATTAGAAAAATCTGTAAACCCTAATAGATTAGACTGGTCTATAAGACTAGATACTGCATTATGGGCATACAGGACTGCTTATAAAACTCTGATTGGAATGACTCCTTACAGGCTTATATATGGAAAAACTTACCACTTACCAGTTAAATTAGAACATAAAGCATATTGGGCGATTAAAGAATTTAATTATAATATGAAAGAAGCTGGTGAAAAGAGATTATTGCAATTAAATGAATTGGAAGAATTAAGAAACGAATCATATAATAATGATAGGATTTATAAAGAAAGATTGAAATTATGGCATGATCGGAAGATTAATCAGAGAAATTTTGAACCAGGACAAGAAGTTTTACTTTATAATACTAGATTGAAATTATTTCTAGGAAATTGAAATCTCGATGGTTAGGACCTTTCACCATAACTCAAATATTTTCATATGGAACTATAGAAATTGAAGATCCAAAAACGGGACATAGATTTAAGCTAAACGGACATAGATTAAAACCATATTTTGAAGGTAGAAGACCAAATTTTAAAGAGGTTTTAATGCTTAGTCAACGTAAACACTAACTAAATTAGGTAGGGCTGACGACGTTAAACCAAGCGCTTTATGGGAGGCAACCCATAATAGTCTTTTATTTTAATTATCTGCAAATTAGTGAGTCTATATTATTAAAACAAATCTTACTACTCAATTTTTTTATTAGAATCATCACAAAGTTTAACTTATATGATGAGATCAGAAAATATTCGGACCAGAGCGAAATTGGGCGATTTTTACAAATCTCGCCGACAGCGAGCCCAAGCCCGCTGAAAGCGAGATCGTGTGCCATGACCTGAATCAGTTTTATAACTAAGTCGTTGATGGCGAGGAACTTCCCGCCGATGGCGAGGCAGTTAAAAATTTATTTTCTTAAAGATTTTTCGTGCGGTTTTTGACAGATATAAGCCATTCCTTCGTAAGAAATTATTCCAAATCCGATTTTACACCATTTTCTTCCTTAGGAACGACTAGAGACCAATCCTTTCCATCCAAAATGGCCACTAAATTCTTAGAAACCACAAAAACTGAAGTTTCAACCGAAGAAAATTCGTCAGTTCGGAGGCGCAGCGTATTTTCAACAAAGGCTTAATGAAGAAAAGACTTATTAAAGAAAGAGGATTTGTCAACAGAGGAGTAGAGAATTCTACTACAAAAATCGAAGAAATGATAGCACAGCGACATTGGGAGGTATTTTGTTATACGACATCCGCTGTAGTTATTCCAGTAGTTAAAAAGTTTTACTCTAATTTACATGCGATCAACAATGGAAATGTGTACGTCGAGAGGAAGATGGGTAACATTTACTCCTTCGAGGGTAAATGAATTGTTTTCTATAGAGAATACCTCTGTTTGTCATTATTCCAACTTTGTGCCTTCGAGATACAATATGAACGAGATCTACGAGATGCGACCGACGAACCGGATGATTGGGAGTTACGAGAAGTCGGGTATGCCGGTTTTCGCATCACTTCTAAACCCTGTCTCGAAGCTATCGGCATTTCTTTATATCATCGAAATTATTACTACCATCGAGTAAATAAAGTTTCAAAGGAATGCGTTATTTTAATCTATTGTATTCAAATTGGATTACCTATCGATGTTGGATCAATAATAGTAAAGTCTGTGTTGGGATTAATTGTGCATGGGTCAGTACATGGACTTGGACACCCATCTACTATATTTGCTTTATGCGATCGGTACCAAGTTTCTTATGAGGCTTGGGAAAAAGTACTTTTACCATGGAAACCACTTGGATCCTACCGATATGTTTCCCACTTTGGATAACAATGATGAAATTACCATTATTTACGACGAGCATCACAGAACAATCCTTTAGCAAGGCCCTTAACTGATAAGACTAATTTCATTTTGAAGAAGATTAAAGGATTGGAGAAAGAATTGTAAAATTTGATGAATTCCCTTGATAATATCTCTGATATGTTTGATCATATTGATTGGAGAATGAAGGAGCACTTTGATCATCTTGGACATACGGAGGCCAGGTTTATTCATCTACTAAGACAGAAAGGATGGATTAATGAAGAATCTACTGCAGAATTCCCTTTCAGGCCTTTCTACAATTTATTTGTGCACCTGCGTCGCATCGGAAATATCAGAGAAGATGTTAGTACAGACACTGAAGAGTAGGAAAGATTTCTATGTTTATGTCATATATTTATGTATATATGTGTTTATTTGGATTTAGATTTTATTATGAGTCGAAGTTTGATTTGATCATCTCAGATTTGATGAGATTTTATGTAAATTGTTATGTCTCAGCATTTAGAGTGTTGTGGTGTGGATTGCGATGCTGAGTGTTATGGATTTGAACATTTAAGTTAAGTATGTGTTAAAATTGTTAGTGTGAAAATTGTAAGTTTCATGGATTTCATATATAAAGTTATATTGTTTGTGTTGTGTGATTTTTTGTGAGTATAAGTATCTAATCTTTGTATTATTATTAAATTAAGTGATCGGAAGATTGATTAATGGCAATTCGGGGTTGAAAATGATTGATGAATTTCAAAAAAAATTTAAAATTTTTGGAACCTCGCTGATGACGAGAATTATCTCGCCGACAGTGAGAAAACCCGCTGACAGCGAGACCGATCTCGCCGACAGCGATTTTTTCCCGAAACTTTTGCCTTATGAAATTAATTAGCTCGTCGACGGCGAGAAAAACCTCACCTACAGCGAGTTCGCGAAAAGACCTATATTTGACCAGTTAACCGACACTATTCATCATCCCCTTCCTCAAAACTTCAAAAAAACCGACCTAGGGCTTGAGAGATCTCGGATTTGAGGCGATTTCAACACTTTTTGACACTGGATTTCATCTTCCCTTGGTAAGAGCTTCACTCCTATGCAAAAATTTTTGATTTTCACCATGGATTTCTTCTACATTGGGGAATTTTGAAAAAAATCCGAAATGTGGAGAAAATACTTGGAAGAATTTAATGTAAATTGATTTAAATGGATTTTAGATGTTGTAGGAAGCCTTCTTAGTAATATTTTAGAGTTTAGTTAAGATTTTTGCAAATTTCACAGATCGAGAAATGGCTCCAAGACAAAAGCGACAATTGGATTACGATGAAACTCATTTCGTGAATGCAAGGGCACAATCCAGATATTTCCATAATATTCAATCTAGAAAATGCATTCAAGATCGAGTTTTCAAGAATCCAGGAGGAGAAGTGGAGCGAGTTATAAAGGAGCGAGGATGGGAAAACTACGTTACGTGACCAACGAGCACGTTGTAGAAGTGGTGAAGGAATTTTATACAAATTTAACACGAGTGAAGATGCCCCGGTTAAGGTTAGAGGATTTTTTGTAGATTTCAATCTTTGCTAGAATAAACGCTTATTATGAAGTACGAGACACCTACACCGGCGAGTATGAAACTTTTGGAACTATGGAAGGACCACTTGGAAGAGGTGATCGACTTTCTCAGCGATGGGAAAGGAGTACGGAAGATAAAGCGGCGGAACGGGTAAACTTCCCTCTTTACTATGCTAAATGCAACATCTAAAGCACTGACATTATTTTATTTGTTCTACTTTGTTACCTACCTACCACCATAGTGAGGTAACGAGAGATGAAGCGATTACGAATTTCGTATTCGAAACCAGAAGAGTATTAATGTGGGGAATGTTATTTATAAGAATATATTAGCCACTGCTAGAAATGAAAGTGGAGGAGGACTAGGACATCCTGGTCTTATCTATGCACTTTGCCAATTATCTAGGGTAGAGGCAAGAGATAATGAAGAATGGATTGAACCTATGAAACCCCTTACTCAGGCTAATATAAAGAAATATGAATCCCACGAAGGATGGAGATGTAGAACAAGGGATTATGTACCTTCTTCAAGTAGAGATATACCCTCTACTAGTTATGATCAACCCCCTTAGTACACCACTCCTACCCTTCAAGATCTGATGAATGAATTAACCCTGAGTAGAAAGAGTTTTGAATTATTTGGAGAAAATATGGAAAGAAGATTTGAGCATATAGATCAAAGGATCGGAGGCTTGGAAAAAAGACACGATTATGATAGTGAATATCTCCAGCGACATTCAGAGTACGAAATTGCATACTATGAAGTTGAACGTCGATATAGGAGTGGTGATTTAGATGTTGTCTTTCTTGAGTGCCCCCGATATTCACAGTACCAGCCTGCTCAGCCTTCTCAGCCTGAAGATCAGGGAGATGACATAGCTTGGGATTTTAATGCAGAAGATTAGAGCTTTTGTTTAGTTTATTTAGTTTATTTAGATTTGTTGTTTTGCAAACTTTATTATTCTGTGTGTAATATTTCGGTACTTTTACGTGGACTTTGGACTTGGTATGTTTGTTTGTTTGCTTGAGTCTGTGATATTAGATTTCTTATGTGTGTTAAATTAGTTTGCAAATTTTTATATATATAGGATGTTAGTTTAAAGTTTTTATAAGTTATGAATGTTAAACATTGTTTAGGGTGTTTTAATATGTTTTAAAGTAGATTAGTTGATTGTATGTGTAGTAATAGATTAAGTTTTCAATTGTTATGTTTGATACTTATTTTAAAATTTCCATCCATCGCACTTTCTTTTAAATATTATATATGTATGGAAGAATACTAACGATACGGAGTTACGTAAGTAATGGAAAAGCCTGCAAAAATTTCAAAGAAAAGAAATACCTTAAGCTCAAGGGTATGATGAATTTTACTATATACTTTCCCTTTTTCACTATTTAGTATTGATAGAAAAATTTAAGTTTGGGGGAAGGTAAAAATACAAATTTAATTATTAAAATTGTTCTCAATTTCTATTTTCAAAAATTATTATTAAATGATTTTCTATAAGTAATTTTTCAATTCAATAAACATGAATTACTTTATTTAATTATTATAGAAAGTTAAATAAAATGTTTTTAGTAATTCAATTAATTAATAGAATAAGATATTTGGTTTAAAGGAATAAGAATATAGTAAACTTCTTAAAGTAAGGAAAACTATATTCTAAACTTGAAATTCTTGAGTATTTAGATGAAAAAGAAGAGATTGAAAATCAATGAAGTAAAGGCTATAAAATAAATATAAGCAAAGAAATATTTTAAGTTTAAAATTTAGGAAGAGAAAGTTGAAGTTCAAAATTATTAACAGGCTATCCAGATATAGTAATCCTCACTTGAAAAAGAAAAAGAGAAGGATTGAAAATCAATCAAAAAAGAAAAAGAAAGAAGAAAAGAAAAAGAAAAAAAATATATAAGTGAGGAGAAGCTTGAGGAGATGCCTTATCAAAAATTGGCTTCAATGGATTCAACCTAAAAGGTAGAACTTAATTATATTTCTAAACTTATATATATAGATTAGTATTTTACTAAATAGTGTTTTCTTGAATTTCCTATCATCTAAATATCTTAAGTAATTTACTCTTTTTAAATATAGTCATTCCTGAAATGAATAGAAAACTAGAAATCTTAAACCTGATAACTAGATAATCTTATATCTATAAAGTTAATTTAATTACTTAGAAATATTTCTATTCAACTTTACTATAATATTATTTAAATTTAATTCATAGTATATCTGAATTGAAAAATTATATTAGGGAAATCATTATTTTTTATTTAGTATCAAAATTACTTGAGGGCAAGTAATAATTAAGTTTGGGGGATTTTGATCACAGAAAAATTCATTAAGAAATTCATATCTATTTTTGATGAAATTTCACTTTAAAGAAAGATATTTTCTTTATTTTACTGCAGGAATGAAGATTTATAAGTGATGGGAGCAAAAAGCATGAAATGAAGCAAATTTGGATCAAAAAGGAAGGAATTCATGCAAATTGAACTAAGTCGCCGACGGCGAGATCGATGCCGCCGACGGCGAGATTACTAAAGAGAATTTCTGAAAGATTTATAACTACCTCGCCGACAGCGAGCCCGAGCCCGCCGACAGCGAGATCGTGCGGTTTGAAGACCTTATAGAAGCCCCGCCGACGGCAAGATCGTTTCCCGCCGACGGCGAGCCAGTTCAAAATGCAAATACATTGAACCTGGACAGTTTTTAAAGAGGTGTTTAAGCACCCCTTGGACCTTTGCCTACCTCTATAAATAGAGGCCGAATTCTAGTCTTTGTGTGTGTCTTTTGAGTCTTCAAAAAGTTTCTCTAGAGTCTTTTATGTGTTTATTTTAGTAAGTACGAGTGTGTTTAGTGAGTTTCTTTAGTTTATTTGAGTCTTTATTTAGTTTCTTTGTACTAGAAGGAAAATTCGAAAGGAACTTTAAGGAGTACGCTTGGGAAGGAAATTAAGATAAGTATCTTTGTTTATTGTTGTTGTTAACTTTAAATGAAATCCATGCTTTGTTTTATTCCCATTGCATTACGAGTAGTTTTCTTAGTCTTTCTCATTGTTTATGAAAGTTATGTGAGTTGATGAAATTAAATAGAAGTACCTAATATATTAAAATAAATTGTGATAATTTTTACTTAAAACTTAATTTACTTTCAATCTGGCCAATTGAGTTGTTAAAATATGTTGAATTATCAACTATAGTAAAAATTACATCCAATATTCAGGGAAGTCAAAAGCCTTGGAAGGCGGGAGCAAATAAATAGGAAAATATTAATTATTGGACGTAGAATTGAACATTTTAGTGTGACAGACTAAAATATTTAATTTAGTCCTATTGTTTGAGAGCTGAAGTGTAGATGTTTGCCCTCAGGTGAGGGGAATGTGGGAGCTCGAAGTGGCGACCGAGTATCCTCCCGGCCTAGCCGCAGATTCAGTAATCAAACATAGGATTAGTTAATGTTCCTTGCACCTGGACCAAAGGGTAAAGAATAGGAATGCTCCTATTTGTCACAATACAATTTAAAAATTTTATTTAAATTCATCATTCACTTAAATTTTCTAAAAACAAGGAGAATGATACTTTTTATGAATTATTTAAATCAACTTATTTCAAGTATTAGTTTACTGTAGTTTGCTTTAGTTACTTTAAATTTCCGTCCACTATATTAGTAAGTAATTCCTTTTAATTTAGCTGATAACAAATTGTTAAAAACTTCCCAGTGGGATCGATAACCAGGACTCCACTAGAGCCCTGTATTACTTGATACGATACGTATACTTGCGTAGAATCCACATTATACATTAAATCATATATCTATATTTAAAGCGGGATCAAGTTTTTGGTGTCGTTGCTATAAACATAAATTACATGCATATTAAAAGTGAGTCACGGAGCCATTTTTTTGATCTATCAAATTTACAAAAATCTTAACTAATCTTCAAAATATTACTAAAATGGCTTCCAAAGATGACTAAAATCACTCTAAATCAAGTTCCATGAACTTATCCCAAATCTTTTCTCCACTTTTTCAAATTTTCCAAAATTTTTTGATGTGAGAGAAATTCATGATGAAAATAAAAAATTTTTACATAGGAGGGAAGCTCTTTCCAAGGGAAGACGAAATCCGATGTCAAAATGTGTTGAAATTGCTCCAAATTCGCGATCTATCAAGCCCTAGGTTGGTTTTTCGAAGTTTTGAGGAAGTGGATGATGAATAGTGACGGTTGACCGGTCAAAATAGAGTGTTTTACGGAATCTCGCAGTAGGTGAGAAATTTCTCCCCGTCGGCAAGCTAATTAATCCAATAGGCCTAAAGTTTCTGGAAAATCTCGCCGTCGGCGGGATCGATCTTGCTGTCGTCGAGGTTTTCAAATTTTTAAAATTTTTAAGATTTATAATTGTCTCAATTCATTTTAAGCCTTGTTTTATGTCCGGTCACTCTAAAATATACTTTATCATGATTATATACTATTTTAACACATAAATTTACACAACACGAATATTACAACTTTATTATATATATGAAATCCAGGTGATTACAATTTACACACTTTACATTACTAACAAATTGCTTTGAAAAATCTTAACACACACACAATTCAGCGTCGCAATTCACACTACAATACTCAAAATGCTGAGACTAAACAAATAACACATAATCATATCTAGACTGAGATTAACTATAAAAGGTGCAAATAAAAACTAAATTCAAGCAATCACACATAAATAAGTACCAATGAATATCTTCTACTCATCAAGATCTGAACTTAATTCTTCTCTGATATTTCCAATAGAACGTAAAATGCACGAATATATTATAGAAATGTCTGAAAGGGAATTCTTTAGTAGAATCTTCTTCAATCCATCCCTTCCTTCTGAAACGTTGTATAAAACTAGCCTCCAGATGTCCTGAATGATCAAAGTGCTCTTTCAATCTCCAATCAATGTGATCAAATAAATCAGAGATATTGTTAATGGAAGTCATCACATTTTGTATTTCATTCTCCAATCCTTTAAGTTTCCGTAAGAACATGTTAGTTCTATCAATCAAGGGCCTGATTGAAGGATTGTTTTGAGATGCTTGATCCGTAATAATAGCTATCTCATTATCGTTATCCAAAGTAGGAAACATATCAGTCGGATCTAATGGTTTCCAAGGCAATAGTACCTTTTCCCAAGCTTCATAAGAAACTTGGTATTGACTACATAATGCGAAAATTGTTGAAGGATGTCCGAGCCCGTGAATAGATCCATGTATAATTAGGCCTAAGGCAGACTTCACAATAATACTTCCAACGTCGATGAGTAATCCAGTTTGAATATAATAATTCAAAATCGCACATTCTTTAGAGACTTTATTTACCTTCATAGTGGGTAATAATTTTGAGGAAATAAAGAAGTGCCGACGCTTAGAGACGGGGTTAAGAAGTGATGCAGAAAAACTAACGTACCCGTCTTCTCGCATTTCCCAATCTTCTGGTTCATCAGTCAAATATCGGTAAATCTCATTCATATTGGATCTTGTAGGAACGAAATTTGAATAGTAGTAAGCAGGTGTATTCTCAATTTAATACAACTCATTAATTCTTGAAGGAGTGAAAGTTACCCATTTGCCTCGTACAAATATGCTTCCGTTGTTGATTCCATGAAGATTGGATTAGAATTCTTTGACTACAGAGATAACTACCGCAGAAGTTGTATAGCATAATACCTCCCAACGACATCGAATAATCATCTCTTCAATAGATATTGTCGAATTCTCCGCTCCTCTATTAACAAATCCTCTTTCTTTAATCAATTGCTTTTTCGTCATAACCTTGTTGAATATCCGCTGTGCTTCATAACTGACAAACTTTCTCCTATTGAACACTTGGGATTTTGTGATTTCGAGTGGATTAGATGCCATAATTTCTTGTTTTAGTGGAGTTTCTAGTTGTTTCTAGGAAGTAGAATGTAAAAAATTCGAGTTCTAGACGTCTTATATAGAGAAAAACACTTAGAATCGCCCGAAACCACCGAAATAACTCCCTAAAACTGCTCTTGTACCAGTCTCGCCGTCAGCGGTAACGATCTCGCTGTCGGTGGGATAGTTATAATTTTAAATTGAATAAAGGCACACAAATCTTGCCGTCAGCGGCGTAGATCTCGCCGTCAGCGTGCTAAGGCAAAATTACCCATTTTCGCTTTTGTTCCAAAATAATTTTAATTTCTTTGTTAATCTTAATATTGTGATGATTATAAAAATAAATATGAGTAGTAGAATTCAATTATACTATAATTATCAATAAACCAAGTAAATAAACTATAATTTAAGACTACTATGGGTTGCCTCACATAAAGCGCTTTGTTTAACGTCGTCAGCCCGACCTATTCTGGTTGTTAATCAGGTTGACTGATCATTAAAACCTCTTTAAAATTTGGTCTTCTTCCTTTAAAATAAGATTTTAATCTATGTCCATTCACTTTAAATTTTTGTCCAGTCTTTGGATCTTTGATTTCTATAGTTCCGTAGGTAAATATTTGAGTTATAGTGAAAGGTCCTAACCATCGAGATTTCAATTTTTCAAGAAATAATTTTAATCTTATATTATAGAGCAAAACTTCTTGTCCTAGCTCAAAATTTTTCTTTTTAATTTTTCGATCATGTCATAATTTCATTTTCTCTTTATAGATTCTAACGTTATTGTAAGATTTATTTCTTAATTCTTCTAATTCATTCATTTGTAATAATCTCTTCTCACCAGCTTCTCTTAAATTATAATTAAATTTTTTAATCGCCAATACGCTTTGTGCTCTAATTCAACTAGTAAGTGACAAGTTTTTCCATATATAAGTCTGTAAGGAGTCATTCCAATTGGAGTTTTATAAGCAGTCCTGTATGCCCATAATGCAGTATCTAGTCTTGAAGACCAATCTAATCGATTAGGGTTTACAGTTTTTTTCTAAAATTTGTTTAATTTCTCGATTAGAAACTTCAGCTAATCCACTGGTTTGTGGATGATAAGTAATTGAAATTTTATGAATAATGTTGAATTTTGCTACTAATTTGTGAATATACTTGTTGCTAAAATGGGATCCTCCGTCAGTGATAATCACTCTCGGCATTCCATATCTTGTGAAAATATTTTTCATTAAAAATTTTGAAACACTCTTAGCATCACATCGAGGTAAGGCTTGTGCTTCAATCCATTTAGAAACATAATCAACAATAACTAATATATATGAGTTTCCAAATGAAGGTATAAATGGTCCCATAAAAATTTCAACTTCTAGTATAAAATTTAGAGGCATTTCATTTCTTCTAGATATATTAACTACTCGTTGGCATTTATTGCAAGTTTTGATATATCTATAAACATCTCTAAAAAGAGTAGGCTAATAAAATCCAGATTGTAAAATTTTGTAAGCAGTTTTATCTGTTCCAAAATGTCCTCTAAATTCAGAATTGTGACATTTTTGAATGATTTGTTCAGTTTCTTCATAAGGTATACATCTTCTAATTATTAAATCCTTACATTGCTTATATAAATTTTACACATCCCAAAAATAAGTTTTAGCATCATGAATGAATTTTTTTCGTTGTTGTAAAGTTAGCATGGGTGGTAAAATATCACTTACAATATAATTTACTATATCGAGCATACCAAGGTATTTTCCGTTCATTTATTTTATAAAGTTGTTTGTCGAGAAAATGGTCCGAAATTTCATTATCAGTGTCAGATAATTCATTATATTCGAGTCTTGATAAATGATCTGCAATTTGATTATCAGTTCCCTTTTTATTAATGATTTCAAAATAAAATTCTTGCATTAATAATATCCATATGATTAATCTTGGTTTGGTATCCTTCTTTTGCATTAAATATTTTATGGCAGAGTGATCAGTATGCACAATACATTTAGTTCCAATTAGGTAAGATCTAAATTTATCAAAAGCATAAACAATTGCTAATAATTCTCTTTCTGTAACTGTGTAGTTGATTTCAACATTATTGAGAGTTTTACTAGCATTCTATATGACTTTAAAAATTTTATTATATCTTTGTCCAGCATAATCACTAGCATCGCACATAAGTTCAAATGGTTTCTCCCAATCAGGGGAAACTTTTATAGGTGTTGTGATTAATTTATCTTTTATTAATTCAAAAGCATTTAAGCATTCTGTTGTGAATTCAAATTTCTTGTCCTTTTCTAAAAGTTGGCGTAGAGGTTTAATAAGTTTTGAAAAATCTTTTATGCAGCGTCTGTAAAAACTGGCATGTCCAAGAAAACTTCTTACCCCTCTCACTGTAGTAGGAGGTGGTAATTTAGCTATAACTTGAATTTTTGCAGGATCTACTTCCATGCCATTTTCCAAAATTTTATGCCCTAATACAATTCCTCCTGCAACTATAAATTCACATTTCTCCCAATTTAGAACTAAGTTAGTTTTCTCGCATACTTCTAAGACTTTTTCTAGATGACTCAAGCATACGTCAAATGATGTTCCAAATACAGAGAAATCATCCATAAATACTTCCATTCCATCATCAATTAATTTGCTAAATATAGACATCATACATCTTTGGAATGTTGCAGGTGCATTACATAATCCTAAAGGCATTCTTCGAAAAGCGAATGTTCCATAAGGACCGGTAAATGTAGTTTTTTCTTGATCCTCATGAGCAATAGGAATTTGATGATAACTGGTATATCCATCTAAAAAACAAAAATATTTATGTCCGGCTAGTCTATCTAACATTTGGTCTAGAAATGGTAATGGGAAGTGATCTTTCCTGGTGGCTGCATTTAATTTTCTATAGTCAATACATATACGCCATCCAATAACTTGTCTTATAGGTATTAAGTCATCATTTTCATTAGCTTTAACAGTCACCCCTCCTTTCTTAGGAACACAGTGAATTGGGCTTACCCAAGTATTGTCAAAAATATGATATATAATACCATTATCTAACCATTTTAATATTTCTTTCTTGACTATCTCTTTCATAATCGGGTTTAATCTCCTTTGAGGATCAACTCTTGGTTTGTTTTGGTATCTAAAATAATTATGTGTATACAGATTGAAGGACTAATTCCTTTAATATTTGCTAAAGTCCAACCAAAAGTTTTCTTATATTTTTTTAATGTGTCCAAATGTTTTTGCTCTTGTGATTCATTTAATTCTGCTGATATAATAACTAGTAAAGTTGAAGAGTTACCTAAATAAGCATACTTCAAATGGGAAGGTAAGATTTTTAATTCAAGTTCAGGAGGTTTAATAATTGACGAAACTATATTTTTTTCAGCATTTTCTGTATTATCCAACAATTCAAATCTTTCTTGTATATATTCTAATTCTTCATTGTTTATTTCTTCAATTAAGTCAGTATTTTCTATTTTGAGTTTTTCTTCAAAGTATTCTTTAAAATGTTCATTTTGTAGATGTTCAATAATCTCCATTCAAAAACATTCATCATCTTTCTCTATAGCAGGATATTTCATTGATTTTCAATGTTGAAGATAACTTTTTGATTGTTTACTCTCATAGTTAATTCTCCTTTTTGAACATCAATCATAGCTTTTCCAGAAGCTAAGAAGGGTCTTCCTAATATTATGGGTATTTCTTTATCTTCCTCCATATCTAAAATAATAAAGTCTACTGGGAAGATAAATTTATCCACTTTTACTAACACATCTTCAATAACTCCCTTAAGATAAGTAACAGAACGATCAACTAACTGAAGAGTTACTAAAGTAGGTGAGACTTCTCCTAATCCTAATCTTTTAAAGATTGATAGAGGCATTAGATTTATCCTGGCTCCTAAATCACATAATGCTTTTCCAAAACTTTTTCTCCAATAGAGCAAGGTATAGTGAAACTACCAGGATCTTTTAATTTTTCAGGAAGCTTTTTCTGAATAATTGCACTACACTCTTCGCTAAGTGCAACAGTTTCATTATCTGTGAATTTTCTTTTTTTATTTAAAATATCCTTCATAAATTTCACATAATTAGGCATTTGTTCCAATGCTTCTACAAAAGGAATGTTTATCTTTAATTTCTTCAAAATTTCAAGAAATTTAGAAAATTGCTTATCTTTTTTATGTTGTCTTAGTCGCTGAGGAAATGGTGGTGGTGGTCTTTCTACAGAAATTTTCATAGGTATCAATGAATCTTCTAGATTTTTATCTTTCTGATCCTTTTCTTTTTTGATTTCCACCTCCTCATTCTGACTTTCCGTTTCTTTCTATATTCTTGTTTCTAATTCTTTTTCACTTCGTAACTGTATCGCTTTAATTTGTTCTTTTCCTTGATCTTTAGGATTTATTTCCACATTACTCGGAAAAGTTCCAGGGCTTCTATTATTAAGTGCAGTAGCGATATGTCCAAGTTGAATTTCAATATTTTTAATTGTTGTTCCTTGAGTTTCTAATTGGTTTCCTTAAATTTGTAACTGACTACCTTGATTCTGTAAATGTTGACCCATATTTAATATTAATTCTTCCATAGATAACTTCTTATCCTTATATTGAGAGTTATTATTAAATCCGAGTGGATAAGAAGGTTTAAAATTAGAATTTACTTGGTTAGAAGGATTTCTACTGGGTTTACCGAATTGTTCATCCATTGTTGATTAGCGAATTGTTATTCCAATTAAAATTTGGATGATTTTTCCACCTGTGGTTATAATAATTTGCATAAGGATTATTGGGTCTATTATTAACAGCATTTATAGATTCATATGAAGATTGAGCATCTATAAGTTGTCAAGTTAAATTTTCTTCTGTTATATTAGGAGAATAATTCATTCCAAAATGATCTAATTTCTTAGATATAACAGCAATTTGAGAAGCTAACATAGATATTGCATCAGAATCATGTATACTGGCTATTTTTTTAGGATTTAACTTTTTAAAGGGCCATTGAAAATTATTAGTAGCCATTTCTTCAATTAATGAATAAGCTTCATCAAAAGGTTTTGCATTAATGAACCTCCAGCAGCAGCATCAATGATCGATCTAAGAGATCCTACTAAACCATTATAAAAAGTTTGTATAATTAATCAATCTGGTAATGCATGGTGTGGGCATTTCCTAAGAAGATCTTTAAATCTCTCCCAAGCTTCATATATTGATTCTCCGTCAAACTAACTAAAAGAAGTTATATCATTTCTAAGTTTTGCAGTTTTTGAGGGAGGAAAATATTTGGATAGAAATTTTTGTGATAATTCTCCCCAAGTTTTAATTGATCCAGGTGCTAATGAATTTAACCACATCTTAGCCTTATCCCTTAAAGAAAAAGGAAATAGCCTAAGTCTAACAGCGTCATTGGATACTCCATCATATCTAAAAGTAGCACATAACTCTAAAAAACTTGCAAGATGTAAATTAGGATCTTCATTTGGTGAACTACTAAATTGATTATTCTGTACCATTTGGATAATTGCAGGTTTAAGCTCAAATGAGTTAGCCGCTACATCAGGGTTTTGAATAGTTAAGTGAATTTCATCTAATGTAGCGTAATCTTTCAAAGGTCTTGGTTGGTTTATATTTTCAATTTCTGGATTATTTGCTATTTGATTTAATTTTATGATTTCTCTTTTCTGTTTTCTAATTCTTTTAATAGTGCGCTCTAATTCTGAATCGTAAGGTATTAAACTTTCGGTTCCAAATTTACGCATACACGACTAAAATAGTAATAAAATAGTCCGTTACTCTAGTAATTATATTTATATATTTATATATATTTTTAATTGAATAATTACTTTACTTCCTGACGACGGTGCCGAAAACTTGACCTCCGGTACGCAAATATAAGAATTCAGCCTCGGGGGAGAGTAGGGTAATAATTAGAAGGATGTATATAATTGTTAAGCTTAATAAAGTTGTAAATGTTTTTCAAAGTAAAATAGCAATTGTACTCTCTCCCCTTTAATCAACGAAGTATACGTATCGCTCAAGTAATAAAAGGCTCTATTGGAGTCCTAGATATCGATCCCACAGGGAAGTTAGAGATTTAAAGACTAATTTTTAGTTAAAGCAGATTACTGATCTATTTTAGTATAATATACGAAAATTGAAGAATGCTTAAACTTAAAACTAATACTTAAAAGACAGATTATATAAGTCAATTTAGAAAAGTATATTTCTCCTTGTTATGAGGGTTGAGTGAATAAATAATTAAATGAGTTTAGAATTATATTGTGCCAAATAGGAGCATTCATATTCTTTACCCTTTGGTCCAGGTGCAAAGAACATTGAATAATCCTATGTTTGGTTACTGAATCTCTGGCTAGGCTGGGAGGATACTGGCTGCCACTTCAGAGCTCCCACGTTCCCCTCGCCTGAGGGCTAACATCTACACTTCAGCTCTCAAATAATAGGACCAAATTGAAGATTTTAGTCTGTCACACTAAAATATTCAATTCTTCGCCCGATAATTAATATTTCCTTATTTATTTGCACCCTCCTTCCAAGGCTTTTGAATTCCCTGAATCTTGAACGTAATCTTTACTATAGTTGATAACTCAAAATATGTTAACATTTCAATTGGCCAAATTAAAAGTAAATTACGATTTAAGTAAAAGATTATCACAATCTCTATTTAATATTATTAGGCACAACTCATTTTAATTCTTCATTTTACAAAATCTCAACAACAAAAAGAAAGACAAAGAAAACTACTTAGAACGCATGGGAATAATAACACAGTTTTAGATTTCATTTAAAGCTATAAAACTATAAACAAATATACTTATCTCAATTCTTCTCCCCAAGCAGATTCCTCAAGTTCCTTTGACTCTTCCTTCTTGTACAACACACTTAGAACTCACCAAGACACTAAACACTAACTCTTACTACAAAAGGAAACACTAATTTAACACTAACTGACACACACTAATACATAAAATCGTTTCTATTTATAGAAGGAGTCAAATTTCCAAAGGTTGCTTAAGAACCTCTTCAAAACGCGTTCAGATTCATCGTATTTGGCTTGAATCAACTGTCTCACCGTCGGCGGGCTCGATCTCGCTGTCGGCGGGCTTCTAGAAGCAAGGCTAATCGTTCAAGCTCGCTGTCAGTCGGTTCGATCTCGCCGTCGGCGGGCACTATTATAATATATTAAAAACTTTCGAGAAAATCTTGTCGTCGGCGGCTTAAATCTCGCCGTCGGCGGGACAGTTCAATTTTCATCATTTTTAGTCCTTTTTGCTCCAGATTCGCGCCTTTTTGCTCTTTTTGCTTTCATCACCTATAAATCTTCATTCTTGCAATAAAACACAGAAAATACCTTTATTTAAAGTGTAATTTCATATGAAATTGATATAAATTTTGCAATATATTTTCTAGTGGTCAGACCTCTAACTGTTATAAATGTTTGTTCATTTGGAGCTGTTGATGTTGAGGAACCTAAAACTGGAAGAATATATAAAGTTAATGGGCATAAATTAAAATCATATTATGATGGGTAACGACTAAATTCTAAAGAGGTTTTAATGTTAAGTCATCCTGAATACTTAATGTCTGTTGGGCTGACGACGTTAAACCAAGCACTTTGTGGGAGGCAACCCATATTTATTTTTATTGTATTAGTTTGTTTGTGTTTATTTTACTTTTATTTAATCATATTTGAGTCCTACTCACTCATAAACATCATAAAGAATGAAAATTAATGCATCATATCAAAGATATGGAATATTTCAAACCAAAATGAAGTTTGGTGCATTTTTGAACACTGGCGCCAATGGCACCAGAATGGGCGCTGATACACCTAAAATATATAGTGATTTTAAGACATTTTTATACCTATTTTGATGATATTTCACTTTAGTAGAAGGTATCTTTATATTTTTCTTGCATTTATGATTAAAATAACTGATTGTGATGAAAGGAGCAAAAAAGGGTCTAATTTGGAGCAAAAATTGAAAGGTGTACAAAATTGGCCTCTAGCTCCTATGCACCGGTTTGATGGCACATAGGCACCACAGTTAAAGTGACAAATTTTAATTTTTTTGGCACAAATTTGAAGGGGTTGTTGAAGCATCCTTCGGTTTAAACTTCACTAACTTCCCCTCAGTGCTAAAATTCATTTAAAATTTGAACGGATGGATGCATTCTTGGTGGATACATTGAATATGGACATATTTTGAAGAGACACCAAGACACATTTTGGAGAATTATTAAAAATGAAGACTTGAAGATTAGAAAGTGGCACCACATCTAAGAGAAGGGTTTAGGAGGAAATTTTGGTGGGAGAAGTTGGAGGAAAGCTTGAAGTTGATTCTAGAGAAAGAGGAAGAAGGAGGGCCTTCTTCTCACCAAATTTTCTTTACTCTTCTACATTACTTTATCATAGTTTGCATTAGAATTTAGGAGAGTCAATCCTCAAAGTTGGGCACCAACCTCTGTGGAGTATTATAGTGGAAAGCAAATTTTCAGAGGAACTTTCAGAGTCTTGTGGAGAGGATTTTTAGATAAGTGTTTATCTTTATTTTTACAATTGGTTTTTAAGTAAAACTTGTTGTGTTTTCACTATGCTTTCTACTTTCAAATTAAGTTACCTTTGTGTTTTCTCCATGACTTTTGTGTAGTTTTCTTTATCTTTTTCCTTTTAAATGACGAAGTAATTAAATTATGGAAGGAATTTGTGTGAAGTTTATAATTTTAATGTTGGAAGAAGTTGTGATGATTTATGTCCTTGCACTTAATTTACTTCTTGATTTGGCCAATTAAGATGTAAAAATTTATTGGAAGATTATGTAAGATCCATTGCGGCGTTGTCTCATTCAACAATTGGAAAGAATCACATGCAATTGTATGAATGAGACTTGTAGTTCATATAATTGAGTGTAAATAAATAGGGAGATATGTTTTAATGGGGAGAACAATTAGAGAACTTTAGAGTGACAGGCTAATGCCCCCTAATTTGGTTTGAGGTGAAAAATTATGTTATGATATGTTAGCCCCGAGGTGGAGGTAATTAAGGGAACTCTAGAGTGATAGCTGGTATCTTCCCTGCCTAACCCATCTACAAAATTTCAAAGCTTCAAATTAACCAATGTTCTTTATAGACCCAAGCAAGGGTAAAAAATATATTTGCTCGTATTTGGCACAACACATTTAGATACTTCTAAAACAAAATTCCATAATTATTACTGATTCACTAAGAGAGAAAAAAGATATTTTATTTTCATTACTTTCAATCGTTTAACAGTCTTGTTAATTTGAATTGCTTGCTTTACTTTTTCTTAAATAGAAAATATCAAAAACAATTTTTAAATTATCTATATTAAAACATAATTTACTAAATCAATTTAAAAATAAAAAGTTAATTTTCTTATTTCTTTATATTTTTAGAAATTTCCTTGTGGGTTTGATATTTCGAGGCTTAATCAGAAAGTCCTATATTATTTGATAAACGATACTTATACTTACGTAGAATCCCATATTATAAAATAATTAAAATATATCTCTTATTTGCTTCAGAGTCAAGTTTTCGGCAGCCGTTGCAAAGGAAGAGATAATATCATTAGAAAGAAATATAAAGTGAAAGACTTGAGGATAAATATTCAGGGATCAGGCACTGCCGGTACCCAATTCCAGAAAGCAGCACTAAAATTCAGGGTTTGGGCGCCGAGGGCGCTGAAGAACAGAGGACGGTTTTTGGAGTTTTAAATTGCGATTTTGGTTGTTTTAGGCGGGATTTTCGTCTTTAAAACTTCCCAAACACATTTTTGAACTTCTGAACTCTAGAAAAACAAAAGGAGTCATTCACAATTTGCATCCGATAGATTGTAACTCTGTAGAAACTCCAAGATTTAGAATTTTCAACCAACAAAAGTTCATCAGTTTTGAGGCGCAGTGATTGTTCAACAATGTGATGATGAAGATGAGGATTATCAAAGAAAGAGGCTTTGTAAATGAATTATGGATACTCCAAGTACTCGAGTAGAAGAGATTATTATGCAGAGGCGTTGGGAAGTGTTATGCTACACTATTGTCGCTTTAGTCATTCCTATTGTGAAAGAGTTTTATGCAAATCTTTATAGAATCAACCAAGGATTCGTCTGTGCGAGGCAGGTTTGTATCATTCACTCCTTCAAAGATTAATGACTTATTTATGATTGAAAACATGCCAATTTTCCATTATAGAAATTTTGATGCGATGAAATACAACTTGAATGAGATTTATCAATATTTGACGGATGAAAGTGAAGATTGGAAGATAAGAGACAACAGATTTTTAAGTTTTTCTACTACATTTTAAAATCCGGTGTCGAAGTAATGACATTATTTCATTTCTACAAAGTTACTCTCAACTATGAAAATTAGTAAAGCGACAAAAGAAAGTGCAATTTTGAATTATTGCATTCAAATGTGAAGCCTATCGATATTGGTACTATAATTGTGAAATCTGTATTGGGATTGATTTTTCATGGATCTAAATGTGGGCTTGGACATCGTTCCACCATATTTCTTCTTTGCAGCCAGTCACAGGTGCCATATGAAAGTTGGGAAAAAGTGCTTCTTCCCTAGAAGCTATAAACCCAACTAATCTATATGACTGTCAGACAAATGGAGATGAGAATGATATGAACATCATTGCAGATCAACCATCTGAGAGTTCATGACCTATTCAACCTTACTTTCTAGAAAGTTCACAGGAGATTCTGAATAAAGATCAAGAAATTAGAGAAAAAGGTATAGAATCTGATGAATGCTATTAATAACATTTCTAATTTATTTGATCACTTGGATTGGAGGATGAAATATCACTTTGATCATACTGGACGAATTGGAGATAGTTTGGTAAATTTTATGAAGAAGAAGGTTGTGATTACAGAGGATTCAAATGATGAATTCTCATATCGTCTCTTTTATAATTTGTTCATGCATCATCAATCCATGGGAGATATCAGAGGAGAAGATAGTTCTGAGACTGATGATGAGTAGTGACTCTACAATATATAGTATTTAGTCTTTATCTTTTATTATGCTTGGGTGTGCTTAGTAGTTCGCTTGATTTATTATGTAATTGTGTTTGGACTTATCATGCTTGGAATTTGTGTATTTGTATAGTATTCATCTTTAGAGTATTGTGGTGTGTTTGCGATGCTGAATTTTTATGCTAGATGGCTTGAAGAACTTATTTAGTGAGTGTTTAAAAGTGTAACTTGTAATGTGGATTTTATATTTTAAAGTGATCTTTTGTGTTGTTTGTGTGAAATTGATGTTAGTTACTTGCTTAATTGGTGAAATAGATGCTTAGAAAGGCTAATTATATGATTGAGTGACTTTGAAACAATCAAAATTGCAAAAAAATTTTAGACTCAGAATTTGAACTGGCGCGGCCGGCACCCAAATATGGAGAGTTGGTCTATTTTAATTAAATAGAGCATCGATGGTGCCCCATCCAGTGCAGAAGGAGCCCTATCCAATGCCTAAGGAGCCCTATCCAATGCCGACGATGCCCGAATACAGAAAAGTCCCGAAACCTCTTAAATTCATGATTTTTGCCCTGGGACCCGCCTTTTTGCCCTTTCCATCACCTTCAACCTCATGCCAATGCCAAATTGAGATATAAGGCTTGCTAGATCATGGATTTCAAGCGATTTCAAGGCTTAAAAAGTGTAGATATTGTCTTCTCTTGGTAAGAGCTCTACTCTAAACTTAATATTTTTTATTTTCACCATGGAAATTTTCCGCATTATATAGATCCGAAATTTGGAATTTTTGATGAAGTTTTGAGATTAAGCATGGTGAATGAAGTTCTTACTTACTAAGATTTGCTTTTGGAGTCTTCTACATTGTGATTTTGAAATTTATTAGATTTATTTGCACATTGTTTTGGAAAAAATTGTTATGGCTCGAAAGACAAGTAAAGGGAAGAGGAAAATGAATTTTGATGAGGATAGGTTTGTTAATGATAAATCAAAATTTTGTCTTAATTCAACCCTTTACAATAAGAAGAGAATTCAGGATCGAGCTTTTGAAATTCTGGGCGGAATGATAGAACAATTAATTTTTGATGGAAAATCGGAGATATTTGCTATTTTACTATTGATGAGATCATGGGGATAGTCTAAGAATTTTCTTCAAATTTATCATGGACTCAAAGTGAATATGTGCTTATTAGGGGCAAAATGGTAGAAATTACTCCTGATCGTATTAATGATTTTTACCAATTAAGAAAAATGAGATTCTGTGAATATGAAAATTTTGGTAATATGGATACTAGACTGAATGAAGTGATTTCTTTTCTCACTGATGGAAAAGGAGAGTGGAAGATAAAGCAAAGACAAAGAATTAACTTCCCTGCTTCCACGTTGAATGTAGCATCTAAGGCCTGACATTATTCTATCTCAGCAAGATTACTACCTTCTTATCATCAAAGCGAAGTTACCAGAGACAGAACTATTCTAAACTACTGCATTCAAAATATGAAGCAGATAGATATTAGTGCTATTATTTATAAGAGTATCTAGACTATTGCTAGAGGGGAAACCACTGGTGGATTAAGACATCCTGCCTAGATTCATGCATTATGTGTACAGCTTGGAGTGGAGTTTGACATCACTGAGGAGCTTGTCCATCCATTGAAGCATATTACCAAGGCTAATATTCGTACTTATGAGCCTCATGTAGGATGCAGAGGAGGAAGTAGGAGTACTGATATTCCTACTACTAGCAAGGACATACCATCTACTTCAGAGGCACCCACTTTGTCTAATGTTATGGAGTAGTTGAGGATTCAAAGTGCTAGTATATATATACTTCATAGCAAGATGGACAGATTAGAAGCTCAGAGCGATGTTAATGATGATTATATGAGGAGAAGAGTTGAATATGACATTGCTTACCATGATGCTCAAGTCAGATTCATGAGGTGCGACACTGGAGTTATATTTCTTACTTGCCCCAGCTATGTTTCTTACCGACCTTATGATGCAGAAGAAGCAGAAGCAACTGTTGATGATGAATGGTAATTATGTGATTTCTATTTTCATTTGTGTTATGTAGTACTTTTATGTGTTAGTTATTTGTTTCTCTGTGATGTGTGTAACTTGCTGTCGGCATTATTTTTTTTAGGGTGTGTTGTATTTAGAAAAGGGGTCGCCTAACAGAAATTGTCGGCAAATTTTAAGATTTTAAATTTAGTTTAAATATATATAATTTGAAAAGTGGTATTTGATTTTGAAAACAATTTTGAAAATTTTAAGATATGAAATCAAACTGATCTCACATCCCAAATAGTTTATATAAACGAGCACCGCACTACAAACCATGTATCTATCCCTAAGGATAGACACACTGCTTGATGGTGGGGCTCGATTAAATAAACTAAAAGATTTGTGACATCCGTTTGGTCTGCGAACCAATTTTATGTGCCGACAAATTCCCCTGCTTAATATGAAAAACATTAAACAGGGTTTATATTGCTTGGGTTCTTTAAAATTCCCTATAAGGGCAAGCCCCTATAGTTAATTACATCTTAAGTGACGGGAATCACCTAAGAAAACTCTCGATAATAATCAGTAGTTCTGCTCTCAGGAATGGTTTAAGTTTTCAAAGGATTGAATTTTAGAATTTCAACAGGGAATGGATCAAGTTTGGAACATTTTGTTTTGGGAATTCAAAGGAAGAAAAGTAGGAGAAATTACAGATTCGAAGTGAACTTCGGTAATTTCCCGACTATCCTATTGTTTGGCTTGGATTTAGGAAAGTCCTAATGTTTATTTAATGTTTTGATCTTGCCGAGCTTTAGTTAATTAGGACTTATATCCGTATGACATGATCATACGAAATGGCCCGGAAGATGTGAGGGTTTATGTCGTATCGGACAACTACCTCGGAATCCTAAGACCGGTTAGGGCTTAATTCGCAATGCAAATGCCTAACAAAAGGTTGAGGATTTATGTTGCACTAGTGCAAACTACCTCGAAGTCCTATGGCTTTGTTGTTTAATTCTAGGAAAGTTTTATCGATGTAGATTCAAGTTTTCGTCGACGACGATGGCCGTGCTTGCCCACCATGCTCCAAGCTCTTTGTTGTTGCGAGAGGTTTAGTTTTAGAAGTCATAAATCGGGAGATGAGAGAAGTGTTTTGGTTTAGAGAAGTCTTAATTTCCAAGTGTTTTTGTGTTTTAATTAAAACAAATCTTAAAGTTGATTATAACGACACCGGTTAAGATCCCACGGTTCCATCCTTCCGGCATCGTTATTTTTATCGGATTCACTTAGTCTAGATGAATTTGCCAAATTCAACTAAATGAGTTCCACACTTTCATTTAGACCGTGGGAAATCCCGTTAGCAACACGTAGGTTACATCATCCGAGGTATTCTCGATCATCCAACAGGACGTTTTAATTTAGTTGTAATTGTGGTTTTGTATTCTGTTTGTGATTAAATTTTGAGTTGTTTTATATTTTGAAATGTTGTGGCGGTGAATTTTATCTTGCAATGACTTTTAACTTAGTTTTGGTTTCAGTTTTAGGGACTATCCTAAAGGTGTGGGTTTTCATGCAACATTTGTTTATCATGCAAGAAAAAGTAAGTGCGATGCGATTAAAGAAATTGCAATAAGATAAATTGCAATAAAATAAAAGCGTACCTGGAGGGTCTTCCCGTCATCCCAAGCTGCACTTAAAATACAATTAGAATATTTAAACAAGTTCCTAGGTAAACCTAAGGGAAGGGTTATGGTTTTCTACCAAATTCCTAATCCTACGGCTAGTCATTTCCTATGACGTCTAGGTTTTTGTGTTTTAGTTTGAGGACGATTTTCTTCATCAAAGAATAATTAAATTCAATTGTTCTTATGAACATCCTATCATATCGAGGAAGTACTTAAGACAAATCTTAAACATCTTTTCAATATTTCTAGGATTGTTTTAAGTCCAAATGAATTTAATTATACAAATGAATTAATCGTCCGGGAATTCAAGTTTTGTCATCTTGCTCAGTGAACTAGGATATTTGAATATCCTATAGGTGAAGTAACATTTCATTTAATGTTCTGTTTAGGAGTTATAATAACCAAAGCTTTCGAGGGCAAATTGGTGTTCAAATGATTTAATTTAAGTTAATGGGTTTAAATTTGGAATAGTGTTCAAGTTGTTTTATATTTAATTTCTTTATGTCTTAGGTAATGTTATTTAATTCAATTTCATTTAACTTTAATTTAATCTAATCTAATTTTAATTTTAATTTAATTTAATTTAATTCAATTTAGTTTGATTTGATGTTAAATTAATTTAGTTTAATTTGATTTAATTTCCTTTAATTTAATTTAATTTGATTTAATTTTAATTTAATTTAATTTAATTTAATTTAATTTAATTTTTTTAATTTAATTTAATCTAATTTAATTTAATTTGTTTTAATTTAATTATTTAATTTGATTTAATTTAATTTAATTTAATTTAATTTGATTTAATTTGTTTGATTTAATTTAATTTAATCTTTAATTTAATATTTTTTTAATTTAATTTAATTTAATTTAATTTAATTTATTTAATTTAATTTAATTTAACTTAATTTATTTGATTTAATTTAATCTTTAATTTAATTTTATTTTTAATTTTAATTTAATTGAAAATTTAAAAAGAGTTTAATAATTTAACTTTTTAATTTAATTTAATGATTAGTCCTTTAACATTTTAGAATTTAAATTTGAATTATCATTTTTAATTAGAAATTAAATATTATTGAAATGATTAATTTAGGGATTTTTTAAATTAAAGAATAAATCTCTTCCTAATAATAATATCCTCTATTTAATAATTCCAATTTTATTATTCTTCCAAATTTAATCAATTATTTAATTAAGGTTTATTTTAATTATCTTCAAATTGTTTAATAGGTTTCTACCCTTTAATTATTTAAATTTCAATCATCCAAATCAGATTAAGATCAAATATTTTATTTGTTAATTTTATTAAACCTAAAGTTTTAATTAAGGGTTAAAATTTTTAATTACCATTTTGCCCTTCAAGCTTAATAATTCCATAACTCACTAAATTGAGCTTAAATGAACTTGAAATTTTTATGTGACTTCACTCATATGTCAATAAAGACATGAGAGAAGAAAATGTGATTTTTCTGTATTTAATTTATTTATATAATTATTTTTGGTGGAAAATAAGGATTTCCAAGGAAAATTCAACAACATGACCAAGGGAAGGTTTCTGTCCCTAAGAAAATTATGGGACATTCCTAATGACCAGAGGACCACTTGGACCTATTTTGGTGATTTTTTGAATTATATTATTTTTATTATAATTATTTTAAGTTTGGGAGTATTAATTAATTTAAAAAATAAAATAAAGGTTGAAAAATGAAATTTATATTTTTTAAAAATCTCTCTAATATCAAGGAAATCAGAGAATCAATTTTTGCAATTTTCTGATTTTTCTATGATTTATTATAAGTATTTTAGTGAAAATGCCAAAAAAATGTATTTTTTTAATTTTTAAATTATCTTAGGGCTTTGAAATTTAATATCTCATTAAATAGACCTAAGAAAAATATGGGGTTTGTTCCTAAGTGATTAAAATTCAAAATGTGACATTTTGGTGAATTTTATTATTTTTATGATTTTTATTATTTTTTAATTATTAAAATATTAAAATAATACAAAAAATCAACTTTTTTAGAAAATTAAAATTTTAATTTTCTTAAATTCTCCTAATATCAGAGAGTCTCCAAAAACCAATTTGGTGAATTTTTGAAAAGTATTTTGAAATTTATGAATTTTTAAAGTTCAAATTGCCTAAATGGCTTAATCAACCCATTTAGTAGAGGCTAACCAAGTCCAATTGACTTCAAATTTTTATGGTGGGTTCCTCCGATCCTAAAGGTCGAGTGGAGAATTGATTTCAAGTCAATTTGATGTATGGTTAGCTCTAATTAATTAAGGACCTATTTTGGGTGTTTAAGCCAATTAGGGTTATTTTAAATAAATTTATCCAAAACCTATTTTTCCTAGGGTCCTCTGGTCATAAGGGACATCACAAAATTTTCCTAGAATTTATTTCACAACATGCTAATTATTGGAATTAAAATACTTAAAACAACAACATGAATTTGAAAAATCAATAACTTCTCATAGGGATGGCCTATGACTTTGGAAAATTCAGGGAATGTTCCCAAATTCAGAGGCTTCAAAAGCCCTATGGTCTCATGCCATGGTGAATTTCCTATATGCATGGAGAATTAAAACAATGTAGAGGGTAAATAAATCATTAAAAATAAAATACTTAATGAAATTAAATGATTTCTTTTCCACATTATTCTCCTACGTTCACTGAGCGAAGAGGTATTTTTATTTTATTTTTCTGATTTTCCTACACAAAGTTATGGATTTTCCAAGTTCAGGAAATTAAATAAATAGAAAAATCCCTAATTTTCTATTTATCCGAGTCGGCGCCGCGTTATCCTCGGCATCTCTGAACGGCCACGCGGCGCGCTCCCATTCGACGCCGCCGCTTGAGTCAGCAGCCCGGATCCCGCCTGTATCGTTTCGTCTCCTCATCCGGAGCGATCCTGGCCGTCCGTCCGCGCGTGTATTAAATGAACGGCATCCGTTCATCGTCCCCAAGCCTCCTAGCCCGAGAACCGTCCATCTTCTAGGCCTAAGATCTCACTCGATACTTGACCAAATCTAACGTTCTTATGCTCTATGGATTCGTTTCGAGAAGACGAACACATCCATACGGTTTATGTGGCATGAAATTGACTTGATGAAAATGGAGAATGTTCAGAAGCTCGGGAAGAAGAGTGAGGCCATACCTTTGCTCAGAGAAGTGTGGCTTCGATCTGAGGGTTGTTTCACCTTCGATTGGATCCCGACGAAGCTCCGGATGAAGTCTCTCGGTCGCAGTGAATCGTCTAGGTATGATTTTGACCACGGCCGATCCACAAAGCTTGGAGGCTGGAGCAACCGGGTGGCTTCGGAGATGGGGCTTTTGCTGGTGGACACCTTCTCTTGGTCCGGTGAAGGTGTAGGACCAATCAATTTGAGGATTGATCCACCGTGAAGAAGTGTCCCGGTTTTGGGTGGAATTTTGGGCGAGAAATCGGGCTCGTTGGTGGGGATTAGGGCAAATTGTCACCGGGGATCAATTGCTCTAAGTATGGAGAGTGATGCCGGAACAATTTTGGCGAGTTTCGGTAAGGTCCGGTTCGAGCACCTCTCGAGGCCGAGAGGAGGTGGTGTTTAAATAGAGGTGGTCGGAGAGCCTCACGGGGATGGCCGAGGGTTGGGATCGATTGCTTAGGTCAAGGGCGAACAGCCATGGTGGCCATTGGGCATGGGGCGGCTCGGCAAGGTGGAATTCCAAAGTTTGGCTCCTCCCGCATGTCTCGGCCATGGAGTTTTCCAGCGACCCGGGCGGCTGGCCGTGAGGCATGGGTCACCCTCGGGTCCAGGTGGGTCGGGGTCGGGGTTTAGTGCGATCAGTGCAGTTGGCCATGTGTAAAGGTGTTGAATCAAAGTAGAAGGGGGAAGGGATCATTTTAGCTTAATTTGGGTCAACCCATGGTTTTGGGCATGGTGCACCCTCCAAGGCCTGGTTTTGGGCTGAAAAGGATCACTTGGGTCAGCCAAGAGAAAATGGTGTGGTCTCCATCCATGATGAGGTGGCTAAGCATGGTTTAGTGTGTGACATGCTTAAGGTAAAAAAATGCTTAAGAAGGATTAGGAAAGGGGTTCCCCCTTTTGCCATTAATGGCTTGATCACATGTCAAACCTTCCATGGCTTCATGTGGCTTGTCCATGGCTTGCATGGCTTGTCTTTGGCTTGGGGAAAAGCTTGGTCGATTTCATGAAAATGGATTTTAGAAATTTTTGGTAATTTGATGGAAATTTGTATGAAGCTTGATTTGGAATGGTTTAATTGATGATTTTGAAACTTAGGGGTGATTTTGATTAAATGGATGATGAGGGGAAGTGCCATGTGGGCTTTGGATGAATTTGGGCTTTTGAATTTGAAGGAAGTGGGCTTTTAGAAAGGTTTAAGGGAAGTGGGCTTTTTGAATTTTAAAATGGATTTTAGGATGAAATTTTGGTAAAGGCTTGGGCCAAATAATTGTTGGGTTTAGCTCATAGATGTGTCATGAGTGACTTGGAGCAAATTGGGAGTGATTTGGGTTTGAATTGGGTTGAATTTGGGCTCCTTTGGTGAATGGGCCAATATAGGTCAAAGTGGGCTAATTTGGGCCAATGTTGGGCTAGGGTTGAAATTGATGTAAAATTAATGTTGGGAAATGTTTATGGGAGTGTTTCAAAGAGGTTTTGACTTTGGTTGGGCTTTGATTTTGGGGTTTGGGCTCATTTGGGTTAGGTTTGGGTTTAGGTCAAAATTGGGCCTTTTAGCTTTGGGTTGAATTTGAGTGGGGTTAGGGTCTAAATGTTGGGCAAATCATGTTACTGTTTTGTTTGTAGGGATGTTAAGGAAGGTTTAGAAAAGATTTGGGGTTAATTGGAGTTGAATTTGGTGAGTTTGGGTTATGTTTGGGTCATGAGTCCAAATTGGGCTTTAAGGCCAAAAGTGAAATTTGATCCAAATGGCAATCAAATTGGACTTGGATTTGGTCTAGATTGGTGTTGGGAATGTTGAATTGAAGTTTAGAATTGAATTGGACCAAAATTTGGGTCAATTGAGTAGGCTTGGTTTAACATTGAGTTCACTTTGGGTTAAAATGGGTCAAATTGGGGGTTTTGACAAAAGTGGGGTAAATTGACAAAATTGGCCCATAGTGTAGTTGAACAAAATGAAATTGGGAATATTTGGGATTTTTTGGAATTTTCTAGGAATTTTCTGAATTTTTGGATTTTTGGGTCAAGAGGGGTATTTTGGGTATTTAGAGGGTATTGGGAGGTATTCTTGGAATTTTTGATATTTTTGGCTATGGATGATCAATTTAAGTGGAGAGAAATGTTTAGGAATGATTTTGGAGAATTTTGGGTGATTTGGAAATTTTTGAGAAATTTGGGTAGTTTGGGCGGGTGTAGGGTCCCGGGGGTCAAAAATTGAAAATTTGGAAAATTGAAGATTGGTGAATGTAAGTGGAATAAAATCATTTTGGTTGAGCCATGAAGCCATATCAAGTCCACATGAGCCATGAAGGGACTCATTTGAGGTATCCACATTGTTGTTCCTAACCCTCTTAGCTAAGGGCTTAGGGGTTAAGGACCATCCATGTGAATCACCTACATGAGTCAGGAGGTCAAGTTAGGTATAGGTGTGTGAAAGTGTAGTGTATAGGTGTAGTGTCCGTGTAAGTCAGCCCCTTCACCAGACTAGGCCACCCAGTGTAGTCCTAAGGCCAAAGAGTCCTATAGGAACCCATCCTTTAAACTTCCACATTTGATTTCAACCCTCTAGGTGATTAGGGGTCTACAGTCAAGTTTGTGGAGTTTGCGGGGAGTTAAGAAGTGGTTTGAATTTCTAAAAGGTGGGTCCCAATTCTAGTCCTCTAAGATAGTCAAAGGAAAAGCCTAAGGCTAGATCCTAAGTACTAAAAAGAAGAAGAGAAGACCTCATCGAAAATGAGGTCAACAAATGGACCCTCGATAGGTGTGGTGAGTCGACGGAGCACACCGCGCGTATTGGTGTTGACCGAAGCGATCAACAAAACCAACACGGATGTCCAAGTGACAAACTTAGGACGAAGTAGAAGAGTTTCCGTCGGGGAGTGTCAAGTATATCTCCGAGACCGGAGATTCCTGAACTCTCGCTGGGGAAAGGAAAAGAAGGTGAATTCCAAATCACATGATCTGGGGGATTTTCGATTTAGATTTTATTTTGTTTTAATTTAAGTTTTGATGTGTAAGTTTAGATTTTGAGTTTGGAGTTTCAATTTAGATTGAAGTTTTGTCGAAAAGGGATTTGAAGTTGAAATGAAAATTGGAATTTTGTGGTCTTATATGTAACCTCTTCAACCTCAAAAAGAATTGAATTGATTGGATTGAATCATTACAATGAGGAGAGATCTCAGAGCAATGCGGTATTGGATGTAAAATCCTTAACCTTAAGAGTTTGATTTTGATGTATTTCATTGCTGTAGGGAAAGAATCCTAAAGCAGTGCAGTCTCGGATGTAAAATTCTTAACCCCAGGAATTTGATTTGATGTATTTCATTGCGATAGGGAAATGATCCTAAAGCAATGCAGTCTCGGATGTAAAATCGTCAACCCAAAAGTTTGATTTGATGTATTTCATTGTGATAGGGAAAGGATCCTAAAGCAATGCAGTCTCAGATGTAAAATCCTCAACCCAAAAGTTTGATTTGATGTATTTAATTGTGATAGGGAAAGGATCCTAAAGCAATGCAGTCTCGGATGTAAAACCCTCGACTCTAAAAGTTTGATTTTGATGTATTTCATTGCGATAGCAATGCAGTCTCGGATGTAAAATTCTCAACCCAAAAGTTTGATTTTGATGTATTTCGTTGCGATAGGGAAAGGATCCCAAAGCAATGCAGTCTCGGATGTAAAATCCTCAACCCAAAAGTTTGATTTTGATGTATTTCATTGCGATAGGGAAAGGATCCTAAAGCAATGCAGTTTCGGATGTAAAATCCTCAACCCAAAAGTTTGATTTGATGTATTTCATTTCGATAGGGAAAGGATCCTAAAGCAATGCAGTCTCGGATGTAAAATCCTCAACTCCAAAAGTTTGAATTTGATGTATTTCATTGCGATAGGGAAAGGATCCTAAAGCAATGCAGTCTCGGATGTAAAATCCTCAACCCAAAAGTATGATTTTGATGTATTTCATTGCGATAGGGAAAGGATCCTAAAGCAATGCAGTGTCAGATGTAAAATCCTCAACCCAAAAGTTTGATTTGAAAAGTGTGGAATTTTGGTGTTTCGAGAATTTCATGAAAGTTGTAAAATACTTTCATGAAAGGAAATGAATTAGGAGGGAATATGTAGATGTTACATACCCCGTTCAAAAGAGTTGATCGGAAGTCCCTGGTTTGGATTGGATATAATCCCTCGCCATCATATTCGATCCGTGTCAATGGAATCAACCGTTTCCATCCCAGACAAGGGAGAGGGTAGAACTGATTGGATTTCAGATTTGGGAGATTAAATTTGAATTTTCGATTGAGATTTGATTTGAGATCTGAAAGATCGAATTTGAGATTTGATTTAAAATTTGTGCTCATTTTGTTTGTCCTTTAACGATTCAAATTTATTTTATCGTTTATTTAGTGTCCATGTGAATTCGGTGTTCATCATTTTTAGATTTTTAAGGAAAGTTTTCTTTTTTTTTTAATTTCTTTTCTGTTCTTTGTTCGAAGTTCATTTAACTTTAATGGCGTTTCCCAGTCAATTTGCACAAAAGAGGTGAAGGCCAAAAATGTGACATGGTCACTTTCATTCCAATCATGTCGAAGATACATCATACAACTCGATCTGGAATACATCTCTTACAATCCATGTAGACTCAAAACGGACTATGTATGATCTTCTTCGATCCATCCAAAGAAGCATCCGTCAAAATCCATGTATGAATAGTGAGGTACATGGTCAATAACATCACCTTCCAAGCCATCCTTGGCAAGGATGTCGTATGGATGTACATTGGAGGTGTGATATTTTCCATGTAGCTCATAGCTCATAAGGCCGGAGGCTCTCTAGTTTCGGGTCTGGCTGGAAATGGTAAGGCGTCTTCCTGTCGTCCATCCTCCTGAAAGTAACTGAGATCCGCTTCACTGGTACTCATGGTATGCAATGCTTAGTGATATCTGCTCCGTTGCCTTTCGGCATCATGACGGAACCTACCGGTAAAGGTATCTTCACCGGCCCTCGGAACTCACTCCGGGCCTTCTATCCGGAGGTCGGATCCGAACATGATGTTACACTCGTTCGGGAAAGAGATTGTGCGTAAAGGTCCGATAAAGTCGTGGTGATCTATGTGCGGGGGTATGCGATCACCCCGTCAGTAGATGTTAATAATGCAGCTTATTGGGTATGCAATCTGCCGGCAGTACCCTCCATGTTATCAATCTCTTTACCATTCTCTTGATGACTAATGACATTGGATCCACTTGCCCATGACGGAGTATCCCTGGTGGGTTTCCCTTCCTGTCTTCCGCAAAGTTGTAACAACACCCACATTGTATTGTAATTCTTCCTTTCCCTGGCATCCATCTCCGGGGTTTCGAGTAGGTGTTTTCCCTTAGGCGGCCAGCTCGGCCCATTCTTTTCAAATCCCGGATGCAATCCACGATTTGTTGTTGTTCATATTCCGAGAATACGTCCGTATGTAGCTCGAGGCCTTCTAGTATATTGATCCTTCGCCTCCGATTCTCTCGAAGTATTCAAAGGTTTTCTTTTCAACATTCCGCATTCTTTCCAGCTCGTACTCCGGAATAATCTGCAAATGGCGAGGCTCGGTGATGTATTGTGGGATATACGGCTCAATCCCTTCACATTCTCCCCCGCATACCTCGGCTCTCGGGGATGATGTCCGTCGGGACATCCCCCGGGTTGCTTCCGCAACAAGGTCATGCATCACCGGTGGTTCTATCCGGTAGCGTGGTAGCCTTCTTTCTTCCGATCTTCGTGAGATTTCCCTGGTCCTTTCGTTATCCTAGGAGCCGGCCTCCTTTCTTCCGGTATCCGGTGAACCGGCGTCCTCGAAGTGTATGTACCGGCAAGTAGCAATCGCCTCGTCGCGCCGGTCCGCTCGCTAATTTGGTTAACATCTTACGTGATACGGCGATTCTTATTTCTTCGTTGCGTTGTCGTGAGAGTAGCTCTTCGAACTTCTTGAATCTCCGTGGGCGCGGCGCCGACAAGCTCGCCCTCTCGCCGTAGCGACTACGGACTTCATTTTCTTATCTTCTTCGGTGTTTGCCTTTCTTTTCTTGTCGCCGGATTGGTGGCTTGGGCCACCCACTTTCATCACCGTCCGCTCGGGCAGCTCTTCTCGATCAACCGGGACCCGGCTCACTTTCTTCGTATCGTAGGCTCGCCGGTGCGAAATCCGAGTCGATCTCGATTATCGCTCCATCTTTCACCCTCTTTTCATCGAGTGCAAGGCTTACGCCATTTCTAAAGTTCGAGACCAACCGCCCGTTCGACATTTCCCTGCGAAAAGACAAGGAAAAGGATCGATGGTCCGTACTAAGAACAAGAACATTAAGAAAATGTTTATTAAAGACAGCTTTTTTTATTATATTATTATTTATATATTTTATT
The DNA here is from genome assembly GCA_022702705.1 of Papilionanthe hookeriana x Papilionanthe teres. NCBI lineage: Eukaryota > Viridiplantae > Streptophyta > Magnoliopsida > Asparagales > Orchidaceae > Papilionanthe > Papilionanthe hookeriana x Papilionanthe teres. Next base: position 174,129,859 of record CM040421.1, read on the forward strand.
TAACAGGAATGAAATGGGATAAGATCGGGAAAGAGATCTCGATATGGAGGAGAAAACAAGGAAAACTTTTATTATCATGATTTTATTTATCTTAGCACATTTTTTATTATTTTTGGGTTCAGACCCAGTCATAAGTAATTACTTCGCCCGTGCTTCTAAGGATAAAGAATTCATTCCTTCGAAACATCAGGTAGCGTAATACTTATCGTCCATTGATCGGAAGCATATGTCGTTCTCCCTGGCAATTCACTAGCTGGTAGGAGCCTCCTGAGTAGACTGCCTCAACCACGAACGGCCCTTCCCACGTGGGTTCAAATTTTCCTCCTATCTTGCGGTGTGCAAGGATAGGTCTCTTGAGAACAAGAACTAAGTCACCAACTTTCAAGGTTCTCGGGCGGACCAGCCTTGTCATGGGCTCGAACCATCTCAGCTTGGTATAATTCTAAATTCTCGTTGCGCCGCAAGTCTTTTACCTTCCGAGCTTTCTAATTCTTCTAGTCGTAATTTGGCATTCTCTTCTCGTCGTGATCTCGTTTGCAACTCGCAATTCCGAGTGAAGGAAGCCGAACCTCTAAAGGTAACACTCGCCTCGGACCCATACACCGGAGCGTAAGGTGTAGCTTCGAGTAGGAGTTCGAAGGTTGTCCGTAGGCCCATAAGGCTTCTAATAACTTCTCATGCCAATTTCTCTTATTATCGTCCAAGATTTTCTTTAAGATTCGAACGAGAGTTTTATTAAAAGCCTCACCGAGCCGTTTGCTCTCGGGTAGTAAATTGTTGAATATCGCCAGTCGATTCCGTGTCTCCCGACAAAATTGTTGATTTGCGTGCTTCGAATGCCGACCCATTATCCGAGATAATCTCCGCGCGGCACTCCGAAACGGTAGACAACTTGGTTCTCGAAAACCTGAAGCACGTGGTGTGCTTTCACTTCCCTAAGTGGAACCGCCTCGCCCACTCGGAAAAGTAATCTGTAGCCGCAAGAATGAAGCGATGTCCTTTCGAAGATGGTGGTTCTATCGGACCCACTATATCCGTGCCCCAACATTCAAATGGCCACGATGCAATTGTCGGATGTAGCACATTTGGAGGTTGGTGTAGAACCACTCCGTGCACTTCGCATTGATGACGCCTCTCGGCGATTTTCATGCGATCGGTCATCATCGAGGGCCAAGTAGTACTCTAGTCTTTTAATTTTCATTTTCATTTTCGGATCCGACCGGTGAGCGCCACGAGTCCCGAATGCACCTCTTTAACGATTTCACGGGCTTCGGACCCGCTTAGGCACCTTAGCCACATTCGATCGAAAGACCTTCCGTATAACGTGTTGTTTATTAATGCGTAGGACGGAGTTACTTTTCGATCCGATGAGCTAACGACCTATCGTCCGGTAGCTTTCCTCGTTTGCGGTGTAGTTCATCAATGGCCGTCGCCAATCTTCTCGTGTTTTCCGTCACCGTTGCAACCGATTTTTCTTCTTTTCCGATTTGTGTATCATGTCTATGTCGAGCCGTGATAGGACTCGACGTCCGTGAACCGACACTTCTACCGACTCATCTTGCAAACAGTGCAAATTCTTTGCGAGGCGAGCTAACGCATCCGCTAAGGCATTTTCTTTTCTCGGGAATTTTGTAGATTGTCACATTCGGAATTTGTTCCAACAACCGTATGGCATACTCGGAAGTATTGCTCGAGTCTTCGGTTTTAAAATTCCGTAATGTCCGGCGATCTCGTTGAATGATTAACTGCGAATCCCCGTAGATGTTGATGTCTGTTATCCCCATTTGAATTGTTAATTCCAGCCCCGTTATGAGGGCTTCGTATTCTGCTTCGTTGTTTGTACACGGTTCCGTTAAGTGGTAAGAGTATCTTAACATCCCCCGCTCCGGTGTTATAAAGATTAGCCCGATTCCTGCCTTACCGGGCACTATCACTTGCGATTCTTCGTCTTTGTGTGCCGAAGATGCTCCGTCGAAGTATAATTCCCAACGTCGATCATCGTGGTCTTCTAGGCTCATTATTTGTTCATCCGGCAAATCGTCATCGAGAGGAGATTCCGCCGACAAAGGGTGTGCTGCGAGGAAGTCCGCTAAGACTTGTCCCTTTACGGCACGAAGAGGCACGAAAGTTATATCGAATTGCAATAATATCATCGACCATCCGGCAAGTCCGCCGAAAGTGTCGGACGAGTCATCAAGTATTGCGATGGATTAAACTTCGAGATCGAGTTGACCTTATGAGAAAGCATGTAGTGCCCGAGCTTCGAGCGGCGAAGATCGTGGCCAAACAATGCTTTTCAATTGCGGGATACCTTATTTCCGTCGGAAGTAAACGACGGCTTAGGTAGTAAAGAGCATTTTCTTTACCCTCATCATCGACTCGGCCAACGTGGCTCCGAGAGAGTCGTCTAAAGCCGCGGTATAAAGTATCGCCGGTCTACCTGAGACTGGGGCTGCTAAGACAGGAGGTGTCATTAAATATTGTTTAATGTCTTCGAAGGCCCTCTGGCATTTCTCTTCCCAAATAAATTTTTCATCCTTTTTAACTAGTGCCGAGAAAGGCTGACACCTACCTGACAAGTTTGAGATAAAGCGTCGAAGATATGCCAACTTCCCTTGAAAAGATCGTAGTTGTTTTAAGGTTTTTGGGAGGCGGCATTTCTAAGATAGCTTTAATCTTTTCCGGGTCGATTTCAATTCCACGATGTCGGACAAAGAATCCTAAGAATTTCCCGGAGGTGACGCCGAAGGCACATTTTAAGAGATTCATCTTAAGGTTAAATTGCCTTAATCGTTTGAAAACAATTCTCAAATCATACAGGTGGTTGTCCTTTACTTTGCTTTTAATGACCACATCGTCCACGTAGCATTCGACTTGATTGTGGATGAGATCATCAAAAATTCTTGTCATCGCTCTCTGGTAGGTTGCTCCTGCGTTCTTCGGCCCGAATGGCATTACCGTGTAGCAATATACTCCGATCGGCGTTCGAATGCCGTAAGCTTTTCATCTTCTCGGAGCCATTTTTATCCGGTTGTATCCCGAAGATCCATCCATGAATGAGAATATTTCATGCGATCATTAATGTCGATCAGTGATCGGATCAGAGGGAATTCATCTTTTGGACATGCCTTGTTTAAATCTCTCGAAGTCCACACAAATTCCGATCTAACCATTCTTCTTTCTAACCGGCACTACATTGGCTAACCAAGTCGGGTATTGTTCTTCACGGACAAATTTAGCGTCTATTAGCTTTTTAACTTCGACTATGACTTGTTGTTCAATTTCTAGACGCATTCTTCTCGGGACCTCGTCCGACCGGGACGAAGTAGGATCCACTCCTAGCTTATGGATCGCGACCTCCGGAGCTAATCCCGGCATCTCATCGTAGTTCCAAGCAAAACAAGTCTTTAAATTCCATTAATAACTCGATTATTTCTTCGGAGTCTTCTTTATCGAGTAAGGGGCTAACAAAGGTAGGTCTAGGCTCTTTGTTAGTACCTAAGTTAACTTCCGTTAACTCATCTATCGTAGATTTAATCTCTTCTTCGAATTCGGTGGAGCGTCTCCAATTTGTAAATCTTCAAATTCTTCCGTGATTTCCATGCAGCTTTCATTAGTCTTGCAAGTGACAACCAAGCAAAATTCGCATCGTCAACCGATCCTACCGTGCCGAATCCGAGTCCATGCTTTGAATCGGTGGACGACCGGAGTTATTCCATAACTTTTCAAAATGTTGTGATTGGCCTTTTGTCCATTGTCGAGGTAAGAAACCACACTGAATTAAATTTTGAACACAGGGAGAATACCACTCAAAAGGTAATTCCATTAATTCCGATGAAGTGACATCTTCAAATTGTACATTATTCTCAGTTTTGGAGGAAGTAGCACCATGGTAGAATTTGATTGGCTTTGCACCGCCGCTACGTACGTCTTTGACCACCATACCCTCGATCTTGTTAGAATGGATCGGGGTCAGGGTCATAGTATGTACATAGTGGTTAATCTTCTCGTACATCGATTTATATTCTTCGTTCCTCTCATCTTCGAGAGAGATCTTGAATTGCGGCTTTTTCCAACTTATTGTCGCTACTTCTTGTTTGATTTTTTTTTCTTCTTCAGAACTATCTTCCCAATCAACATTGATGGCTGGTTTCCCTCGTCCAACCGTCCTAACGTCTCTACCACGACCTCGTCCCCGGCCTCGACCTCGGATGCGAGTTGTGGAGAAACCTTCACCATCTCGCCGTAAGGGAGCGGTGAGTGATCGTTGGACTAGAACTTCAGTGTTCTTCGTTGTCTCGAACTTTCTTTGCTTCATTCGTCATGGTATCTCCGGAGAAAATTGTTTTCTTCGTGGTGCATAATAAGCCGCATCTTCATGGATTCCAATTTCATGTACGGAGAATGGTTGTAAGTCACCTTTGATGCACTCGTTCCCCTCCATCGTAGTATTTGATGCACCGGTGTAGAGATGATGGTACCATCCTCGTTTTCATGTATCCATGGTCGGCCCAAGAGAGCGTTGAACGACGTTTATGAATCAATTATGTGAAATTTTGCGGTTGTCTTTGCTAAGTCACCGGTCTTCATTAGTAGTGTTATCGATCCGAGGGCTCTTTCTCCTTTCTCGGTCGAATCCTCTTAATAACATTTTGTCGGCTTCGAGCTCGCGGGCATCAATTTCCAAATATGCTAGTGTTCGAAGACTCATTATATCGATTGATGCTCCCGGATCCACCAATACTCGGAGAGTGTAAACTTCCCGATTGTAACCAAAATGTACAACTGGTCGGTTGTGGTCTCGGTGTCCCAAGTAGTAGGTCATTGTCCGTGAAGGTAACACCTCGTCGTTCCTTTAACGAGCAAACCTCATCTAAGGAATCTCCGCCATTTGAGCCAAGCAAATTTCCGGATCAAGTAAGGCCTCGATCGGAGCTTCTCTCATCTCCTTTCGATAAGATGAGAGCGTAGTAGATGCTCGTTTGGTCGGTAGTTTCCTAAGATGGGCTAGCACGTTGTAGTCCACTTTATTTCCATGTATCTCGGCTTCTTCGAATGGGTATTTCTTCTGCCGGGTTGGTTCTTCTCGAACAACCACCGCTTTGCCTTTATCCTTTGGACCCATTCTCGGAGGTAGGACTCTTCCACTTCTTAAGTTAACTTCGTAATTCCTCCGAATCCAGTGTCGAGCTTGCCGGTGTTTCTTCCCGAATCGGAATGACGAGTTCTTCCGGATTAGCTTCGGAGTCCGAAGGCTCTAACTCTATTGTGACCGGAGCTCCTCGAAACTCGCAAATGGATTCATTGCTTATTGAACTCTCGTAGCCTCCTCGGTGGATGTCTTCTTCGTCATCGTGATCGTCGAGATTGTGTATGATTTGAGAATTGTCATTTGTATCGAAATCGATGTCCGGATTGTCGCTAGTTACGTAATCGTTAGAAACAGTCAAAACGTAGCCAACGCCATCACCCTTATCATTATAAGATCCCACCGAAGTGAGCAGATAATCATACAGAGTCAGGGGTTCGAGGGATTTCTCCCCCGAATCCGAAACAACTATCCTAGGATAAGCAGCCCCTAGTCTAGCCTTAGGAGCCTCGGTCCTTTCTTCTTCGTTGATTTTCTTCTTCTCTTCAATCGTCTCCCGTCGAGGTGGTTCTTCTATCGCAAGTGACAGTTGTCGGCTAGCAGGTTTCGAACCTTGAATCGAAGCTCGCACCGAAGCGGCTCGGATGCCGTCTAAAATCTTTTGAAGACCTCGTCCAAGCGGTAGTCCATCCATCGTCGCCTGTATAGGGATCTATCGGAATGATGGGATCGGCCGAGATAACATCGACGGAACCTCCTTTCCGGGGTTCCTTCATGTACTCCTTCGGATTGTTATATTCCCTTTCCAAAGGTTTGTCGTCGAGCCAACTTTCGAAGGTAATGCAATCTTCTATCTTGTGTCCAAGCATCCGGTGATAAGGGCAAAAGTCGGGATCACCTTTCTTGTTGACTTCTTCCGGTCTCTTAGGCTCGACACTGAAATCCGGAGTCTTCATCGACTACGGAACATTTTCGAGCATCGCTTCATTCTTGAATGGATATTCCCCGCTCGAAGCTCCCTTAATGTATGTTGCGGACGAGGCGGTTGTTCATACTCGTGGAGATGACTCGATAGCCGGGCTCGGGGTTGCTGGTAATTCGTTGAGGTTGTGGTGGTCGTTCGGACGATATTTGTATCGGTTGCTTGCCTTTGTCGACCGCCGCAACGATCCCGGATTTCTTTTCAAAAGTCTTCACAGTGCTTTTGCTTGTCCGTCTTGTCGACGAAATTTAATTGCTTCGCCTCCTCTCGCAAGCTCCCGGCCTTGCTTAACAACTTCTCGAAAGTCTTAATAAGTGAATCCTTTCGAGGAGAAGTGCTATCGGGCCGTGAATGCTTTTAAGTAAGATGCCGATTGCATGTTGTTCTTGTAATTGTGGTTCACACTTCATGCTTAAGTTCCTCCATCGAAGTATGTAATCCACCAAAGTTTCGTTCGACTTCGCTTCTCTACCACTAAATCACCTATAGTGATGTGGTGCCGAGCTCCGGCGAATCGCTCGATGAAAAGGTTTTCTAGTTCCGAGAACGTCTTCACCGAACCATTCGGTAATCTCGCGTACCAATCAAAGGCGATCCCCGACAAGTCGCCGACGAACTGTCGAAAGAGTAATGCATCGCTCCCGCCGCATTGCAACAACCGGCACGAAAGTGTGCAACATGCCGTCGGGGTTCCTGCTCCATCAAAGGTTTTGAACCGGAGGTGGTACGAAGCCTTTTGGGTACCGGACGGCGTCGAATTCTTCCGGTAAGGTCTACCCGTCCGAATGGATGTCCCGCTCTTTGATTGTGCTAAGGCTTCTCGCACTCCGCTCGTTCCACCAAGCTCTTGATATCTTTTTCGGAATCATGCTTTGTGTTGTATCTTTCTTTAGCCGATCATCCCCGTCGACGGATGTAATCTCCTTTCCTCCGTCCACAATGTGAATGACCTCTCGGGGTGTTTCTCTTTGGGGTTGCACTCGACTTTGGAGAGTGGCTAGGGCTACGACCATCTCTTCCATCCTCTTCTCCATTCGGGCGATCGTATCGTCTTTCTCTTGAAGCCGTCTTCTCATCACTTCGGCTCCTCTCTTCTCGCGGCCGCAGGAGCACCTCGTGAAGCCGACGAAGCTCGTGTTTCGACCATGTTGATTTCTGCATACTCATCGTCCATGAATTCTGATGAATCAATCTCATCTCCAAATTTCTCTTCTCTTTCTTTTGCTAATCGTCGAATATCAGTCCTCAACTTTTCCATAGCATCCTCTAGCAGCCTTTTCTGTGCATCTTCGCAGTTGTCGTGTGATAGCTGCCGGGTTCCCTTCTCACGAGTCCCCTTTATCGCAAGTAGAACTTTCTTCGCATTCAAGTCTTCCGACGAGACTTTCCTTCTCGGGTCGTTGTTTCAACCTTAATCGTCCAAGAAGTGGACGCCATACCATCCTTCTAGCACAGAAGGTCTCAGACTCGATGGTCCGTCGCCCAAATGCCGGAAGGTGGTATCCTCCCTAATCCGTAATCCCGAAACGACGACAGCGGACTAGCCTTCATCCTTTTATTTGGCTTTTCTGTAACGATGGTGGTTCTACTCGTGGCCCAAGACGGGATTTGACTGGCACCCGCCCTATTCTTCTTAGAATCTCCGATACGGGGCATTTCTCTTTCTTTGCTAGCTTCTCGATCACAGTCTGTAGTCGGGTAAATGGTGTGATCCTAGCCCTTTTCTTACGTCGTCGTCGTAGTATGCCGGTCGAGGTAATGTAGAAACAATCTCGCGGACATTTTCCTCATCACTCGCGGCGGAAAGGGGATGGAATCTACTTCCTTCCAAAAAGGGTGTATCTTCGGGTAATGGTATGTATTCGAGTAGTGGTGTGTACTCGTGGATTTCTGGATTTCCTCCAGAAAGCGACTTCGGCAGCTTCGGCCTTCCCGGCAATCTTCCTACTTCGTTCCTTCTTCGGGTCCGTGTTAGTGATGGAATTCTCGAGCTGGACCCGATTTCAAAAACGAAGGTCTCACAGAAAGTCCGTACCCTCCACGGTAGCAGGATTCACCATAGTTCCGGATTTCCTTCCCTTTAATCTGCGTAAGCCGGGGTAGGTGCGAGACAACTAGCCCAGCTGGGGGTAGCAAGAATGAGTCCTCCCGCGGACAAGCAGTATTCCTCTCACGGATCTTTTGCAGGGAGGAAACTCTTGGGTCGACCTAAGGTCGAACTCGATCGGCGGCTTCTTAGCTTCGGATACCTTGTTTGTCAGTGCGAAAAGGGAAACGTCGGTGATTTTGACATTTGTGTTCTCGAATCCTTGTCCAAACCGGATGATCCCATTGTCGGGCAGCCTCATCCTTGTAAACAACTAAGTCCGAGTCCATTGGTGAAGGAGAAAATCAGCTTTGGAGCCTCCATTTCGCAGGCGCATCCTAATTGTCGATCCCAAGTTATGCTTCTTCTCATCGAGACGAAAAGAAAGGAATTGAAAAGAGTCCGAACACATTCTTGTTCATGTATTTATAAGAAGGAGTTATTTCGTTAAAAGAGTCATTCATTAAAGGGTTTGTTTATTTAGAACGAAATGTTCAAAGGTGTAGAGAAGGTAAGGAATCCGATTCGGAGTTGGAAAGGAAAAGAAAGTCTTATGCAAGACTTCTCGACTCGAAGGATTACTCCTAAACTAACACCTATCGGGGTCCACTCCACCTCGTAAATGAGGTAGAAGGATCTCGGAACCTCTCTGTTTAGGGGTGTCTAAACAGTGGCTCCTAAATCGAAGAGAATGTTAGCTATACTTGTTCAAGGTAGAAATGAACATAGTATTCCAACGGAAAGAAGGATAGCTTCGATCCACAAGGGACATGGATACACTACCGATTTTTGAAAGCGTAATTGTCCGATTAAAAATGAGAGAGGAATTTTCCTCACGGAGTCGCCGTAAATCTGTCGGCATTATTTTTTAGGGCGTGTGTTGTATTTAGAAAAGGGGTCGCCTAACAGAAATTGTCGGCGAATTTTAAGATTTTAAATTTAGTTTAAATATATATAATTTGTAAAGTGGTATTTGATTTTGAAAACAATTTTGAAAATTTAAGATATGAAATCAAACTGATCTCACATCCCAAATAGTTTATATAAACGAGCACCGCACTACAAATCGTGTATCTATCCCTAAGGATAAACACACTACTTGATGGTGGGGCTCGATTAAAAAAACTAAAAGATTTGTGACATCCGTTTGGTCTGCGAACCAATTTTATGTGCCGACAAATTCCCCTGCTTAATATGAAAAACATTAAACGAGGTTTATATTACACGGGTTCTTTAAAATTCCCTATAAGGGCAAGCCCCTATAGTTAATTACATCTTAAGTGACGGGAATCACCTAAGAAAACTCTCGATAATAATCGTAGTTTCGCTCTCGAGAATTTCAAGGTTTAAGTTTTCAAAGGATTGAATTTTGGAATTTCAATAGGGAATGGATCAAGTTTGGAACTTTTTGTTTTGGGAATTCAAAGGAAGAAAAGTAGGAGAAATTACGCATTCGAAGCGAACTTCGGTAATTCCCCGTCTATCCTATTGTTTGGCTTGGATTTAGGAAAGTCCTAATGTTTATTTAATGTTTTGATCTTGCCAGCTTTAGTTAATTAGGACTTATATCCGTATGACATGATCATACAAATAGCCTCGGAAGATGTGAGGGTTTATGTCGTATCGGACGACTACCTCGGAATCCTAAGACCGGTTAGGGCTTAATTCGCAATGCAAATGCCTAACAAAAGGTCGAGGATTTATGTTGCACTGTGACAAACTACCTCGAAATCCTATGGCTTTGTTGTTTAATTCTAGGAAAGTTTTGCCGATGTAGATTCAAGTTTTGCTGACGATGATGGCCGTGCTGCCCACCATGCTCCAAGCTCCTTGTTGTTGCAGAGGTTTAGTTTTAGAAGTCATAAATCAGGAGATGAGAGAAGTGTTTTGGTTTAGAGAAGTCTTAATTTCCAAGTGTTTTTGTGTTTTAATTAAAACAAATCTTAAAGTTGATTATAACGACACCGGCTAAGATCCCACGGCTCCATCCTTCCGCATCGTTATTTTTATCTGATTCACTTAGTCCAGCATGAATTTGCTAAACTCAACCGAATGAGTTCCACACTTTCATTTAGACCGTGGAAATCCCGTTAGCAACACGTAGGTTACATCATCCGAGGTATTCCCGATCATCCAACAGACGTTTTAATTTAGTTGTAATTGTAGTTTTGTATTCTGTTTGTGATTAAATTTTGAGTTGTTTTATATTTCGAAATGTTGTGGCGGTGAATTTTATCTTGCAATGACTTTTAACTTAGTTTTGGTTTCAGCTTTAGGGACTATCCTAAAGGTGTGGGTTTTCATGCAACGAGTTGTTTATCATGCAAGAAAAAGTAAGTGCGATGCGATTAAAGAAATTGCAATAATGTAAATTGCAATAAAATAAAAGCGTACCTGGAGGGTCTTCCCGTCATCCCAAGCCGCACTTAAAACACAATTAGAATATTTAAACAAGTTCCTAGGTAAAGCTAAGGGAAGGGTTATGGTTTTCTACCAAATTCCTAATCCTATAACTAGTCATTTCCTATGACGTCTAGGTCTTCGTGTTTTAGTTCGAGGACGATTTTCTTCATCAAAGAATAATTAAGTTCAATTGTTCTTATGAACATCCTATCATATCGAGGAAGTGCTTAAGACAAATCTTAAACATCTTTTCAATATTTCTAGGATTGTTTTAAGTCCAAATGAATTTAATTATACAAATGAATTAATCGTCCGGAATTCAAGTTTTGTCGTTATCTTGCTCAGTGAACTAGTGATATTTGAATATCCTATAAGTGAAGTAACATTTCATTTAATGTTCTGTTTAGAGTTATAATAATCAAAAGCTTTCGAGGGCAAATTGGTGTTCAAATGATTTAATTTAAGTTAATGAGTTTAAATTTGGAATAGTGTTCAAGTTGTTTTATATTTAATTTCTTTATGTCTTAGGTAATGTTATTTAATTCAATTTCATTTAACTTTAATTTAATCTAATCTAATTTTAATTTTAATTTAATTTAATTTAATTTAATTTAGTTTGATTTGATGTTAAATTAATTTAGTTTAATTTGATTTAATTTCCTTTAATTTAATTTAATTTGATTTAATTTTAATTTAATTTAATTTAATTTAATTTGTTTTAATTTAATTTAATCTAATTTAATTTAATTTGTTTTAATTTAATTATTTAATTTGATTTAATTTAATTTAATTTAGTTTAATTTAATTTAATTTAATTTAATTTGATTTAATTTGTTTGATTTAATTTAATTTAATCTTTAATTTAATATTTTTTTAATTTAATTTAATTTAATTTAATTAATTAATTTAATTTAATTTTATTTAATTTAATTTTACTTAATTTATTTGATTTAATTTAATTTAATCTTTAATTTAATTTTATTTTTAATTTTAATTTAATTGAAAATTTAAAAAGAGTTTAATAATTTAACTTTTTAATTTAATTTAATGATTAGTCCTTTAACATTTTAGAATTTAAATTTGAAGTTATCATTTTTAATTAGGAATTAAATATTATTGAAATGATTAATTTAGGGATTTTTTAAATTAAAGAATAAATCTCTTCCTAATAATAATATCCCTATTTAATAATTCCAATTTTATTATTCTTCCAAATTTAATCAATTATTTAATTAAGGTTTATTTTAATTATTTTAAATTGTTTAATAGGTTTCTACCCTTTAATTATTTAAATTTCAATCATCCAAATCAGATTAAGATCAAATATTTTATTTGTTAATTTTATTAAACCTAAAGTTTTAATTAAGGGTTAAAATTTTTAATTACCATTTTGCCCTTCAAGCTTAATAATTTCATAACTCACTAAATTGAGCTTAAATGAACTTGAAATTTTTATGTGACTTCACTCATATGTCAATAAAGACATGAGAGGAGAAAATGTGATTTTTCTGTATTTAATTTATTTATATAATTATTTTTGGTGGAAAATAAGGATTTCCAAGGAAAATTCAACAACATGACCAAGGGAAGGTTTCTGTCCTTAAGGAAATTATGGGACATTCCTAATGACCAGAGGACCACTTGGACCAATTTTGGTGATTTTTTGAATTATATTATTTTTATTATAATTATTTTAAGTTTTGGAGTATTAATTAATTTAAAAAATAAAATAAAGGTTGAAAAATGAAATTTATATTTTTCAAAAATCTCTCTGATATCAAGGAAATCAGAGAATCAATTTTTGCAATTTTCTGATTTTTCTATGATTTATTATAATTATTTTAGTGAAAATGCCAAAAAATGTATTTTTTTTAATTTTTAAATTATCTTAGGGCTTTAAAATTTAATATCTCATTAAATAGACCTAAGAAAAATATGGGGTTTGTTCCTAAGTGATTAAAATTCAAAATGTGACATTTTGGTGAATTTTATTATTTTTATGATTTTTATTATTTTTTAATTATTAAAATATTAAAATAATACAAAAAATCAACTTTTTTAGAAAATTGAAATTTTAATTTTCTTAAATTCCCCTAATATCAGAGAGTCTCCAAAACCAATTTGGTGAATTTTTGAAAGGTATTTTGAAAGTTATGAATTTTTAAAGTTCAAATTGCCTAAATGGCTTAATCAACCCATTTAAGTAGGGCTAACCAAGTCCAATCGACTTCAAATTTTTATGGTGGGTTCCTCTGATCCTAAAGGTCAGCGGAGAATCGATTTCAAGTCAATTTGATGTATGGTTAGCTCTAATTAATTAAGGAGCTATTTTGGGTGTTTAAGCCAATTAGGGTTATTTTAAATAAATTAATCCAAAACCTATTTTTCCTAGGGTCCTCTGGTCATAAGGGACATCACCAAATTTTCCTAGAATTTATTTCACAACATGCTAATTATTGGAATTAAAATACTTAAAACAGCAACATGAATTTGAAAAATCAATAACTTCTCATAGGATGGCTCTCGACTTTGGAAAATTCAGGGAATGTTCCCAAATTCAGAGGCTTCAAAAGCCCTATGGTCTCATGCCATGGTGAATTTCCTATATGCATGGAGAATTAAAACAATGCAGAGGGTAAATAAATCATTAAAAATAAAATACTTGATGAAATTAAATGATTTCTTTTCCACATTATTCTCCTCTGTTCACTGAGCAAGAGGGTATTTTTATTTTATTTTTCTGATTTTCCTACACAAAGTTATGGATTTTCCAAGTTCAGGGAATTAAATAAATAGAAAAATCCCTAATTTTCTATTTATCCGAGTCGGCGCCGCGTCATCCTCGGCATCTCCGAACGGCCACGCGGCGCGCTCCCATTCGACGCCGCCGCTCGAGTCAGCAGCCCGGGTCCCGCCTGTATCGTTCCGTCTCCTCATCCGGCGCGATCCTGGTCGTCCGTCCGCGCGTGTATTAAATGAACGGCATCCGTTCATCGTCCCCAAGCCTCCTAGCCCGAGAACCGTCCATCTTCTAGGCCGAAGATCTCACTCGATACTTGACCAAATCTAACGTTCTTATGCTCTATGGATTCGTTTCGAGAAGACGAACACATCCATACGGTTTATGTGGCATGAAATTGACTTGATGAAAATGGAGAATGTTTAGAAGCTCAGGAAGAAGAGTGAGGCCATACCTTTGCTCAGAGAAGTGTGGCTTCGATCCGAGGGTTGTTTCACCTTCGATCGGATCCCAACAAGCTCCAGCATGAAGTCTCCCGGTCTCGGTGAATCGTCTAGGTATGATTTCGACCACAGCCCGATCACAAAGCTTGGAGGCCGGAGCAACTGGGTGGCTCCGGAGATGGGGCTTTTGCCGTGGACACCTTCTCTCGGTCCGGTGAAGGTGTAGGACCAATCAATTTGAGGATCGATCCACCGTGAAGAAGTGTCCCGGTTTTCGGTGGAATTTCGAGCTCGAGAAATCGGGCTCTGCTGATGGGGATTGGGGCAGGAATTGTCACCGGGGATCAATTGCTCTAAGTATGGAGAGTGATCTCGGAACAATTTTGCGCGAGTTTCGCTAAGGTCTGGTTCAAGCACCTCTCATGGCCGAGAGGAGGTGGTGTTTAAATCAGAGAGGCCGGAGAGCCTCACGGGATGGCCAAGGGTTGGGATCAGCCGCTAGGTCAAGGGCAGAACAGACCATGGTGGCCATCTGGGCATGGGGCAGCTCAAGCAAGGTGGAATTCCAAAGTTTGGCTCCTCCCCAGTGTCTCGGCCATGGAGTTTTCCGGCGACCCAGTGGCTCGGCCGGCAGGCATGGGTCACCCTCGTGTCCAGTGGGTCGGGCTGAGGTTTAGTGCGATCAATCGCAGTTGGCCATGTGTAAAGGTGTTGAATCAAAGTAGAAGGGGGAAGGGATCATTTTAGCTTAATTTGGGTCAACCCATGATTTTGGGCTATGGTGCACCACTCCAAGGCCTCGGTTTTGGGCCGAAAAGGATCACTGGGTCAGCCAAGAGAAAATGGTGTGGTCTCCATCCATGATGAGGCGGCTAAGCATGGTTTAGTGTGCGACATGCTTAAGGTAAAAAAAGGCTTAAGAAGGATTAGGAAAGGGGTTCCTCCTTTCGCCATTAATGGCTTGATCACATGTCAAACCTTCCATGGCTTCATGTGGCTTGTCCATGGCTTCGCATGGTTCGTCTTTGGCTTCGGGAAAAGCTTGGTCAATTTCATGAAAATGGATTTTAGAAATTTTTGGTAATTTGATGGAAATTTGTATGAAGCTTGATTTGGAATGGTTTAATTGATGATTTTGAAACTTAGGGGTGATTTTGATTAAATGGATGATGAGGGGAAGTGCCATGTGGGCTTTGGATGAATTTGGGCTTTTGAATTTGAAGGAAGTGGGCTTTTAGAAAGGTTTAAGGGAAGTGGGCTTTTTGAATTTTAAAATGGATTTTAGGATGAAATTTTGGTAAAGGCTTGGGCCAAATAATTGTTGGGTTTAGCTCATAGATGTGTCATGAGTGACTTGGAGCAAATCGGGAGTGATTTGGGTTCGAATTGGGTTGAATTCGGGCTCCTTCGGTGAATGGGCCAATATAGGTCAAAGTGGGCTAATTTGGGCCAATGTTTGGCTAGGGTTGAAATTGATGTAAAATTAATGTTGGTAAATGTTTATGGGAGTGTTTCAAAGAGGTTTTGACTTTGGTCGGGCTTTGATTTTGGGGTTCGGGCTCATTCTGGGTTAGGTTTGGGTTTAGGTCAAAATTGGGCCTTTTAGCTTTGGGTTGAATTTGAGTGGGGTTTGGGTCTAAATGTTGGGCAAATCATGTTAGTGTTTTGTTTTTAGGGATGTTAAGGAAGGTTTAGAAAAGATTTGGGGTTAATTGGAGTCGAATTGGGTGAGTTTGGGTTATGTTCGGGTCATGGGTCCAAATTGGGCTTTAAGGCCAAAAGTGAAATTTGATCCAAATGTCAATCAAATTGGACTTAGATTTGGTCTAGATTGGTGTTGGGAATGTTGAATTGAAGTTTATAATTGAATTGGACCAAAATTTGGGTCAATTGAGTAGGCTTGGTTTAACATTGAGTTCACTTTGGGTTAAAATGGGTCAAATTGGGGGTTTTGACAAAAGTGGGGTAAATTGACAAAATTGGCCCATGGTGTAGTTGAACAAAATGAAATTGGGAATATTTGGGATTTTCTGGAATTTTCTGGGAATTTTCTGAATTTTTGGATTTTTGGGTCAAGAGGGGTATTTTGGGTATTTAGAGGGTATTGGAGGTATTCTTGGAATTTTTGATATTTTTGGCTATGGATGATCAATTTAAGTGGAGAGAAATGTTTAGGAATGATTTTGGAGAATTTTGGGTGATTTGGAAATTTTTGAGAAATTTGGGTAGTTTGGGCGGGTGTAGGGTCCCTGGGTCAAAAATCGAAAATTTAGAAAATCGAAGATCGGGTGAATGTAAGTGGAATAAAATCATTTTGGTTGAGCCATGAAGCCATATCAAGTCCACATGAGCCATGAAGGGACTCATTTGAGGTATCCACATTGTTGTTCCTAACCCTCTTAGCCAAGGGCTTAGGGGTTAAGGACCATCCATGTGAATCACCTACATGAGTCGGAGGTCAAGTTAGGTATAGTGTGTGTGAAAGTGTGTGTAAGTGTAGTGTATGGTGTAGTGTGCGTGTAAGTCAGCCCCTTCACTGCACTGTGCCACCTGAGTGTAGTCCTAAGGCCAAAGAGTCCTATAGAACTCATCCTTTAAACTTCCACATTCGATTTCAACCCTCTAGGTGATTAGGGGTCTACAATCAAGTTTGTGGAGTTTGCAGGGAGTTAAGAAGTGGTTTGAATTTCTAAAAGGTGGGTCCCAATTCTAGTCCTCTAAGATAGTCAAAGGAAAAGCCTAAGGCTAGATCCTATGTACTAAAAAGAAGAAGAGAAGACCTCATCAAAAATGAGGTCAACACTTGCAAATGTAATGGAGTTAAAAATGAAAATGTAATGAACTCTGTGTTAGATTGTTTAGTGATTTGGATTGAGATTGTGATGCTTATGTTGGATGTTTAAAGTTTAAGTCTTTAATATGTCTTCACCCTAAAAATTTTCAAATATTATATATAGCACTGCTTTTAACTGTTTCATGCTTGCTAGCTTAACTTTTTTATTAATACCAACATAGCTTTAGATGATTTCAGAATCCCAATGCAAAAATGTTAGTTTTCATTCTGTTTTACTTCTTACCTTTGCAAATTTATATGTAATGAAAAACTTAAGTTTGGGGGGGGGGGTAGAATATTAACTCTTATTTGTTCTCATTTAATATAGTTTCAAAAAAATTATTAACATAACTTTTAGTAGTTGAACCTAACTAGATAACTAATTTTTTGTTTTCATATAAATATCATAGTGTATTTGAATGAAAGTTTTTAGTGGTGAAGGTTAAATTTATGGGGTTAAGATATTTAGTATAAGAGGATTGAACTATAGTTGACTATTTAGAGTAAAGGAAGCTGTATTTTTGAAAAGTTATGGGACTTAGAGATTTATGTGAGAAGAAAAGATTGTGACTCTATAATGAATTATAAAGCTAATATATATTTATAAAGAAAGAGGTGTGTCAAGTTCCAACTTTAAAAAGAGGAGAGTGAAGTTCAAAATTTTTAAAGGCTATCCAAATATAGTAATCCTCACAAGAAAAGAAAAAATGAAAAAAAAGAGAGAAAGGATTGAAAAATAATCCCAAAAAAAAGAGAAAATATATGTGAGGAGAAGCTTGAGGAGATGCCTAATAAAAAATTGTCTTCACTTGAATCAAATTAAAGGAAGAGCTCTATTACATTTCTGAATTTGTATTTAAAGTATTAGCCTACATTCTAATAGAGTTTGCATGAACTTCTTTTACATATATTCCTTCAAAGCACCCTTAATGTGATAAATTATTGTTAATCTTGAAATGAATAGGAAACTAGAACTCTTAGACTTGACTACTAAATGTCTTATACCTGTAATTTTGACCTAAGTTAATGAATATTTTTCTTAGAATCTTACCATTATATTCATTTAAATAAAAAATTGTAGCATTCTTAAAGTGAACATTCACTACTATGAGTTATATTTGTATGTAGTAAAATGATTACTTAAGGACAAGTAATGGTTAAGTTTGGGGGATTCTGATGCACCAAAAATATGTTAGTTTTTCTATATATAAATTGTATCTATTTTTTGTGATATTACACTTTAAAGGAAGGTATTTTTAATGTTTTGCTGCAGGTATGATGATTTTAGGTGTTTGGAGTGAAAGAAAGTAAAAAGGAACGAATTTGGAGCAAAAAGAGACAAAATGAAGAATTCAGCCTACTGGCGCTGACGATGCCAAAATGGGTGTCGTTGACACTCAAATCTAGAGAGCATTGTAATTAATTCGGCAATAGGGTGACGACAGCGCCCTATCCAGCGTCGATAGTTCCCAAAGTGAGCGAAGTTCAAATTCAATGCATTTGGATGATTTTTGAAGAGTTGCTTGAGGAAACTCTTGGGGAAGTTGTTTTTAACTAATTTTAGACAGTTGTGGACACCCATTTGAAAAGGAGAGAGGAGGGAGAACATAAAGTGTGTTAGGGTTTTGGAGGGTTAGTGTAGAAGTGAGTAGAGTGTGTAGAAGTCTTATTTTGTGAGTGATTCTTCTCTAGAGAGTGTAGGAGAAGGAGGAAAGTGAGAGTTTGTTTCTTCCTTAACTATTCTAAAGAGGGAATTGAGTGTTGTTGTAAAGAGTGAAAAGGATTCAAAGGAACTTCAAGGAACTTGCTTGAGGAAGAAATTTAGATAATTTGTATTTACTTCTTGTGGTTTGTATGACTTTGCTTTTATGTATAAGATCCATGTTTTATTGTATCTTCCTCATTAATTCTGAGTAGTTTTCTTTGTCTTTATCCTTGCAATGTGATGTGGTGAAGTGGTGATGTGTATTTGATGTGCCATTTAAATGTTAGGAAATTGTAATGATTTTTCACTTTGTACTTCATTTACTTTTCGATCTGGTCAATTGAATTGTTAAAACTTATTGTGAAAAATTCAATCCAAAAGGACTAAGTGTTCTACAACAAAAGTGGAGAATTAATTCAATGTCCGTGAATGAGTTTGTTAGTTCATGGGTTGAGTGCAAATAAATAAGGAAATGTGTTTTGATGGGTGTCGAATTGGAGATTTTAGGGTAACAGGCTGAAATCTATAATTTGGTCCTAGTATTTGATAACTAAAACTACAGTTAGCCTTCAGATGAAGGTAAGTGGGGGCGCTGAATTGAGAGCCAATATCCTCCCAGCCTAACCATGGATTACTCTAAAGGGGGTAAAACATATAAATGCTTCTATTTGACACAATACAAAACTTTATCAATATATATCATTCACTCATCATAATATCATTGTAAGGGGAAATATTCTTTTCCATAATTAAATTTTTTAATGCAAAACTTAGTCTATGCCTGAACTTGTATTGTGAATTGAGTATTGTATTTTATTGCTAAACTATACTTTGAATTGTTCCAAACATCCTCGTGGGATCGATAACCAGGACTCCACTGTAACTCTGAATTACTTGAACGATACGTATACTTGTGTATATGAGTGGCTTTTTAATTATTAAATTGATCTTACTGTGAAACTGAATTGAAACTACCTTTTGAAAATTCACACTTTTAGCAGTACCCGGTCACATATGCAGAAAGCAACGTGGCATCAGAAGATATGTTGCAAATGCAGCGGGAACATCAGAAATTTCATTTTGATTTCAAAGAGTCTGTAAATAGCTGGTTCAATGATATTGAGTACACGATCGTAGAGATCAAGACTGAAATTAAGGAAATAAAGAAAGCAATAAATAAATGTGATGGGGAATCTATAAAGGCTAGAGGCATGGGAAGGACAAGGGAAGCGATTTCCCCAATTAGCGTAACAGAGAGCAAGAAGGGAAGATCAGAAGAGGAATTTGAAGATCTTCCAAAAGTGTAAATTAGATTATTTAGTGCAGCATATACACGATTCTTTAGAGACTTCTTGTGAGCCAAATAAAGGTTGAGTCCAATTTTAAATAGTAAAATCTAATAGAAGTTCCGAACACAACTGACATTTTTTATACGAAAGTACCTATTCTTTCTGAGGAAGCTGGGGAACACATGATGGAGATGACAACAATGGATGTTGCTAATGATGTTCCTGTGGAGGAAGACTTCCAGAAAGCAGTTATTATATATGAAAGTGACATCTCTGATAAGGTAGTTCCAACACCATCAGTTGAAGATCATCCAGTGATCGAGTTCCTTAACCGAAATCTCATTCTGGCACACATGCAACAAGTGATTGATGCATGTTTCAATAAATACACGGTGAGTTACTTAACTCTGATGTGCCACATACATGCTTAAACTTTTTGTTTTTTTCTCTCTCATATGAGTTCTCTAATTACATCTAACGAAACCTCTTTCATTTAAATGCACTGATGATATGTTAGTCAAAAAGGGTTTAATTCACATTGGTTGAAAGGAAATAGAAGCACTCTTGGACAGTGAAGAACATGTAGATATGTTTGCAATGATAAAGGAAAGAAAAACTTACCAATCACCAAACTCTTATAGGCCTTACCATCACGTATCTACAATACATTGGGTACACATTGTTGACCTCATTTTTGATGAGGTCTTTTGCTTCTCTCTTTAGTACTTAGGATCTAGCCTTAGGCATTTCCTTTGACTAATCTTAGAGGACTAGAAATGGAACCTACCACTTAGAAATTCAAACACCTCTTAACTCCTGCAAACCCCACAAGCTTGATTGTAGACCCATAATCACCTAGAGGGTTGAAATCGAAAGTGGAGGTTTAAAGGATGAGTGCCCTATAGGATTCTTTGGCCTTAGGACCACCCTGAGTAGCTTGGTCCGGTGAAGGTTGACTTACACACTCACTACACTCATACTCTACACTCCCACACACACAATCCAAATCCTAAAACCACACCCATACCCAACTTGACTCCTCGACTCATTTAGGTAATTCAGATGGATGGACCTTAACCCCTAAGCCCCTGGCTAAGAGGGTTAGGAACAACATAGTGAATGCTTCAAATGAGTCCTCTCATGGCTCATATAGGCTTAATATGGCTTCATGGCTCAATCAAAGTGATTCCATTTCACTCATATTTGATCAATCTTCTTTTTTTTCAAAATTTCAATTTTTGACAACGGGGACCCTACACCTATCAAACCTACCAAAAGCCCTTAAAATTGCCCAAAACCTCCAAAATTCCCAAATCACCCAAAATTCCCTAAAATTAACCTTGAATATTTCCTCACCAATCAAATTGATCATCCATAGCCAAAAATACCAAAGATTCCAAAAATACCCTCCAAATACCCAAAATGCCCCTCTTAGCCAAAAAGTCCAAAAATTCAGAAAATTCCCAGAAAATTCCAAAAAATCCCAAATATTCCCAATTTCATTTTATTCAACTACACCATGGGCTGATTTTGTCAATTTACCCCACTTTTTCCAAAACCCCCAATTTAGCCCATTCTTACCCCAAATGAACCCAATGTCAAACCAAACCTCCCCAATTGACCCCAATTTTGGTCCAATTCAATTCTGAACTTCAATTCAATACCCTCAATATCAACTTAGACCAAATACAAGTCCAATTTGATTGACATTTGGATTCAATTCCAATTTGGAGCCTAAAGCCCAATTTTGACCCATGACCTAAACTTGACCCAATTTGACCCAATTCAACTTCAATTGATCCCAAATCTTTCCCAAACCTTCATAACATCCCCACAAACAAAACACTAACATGAGTTGCCCAATTTTGGACCCAAACCCCACTCAAATTCAACCCAAAACTAAAAGGCCCAATTTTGACCTAAACCCAAACCTAACCCAAATAAGCCCAATTCCCAAAACCAAAACCCAACCAAAGTTGAAACCTCTTTGAAACACTACCATAAACATTTCCCAACATTAAATTTACATCAATTTCAACCCTAGCCCAACATTGACCCAAGTTAGCCCAATTTGACATACATTGGCCCATTTACCAAAGAAGCCCAAATCCAACCCAATTCAAACCCAAATCACTCCAAACTCATTTCAAATCACTCATGACATATCCCTAAACCAAACCCAACAATTATTTGGCCCAAACTTCTACAAAATTCCCATCCATGAATTCATTCTTAAACCTAAGCCTTCCTAAAATCCCATCAAAAATGATTTCAAAAGGCCCAAAATTCATCCAAAGCCCACATGACACTTCCCCTCATCATCCATTTAATCAAAATCACCCCTAAGTTTCAAAATCATCATTAAACCATTCCAAATCAAGCTTCATGAAAATTCTCCACCAAAGTACCAAAATTCCTAAATTCTACTTCCATGAAATCAAGCCAAGCCATCCTAAGCCATGAAGCCATGCATGAGCCACATGGAAGCCATGAGAGCCTCTTTACATGTCACCATGCCATTTTGGGCAAAAGAAGGAGACTCTTTCCTTAATCTCCTAAAGTCATTAGCCTTAACCATGATTCCCCTTAACCCAAATTTAATCTAAATATTCTTAGAAAGAGACCTCACCACCTTTGACCAACTGACCTAACTTAATCTCTCAACCTAAAACAAGGTCATGGGGAGGTGAACCCAACCCAAACACATGGGTTGACCCAAACCAAGCCAAAATGGCCTCTTCCCCATTCCATTCCAAGCCATCCCCTTTACACATGGCATGGCCCAATTGACTGCACAAACCTCCAGCCCTGACCCACTTGGATTTGAGGGTGACCCATGCCTGCCGGCCAACCACCTGGATCGCCGGAAAACACCACACCTGAGAGCTCACATGTGAGCCAACATTGAAATTCCCCCTTGCTGAGCTGCCCTAAGTCCAGTGGCTGCCATGGTTGTTCTTCCCTTCACCAGAGCAGTTGATCCCAACCCCTAACTCCCCCTGGGAGGCCCTCCAGCCTCTCCTATTTAAACCCCACCTCCTCTCGGCCAAGAGAGGTGCTGAAACAAACCTTAAGGAAACTCTGCCAAAATTGTTCTAGATTACTCCCCACACATAGAGAACTTGATCCCCATTGAAATCCCCCTGCCATTTCCTCTCTGTGAGCTCAATTTCAGAGTTGAAATCCAAGCCATAAACCAAGACACTTCTCCACAGTGAGCCAATCCCCAAATTGATTGGTCCTACACCTTCACCAGACCAAGAGAAGAGGTTTCTCCCTAAAAGCCCCTCTCCAGGCCAGCCATTGCTTCTAGCCTCCAAGCTTTGTGAACGGCTGTGGGCACTTTCATACCTAGACAATTCACCAGGCCAAGGGACTTCATTTGGAGCTTGCTTGGACCCAATCAAACGTGACACAACTCTCAGATCGAAGCTTCACTTCTCTGAGCAAAGCTATGAACTCACTCTTCTTCCCGAGCTTCCAGAGATTCTCAATTTAGTTTGGGTCAATTTCAATACATGTTTACCGTATGGATGTGTTTGTCTCTTCAAGACGAATCCATAGAGCATAAGAACTCAAAAATCCGTTGAGAATTGAGTGAGAAATTAGGGTTAGAAGGTTGACGGTCACGGGTTCACACCAGTCGTAGACGATGACCACGAGCCGTCGGATCGCGTGTGTATCGAGCGGACGGTCAGGATCACGCCGGACGGAGCAACAGGACATGAACCACGGGCCGCGTGGCATCCTAGTCAGATGGCGGCGCCGAATCAAAAGACGACGCGTGGAGCTTCGAAGACGTCGAGGTTGAGTCAGCGCCGCGTGGATAAGTAGGAAATTAGGATTTTTCTTATTTATTTAATTACCAGAACTTTGAAAATCCATAACTTTGTGTAGAAAAATCCTAAAAATAAAATAAAAAATACATTCTTGCTCAGTGAACAGAGGAGAATAATGTGGAAAAGAAATCATGTAATTTCATTAAGTATTTTATTTTTAATTATTTATTTACTCTCTGCACTATTTCAATTCTCCATGCATATAGGAAATTCACCATGGCTAGGGTTGTAAACGAGCCGAGCTTGAGCGAGCTCAGGCTTGGCTCGTGTTCGGCTCGTGTTCGAAATTAGCTCGGCTCGTGTTCGGCTCGTGTTCGAAATGGCTCGTGAAAGGTGTGTTCGTGTTCGGCTGGAATTAAATATTTTTGTTCGTGTTCGGCTCGTGTTCGGCTCGAAATTGGCTCGTTAAAATTAATTGGAAAAATATATGTCTAGCGCAGGATTCGAACCTGGACCAAATGAATGGAAACAAGAAGCATAACCACGTTACCACACAAGCAGTTATGATTTAAACTTAAATATAAATATATATAATATATTAATATATAAATAATATATATAATAAATTATTATATAAATAATTATATGATTATTTTTTTTATTTCGAGCCAATTCGAGCCGAACACGAGCGAACAAACAGTTGTTCGTGTTCGGCTCGTTAACATTTCGAGCTTAAAAATTTGTTCGTGTTTGGCTCGTTAGGCTTAATGAATGAGCCGAACACGAGCTACTTAACGAGCCGAACACGAGCTGTTCGCGAACAACGAGCCAAATTGCCAGCCCTAACCATGGCATGAGACCATAGGGCTTTTGAAGCCTCTGAACTTGGGAACATTCCCTGAATTTTCCAAGGTCAGAGGTCATCCCTATGAGAAGTTATTGATTTTTCAAATTCATGTTGATGTTTTGAGTATTTTAATTCCAATAATTAGCATGTTGAGAAATAAATTCTAGGAAAATTTGGTGATGTTTCTTATGACCAGAAGGACATATGAAAAATAATTTTTGAGCTAATTCATTCTGAACAACCTAATTGGCTTAAACCCCCAAAAGTGAGCTTTAATTAATCAGGGCTAACCATTCATCAAATTAACTTAAAAACAATTCTCCACTGTCTTTTAGGGATAGGAGAACATCACATAAAAATTTGAAAATAATTGGACTTGATTAACCCCACCAAATGGGTTGATTAAGCCTCTTAAGTAATAATGAATAAAATTAAACTTTAAAAATTTATAACTCACAAAATACTTTTAAAAAATTCACAAAATTGGTTTTGGAGCCTCTCTAATATCAGAGGAATTTAGGAAAATTAAAATTATAATTTTCTAAAAAAGTTGATTTTTATCAATATTTTAATAATTTTAATAATTAAAAAATAATGAAAATCATAAAAATATTAAAAATCACCAAAATGTCATATTTTGAATTCAAAATACTTAGGAACAAACTAAATATTTTTCTTAAGTCCCTAGGATAAGATATTGAATTTTAAAGGCTTAATGTAATTTTTAATATTAAAAATGTATTTTTTTAACCTTTTCACCAAAATAATTCTAATAAATCAAAGAAAAATTAGAAAATTATAAAAATTGGTTTCTGGTTTCTCTGATATCACAAAGATTTTTGAAAAATATAAAATTCATTTTTCAACCTTTATTTTATTTTTGAATTAATTAATACTCCAAAACTCAAAATAATTATAATAAATAAAATATAATTCAAAAAATCACCAAAATTGGTCCAAGTGGTCCTCTAGACATTAGGAACATCCAATAATTTTATTAAGGACAGAAACATTTCCTTGATCATGTTATTGAATTTTCCTTGAAAACCCCTATTTTCCATTAAAAATAATTACATAAATAAATTAAATACAGAAAAATCACATTTTCTCCTCTAATGCCTTAATTGACATGTAAGTGAGGTTACATAAAAATTTCAAGTTCATTTGAGCTTAATTTAGTGAGTTATAGAATTATTAAGCTTGAAGGGCAAAATGGTAATTAAAATTTCCAACATTTAATTAAAATTTTAGGATTAATCAAAAGGGAAGGGTAAAATATTTGATTTTAAACTGATTTTGGAAGATTGAAACTTAAATGGTTAAGGGTAGAAACCCACCAATCATTTTAAGAATAATTAAAGTAAACCTTAATTAATTAATTAATTAAATTTGGAAGATTAATGAAAAAATTGAAATTATAAAGTAGGGATATTATTTAAGAAGATGTTTATTCTTTAAATTAAAAATCACTAAATAAATAACTTCAATAATACTTAATTCTTAATTAAAAGATTAAAATAATAATCCAAATTAAAATTAAATTAAAATTAAATAAAGTAAATTAAATTAAATTAAATTAAATTAAAGTCAAATCAAATTAAATTAAATTAAACTAAATTATAAATTAAATTAAATTAAAATTAAATTAAAATTAAATTAAATTAAAATTAAATTAAATTAAATTAAATTAAAATAAAATAATATTTAAATTAAATTAAATTGAAATTAAATTAAAATAAAATTAAATTGAAATTAAATTAAATTGAAATTAAATTTAAATTAAGGTAAATTTAATTAAAATAAATTGAATTAAATTAAATTAAAATCATTTAATAACAAACCTAAATGAAATTATTAAGAATTAAACCTAAAATAACTTGAACACTATTACAAACTTAAACTAATTTTTTATAATTTAATCAAAATTAGAATTAAATCATTAAGTCTAAATCATCAAAATACTTAATAACTTGATTTGCCCTTTTAAAGCTCTTATTATTATAACTCTTAAATGAAACATCAAGTGAAGTGTTACCTCACTTATAGGATATTCAAATGTCCTAAGTTCACTGAGCGAAAAGAATAACATTTAAACTCCGGATGATTAATTCACTTGTATAATTAAATTCTCTTGGACTTAAAACGATCCTAGAAATATTGAAAAGATGTTTAAGACTTGTCTTAAGCACTTCCTCAATATGATAGGATGTTTATAAGAACAATTGAACTTAATTGTTCTTTGATGAAGAAAATCGTCCTTAAACCAAAACACAAGAACCTAGACGTCATAGGTGATGACTAGCTATAGTATTAGGACTTTGATAGTACTAACCAAAACCTTTCCCTTAGCTTTACCTAGGTACTTGATGAAACATTTAAATGCCTTAACATGTGTTTTAAGTGCGGCTTGGGATGACGGGAAGACCCTCCGATGTATGCTTTTAATTTACTTGCAATTTACTTACATACGCACTGTTACTTTACTTTTCTTGCATGATAAACAACTGTTGCATGAAAACCAAAACCTTTAGGATAGTCTCTGAATTGAAACCAAAACTAAATTAAAAGTCACTGCAAGATAAAAATCAACACCACAACATTTCAAAATATAAAAACAACTCAAAATTTAATCACAAACAGAACATAAAACTGCAATTGCAACTAAAATTAAAACGTCTCGTTGAATGATCGAGAATACCTCGGATGATGTAACCCACGTGTTGCTAACGGGATTTCCCACGGTCTAAATGAAAGTGTGGAACTCATTCAGTTGAGTTTAGCAAATTCATACGGACTAAGTGAATTCGATGAAAATAATGGTGTCGGGATGACGGAACAGTAGGATCTTAATCGGTTCTGTTCTAATAACTTTAAGATTTGTTTTAACTAAAACACTAAAAACACTTGGACTTTAAGATTCCTAAAACCAACTCTTCTCTTCTCTTTTGATTACAATCTTCTAAAAACTAAACCTCTGCAACAACAAGGAGCTTGGAGCACAGTGGGCAGCACGACCATCGTCATCAGCAAAACTCAGATCTACTTCAGGAAAACTTCCTTAGAATTAAATAACCAAGCCATAGGACTTCGAGGTAGTTTGCCTAGTGCAACATAAATCCTCAACTCTTCGTTAGGCATTTGCATGATCATGTCATGTAAATTAAGCCCTAACCGGTCTTAGGACTCTGAGGTAGTCGTTTGATACGACACAAACTCTCATATCTTCGAGGCTATTTGTATGATTTTATCATACAAATATAAGTCCAAATTAATTAAAATTGGCAAGATTAAAATCTCAGATAATATTAGGATTTTCTTAAACTCTAAGCCAAATAATAGGATAGTGTGGGAAGTTGCCAAGATTCTTCCTGGATCCTCAGCTTCTCCTACTCCTTTTCCTTTGGACTCATACAATAAACTGTTCCAAATTTGAGCTAATCCCTTTTGAAATTCCAAAATCCAATCTTGGAAACCTAAACTTTGAAATTCTTGAGAGCAAAACCACTGATCATTATCAAGAGTTTTCTTAAATGATTCACTTCATTTAAGATGTAATTAACTAAAGGGGCTTGCCCTTATAGGGAACTTTAAGAACCCAGATAATATAAACCCTGCTTAATTCATTTATATTAAGCAGGGGAACTTGTCGGCTTATAAAATTGGTTCGTAGACCAAACGGATGTCACAAATCTTCTAGTTTATTTAATCGAGCCCCATCGTCAAGCAGTGTGTTTGTCCTTCGAGATAGATACACGGTTTGTAATGTGGTGCTCGTTTATATAAACTATTTGGGATGTGAGATCGGTTTGATTTCATATCTTAAAATTTTCAAATTTAAAATCATTTTCAAAATCAAATACTACTTTTCAAATTATTTATTTAAATTAAATTAAAAATTCGCCGACAATTTCTGTAGGCGACCTCTTTTCAAAAATACAACACTCAACCTAAAAATATGCCGACAACTTCTGGCGACTCTGTTGGGGATTAGTTCCTCTCTCCATTTTAATCAAATAACTTTGCTTTCATAAATCAGTAGTGAGCCCATGCCCCTAGTAGACCAAACAACCATTCTTCCGTTGGAATACCCTGTTCATTTCTGTCTTGAACGAGTATAACCAACTCCTCTCGGATTTAGGAGCCACTGTTTAGACACCCCTAAACGGAGAGGTTCCGAGATCCTTTTACCTCTTTTTTGAGGTGGGGTGGACCCCCAATAGGTGTTAGTTTAGGAGCAGTCCTTCTAGTCGAGAAGTCTTGCATAAGACTTTCTCTTCCTTTCCAATTCTGAATCGGATTCCTTACCTTCCCTACACCTTTGAATATTCTGTTCCTAATCAACAAATCCTCTAATGAACGACTCTTTTAAACTATAACTCCTTTTTATAAATACATGAACAAAAATGTGTTCGGACTCTTTTCGATTCCTTTCTTTTCATCCCGATGAGAAGAAGCATAACTTGGGACTGACAATCGAAATCTACCTTGCAGAAAATGTCTGCCCCAAAGCTGATTTTCTCCTTCACCAATGGACTGGACTTCGCTGTTTACAAGTGACCCACAATTTTATATTATGATATTTTTAATTTAATTGCAACGACGCCAAAAACTTGACCCCGCTATATTATATGTATAGAATTGTAATTGTTTATGTTGTGGATGCTACGCAAGTATACGTATCGTATCAAGTAATACAGGGAAATAGAAAATTAAATAACAACTAATTTTAAAATAATAATAATAATTTTAAAATAGTATACGAAAATTTGGAATTCTAAATTTAAGCGCAATAAAGTAAACTAAGTATTTTAATTAGGTAACTTAACTAAGTAGAAAATTAATACGTATTGAAAGTGCAGGAAATTAAACTAATTGCTAAATAAGTCTTAACTATTCAGAAAAAGTATCTTTCCTCTTATTTAGAAATTTAAGTGATAGATAATTTTAAGGTATTGTGACAAATAGGAGCATTCCTATTCTTTACCCTTTGGTCCAGGTGTAAAGAATATTGACTAATCCTATGTTTGATTACTAAATTTGCGGCTAGGCTGGGAGGATACCGACTGCCACTTCAGAGCTCCCACGTTCCCCTCGCCTGAGGGCTAACATCTACACTTCGACTCTCAAACAATAGGACCGAATTGAATATTTTAGTCCGTCACACTAAAATGCTCGATTCTACGCCCGATGATATTATTTCCCTATTTATTTGCACCTTCCTTCCAAGGCTTTTGAATTCCCCGAATGTCCGATGTAATTTTTTACTATAGTTGATAATCAACAAATTTTAACAAATCAAATGGCCAGTTTGAAAGTAAATTAAGTTTTAAGTAAAAATTATCACAATTTAATAATATATATAAAAGTACTTCTGTTTTAAGTTCATCAAGTCACTTAATTTCATAACAGGGAGAAAGACTAATAAACTACTCAGAATGCATGGGAACTAAACTAAGCATGGATTTCATTTAAAGTTAAAAACAATAAATATAAATACTTATCTCGATTTATTCCCAAGCAGACTCCTCGCAGTTTCTTTGACTCTTCCTTCCAGTACAACAAGACTCACTAAAAACTCACTAACTCACTAAAGACTCACTAATTACACTAATTAAGACTCTAAAGACTGCTCACACATAAATAAAAGACTCTTAAGACACAAATTGACACACACACACAAAATAACACACACACAAAATAACACACACTTACAAAATAACACACTTCGAGGCTGAATTTCAGCCTCTATATATAGAGGTGAGCAAAGGATCAAGAGGTGTGTAAGCATCCCTTCAAAAAGTGTCCAGGTTCAATGTATCTGCGCCATTTGAACTAGCTCGCCGTCGGCGACGAACTACCTCGCTGTCGGCAAGGCTTCTAGAAGGTCTTCAAACCGCGCTATCTCGGCCGTCGGCGGGCTCGGGCTCGCTGTCGGCGAGACGATTATAAATCCTTCGAATTTTCTTCCTCGTACCCTCGCCGTCGGCGAGCTCGATCTCGCCGTCGGCGACTCGGCCTAAATTGCATTATTTTCTTCCTTTTTGCTCCAAACCCGCTCCTTTTTATGATTTTTGCTTTTATCACCTAAATTCTATATTCCTGCAACAAAATAAAGAAAATATCTTTCTTTAAAGTGCAATTTCATCAAAAAATAGGTATGAATTTCTTAATAAATTTTTCAGTGATCAACAAGGATGAGCTGCCCAACAATAGGATCATCCGTTTTGGACAAGGATTCGAGAACACAAATGTCAAGATCGCTGATGTTACCCTTTTCACACTTACAAACAAAGTATCTGAAATTGAAATACCTTTGATCGAGTTCAACCTCAAGTCAACTCAAGAGTTCCCTCCCCTGCAAAGGGTTCTAGCTGAGAAGAATACTATTGTTCGTAGAAGGACTGTTGTCTCTACCCCCACCAGTCTAGTCGTCTCTGCACCTACCCCGGCTTCCGCCAAACTAAAGGGGAAGGAAGTTCAAATTTGTAACGAACATGTTACCGTGGAGGGTACAGACTTCCGTGCAAAACCTTCTATTTTTGAAATTGGGTCCAGCTCAAGGGTTCCACCCCTAACACGGACTCAGAGAAGAAACAGAGGCAGAAAGATTGCCAGAAAGGCCAGAGCTATTGAAGTCGCTTTCTTAGAAGAAATCCCTGAGTATACCACACTACCTGAGTACATACCGTTGCCTGAATACACACCGCTTTTGGAAGGAAGTAGATTCCATCCCCTCTCCGCCGCAGCTGACGAGGAAAATGTCCGCAAGATTGCTTATACATTACCTCAACCCGCATACTATAGCGACATCATAAAGAAAAGGGCTAGGACTACCCCATTTGCCCGACTACAGACTGTGATAGAGAAGTTAGCAAAGAAAGAGAAATGTCCTGTATCAAAGATTTTAAGAAGAATTGGGCGGGTGCCAACCAAGTCCCGTCTTGGGCCACGAGTAGAACCCGTTAGCACCGAAGAGAAGCCGAATAAGAAGATGAAGGCCAGTCCACCTATTATTGTTTCAGGATTACAGATCAGGGAGGATAACACCTTCCAGCATTTAGCCGACAGACCATCCTGTCCTAGGCCTTCTGCTGCTAGAAGGATGGTATGGCGTCCTACTACTGGTCAATTAAGACCAAAATAACGACCAGAAAAGGAAAGTCTCATCAGAAGACTCGAGTCCGAAGAAAGTGCCATCGCAATGAAGGAGACTTCCAAGAAGGAAACCCAACGGTCATCGCGTGATAACTGCGAAACTGCACGAAAAAGACCATTGGAGGACGTTATGGAAAAGCTGAGAACTGACATTCAACGGTTAGCAAGAGAAAGGGAAGAAAAGTTTGGAGATGAAGTTCACTCGTCAGAGTTCATGGATGACTAATATGTGGAGATCAACATGGTTGAGACACGAGCATCGTCAACTTCGCAAGGTGCCCCAGCAGCTGCAGAGAGGGATGAACCGGAAGCATTAAGAGCACAAATTTGAGGAAAGGATGATACAATCTCTCAAATGGCAAAAATGATGGAAGAGATGGCTGCAGCTCTAGCCACTCTTCAGAGTCAGGTTCAACCCCAAAGAGAAACACCTCCAGAAGTTATTCATATTACAGACAGAGGAAAAGAGATTACATCCGTTAACGGAGACGATCAGCCAAAGAAAGACTCTACTCAGAATATGATTCCAGAGAAGGACATCAAGAACATGGTGAAACAGCAGGTGCGAGAAGCCTTAGCACACTCTAAGTGCGGAGCATCTATTCAGACTAGTAGACCTTACCCCAAAGAATTCGATGCAGTACAATACCCAAAAGGCTTCGTACCACCTATGTTCAAGACTTTTGATGGTACCGGAAATCCTCGACAGCATGTTGCACATTTTCGTGCCAGTTGTTGCAACGACGGTGGAAGTGACGCTTTGCTCTTCCGACAATTCGTCAGCAGCCTGTCAGGGATCGCCTTCGATTGGTATGCAGAGTTACCAAAAAGTTCGGTAAAGACATTTACAGAATTGGAAAATCTCTTCGTGAAACTGTTTGCCGGAGCTCAGCACCATATCACCATCGGTGACTTAGTGGTGGAGAAACAGAAACCAAATGAAACTTTAGTGGACTACATACTTCGATGGAGAAATCTAAGCATGAAGTGTGAGCCACAGCTACAAGAACAACATGCAGTCGGTATCCTGCTTAAAAGCATTCACGGCCCGATAACACTTCTCCTTAAGGGATTCACAATTAAGACTTTTGAGAAGTTGTTAAGCAAGGTGGGGAGCTTGCAAGAGGAAGCGAAACAATTAAGTTTCGTCGATAAAACAGAAAAATAGAAGCCTACGAAGACATTCGAAAAGAAGTCCGGGATCATCGCGGCAGTCGACAAAGGAAAACAACCAATGCAAATACAGCCGGAGCAACCGCAACCCAGCTATCAACCACAACCTCAACCCGGTTATCAACCAACCCAACAATATGAGCAACCGCCTCGCCCACAGCGCACAATAAAGGAGCTCATGAATAGAGAATATCCATTCAAGAACGAGGCAGTGCCAAAGATGTTCCGCAGTTTGATGAAGACTTCGGATTTTTGACTGCCAGAACCCAAGAAGCCAGAAGAAGTTAACAAGAAAGACCATCCCAACTACTGCCCTTACCGCCAGATGCTTGGACATAAGATAGAAGATTGCATTACCTTCAAGAGTTGGCTTGACAACAATCTCCGAAAGGGGAACATAACGATCCCAAAGGAATACATGAAAGAACCCCAAAAAGGAGGTTCTGTCAATGTTATTTCGACGGATCCCATTATTTCGATAGACCCTTACACAACTGATGATGGATGGAGTACCGCTTGGACGAAGTCATCGAAGAAAATTTTGGATTGCATCCAGGCCGCTTAGGCACGTACTTCAATTCAAAGTTTGAAACCTATCGAGCCGGCGCTATCGCTTGCAATTGAAAAACCACCCCAGGGAGAAAAGATCATAGAAAAGAAGGAGATCGAAGAAGAAGAGAAGACCGAGGCTCCTAAGGCTAGACTAGGGGCTGCTTATCCTAGGATGGTTGTTTTCGATTCGGGGGAAAAATTCCTCGAACCTCTGACTCTGTATGATTATTTGCTCACTCCGGCGGGATCTTATAATGATAAGAGTTATGGCGTTGGCTACGTTTTGACTGTTTCTAACTATTACGTAACTAATGACAACCAATCTAATCCGGATCTCGATTTCGATACCAATAACAATTCTCAAATCATACACAACCTCGACAATCATGATGACAAAGAAGACATTCATCAAGAAGGCTACGAAAGTTCAACAAGCAATGAATCTATTTGTGAATTCCAAGGAACTCCAATCACAATAAAGTTAGAGCCTTCAGATTCCGAAGCAACCCCAGAAGAACCTGTCATGCCAATTCAAAAGGAGACACCTGTAAATTCAGTACCAGACTCAGAAGAAATCACAAAAGTCAATTTAAGGAGCGGAAGGGTTCTACCTCTAAGAATGGGTCCAAAAGACAAAGGAAAGCAGGTGGTTGTTCAAGAAGAATCAACCCCAGCAGAAGAATTGCCTATTCGGGAAGAAACTGAGACACATGATAACAAAGTGGACTATAACGTGCTAGCCCATCTTAGGAAACTACCGACGAGCCGAGCATCTACGACGCTCTCATCTTATCAAAAGAGATGAGGGAAGCTCTGATCAAGGCCATACTTGACCCAGAGATTTGTTTAGCTCAGATGGCCAGGGATTCCTTAGACGAGGTTTGCTCGTTAAAGGAACAGTGAGGTGTTACCTTCACAGACAGTGATCTACTACTTGGGACAGCTGATCACAATCGACCATTGTACATTTCGATTACTAATCGGAAAATTTACACTCTCCGGAGTATTCGTGGATCCGGGAGCATCGATCAACATAATGAATCTTCGGACGCTAGCATACTTGGAAATTGATGCTCGCGAGCTTGAAGCGGACAAGATGTTACTAAGAGGATTCAACCAGAAAGGAGAAAGAGCACTTAGATCAATAACACTGTTAATGAAGACCGGTGACTTAGCAATGACAACCGCAAAATTCCATATAATTGATTCTGAAACATCGTTCAACGCGCTACTGGGCCGACCATGGATACATGAGAACCGGATGGTACCATCGTCTCTGCATCAGTGCATAAAATACTACGAAGGAGGAGAACAGTGCATTAAAGGTGATTTGCAACCTTTCTCCGTACATGAGATTGGAGTCCATGAAGATGCAGCTTACTACGCACCTCCGAAGAAGACGATCTTCTCCAGAAACACCGTGCCAAATGAAGAAAAAGAAATTCAAGACAATAAAGAACCTGAAGTTATAGTCCAACAGTCACTCACCACTCCCTTACGGTGAGATGGTGAAGGTTTCTCCAGAACTCGCATTCGAGGTCGAGGCCGGGGACGAGGTCATGGAAGAGACACTGGGACAGTTGGACAGAAAAAGCCGATGATCAACATTGATCGGGAAAACAACTCTGAGGAAGAAGAGGAAATCAAGAAAGAAGCAGCTACAATAAACTGGAAGAAACCACAATTCAAGATTTCTCTCGAAGATGGGAAAAACGAAGAATACAAATCGATGTACGAGAAGATTAACCACTATGTACACACTATGACCCTGACCCTGATCCAGTCTAATAAGATCGAGGGTATGATGGTCAAAGAAGTACGTGGCAGCGGCGCAAAGCCAATCAAATTTTACCGTGGCACTTCTTCTTCTAATACTGAAAATAATGTACAATTTGAAGATGTCGCTTTTTCCGAATTAATGGAATTACCTTTTGAGTGGTACTCTCTCTGTGTTCAAAATGTAATTCAGCGAGGTGTCTTACCTCAACAATGGATAAAAGGCCGAGCACAACACTTCGAAAAATTATGGAATAATGTCGGTCGGCCTCCCAATTCAAAACATGGTCTCGGATTCGGCACAGTAAGTTCAGTTGACGATACAGAATTTTGCTTGGTTGTCACTTGCAAACCTAATGAAGACTGTTTAGAAACTACAGAAGAGCTTGAAGATCTGCAAATTGGAGATGCTCCACCAGAATTTGAAGAAGAAATCAAATCCACAATAGATGAGTTAATGGAAGTTAACTTAGGTACTAGCGAAAAGCCTAGACCAACCTTTGTTAGCTCCTTACTCAATAAAGAAGATTTCGAAGAAATGATCAAGCTATAAATGGAATTCAAGGACTGTTTTGCTTGGAGTTACGACGAAATGCCAGGATTAGCTCCAGAAGTTGTAGTTCACAGGCTAGGATTGGATCCTACTTCCGTTCCAATCAGACAAGCTTCCAGAAGAATGCGTCTAGAAATTGAACAACAAGTAATAACTGAAGTTAAGAAGCTAATAGATGCTAAGTTTGTCCGTGAAGAACAATACCCTACTTGGCTAGCCAATGTGGTACCAGTCAGAAAGAAAAATGGTCAGATCAGAATCTGCGTAGATTTCAGAGACTTGAACAAAGCATGTTCGAAGGATAAATTTCCACTACCAATCCCAGAATTGATGATCGACATCGCTTTGACACATGAAATATTCTCTTTCATGGATGGATCTTCAGGATACAACCAGATAAAGATGGCACCAGAAGATGAAAAGCTCACAGCTTTCAGAACGCCGATCGGAGTATATTGCTACACAGTAATGCCATTCGGACTAAAGAACGCGGGAGCAACATACCAAAGAGCAATGACAAAGATTTTTGATGATCTCATTCACAACCAAGTTGAGTGCTTACGTGGATGATGTGGTCATCGAAAGCAAACGAAGGAAGATCACCTGTATGATTTGAGAATTGTCTTCGAGCGACTAAGGCAATACAACCTTAAGATGAATCCCATAAAATGCGCCTTCGACGTCACCTCCGGGAAATTATTAGGATTTGTTGTCCTACATCGCGGGATTGAAATTGATCCAGAAAAGATTAAAGCTATCTTAGAAATGCTGCCTCCCAAAACCTTAAAACAACTACGATCCTTTCAAGGGAAGCTGGCATATCTTCGACGCTTTATCTTGATCTTGTCAGGTAGGTGTCAACCCTTCTCGGCATTAGTTAAAAAGGATGCCAAATTCGTTTGGGAAGAGAAATGCCAACGGGCCTTCAAGGACATTAATTAATACTTAATGACACCTCCTGTCTTAGCAGCCCCAGTCTCAGGTAGACCGTTGATACTTTATACTGCGCTCTAGACGACTCCCTTGGAGCCCTGCGTCCCAGGTCAATGATGAGGGAAAAGAAAATACTCTCTACTACTTAAGCCGTCGTCTGATTCCGACGGAAGTAAAGTACCCTCCAATTGAGAAGCATTGTTTGGCCCTGATCTTCGCCGCACAGAAACTCAGGCATTACATGCTCTCTCATAAGGTCAACCTTATTTCGAAAGTTAATCCATTGCAATATTTGATGACCCGTCCAACACTTTCTGGCAGGCTTGCTAGGTGGTCAATGATACTATT
The DNA here is from genome assembly GCA_022702705.1 of Papilionanthe hookeriana x Papilionanthe teres. Taxonomy (NCBI): domain Eukaryota; kingdom Viridiplantae; phylum Streptophyta; class Magnoliopsida; order Asparagales; family Orchidaceae; genus Papilionanthe; species Papilionanthe hookeriana x Papilionanthe teres. Next base: position 174,166,545 of record CM040421.1, read on the forward strand.
GCAATTCGACATAACTTTTGTTCCTCTTCGTGCCGTTAAGGGACAAATCCCAGCAGATTTCCTTGCAGCACACCCTTTGCCGGCAGAATCGCCTCTCAATGACGACTTGCCAGATGAGCAGATAATGAACCTAGAAGACACTGATGATCGACGTTGGGAACTATACTTCGACGGAGCATCCTCAGCACAGAAAGACAAAGAATTGCAAACGATAGTGCCCGGTAAGGCAGGAATCGGACTAATCTTTATAACACCGGAGCAGGGGATGTTAAGATACTCCTACCATTTAACAGAGCCGTGCATGTTGACTTCATTTTTAATGAGGTCTTCTCTTCTTCTTTTTAGTGCTTAGGATCTAGCCTTAGGCTTTTCCTTTGACTATCTTAGAGGATTAGAATTGGGACCCACCATTTAAAAATTCAAACCACTTCTTAACTCCCTGCAAACTCCACAAACTTGACTGTAGACCCCTAATCACCTAGAGGGTTGAAATCAAATGTGGAAGTTTAAAGGATGAGTTCCTATAGGACTCTTTGGCCTTAGGACGCTTGCTCAGGTGGCTCGGTGCAGTGAAGGGCCGACTTACACACACAGTACACCTACACACTACACTTTCACACACATCCTAAAAACACACCCATACCTAACTTGACCTCCCGACTCATGAAGGTGATTCACATGGATGGTCCTTAACCCCTAAGCCCTTGGCGTAGGAGGTTAGGAACAACATAGTGGATGCCTCAAATGAGTCCCTTCATGGCTCATGTGGGCTTGATATGGCTTCATGGCTCAACCAAAATGATTTCATTCCACTTACATTTACCCAATCTTCAATTTTCTAAATTTTCAATTTTTGACCCCCGGGACCCTACACACGCCTAGCCTACCCAAAACCCTTGAAATTACCCAAAATTTTCAAAATTTCCAAATCACCCAAAATTCCTGAAAACCAATCCCAAACATTCCCACATTACTCAAATTGATCATTCATGGCCAAAAATACCAAAAATTCCAAAAATACCTCCCAATACCCTCCAAATACCCAAAATACCCCTCTTGACCCAAAAATCCAAAAATTCAGAAAATTCCCAGAAAATTCCCGAAAATCCCAAATATTCCCAATTTTATTTTGTTTAACTACACCATGGGACAATTTTGTCAATTTACCCCACTTTTGTCAAAATCCCCAATTTGATCCATTTTAACCCTAAGTGAACCCAATGTCAAGACAAACCTACCCAATTGACCCAAATTCTGGTCCAATTCAATTCTAAACTTCAATTTATCATTCCCAACATCAATCTAGACCAGATCCAAGTCCAATTTGATTGACATTTGAATCCAATTTCACTTTTGGCCTTAAAGCCCAATTTGGACCCATGACCCAAACCTAACCCAAACCAAACCAATTTAACTCCAATTAACCCCAAATCTTTTCTAAACCTTCCTTAACATCCCCACAAACAAAACACTAACATGATTTGCCCAAAATTTAGACCCAAACCCTACTCAAATTCAACCCAAAGCTAAAAGGCCCAATTTTGACCTAAACCCAAACCTAACCCAAATATGCCCAAACCCCAAAATCAAAACCCAACCAAAGCCAAAACCTCTTTGAAACACTTCCATAAAAATTTCCCAACATTTATTTTACATCAATTTCAACCCTAGCCCAACATTGGCCCAAGTTAGCCCAATTTGACCTACATTGGCCCATTTACCAAAGAGGTCCAAATCCAACCCAATTCATGCCCAAAACACTTCAAATTTGTTCCAAATCATTCATGAAACATTCCTAAATTAAATTCAACACTCATTGGACCGAATCCTTTACAAAATTCTCATCCTAAAATCCATTTTAAAATTCAAAAGCCCACTTCTCTAAACCATTTTAAAAGCCCATCTTCACTAAATTTCAAAGGCCCAAAATTCATTCAAAGTCCATATGACACTCTTCTTCATCATGCATTCAATTAAAATCATCCCTTAAGTCCTAAATCAATCATCAAATGGTTCCAAATCAAGCCATATGCCAAATCCCATCAAATCACCCCTAAATTACCAAAATTTCTAAAATCCATTTTCATGAAATTGACCAAGCTTTTCCCCAAGCCAAAGACAAGCCATGAAGCCACTCTTAAGCCACATGCAAGCCATGTGAGTTGCTCACATGTGACCTACCACATTGGGCAAAAGGAGGAGATCCTTTCCACATTCCCATAAGGTGATTAACCACTCCCATGATTCCCCTTAACCATGCTTATGCCTAATTGTGCTTAGATGGTGACTTGACCCTACTGATTATGCTGAACCAAATCAATTTCCCTTCAGCCTAAACCAAGCATTGGGTGGTGCACCTAGCCCAATCCATGCATTTGACCAATTTGAGCCAAAATGAGCCTTCTCCCATACCATTCTAATCCAAGCTTTTGACACATGGCATTTGCCAATTGCCTACACTAAGCCCCAGCCCTAACCCACCTGAACAAGATGGTGACCAGTGCCTGGCCGGCCAGCCACCAGGCCGCCGGAAAACACCACACCCGAGAGCTCACATGTGAGCCAACATTGAAATTCTCCCTTGCTGAGCTGCCCCATGCCCAGTGGCCACCATGGCTGTTCTTCTCCTCACTAGAGCAGCTGATCCCAAGCCCTAACTCCCCTGGGGAGGCCCTCCAGCCTCTCCTATTTAAACACCCCATCTCTTGGCCATGGGAGAGGTGCTGAACCAACCTTAAGGAAACTCTGCCAAAATCATTCCAGACCACTCTCTACACATAGAGCACTTGATCCCCACTGGATTCCAGCCCCAATTCCCTCTAGCTGAGCTCAATTTTGAGTTCAAACTTCAGCACAAAACCAGGACACTTCTTCACAGTGAGCCAATCCCCAAATTGATTGGTCATACACCTTCACCAGACCAAGGGAAGAAGTCCACCATTAAAATCCCCCTCTCCAAGCCACCCATTACTTCTAGCCTCCAAGCTTTGTGATCGGGCTTGGTCGAAATCATACCTAGACAATTCACCAGGCCAAGGGACTTCATCTGGAGCTTGCTTGGACCCAATCGAAGGTGACACAACCCTCAGATTGAAGCCACACTTCTCTGAGCAAAGGTATGAGCTAACTCTTTATCCTGAGCTTCTGGAGATTCTCCATTTCAAATTTCTTAATTTCAATGCATGATCACTGTATAGATGTATTCGTCTCTTCAAGACGAATCCATAAAGCACAAGAACACGAAAATCCGTTAAGTATTGAGTGAGATATTAAGGATTTAGTGTGGACGGTTCTCGGGCTAGGAGGCTTGGGGACGATGAACGGATGCTGTTCATTTAATACACGCGCTGACAGACGGCCAGGATCGCGTTGAATGAGGAGAGGGAAAGATACAGCGGGCCCCTGGAGCGCTGAGTCGGATGGCAGCGCCGAATCAGAAGACGACACGCGACGCTTCGGGGATGCCTAGGTTGAGTTGGTGCCGCGTGGATAAGTAGAAAAATAGGTTATTTTTCTATTTATTTAATTCCCTAAACTTCAAAAATGCATAACTTTGTGTAGGAAAATCAAAAAAATAAAATAAAAATACCATCTTGCTCAGTGAACAGAGGAGAATAATGTGGAAAAGAAATCATTTAATTTCATCAAGTATTTTATTTTTAATGATTTATTTACTCTCTGCATTGTTTTAATTCTCCATGCATATAGAAAATTCACCATGGCATGAGACCATAGGGCTTTTGAAGCCTCTGAAATTGGGAATATTCCCTGAATTTTCCAAGGTCAGAGGCCATCCCTATGAGAAGTTATTGATTTTTCAAATTCATGTTGCTGTTTTGAGTATTTTAATTCCAATAATTAGCATATTGTGAAATAAATTCTAGGAAAATTTGGTGATGTTTATTATGACCAGAGGAACCTAGAAAAAATAGGTTTTGAATTAATCCACTTGGAATAACCCTAATTGACTTAAACACCCAAAATAAGTCCTTAATTAATTAGCGCTAATCATACATCAAATTGATTTGAAATCAATTCTCCACTGACCTTTAGGATCAGAGGAACTCACCATAAAAATTTGAAGTCAATTGGACTTGGTTAGCCCTACTAAATGGGTTGATTAAGCCATTTAGCCAATTTAAACTTTAAAAATTCATAACTTTCAAAATACTTTTCAAAAATTCACCAAATTGGTTTTGGAGCCTCTCTGATATCAGGGGAATTTAAGAAAAATAAAATTGTAATTTTCTAAAAAAGTCGATTTTTTGCATTATTTTAATATTTTAACAATTAAAAAATAATAAAAATCACAAAAATAATAAAATTCTCCAAAATGTCACATTTTGAATTTTAATCACTTAGGAACAAACCCCATATTTTTCTTAAGTCTATATGATGAGATATTAAATTTTAAAGCCCTAAGGTAATTTTAAAATTAAAAAAAATGTATTTTTTACCATTTCCACTAAAATAATTCTAATAAATCAAAGAAAAATCAAAAAATTGTAAAAATTGATTCTCTAATTTTCTTGATATCAGAGAGATTTTTGAAAAATATAAAATTGAATTTTTAACCTTTATTTTATTTTTAAATTAATTAATACTCCAAAACTTAAAATAATTATAATAAAAATAATATAATTCAAAAAATCACCAAAATTGGTCCAAGTGCTTCTCTGGTCATTAGGAATGTCCCCTAATTTTCTTAAGGACAGAAACTTTCCCTTGGTCATGTTATTAAATTTCCCTTGGAAATCTCTATTTTTCACCAAAAATAATTATATAAATAAATTAAATACAGAAAAATCACATTTTCTCCTCTCATGTCTTTATTGTCATATGAGTGAAGTCACATAAAAATTTCAAGTTCATTTGAGTTCAATTTAGTGAGTTATGAAATTATTAAGCTTAAAGGGTAAAATGGTAATTAAAATTTTAACCCTTAATTAAAACTTTAGGTTTAATAAAAAATTAACAAGTAAAATATTTGATCCTAATCTGATTTGGATGATTGAAATTTAAATAATTAAAGGGTAGAAACCTACAAAACAATTTAAAAATAATTAAAGTAAACCTTAATTAAATAATTGATTAAATTTGGAAGAATAATAAAATTGAAATTATTAAAATAGGGATATTATTAGGAAGAGATTTGTTCTTTAATTTAAGAATCCCTAAATTAATCATCTCAATAATATTTAATTCCTAATTAAAATGATAATCCAAATTTTAGATTTAAAATGCTAAAAGACTTAATCATTAAATTAAATTAAAGTTAAATTATTTAAATTAAACCCTTTTAAAATTTCAATTAAATTAATACTTTAACAATTACAATTAAATCATCTTTAAAACATAAAAAATAAAATATTAAATTAAAATTAAAAATCAAATTAAATTAAAATTTAAATTAAATTAAATTAAATTAAATTAAATTAAATTAAATTAAATTAAATTAAATTAAATCAAATTAAATCAAATTAAATCAAATTAAATTAAAAATTAAATTAAATTAAATTAAATTAAATTAAATTAAATTAAATTAAATTAAATTAAATTGAATTAAATCAAATTAAATTAAATCAAATTAAATTAAATTAAATTAAATCATATCAAATCAAATTAAATTGAATTAAATTAAATTAAATAATAGAATCAAGTTAAAATTAAAATCAAATTAAATTAAATTAAAATTAAAACTAAACCAAATTAAATTAAATTAAAAGTTAAATTAAATTGAATTAAAAATAACATCATCTAAGACATAAAGAAATTCAAAAATAAATATGAAGCAACTTGAACACTATTCCAAATTTAAACCCAGTTAACTGAAATTAAATTAAATCACAAACCATTTGAACATCAATTTGCCCTCGAAAGCTTTTGTTGTAATAACTCCTAAACAGAACGTTAAATGAAATGTTACTTCCCTCATAGGATATTCAAATGTTCTAGTTCTCTGAGTAAGATAACAACAAAACTTGAATTCCCGGACGATTAATTCATTCATATAATTAAATTCATTTGGACTTAAAACAATTCTAGCAATATTGAAAAGATGTTTAAGATTCTTCTTAAGCACTTCCTCAATATGATAGGATATTTATAAGAACAATTGAACTTAATTGTTCTTTGATGAAGAAAATCGTCCTCGAAACTAAAACACAAGAACCTAGACGTCATAGGAAATGACTAGCTATAGGATTAGGAATTTGGTAGAAAACCATAACCCTTCCCTTAGCTTTACCTAGGAACTTGCTTAAATATTCTAAATTGTGTTTAAGTGCAGCTTGGGATGATGGGAAGACCCTCCAGGTACGCTTTTATTTTGTTGCAATTTATTTAATCGCATCGCACTTACTTTTCTTGCATGATAAACAATCGTTGCATGAAAACCCACACTTTTAGGATAGTCCCTAAAGCTGAAACCGAAACTAAATTAAAAGTCATTGCAAGATAAAATTCACCTCCACAACATTTCAAAATATAAAACAACTCAAAATTTAATCACAAACGGAACACTAAAGCTCGCAATTACAACTAAATTAAAACGTCTTGTTGGATGATCGGGAATACCTCGGATGATGTAACCTACGTGTTGCTAACGGGATTTCCCACGGTCTAAATGAAAGTGTGGAACTCATTCGAGTTGAGTTTAGCAAATTCATCCGGACTAAGTGAATCCGATAAAAATAATGATGCCCGAAGGATGGAACCGTGGGATCTTAACCGGTGTTGTTATAATCAACTTTAAGATTTATTTAATTAAAATATTAAAAAACACCTGGATTTTAAGATTTTCTCTAAACCAGAACACTTCTCTCATCTCCTAATTTATGACTTCTAAAACTAAACCTCTGCAACAACAAGGAGCTTGGAGCACGGTGGGCAGCACGGCCATCTTCGTCAGCAAAACAACTCTACATCAGTTAAACATTCCTAGAATTAAACAACAAAGCCATAGGATTTCGAGGTAGTTTGCCTAGTGCAACATAAATCCTCAACTCTTTGTTAGGCATTTGCATGATCAGGTCATGTAAATTAAGCCCTAACCGGTCTTAGGACTCCGAGGTAGTCGTTTGGTACGACATAAACCCTCACATCTTCAAGGCTATTTGTATAATTTTACCATACAAATATAAGTCCAAATTAATTAAAATTGGCAAGATCAAAACATTAAATAAACATCAGGGCCTTCCTAAATTCAAGCCAAACAATAAGTTAGTCGGGAAATTACCGAAGTTCGCTTCGAATTTGTGATTTCTCCTACCTTTCTTCCTTTAAATTCCCAAAACAAAATGTTCCAAATTTGATCCATTCCCTATTGAAATTCCAAAATTCAATCCCCTTTGAAATTCTTGAGAGCAGAATTACTGATTATTATCGAGAGTTTTCTTAGGTGATTCCCGTCACTTAAGATGTAATTAACTATAGGGGCTTGCCCTTATAGGGAATTTTAAGAACCCAGATAATATAAACCCTGCTTAATTTCTTTGTATTAAGCAGGGGAACTTGTCGGCTTATAAAATTGGTTCGCAGACCAAACGGATGTCATAAACCTTTCTAGTTTACCTAATCGAGCCCCATTATCAAGCAGTGTGTCTATTCTTCGGGATAGATACATGGTTTGTGGTGCGGTGCTCGTTTATGTAAACTATTCGGGATGTGAGATCAGTTTGATTTCATATCTTAAAATTTTCAAATTTAAAATCAAATACTACTTTTCAAATTATTTATTTAAATTAAATTAAAAAATTCGCCGACAATTTCTGTTAGGCGACCCCCTTTTCAAAATAAAACACACAACCTAAAAATAAGCCATACAGTGCACAAACAACGAGGCAGAATACGAGGCCCTCATAACAGGACTAGAACTGACCATTCAGATGGGAATAACAGACATCAACATCTATGGAGATTCTCAGTTGATCATTCAATAGGTCGCAGGACAATACAGAATCTTGAAGCCAAGACTCGAGCAATACTTTCAGTATGCCATGAAGCTGTTGGAACAAATTCCGAATGTAACAATCTACAAGATCCCCAGAAGAGAAAATGCTCTCGCGGACGCGTTAGCCCGCCTTGCAAAAGAATTTGCTTGCTTACAAGATGAGTCGAGTTGAAGTGTTAGTTCGGGGACGACGAGGTCCTATCACGGCTCGACATGGATATGATACAAAAATCGAAAAAGCGGAGGAATCGATTACGGCGATGACGGAAAACACAGAAGATTGGCGTCAACCGCTAATAGAATGCCTGCAAACAGGGAAATTACCAGACGATAAGTCATTAGCACATCAAATTAAGAAAAGAACTCTGTCTTACGCATTAATCAACAATACATTATACAGAAGGTCTTTTGATCAGATGTGGTTAAGATGCCTGAGCGGGTCCGAGGCTCGTGAAATTGTCAAAGAAGTGCATTCAGGACTTTGTGGCGCTCATCAGTCGGGCCCGAAAATGAAAATGAAAATTAAAAGACTAGGGTACTACTGGTCCTCAATGATGACCGACTGCATGAAGATTGCCAAAAGTTGTCACCAGTGCCAAGTACACGGAGTGGTTCTACACCAACCTCCAAACGTGCTACATCCGACAATTGCATCGTGGCCATTTGAGTGTTGGGGCACAGATATAGTGGGTCCGATAGAACCGCCTTCTTCAAGAGGACATCGCCGAGCAGATGTACCAGACCCGGAGAGTCTTGTTACGAAAGCAACCTCGGAGGGTGTCCCTACAGAGACTATCCCCGAGGAGTCGAGACATGCAGGAGAGCGTGCTGGGGTTGAGCCATACATCCCACAGTACGTTACCAGACACCGAGGACTTCAGATAATTCCAGAATATGAGCTGGAGAAAATGCATCTAGTTGAAAAGAAGACCTTTGAATACTTTGAAAGGATTGGAGGCAGAAGAATCAACATACTGGAAGGCCTCGAGCTACATAAAGGTGTATTCTCAGAATACAAGCAACAACAGATTATGAAATGCATTCTAGAACTTCAGAAGATGGGTCGAGCAGGCTGTTTGCGAGAAAAGACTTATTCAGAACCTCGGAAGTGGATTCCAGGGAAAGGAAGAGTCACAATACAATGCGGGTGTTGCTATAACTTCGCAGAAGACAGAAAAGGGAATCCGGCAAGAATACTCCGTCATGGTGAGGTGGATCCCATGCCAAGAATCATTAAAAGAATGGTGAAAAGAATGATAACGTGGAGGGTACTGCCAGCAGACTGTATACCCAACAGTTGCATCATCAACATCTATCAGAAGGGCGGCTGCATACCTCCACACATAGACCACCACGACTTTGTCGGACCTTTCGCACGAGCTTCGTTCGTCAACCAGATACAATATCATGTTCGGATCTGACCTCCGGATAGCAGGCCCGGGCAAGTTCCGAGGGCCAGTGGAGATACCACTTCCGGTAGGTTCCGTCATGATACTACAAGGAAATGGAGCGGATATCGCAAAACATTGCATACCGGGAGTACCGGTGGAGCGGATCTCTGTCACCTTTAGAAGAATGGACGCCAGGAAGGCACCATACCATTTCCAACCAGATCCAGAATTGGAGAGTCTCCCGACCATACGAGTCGTGAGTTACATGGGAGATATCACACCTCCAAAGCACATCCATGCGGCATTCCTGCCAAGGGTGGCTTGGAAGGTGATGTTATTGACCATGTACCTTACTATTCAGACATGGATTTAACAGATACTTTGGGATGGATCAACGAGAATCATACATAGTCCGTTTTGAGTCATGGATTGAATGAAGAATATTTCAGATCGAGTTGTATAATGTATCTTCAACAAGATTGGAATGAAAGTGACCATGTCACATTTTGCCTTCACCTCTTTTGTGCAAATTGACTGGGAAACGCCATTAAAGTTAAATGAACTTCGAACAAAGAAAAAAAAGAAGAGGAAAATAGATAAGAACTCTCTTTCATAAAAATTCAAACATTAAAAAGAATTTCAAATCCACATGAACTTCTACAATCATTCTCTGCACTTTACAATATGTTCAATCTCTGCATTCATAAATCTCAGCAATCTCAGCATTCGGGATAGGCTTCCGCCCTACTCCCATCTCAGCAATCTTAGCATTCGGGATAGGCTTCCGCTCAGCAATCTCAGCATTCGGGATAGGCTTCCGCCCTACTCCCATCTCAGCAATCTCAACATTCGGGATAGGCTTCCGCCCTACTCCCATCTCAGCGATTCTCAGCATTCGGGATAGGCTTCCGCCCTACTCCCATCCCAGCAATTCTCAGCATTCGGGATAGGCTTCCACCCTACTCCCTACTAAGAGATTCTCAGCACTCGGCATAGGCACAGTCCTACTCCTTTCTTAGCAATCTCAAAATTTGATCCTCTCAGCAAGAAATTGAAATCAAAGCACTTTGCATTTCGGATAGGCTTTGTCCTATTCTTCCTCAGCATTTGGAATAGGTTCAGTCCTGCTTCCTTCTCAACATACAAATGCATTCGGGTAGGCTTCCACCCTACTCTTTTCTCCACATAAAATCAAAATTGAAACTTAAATCAAAATTCAAACTCAAAAATGAAAACTTGAACCAAAAAATGAAATGAATCTAAGATCCAATCTTTTAAAATCTTGTGATCTGAAATTCACCTCCTTCTTCCCCAGCGAGAGTTCTGGAATCTTCAGTCTTGGAAATATACCTGAAACTCTCCAGCGGAAATTCTTCTACTTCGTCCTAAGTTTGTCACTTGGACATCTGTGTTGGTTTTGTTGATCTCTTCGGTCAACGCCAATACGCGCGGTATGCTTGGTTAGCACACCACACCTATTGGGGGTCCATTTGTTGACCTCATTTTTGATGAGGTCTTTTGCTTCTCTCTTTAGTACTTAGGATCTAGCCTTAGGCATTTCCTTTGACTAATCTTAGAGGACTAGAAATGGAACCTACCACTTAGAAATTCAAACACCTCTTAACTCCCTGCAAACCCCACAAGCTTGATTGTAGACCCATAATCACCTAGAGGGTTGAAATCAAAAGTGGAGGTTTAAAGGATGAGTGCCCTATAGGACTCTTTGGCCTTAGGACCACCCTGAGTAGCTTGGTCTGGTGAAGGTTGACTTACACACTCACTACACTCATACTCTACACTCCCACACACACAATCCAAATCCTAAAACCACACCCATACCCAACTTGACTCCTCGACTCATTTAGGTAATTCAGATGGATGGACCTTAACCCCTAAGCCCCTGGCTAAGAGGGTTAGGAACAACATAGTGAATGCTTCAAATGAGTCCTCTCATGGCTCATATAGGATTAATATGGCTTCATGGCTCAATCAAAGTGATTCCATTTCACTCATATTTGATCAATCTTCTTTTTTTCAAAATTTCAATTTTTGACAACGGGGACCCTACACCTATCAAACCTACCAAAAGCCCTTAAAATTGCCCAAATCCTCCAAAATTCCCAAATCACCCAAAATTCCCCAAAATTAACCTTAAAAATTTCCTCACCAATCAAATTGATCATCCATAGCAAAAAATACCAAAGATTCCAAAAATACCCTCCAAATACCCAAAATGCCCCTCTTAGCCAAAAAGTCAAAAAATTCAGAAAATTCCCAGAAAATTCCAGAAAATACCAAATATTCCCAATTTCATTTTATTCAACTACACCATGGGCTAATTTTCTCAATTTACCCCACTTTTTCCAAAGCCCCCAATTTAGCCCATTCTTAACCCAAATGAACCCAATGTCAAACCAAACCTCCCCAATTGAACCCAATTTTGGTCCAGTCCAATTCTGAACTTCAATTCAATACCCCCAATATCAACGTAGACCAAATACAAGTCCAATTTGATTGACATTTGGATTCAATTCCAATTTGGAGCCTAAAGCCCAATTTTGACCCATGACCTAAACTTGACCCAATTTGACCCAATTCAACTCCAATTGATCCCAAATCTTTCCCAAACCTTCATAACATCCCCAAAAACAAAACACTAACATGATTTGTCCAAAATTTGGACCCAAACCCCACTCAAATTCAACCCAGAACTAAAAGGCCCAATTTTGACCTAAACCCAAACCTAACCCAAATAAGCCCAAATCCCAAAACCAAAACCCAACCAAAGTTGAAACCTCTTTGAAACACTCCCATAAACATTTTCCAACATTAACTTTACATCAATTTCAACCCTAGCCCAACATTGGCCCAAGTTAGCCCAATTTGACCTACATTGGCCCATTTACCAAAGAAGCCCAAATCCAACCTAATTCAAACCCAAATCACTCCAAACTCATTTCAAATCACTCATGACATATCCCTAAACCAAACCCAACAATTATTTGGCCCAAACTTCTACAAAATTCCCATCCATGAATTGATTCTTAAACCTAAAGGCCCATCCCCTTTAGCCTTCCTAAAAGCCCATCAAAAATGATTTCAAAAGGCCCAAAATTCATCCAAAGCCCACATGACACTTCCCCTCATCATCCATTTAATCAAAATCACCCCTAAGTTTCAAAATCATCATCAAACCATTCCAAATCAAGCTTCATGAAAATTCTCCACCAAAGTACCAAAATTCCTAAATTCTACTTCCATGAAATCAAGCCAAGCCATCCTAAGCCATAGGTAAGCCATGAAGCCATGCATGAGCCACATGGAAGCCATGAGAGCCTCTTTACATGTCACCATGCCATTTTGGGCAAAAGAAGGAGACTCTTTCCTTAATCTCATAAAGTCATTAGCCTTAACCATGATTCCCCTTAACCCAAATTTAATCTAAATATTCTTAGAAAGAGACCTCACCACCTTTGACCAGTGACCTAACTTATTCTCTCGGCCTAAAACCGAGTCATGGGGAGGTGAACCTAACCCAAACACATGGGTTGACCCAAACCAAGCCAAAATGGCCTCTTCCCCATTCCATTCCAAGCCATCCCCTTTACACATGGCAAGGCCCAATTGACTGTACAAACCTCCAGCCCCGACCCACACGGACCTGAGGGTGACCCATGCCTGCCGGCCAGCCACCTGGATCGCCGGAAAACACCACACCCGAGAGCTCACATGTGAGCCAACATTGAAATTCCCCCTTGCCGAGCCGCCCCAAGTCCAGGTGGCTGCCATGGCTGCATTCTTCCCTTCACCGGAGCAAGCGATCCCGACCCCTAACTCCCCCGGGAGGCCCTCCAGCCTCTCCTGGCTTAAACCCCACCTCCTCTCGGCCAAGAGAGGTGCTCGAAACAAACCTTAAGGAAACTCGCCAAAATTGTTCCAGATTACTCCCCACACATAGAAAACTTGATCCCCATTGAAATCCCCCTGCCATTTCCTCTCTGTGAGCTCAATTTCAGAGTTGAAATCCAAGCCCAAAACCAGGACACTTCTCCACAGTGAGCCAATCCCCAAATTGATTTGTCCTACACCTTCACCAGACCAAGAGATAAGGTTTCCCCCTAAAAGCCCCCTCTCCAGGCCAGCCATTGCTTCTAGCCTCCAAGCTTTGTGATCGGCTGTGGGCACTTTCATACCTAGACAATTCACCAGGCCAAGGGACTTCATCTGGAGCTTTCTTGGATCTAATCGAACGTTACACAACTCTCAGATCGAAGCTTCACTTCTCTGAGCAAAGGTATGGACTCACTCTTCTTCCCGAGCTTCCAGAGATTCTCAATTTAGTTTGGGTCAATTTCAATACATGTTTACCATATGGATGTGTTCGTCTCTTCAAGACGAATCCATAGAGCATAAGAACTCGAAAATCCGTTGAGAATCGAGTGAGAAATTAGGGTTAGAAGGTTGACGGTCACGGGTTCACACCAGTCGTAGACGATGACCAGGAGCCGTCGGATCGCGTGTGTACGGAGCAACGGGACATGAACCACGGGCCGCGTGGCATCCCAGTTAGATGGCGGCGCAGAATCAAAAGACGACACGTGGAGCTTCGGAGACGCCGAGGTTGAGTCAGTGCCGCGTAGATAAGTAGGAAATTAGGATTTTTCTTATTTATTTAATTACCAGAACTTTGAAAATCCATAACTTTGTGTAGAAAAATTCTAAAAATAAAATAAAAATACCCTCTTGCTCGGTGAACAGAGGAGAATAATGTGGAAAAGAAATCATGTAATTTCATTAATTATTTTATTTTTAATTATTTGTTTACTCCCTGCACTATTTCAATTCTCCATGCATATAGGAAATTTACAATGGCATGAGACCATAGGGCTTTTGAAGCCTCTGAACTTGGGAACATTCCCTGAATTTTTCAAGGTCGGAGGCCATCCCTATGAGAAGTTATTAATTTTTCAAATTCATGTTGCTATTTTGAGTATTTTAATTCCAATAATTAGCATGTTGAGAAATAAATTCTAGGAAAATTTGGTGATGTTTCTTATGACCAGAAGGACTTAGGAAAAATAATTTTTGAGCTAATTCATTCTGAACAACCCTAATTGGCTTAAACACCCAAAAGTGAACTTTAATTAATCAGGGCTAACCATTCATCAAATTAACTTAAAAACAATTCTTCACTATCTTTTAGGGATAGGAGAACACCACATAAAAATTTAAAAACAATTGGACTTGATTAACCCCACAAAATGGGTTGATTAAGCCTCTTAAGTAATAATGAATAAAATTAAACTTTAAAAATTTATAACTCACAAAATACTTTTCAAAAATTCACAAAATTAGTTTTGGAGCATCTCTGATATCAGAGGAATTTAGGAAAATTAAAATTATAATTTTCTAAAAAAGTTGATTTTTATCAATATTTTAATAATTTTAATAATTAAAAAATAATGAAAATCATAAAAATATTAAAAATCACCAAAATGTCATATTTTGAATTCAAAACACTAAGGAACAAACTAAATATTTTTCTTAAGTCCCTAGGATAAAATATTGAATTTTAAAGGCTTAATGTAATTTTTAATATTAAAAATGTATTTTTTTTAACCTTTTCACTAAAATAATTCTAATAAATCAAAGAAAAATCAAAAAAATTATAAAAATTGGTTTCTAGTTTCTTTGATATCACAAAGATTTTTGAAAAATATAAAATTCATTTTTCAACCTTTATTTTATTTTTAATTTAATTAACACTCCAAAACTCAAAATAATTATAATAAATAAAATATAATTCAAAAAATCACCAAAATTGGTCCAAGTGGTCCTCTAGTCATTAGAAACATCCCATAATTTTATTAAGGACAGAAACATTTCCTTGGTCAAGTTATTGAATTTTCCTTAAAAACCTCTATTTTCCATTAAAAATAATTACATAAATAAATTAAATACAGAAAAATCACATTTTCTCCTCTAATGCCTTAATTGACATGTAAGTGAGGTCACATAAAAATTTCAAGTTCATTTGAGCTTAATTTAGTGATTTATAGAATTATTAAGCTTGAAGGGCAAAATGGTAATTAAAATTTCCAACCTTTAATTAAAATTTTAGGATTAATCAAAAGGGAAGGGTAAAATATTTGATTTTAAACTGATTTTGGATGATTGGAACTTAAATGGTTAAGGGTAGAAACCCACCAATCATTTTAAGAATGATTAAAGTAAACCTTAATTAATTAATTAATTAAATTTGGAAGATTAATGAAAAAATTGAAATTATAAAGTAGGGATATTATTTAAGAAGATGTTTATTCTTTAATTTAAAAATCCCTAAATAAATCACTTCAATAATACTTAATTCTTAATTAAAAGATTAAAATAATAATCCAAATTAAAATTAAATTAAAATTAAATTAAAGTAAATTAAATTAAATTAAATTAAATTAAAGTCAAGTCAAATCAAATTAAATTAAATTAAACTAAATTATAAATTAAATTAAATTAAAATTAAATTAAATTAAAATTAAATTAAATTAAAATTAAATTAAATTAAATTAAATTAAATTAAATTAAATTAAAATAAAATAAAATTGAAATTAAATTAAAATAAAATTAAATTTAAATTAAATTAAATTGAAATTAAATTTAAATTAAGGTAAATTAAATTAAATTAAATTAAATTAAATTAAATTAAATTAAATTAAATTAAATTAAATTAAAATCATTTAATAACAAACCTAAATGAAATTATTAAGAATTAAACCTAAAATAACTTGAACACTATTCCAAACTTAAACTAATTTTTTATAATTTAATCAAAATTAGAATTAAATCATGAAGTCTAAATCATCAAAATACTTAATAACTTGATTTGCCCTTTTAAAGCTCTTATTATTATAACTCTTAAATGAAACATGAAGTGAAGTGTTACCTCACTTATAGGATATTCAAATGTCCTAAGTTCACTGAGCAAAAGAATAACATTTAAACTCTCGAATGATTAATTCACTTGTATAAGTAAATTCTCTTGGACTTAAAACGATCCTAGAAATATTGAAAAGATGTTTAAGACCTGTCTTAAGCACTTCCTCAATATGATAGGATGTTTATAAGAACAATTGAACTTAATTGTTCTTTGATGAAGAAAATCGTCCTTAAACCAAAACACAAGAACCTAGACGCCATAGGAGATGACTAGCTATAGGATTAGGACTTTAATAGACAACAAAAACCTTTCCCTTAGCTTTACCTAGGTACTTGATGAAACATTTAAATGCCTTAACATGTGTTCTAAGTGCAGCTTGGGATGACGGGAAGACCCTCCAGGTACGCTTTTAATTTACTGCAATTTACTTACATGCACTGTTACTTTACTTTTCTTGCATGATAAACAACTGTTGCATGATAAACAACTGTTGCATGAAAACCAAAACCTTTAGGATAGTCTCTGAATTGAAACCAAAACTAAATTAAAAGTCACTACAAGATAAAAATCAACACCACAACATTTCAAAATATAAAAACAACTCAAAATTTAATCACAAACAGAACATAAAACTGCAATTGCAACTAAAATTAAAACGTCTCGTTGAATGATTGGGAATACCTCGGATGATGTAACCCACGTGTTGCTAACGGGATTTCCCACGGTCTAAATGAAAGTGTGGAACTCATTCAGTTCAGTTTAGCAAATTCATCTGGACTAAGTGAATTTAATGAAAATAACGGTGCCGGGATGACGAAACCGTGGGATCTTAATCGGTTCTGTTCTAATAACTTTAAGATTTATTTTAACTAAAACACTAAAAAAACTTGGACTTTAAGATTCCTAAAACCAAACTGTTCTCTTCTCTTTTGATTATAATCTTCTAAAACTAAACCTTTGCAACAACAAGGAGCTTGGAGCACAGTGGGCAGCACGACCATCGTCATCAGTAAAACTCAGATCTACTTCAGCAAAACTTCCTTAGAATTAAATAAGCAAGCCATAGGACTTCGAGGTAGTTTGCCTAGTGCAACATAAATCCTCAACTCTTCGTTAGGCATTTGCATGATCATGTCATGTAAATTAAGCCCTAACCGGTCTTAGGACTCCGAGGTAGTCGTTTGATACGACACAAGCCCTCATATCTTCGAGGCTATTTGTATGATTTTATCATACAAATATAAGTCCAAATTAATTAAAATTGGCAAGATTGAAATCTCAGATAATATTAGGATTTTTTTAAACTCTAAGCCAAATAATAGGATAGTGTGGGAAGTTGCCAAGATTCTTCCTGGATCCTCGGCTTCTCCTACTCCTCTTCCTTTGGACTCCTACAATAAAGCTGTTCCAAATTTGAGCTAATCCCTTTTGAAATTCCAAATCCAATCTTGGAAACCTAAACTTTGAAATTCTTGAGAGCAAAACCACTGATCAGTATCGAGAGTTTTCTTAAATGATTCACTTCATTTAAGATGTAATTAACTATAGGGGCTTGCCCTTATAGGGAACTTTAAGAACCCAGGTAATATAAACCCTACTCATTCATTTATATTAAGCAGGGGAACTTGTTGGCTTATAAAATTGGTTCGTAGACCAAACGAATGTCACAAATCTTCTAGTTTATTTAATCGAGCCCCATCGTCAAGAATTTTGTATGTCCTTCGAGATAGATACACGGTTTGTGATGTGGTGCTCGTTTGTATAAACTATTTGGGATGTGAGATCGGTTTGATTTCATATCTTAAAATTTTCAAATTTAAAATCATTTTCAAAATCAAATACTACTTTTCAATTTATTTATTTAAATTAAATTAAAAATTCGCCGACAATTTCTGTAGGCGACCTCTTTTCAAAAATACAACACTCAATCTAAAAATATGCTGACACACATCCAACTTCCTATCGCTTCATATAAACTACGATAAAACTTGCAAAGTGTGTGTAGAGGCCACCCAATGAAGGGGCTTGTTGGTCATCTCACAATTGATACCGTAGATAGTGCATAATTTATTTTGATTCCAATAAATCATAAGACATTGGACTCTACTTGTGTGGAATCTGAAGACCCGCAAATGGAACTTCTTTGATTCATTGCCAAATAAAATTCATGTTGCTGTCAACCGTAAATTGTAAGCAAATTGAACCTCAAATCACATATTCTTTAAGCAATTATTTCATTGTTTGTCCTGTCACAGATTGAAATTAACATAGTTATTTCCAGATTAAACATCTAGTGGAGGACAACAGAGAAGTCTTCCCATCTGACCCGACAAAATGGTGATTACCACAATGGGAAGCCATCCTAGACAGTCTAATAACATTGATTGCAGTCTTTTTTATGTAAATATATGGAAAAAATTGTACAAAGAGATAAGTTGGATTGGAAGAATAAGTTGAATTTGCAGGCTGATATGGCGTGATTTAGGGCATAACTTACATACGAGATTTGTAGATTTACATTAACAAGACAATAAATTTATGTATGTAACTATATATTTGGGTAAATCTGTGTGAATTTGTGTTCTTTGGCACTGAATTTAGTGAATTACCGATAAACATGAGCAGAAATAATTTCCCTTTAATAACCTTCATACAAATAATAACTTCCCCTTGGTAACCTCCACAGAATATTAAAATAGCATAAAGATAACCTGGAAATAAATAAATATCTTGTGTTTCAGCTGATTCTATGAGAAATATGGAAATAACCCAGAAATAAGTTGAAAATAACTCATAAACATTGTGGAGTATGCGGGGGTACAACGGATTATTTCACGTGTTCTAGTGTAAGCAATGAAAAATCACATAAAAATAACAAAATCAAAACTTCCCCTTAAATTAACTAATAATAACCTATCAATAACTCATAAATAGCCCACGGTTCTAGTGATTAACTCATAAATAAGTGGGGATAACATAAAGTTAACCTTTACATAATTTGTTATTAAGTCATAAATAATCGACAGATATTGCTGTTGTTAATGCAAAGTAAAGGGGGAGGTTATTACGGGGGTACTGAGTTGTTTATTTCTGGGATACTGAGAGTGTATTGTGGAGTTATTTGGGGTGTGCTTGTGGTGTTACAGTGGAGTTTATTACGGGTGTACTTGGGGTTCGTTGCGTGGGTAAAGCGGTGTTTCCATGGGGTTGCAGCGAGGATTATTTTGTGAGTACTGAGGGATACTGGGCGGTTATTCTGGGTGTGCTTGCAGAGTTACGGAGAAGTTTATTATGGGAATACTAACTCTCACACTAGAGTTCCCTCTTCTCCCTCCACCTGGGGGCTAACATCTCATAAAAAAGTTTAAAACATCAAACCAAATTAGGGGCTTTAGCCTGTCACTCTAAAGTCCTCTAATTTTACTCCTCATTAAAAAGCATATCTCCTTATTCATTTGAACTCAAATAAATGGACTACAATTCTCACTCATATAAATGCATGTGATTCACTCCAATTGTTGATTAAGACAAAACCACACTGGCTATTACATATTCTCACAATAAATTTTAACATCTCAATTGGCCAAATCATGAGGTAAATGAAGTGCAAGGTAGTGGAAACATCACAACTTCTTCAAACATTAAAAATCTATACTTCACAAAACTTCCTTCTATAATTTAATTACTTCTTCATTTGAAAGAAAAAAGATAAAAGAAAATTACTCAGAACTCATGGAGAAAACACACACACAATTTGATTTGAAAGAAGAAACATAGTGAAAACACAACAAGTCGTTCTTTAAAGCCAAATGTAAAAATAAAAATAAAAACTTATTTGAGAATCCTCTCCAAAAGATTCTTGAAGTTCCTTTGAAAATTTTGCTTTCCACTAGATAACTCCTTAGAGGATGGCACCCAACTCCAAGAATTGACTCTCCTAAATTCTAATACAAACTACGATAAGGTAAAGTGGAAAAGTAAAGAAAATATGGCAAAAAGAAGGCTCTCTTTCTTCCTCTTTCCCTTGAACCACTTCAAGATTTTCTCCAACTTCTCCCACCAAAATTTCCTTTTAAAACTCTTCCCTAGGGGGTGGCACATAACTCTAATCTTTTAGTTTTCATTTTAATAATTCTCCAAAAGGTGCTTTGCTGTCTCTTCAAATTATGTCCATATTCAATGAATCTACCAAGAGATGCATCCATCCATTCAAAATTTAAATGAATTTTGGTGCTAATGGGAAGTTAATGAAGTTTAAACCAAAGGGTGCTTCAAAAATCCCTTCAAATTTGTGCCAAAATTAATTTAAATTCGTCACTATAACTGTGGCGCCTATGCGCCAGCCATCTGCAGCTTAGGAGTCAAAGGATAATTTTGCACACCTTATAATTTTTGCTCCAAATTTGATCCTTTTTTGCTCCTTTTATCACAATCACTCATCTTCATCATACCTGCAAGAAAAGCATGAGAATACCTTCTATTAAAGTGCAATATCATAAAAAATAAGTATAAAAATCTGCTTAAAAACACTATATATTTTAGGTATATCAAAATCCCCCTAACTTAAAATGTTACTTATCCTCAAGTGACACTATAATCGTATAAAAATCAAGCATGCAAATTATGTAAATGAGTTTCTTTAGGAAGGTTTCAAAATTTTGTTTTAGAGATGAAATAGTTCAATTTTGAAAAAATTTTAATAAATGAGATCAACTTAAAGTTTAGAAAGTTTTTAAGTAAAGGATCATGAAAAATATATGTTCCTATCTAATTCAGTAATATTTGTAGATTTTTCAAAATATAGGATTTAAACATTTTATTTCCCTCACTTAAAAATTTTTATTTGAAAACAATTTTACTCACTATATTTTAATCTTAAGCTTTAGATTTTTTCAAAAATTATATTTTAAACTTTAGGTGTGGAACTAATTTTTGATTAGGCCCTTAAATCCTCAGGCTTCTCCTTCCTTTTCACATACTCTTCTTTTTTTACTTTTCTTTTCTTTTCCTTTTTTTATAAGGCAAGGTTATTATATTTGGATAGGCTTTTAATGATTTTGAGTTCCACCCTCTCATTTAAAATAAAGGTCTGATATATATCTTTCACTTAAAAGTCATAATAATAGTGTTGAAAATTAATTTTCAATAAAAGAAAATTAAGTTTTGAAAAATAAAAGTCAAATCTTCAATTTTTCAAAAAATACAATATTTCCTACTAAAGATAGTTTAACTACATTTAACATTTCTTTACTTCAAAAATTTTAACTTTAAATTTCTCATCATTAATATAAATTTTAACTAAATTCTCTTACTCATTTCTATATTCAAAATTTTGTTTCCCTAATGTAACTTCATATACATAATTATTTTCAATCAAAAATCAAAATTTATTTATAGTATTCTTGAGAACAAATAAAATTTTAGTTTTTGAAAAGTTGTTTTTAGTTTCCCCCCAAACTTTAAAATTTTAGTTAGGATAAAACATTTAAGCATAAGAAATGATACGTGGGTAAGAATTAAAAACTAAAATAACATGCTATCAGGAATTTTCATAACCAAAACATGCAAGTATAACAATTTAAAAACAGGAGTAAAAATAAATCAAATTCAGTTTTTTAAGTTTTTTATAAAATGAAAAATTCAAATGACTTCTACAGTTTTTTAGTGGAAATGTCAATTTTTTGGATTTTAACGCCTGTAAACCAATTTTTTCAAACCGGCGCCTAGGCGCGAGATTACGACACATATTCTCAATTGTTGGCGCTTATGCGGTGAGGGTTTGGTGCTTAGGCACCACTTAACAGATTTTGACGATTAATCAAATCACACTAATACGCCTAGTTAAACACGCTTATACGATTTAAATAGTAATTTCATCCCCTAAACACACTCTAATACTCCAAATTTTCACTTAAATATCCATCAATTCACACAAATTTCACATACAAACACATATATTTCATTAAATTCAAAACACTTAATACAAACTAAAAATATTGATCCAAAGTCATTGGATGAAATTCTTCAAACACAAGTTACTTACTCATATAATTAAACACAAAAACCATACAATTAAAATGCAACACACTTAAAAAAAACACAAACATTAAAACAAACATAAGAACAATACAAACACTAAACACTAAACAGAGATAACAAGATCACAAGACGCACTTAATTTAATTCCATTCTCCATTAGGTGGGACATATCCTGAACCACCATTAGTTATATTTGAACCATCTGGAATGTAAATCTAATAAAATGGGTGATGATTAAAAACTCTCACATCTTCTTTTTCTAACCAATTATTCTTCAGATATATCTCTCTATCTGCTTCTTCCACATGACTTGTATGACTGAATTGCATTTTTAGTTGCCATCCAATGTGCGCTAAATGAGCGTTAGTTTCATTTATCTTTGCTTCAATTGAAGCCACGTCATCCTCGATCTTCGAAATCCTTTCTGCAATCCTTTGAATACTAACTCCTAGGAAACCTTTGTATAACTCTTGGACATTCTTACAAATGAACTTCTTCTTGTTGGCTTCTTCCTTTTTCTTAAATTCAATTTCCCAAGAAGAAATTTTTGCTCTCAAAATACTCTTTCAGAATACTCAAAAATGAAAATAAGAATTGGGGCATGTATCTCTTAATTTTGGGCCTTTTTATAGACTTTGGAAGTCTTAAAATCAACCCAAGTCGCGTCTTAACTCCTAAATAACTCCCAAAACTTCTCACCCACAATTTAGGCTTCTAGAACCACATTTATCACAATTTTTAATTGAGGTGCCTATGCGCCAACATCTGGCGCATAAGCGCCAGTCCTTAATTTGGCACATGTCTGCTAAACGTCCAAATCTTCATTCTAACTCCTTTAAGTAATTAATTAAGGTCCAAATAACACCAGTATAGCATACAAACTTCAAAATACTACCACATTTCTCAAATCAAACTAAATAAAAGCACATATAGAAAAATTAAAGCAAAGCATACCGATAAATATGGGTTACCTCCCACAAAGAGCTTGCTTTAACGTTTCAGCTTGACATACCCAGAGCTTATTCTGAGTGACCCAACATTAAATTATCACCAAGTTTAGGTTGATCGACTGAAAAATAAGATTTAAGTCTATGATCGTTAACTTTAATTTTTTTCCAGTCTTAGGATCTTTAATATCCACAACTCCAAAGGAATAAACTTTCATCACAAAAAATGGGCCCATCCACCTGGACTTAAGTTTTCCAGCAAATATTTTCAATCTAGCATTAGATAACAAAACTTGTTGTCCAGGCTTAAGTTTTTTTGTAAGAATCTTTTGATCATGCCATAACTTCATCTTTTCTTTATAAATCTTAGCATTTTCATAAGATTCATTCCTCATATCTTCAGTCTCATTTAATTGTAACAATCTCTTTTCACCAACATCTTTCAAATTATAATTGAACTCTTTAATAGCTCGATATGCTTTATGCTATAGTTCAACTGGTAAATGATAAGTTTTTTCGAAAATTAGCATATATGGACATTCTTATATGAGTTATGTATGCAGTCCTATAGGCCCACAAAGCCTAATCCTGTTTAATTGACCAATCCTTTCTGTTTGGATTAACAGTCTTCTCCAATATTCTTTTAATTTAATGATTGGATAATTCAACTAAACCACTAGTTTGTGGATGATAAGCAGTAGCAATGCGATGGATAATATAATATTTCTTTACTATCTTTTCCATAATCGCATTTCTAGAATGATTTCCCCCATCAGTTATGATAACTCTTGGTATTCTAAATTTGCAAAATAAATTCTTTCTTAAAAAATTTGCGACACTTTGAGCATCACGTCGAGGTAAAGCAACAAATTTTATCCATTTGGATACATAGTCTACTACTATCAAAAGGTAAGTATTTCTGAAAGATGGTATGAATGGTCTCATGAAATCTAATCCCCAAACATTAAATATTTCAACTTCCAACATATAATTGAGGGGCATCTCATTTCTTCTAGAAATATTACCTACACGCTGACATTGATCATAATTTTTAATATAAGCATTAACATCCTTAAAAATTATAGGCCAATAAAATCTAAATTGTAATATTTTACATGCAGTTTTATTAACACCAAAATGTCTCTCATAATCAGAATTATGAAATTTTTGAATAATTTCATATGTTTCTACTAAAGGCACACATCTTCGAATGATCAGATCCTTTCCTTGTTTATATAAAAATGGGTCATCCCAAAAATAAGTCTTAGCTTCAGATAAAAATTTCTTCCAAACTTGGTATGTCAAACCATAGGGTAAAACATCAGTGGCAGTAAAGTTTACAATGTCGACATACATGGAATACACCACTCATTAATAGTGAACAATTTTTCATCAGGAAAATATTCATTGATTTCATTTTTAGAAAAGATGGGTTTTTTAAAGTCAAGCCTGGATAGATGATCAACAATTTGATTATCAACACCCTTACTATCTAATATTTCAAAATCAAATTCTTGCAAAAGAAGAATCCATCTTATAAGTCTCGGTTTTGCATCCCTTCTTCTTCATTATATACTTAATAGCAAAATGGTCAGTATGTGTGCACCAAAAATATATACTGTTTTTGCTATATAATTTTACCCATTTTTGGTGATATTACACTTTAAAAAAGGTATTTTTCATGATTTGTTGGAGGTATGATGATTTTAGGTGATTGGAGTGAAAAGAAGCAAAAAGGAACAAATCAGTAGAAAGAAGGAGCAAAAAGGAGCAAAATGGTGAAAAAATGTTTTGACACCGCCGACATCCAAATCCAGAGAGTCCAGAATTAATTACACGATAGAGCGCCGCCGGTGCCCTATCTGGCACCGCCTGCGCTCGAAGTCGGTGGAGTTCAAATTTGAAGAGTTTTGGCAACTTTTTGAAGGGATGCCTATGGAAACTCTTAGAATTTCATCCCTATCTTATAAGTAACTGTTTTTAGACTAAAATGGAGTGGAGTCTAGTGTCTTGTGTGTAGTTTTAGTGAGTGTTAAGTGTTAGGGTTTAGGAGAAGAGTGTGTAGAGTGAGGATTTGAGAGGAATTCTTCTCTAAGGAGTGAAGGAGAATGGCTAAAGTGGGAGATTTCTTCTTCCTTTCCATTCTAAAGAGAGAATCAAGTGTTGTCAAGAAGAGAGAAGATGATTCAAAGGAACTTCAAGGGAGTTGCATTGGGGAAGAGAAAGAGATAAGTTGTATTTTCTTTTGTGGTTTGTATGACTTTTCTTTTATATATTAAATCCATGTTTTATTGTATCTTCTCCATGAATTCTGAGTAGTCTTCCTTGTCTTTCTTCTTGCATAGAGATGTGATGATGGATTGATGTGGATTTGATGTGTTTTTAATGTAATGAAGAAATTATGATGGTTTTTCATTTAGAACTTAATTTACTTTCAATTTGGCCAATTGAAATGTTAAAATATGTTGTTGAACATTAAGTTTGAAAAGATTTAATGTCCTACAACAATAATGAAAGATCCATTCAATTTCTATGGATGAATTGTGTAGTTCATGGGAATTGTGTGTAAATAATTAGGGAAATATGTTTTGATGGACTTCAATGTGGAGATTTCAGGGTGACAGGCTGAAATCCCCAAATTAGTTCTAAGATTAGTAACTAATTTCAAAGGTTATACTTCAGATGAAGGGTGAGTGGGAGCTTCGAAGTGAGAGCCGGTATCCTCCCAACCTAGCCTTAGATTTAGTGACTAAACTTAGGATATGTCAATGTTCTTTTCTTACTTAGAAGAGGGGGTAATCTTTTAAGGGTAAAGAATCATCTATGCTCCTATTTGACACAATAACATAAATATTTGTTCCATATTAATCCAAACATCATATTCTCATTGCAAGAGGAAAGATACTTTTCTCATATATCGAAAACCTTTCAAATACTTAGTTTAGTGAGTCTGTTAGTTAATTCTGTTTTTAAAGTTGTTAAAAGTAATTGTAGTGTAGTTAATCGTTACTGTTTCCTGCAAAATAGTAGTAAGTAGTAAACTTTAATTACCCATTAAATATCAAATTTTAATGCTACGTTACTTATATTGTGAACACTTTCTTATATATTCCAAACTTCCCTGTGGGATCGATAACCAAAACTCCTTTAGAGCCCTGCATTACTTGATACGATACATATACTTGCATTGAATGCTTGGTATTAACAAAATCATTATAAATATATAAATTTGAGTTCATAAATTCTTTTAATATATGTCCGCCGCATCATCAAGTTTTTATGCCATTGTCGAGGATTAAATCTTCTAGCAGTGGTATCAAATTCTTGTATTTTTAATTTTATATAAAGTCGAGCATCAAGTTTTTGGCGCCGTTGCCAAGGAAGGTAACGGAGTTAAGAATGTAAGTAGAAAGGTAACGAAGTTAAGAAAGTAAGTAGGAAGGTAACAGAGTTAAGAAAGTAAGTAGAAAGGTAACGAAGTAAGAAAGTATAAATGGTATTTATTAATAATATAGTAAAAAAAACCTTTATTTTGTAGTGTGTAATTGTGTGTTTGTTAACCTTTATTACAATATTTGTGTTTGTATATGCGTAGTAGTGAATCTATAGGTTTAGTGCCTTACGATTCGGAGTTAGAGTGTACTATCAGAAAAATTCAAAAACAACAAAAACAAATTGAAAATCCTTGCAAAATGGCGAATATTCAAGATAATCATAGAAATGATATTGGAAATTTGCCAAGAACTTTAAGAGATTATGCTAACCTAACAGCAGATGAAATTCACATAACTATTCAAAATCTTGATGTTACTACTAATTCATTTGAACTTAAACCTGCTATTATCCAAATGGTACAAAATAATCAATTCAGAGGAACACCTAATGTGGATCTAAATTTACATCTCGCTAGTTTTTTAGAATTGCGTGTTACTTTTAAATATGACGGAGTGTCTAGTGACGCTGTCAGACTTAGACTTTTTTCTTTTTCATTAAGGGATTAAGCTAAGGCGTGGTTAAACTCGTTAGCACCTGAATCTATTAGAACTTGAGGAGAATTATCTCAAAAGTTTCTATCAAAATATTTCCCTTCATCAAAGACTGCTAAACTAAGAAATGATATTACATCATTTTGTCAGTTTGAAGGAGAGTCAATATATGAAGCTTGGGAGAGATTTAAAGATCTTCTTAGGAACCCACATCATGCTTTACCAGATTGGTTAATAAGTCAAACATTTTATAATGGATTAGTGGGATCATTGAGATCTATTGTAGATGCTGCTGCTGGTGGATCATTAATGTCAAAACCTTTTGATGAAGCATACACATTAATTGAAGAAATGGCTACTAATAATTTTCACTGGCCCTCTGAATGGGTAAATCCTAAGAGAGTAGCTAGTGTTCATGATTCAGATATGATGACTATGGTAGTTTCTCAAATTGCAGCCCTTTCTAAGAAAATAGATCAATATGGAATAAATTATTCTCAACCACCTCAAGTGTTGGAGGAAAATTCATTTGGACAGATAACAGAATCTCAAACACCTTATGAGACTTTAAATGCTATTAATAGACCTAACAATCCTTATTTGAATTATTATAATCCTGGTTGGAAGAATCACCTAAACTTCAATTGGAATAATAATAATGCTAATGTTAACTCGCACTGGGCTAATAATTCTATGAATCCAATTGGAAATTTGAAAAATCAAGGAAATACTAATTTTAGACCATCTTATCCTCCTAGATTTAATAGTAACCCACAATTTAAGGATAAGAAGTTGTCTACTGAAGAAATGATTTTGAATATGGGAAATCAATTACAAGCTCCAGGTGTTGCTATGAAAAATATTCAAAATCACTTAGGAGATATTTTCACTACACTTAATAATAGACCTTCTGGAACACTTCCAAGTAATGTTGAGATCAATCCAAAAGATCAAAACAAGGAACAACTTAATGCTATTCAATTAAGGAGTGGAAAAGAATTGGAAACTAGAGTGCAAATAAAAGTTGAAATAGAAAAGGAGAAGGTGGAATTCGAAAAAGGTCAAACAAGATTTATCCAGACTTGGATTATCCTCTTGAGGCAATGAAGATAACTATTGAAAAACCACCACTTCTGTTTCCTCAAAGATTGAAGAAACAAAACGAGGATAACAGATTTGAAAATTTTTTGGAGATCCTTAAGAAATTAACTATAAATATTCCTTTTGTTGAAGCATTAGAACAAATGCCTGACTATGCCAAGTTTATGAAGGATATTCTGAGAAAGAAAAGAAATTTTACAGATCATAAAGCTATTGCACTTAGCAGAGAGTGTAGTGTAATTATTCAGAAGAAGCCTCCGGAAAAACTTAAAGATCCTGGTAATTTCACTATTCTGTGTGCTATAGGTGAAAAAGTTTTCGGAAAAGCTTTATGTGATATGGGAGCGAGTATTAACCTTATGCCTTTATCAACTTTCAAAAGGTTAGGAATAGGAGAAATTTCTTTTATATCTGTGACTCTTCAGTTGACTGATCGTTCCATTACTTACCCAGAAGGAGTGGTGGAAGATGTGTTAGTGAAAGTGGACAAATTTATCTTTCCGGTGGATTTTATTGTACTTGATATGGAGGAAGATAAAGAAATTCCAATCATTTTGGGAGGACCATTCCTTGCTACTAGAGGAGAGATAATTGATTTTCAAAAAGGAGAATTAATTATGCGAGTTAGTGATTAAGAGGTGACCTTTAATATTTTAAAATCTATGAAGTATCCCTCAGTGGAAAAAGATAATGAATGTTTTAGGATGGAAGTTTGTGATTACTTGAGAAACGATCATTTTGAAAATATATTTGAAAAAGAAGAAGAATATGAAAATATGTTTGAAGAAGAAAGTGAAAATGAAGAAAATTCAGATAGTAAGATGAATGAAGATTTGGAGTATGTTCAGGAGAGATTCAAAGTATTAGACACTATAGAAGATGGAGATAAAAGCTTAATTCCATCTACCAAAAAACCTTCTGAACTTGAGATGAAATTTCTCCCTAATTATTTAAAGTATATGTTTTTAGGAGAATCATCTACCTTTCCAGTTATTGTATCTTCAGTGTTAAACGATTTTCAAGAACAAAAGTTGTTGAAAATTTTAAAAATATACAATAAAGCTTTTGGATGTACTTTGGCAGATATTAAAGGAGTTATTCCTTCGATTTGTATGCATAGAATTTTATTAAATGAAGAACATAAACTAAGAGTTGATCCGCAAAGGAGATTGAATTCTGTAATGAAAGATGTAGTTAAGAAAGAGATTTTAAAATGGCTGGATGCTGTAATTATTTATCTTATTTCGGATAGTGCTTGGGTGAGTTCAATACATTGTGTACCGAAAAAGGGAGGAGTGACTATTGAAGTGAATGAATGTAATGAAATTATACTTACGAGACAAATTAATGGATGCCAAATTTGTATTGACTTTAGGAAAATAAATGCCGCCACTAGAAAAGATCACTTTTCTCTTCCTTTTCTCGATCAAATTCTAGATAGACTTGCTGGATACAGGTACTACTATTTTCTGGATGGATATACTGGTTACCATCAAACACCTATTGCTCCTAAGGATCAAGAAAAAGACAACATTTACTAGCCCTTATGGAACTTTTACTTTTCGAAGAATGCCTTTTGGACTATGTAATGCACCTGCAACATTTCAGAGATGTATGATGTCTATCTTCAGTAGTATGATAGATAATGGAATAGAAGTTTTTATGGATGATTTCTCTGTATTCAGGACTTCATTTGAAATTTGCCTGGAAAACTTAGCAAAAGTTTTGGAGCTTTGTGAGAAAACAAATCTAGTTCTGAATTGGGAGAAATGTCAATTTATGGTTGCAGGAGGAATTGTGCTTTGGCATAAAATTTATGAACATGGTATGGAGGTTAATCCTGCTAAAATCAAAGTGATTGAGAGATTTCTGCCACTCACTACTGTAAGAGAGGTGAGGAGTTTCTTAGGACACGCTGGATTTTACAGGCGATATATTAAAGATTTTTCTAAAATTACTAAACCTTTGTGCCGACTTTTAGAAAATGATAGAAAGTTTGATTTTAATGATGAATGCTTGAGAGCTTTTGAATTATTAAAAGAAAAATTAATCACTGCACCTATATTTGTTTCACCCAATTGGGAGAAACCATTTGAACTTATGTGTGTTGCTAGTGATTATGCGATCAGAGTTGGGCCAAAGGCATGATAAAGTTTTCAAAGTCATTTACTATGCTAGTAAAACTCTTAATGAGGCTCAAATTAATTATACCACAACTGAAAGAGAGTTATTAGCTATAGTATTTTCTTTTGAAAAATTTAGACCTTATTTAATTGGAACTAAAAGTATTATGCATGTAGACCATTCAACTATCAAATATTTAATGCAAAAGAAGGATGCAAAACCTAGACTCATTAGTTGGATACTTCATCTGTAAGAATTTTACTTTATGGTAGTTGATAGGAAGGGAGCTGACAATTAAATAGCTAATCATCTGTCAAGAATAGAATATGATAAATTATCTGAATTTGAAAAAGAAAATAATGAAATTTTTCCTGATGAGAAACTCTATACTATTATGGGAAGTAGTTTGCCTTGGTATGCTGATATTGTGAATTATATTGTAAGCGATATTGTACCATCTGATTTAATAAGGCAACAACAAAGAAATTTTAAATTTGATGCAAAATTTTATTTTTGGGATGAGCCCTATCTATATAAACAGTGTAAGGATCTGATTATTGGGAAATGTGTGCCACAAGAAGAAACAAATTTGATTATTCAACGATGTCATGATTCTTAATTTGGAGGTCATTCTGGTGTTGAAAAAATTGCTTTTAAGATTTTACAATCTGGATTTTATTGGCCTACTCTTTTTAGAGATGTTTATAGATATATTAAATCATGTGATCAATGTCAGAGAGTAGGTAATATCTCTAGAAGAAATGAAATGCCTCTAAATTATAATTTGGAAGTTGAAATTTTTGATGTATGGGGATTGGATTTTATGGGACCATTTACTCCTTTATTTGGAAATTTATATATACTGGTTGCCATTGATTATGTCTCAAAATGGATTAAAGCTATTGTTTTACCTAGATGTGATGCTCGGAGTGTTTCAAAAATTTTAAAGAAAAATATATTTACAAGATATGGAATGCCGGGAGTGATCATAACTGATGGTGGATCCCATTTTAGGAATAATCAAATTAAGAGATTAATTAAGAAATATAATATTATTCATAAAATCTCTACTGCTTATCATCCCCAGACTAGTGGTTTAGCAGAAGTGTCTGATCGTGAAATTAAAAGAATTTTGGAGAAAACTATAGAAAATCATAAATTAGATTGGTCTGCTCGATTAGATACTGCTTTATGGGCTTATAGAACTTCTTTTAAAACCCCTATTGGAATGTCTCCTTATAGACAAGTGTTTGGTAAAATTTGCCATTTACCAGTTGAATTGGAGCATAAAGCATATTGGGTGATAAAAGAGTTAAATTTTAATTTGAAAAATGCTGGAGAAAAAAGATTTATGCAATTGAATGAATTGGAAGAGATTAGAAATGCATCTTATCACAATGATAGGATTTATAAAGAAAAAAGAAAATTATGGCATGATCGGAAGATATTGAAAAAGAACTTGGAATTTGGACAAAAAGTTTTATTATAAAACACAAGATTGAAGTTATTTCCTGGAAAGCTCAAGTTTAGATGGTTAGGACCTTTTACAGTTGTAAAAGTTCATTCTTTTGGAGCTGTTGATATTAAAGATCCTGATACTGGAAATATTTTCAAAGTTAATGGGCATCAATTAAAGTCTTACTTTGACAGGTTTCAACCTGATTTCAAAGAGGTTTTAATGCTGAGTCATCTCGATTAACTAAATGGTTTTTTGGGCTAACGACGTTAAACCAAGCACTTTATGGGAGGCAACCCATAAATATCTTTGTGGTGTATTTGCTTGTTTGTTGTAGTTATGCTTTTTAGATAGTTGTTTTTTAATCCTAATTACTCCTAAATACTTTAAAAATAGATAAAAATTGCATCAAATCAAGATATTAAAATATTTTGGACCAAACGAAGTTCGGTGAGAATTTTTGACCAATGGCGCAGCCGGAGCCCTATCACATTTCCTACACTTAACTTGCCTGTTTGAGCGTCGCCGGCGCCTAAAATCTGTTTGACAGTTTTTAAGTTTTAAAATGCAAGTTTTTGTGGTTTTTGGCGGGATCTTCATCCTTATAACTCCCTAAACTCCTTTTTTGACTTCTTAACTTCAGAAAAACGAAAACCACCAATCCCAATTCGTATCCTATGGATTCCTTTCCCATTGAAACCCCTTGATTTTGCATTTTCAACGGAAGGAAGTTCATAAGTTTTGAAGCGCAGCGTTTGTTCAACAAAGTGATGATGAAAAGAAGGTTTATCAAGGAAAGAGGCTTCATAAATCAAGGTATGGATAATCCTACTACTAGAATTGAAGAGATTATTAAAGAGAGACGTTGGGAAGGGCTTTGCTACACTACCGCTGCCATTGTTGTTCCTATCGTGAAAGAGTTTTATGCAAATCTTCACGGGATTAATCAAGGGTTCATATTTGTGCGTGGTAGATTTGTACAATTCACTCCTGCACGAATTAATGATCTCTTTATGATCAAGAACGTACCTATTTGCCATTATTCTAATTTCAATGCCACGTGGGATAATATGAATGACATGTATTGATATCAGAAGGATGAGAATGAAGAATGGGAAGTTAGAGAAAATGGATACATTAGTTTCCCATTTGCATCTTTCAATACAGTATCAAAGCAGTGGCACTACTTTATTTCGGCAAAGTTATTTCCGACATTGAAGATTAGCAAAGTAACCAAGGAGAGCGCCATTTTGAATTTCTGTATTCAAACTGGGAGGCCGGTTGACATTGGTAATATTATTGTGAAATCAGTACTTGGGTTAATTGTGCATGGATGTAAATATGGGCTTGGACACCGTCCACCATATTTCTGTTATGTAGTCAGTCACATGTTCCTTATGAAAGTTGGGAAAAGGTTCTTCTTCCATGGAGGCCTATTGATCCAACTAATCCCTATGACCACCAGACAGTTGGAGATGAAGATGACATGAATTTGCTTGGTGATCAACCAACGCAGACTTCACAACCAATTCAACCCTATTTTCCTGAAGGTTCCAGAATGATATTGAAGAGGATCAAACAATTGGAGATGAGGTACAGAACATTATGAAAGCGATCAATAACATTTCTGATTTATTCGATCATATAAATTGGAGAATGAAAGAGCAATTCAATCACACTAGTCGAATTGAGATGGGCTTGATCAATTTGATGAAGAAGAACGCAGTGATTGCTGAGGAAGCATCTGACGAATTTCCAATTCGTTCATTCTATGATTTGTTTGTGCATCAGCAATCAATTGGAGACATTAGAGGGGAGGATAGTTTTGATGCTGTTGTGGAGTAATTGATGGATTCTACTTATGTTTGTTGTGTGTTTAGTTTGCTTTGCTTAGCTATGTTTGGTTTGTGTAGTATTTACTTTGAATTTGGATTTGGATGTGTTTACTTTCATTGTGTGCTTAGATCTCAGTGCTTGCCTATCGTAGAGTACTTACTACACTAAATATCTAAGAGTAGTTGGTTTGAATGAACATATTTGGTGTCTATGATGTACTTGGATTTTATATATATGAGATTGTTGTGTTTTCTTTGTGTGAAGAATTGTGTTAATTATTGCTTATGGGATGATGTAAATGCCTATTTATGTGTTAAAAATCTTTGTGGACGTCAAAACGATCGAAATTACGAAAAAATTTTCAGACTCATAAAATATTTTGGACTGGCACCAGAATGGGCACCGCCGGTGCCTAAATCCAGAGTGTTTGGCCAATTTATTTAAATAAAGCACTGCCGGTGCCTGTTGACCTCATTTTTGATGAGGTCTTCTCTTCTTCTCTTTAGTACTTAGGATCTAGCCTTAGGCTTTTCCTTTGACTATCTTAGAGGACTAGAATTGGGACCCACCTTTTAGAAATTCAAACCACTTCTTAAACTCCCTGCAAACTCCACAAACTTGACTGTAGACCCCTAATCACCTAGAGGGTTGAAATCAGATGTGGAAGTTTAAAGGATGAGTTCCTATAGGACTCTTTGGCCTTAGGACCGCCACAGGTGGCCCGGTGCAGTGAAGGGGCCGACTTACACACACACTACACTTATACACTACACCTATACACTACACTTTCACACACCCATACTTAACTTGACATCCCGACTCATGTGGGTGATTCACATGGATGGTCCTTAACCCCAAGCCCTCGGCTAAGAGGGTTAGGAACAACATAGTGAATGCCTCAAATGGGTCCCTTGATGGCTCATATGGGCTTGACATGGCTTCATGGCTCAACCAAAATGACTTCTTTCCACTTACATCCACCCAATCTTCAAATTTCCAAATTTTCAATTTTTGACCCCCGGAACCCTACACCCGCTTAGCCTACCCAAAACCCCGAAATTACCCAAATTTCTCAAAATTTCCAAATTATCCAAAATTCTCCAAAATCATTCCCAAACATTTCCACATCACTTAAATTGATCATCCATACCCAAAAATACCAAAAATTCCAAGAAAACCTCCCAATACCCTCCAAATACCCAAAATACCCCTCTTGACCCAAAAATCCAAAAATTCATAAAATTCCCAGAAAATTCCAGAAAATCCCAAATATTCCCAATTTCATTTTGTCCAACTACACCATGGGCCAATTTTGTCAATTTACCCTACTTTTGTCAAAACCCCCAATTTGACCCATTTTAACCCTAAGTGAACCCAATGTCAAACCAAACCTACCCAATTGACCCCAATTTTGGTCCAATTCAGTTCTAAACTTCAATTCAACATTCCCAACACCAATATAAACCAAATTCAAGTCAATTTGGACCCATGACCCAAACCTAACCCAAACTCACCCAATTCAATTCCAATTAACCCCAAATCTTTTCTAAATCTTCCTTATCATTCCTACAAACAAAAAACTAACATGATTTGCCCAAAATTTAGACCCAAACCCCACTCAAACTCAACCCAAAGCTAAAAGGCCCATTTTTGACCTAAACCCTAACCTAACCCAAATGAGCCCAAACCCCAAAATCAAAGCCCAACCAAAGTCGAAAACCTCTTTGAAACACTCCCATAAACATTTCTCAACATTGATTTTACATCAATTTCAACCCTAGCCCAACATTAGCCCAACTTGGCCCACTTGGACCTACATAGGCCCACTTACCAAATAAACCCAAATTCAAACCAATTCAACTCCAAATCACACCAAATTGATTCCAAGCCCTTCATAGAACATCCCTAAACCAATTATGACATTTATTTGACAAATTTCTTCACAAAATCTTTACCCAAATGCCCATCCTAAAATCAAAAAGCCCATTCCCCTTAAACTTTCCTAAAAGCCCACTTCACCACATTCAAAAGCCCAAATCCATCCAAAGCCCACATGGCATTTCCCCTCATCATCCATTTAATCAAAATCACCCCTAAGTTTCAAAATCATCAATTAAACCATTCCAAATCAAGCTTCATGCAAATTTTCACCAAAATATCCAAAATTCCTAAAACCCATTTCCATGAAATTGACTCAACTTTCCCCAAGCCAAAGACAAGCCATGCAAGCCATGGACAAGCCACATAAAGCCATGGAAGGCTTGATATGTGACCATGCCATTAATGGTAAAAGGAGGGGCCCCTTTCCTAATCTTTCATTAAGCTTTTTTTACCTTAAGCATGTCACACACTAAACCATGTTTAGCCACCTCATCATGGATAGAGACCACACCACTCTCCCTTGGGCGACCCAAGCTGATCCTCTCGGCCCAAAATCGAGCCATGGGGAGGTGCACCCAACCCAAACCAATGGGTTGACCAAATTAAGGCCAAAATGACCCTCTCCCCATTCCATTTTAATTCAAAGCCTTTACACATGGCAATTGCCAATTGATTGCACAAACCTCCAGCCACGACCCACCGGACACGAGGGTGACCCATGCCTACCGGCCGGCCGCTCGGATCGCCGGAAAACACCATGGCCGAGACCTTGGGAGGAGCCAAAGTTTGGAATTCCCACTTGCTGAGCTGCCCCATGCCAAATGATCACTATGGCTGTTCTTCTCCTCACCGGAGCAGTGATCCCATGCCTCGACTCCCCTGGAAGGCTCTCCGGCCTCTCCTATTTAAACCCCTCACCCTCGCGGCCATGGAGGAGAGTGACACAAACCTTGCCGAAACTACGCCAAAATTGTTCCAAACCCTTCTCCACCCTTAGAGCGATTGAGCCCCGGTGTTAATTTGCTCTAATCCCCACCGATAAAATCCAATTTCCCAACCGAAATTCCACCCAAAACCGGGACACTTCTCCAAAGTGAGCCAATCCCCAAATTGATTGGTTCTACACCTTCACCGGACCGAGGGAAGGTGTCCACTAGCAAAAGCCCCATCTCCGGGCCACCCGATTGCTCCGGCCTCCAAGCTTTGTGATCGGTCTTGGTCGAAATCACACCTAGACAATTCACCGGACTAGGAGACTTCATGCGGAGCTTCGTTGGGATCCAATCGACGGTGCAACAACTCTCAGATTGAAGCCACACTTCTCTGAGCAAAGGTATGAGCTAATTTTTCATCTCGAGCTTCTAGAGATTCTCCATTTCGAATGCTTTAATTTCAATGCATGATAGCCGTATAGATGTGTTCGTCTCTTCAAGACGAATCCATAGAGCATAAGAACATGAAAATCCATTGAGTATCGAGTGAGATCTTAGGGATTTAGTGTGGACGGCTCTCGGGTGAGGACGCTCGGGGACGATGAACGGATGCCGTCCATTCAATACACGCGCGGACGAACGGCTCAGATGGCGTCGGACCAGGAGACGGTACGAGAACCGCGGGGCCCGGGCTGCTGACTCAGGTGGCGGCGTCGAATGGGAGCGCGACACGCGGCGTTTCGGAGATGCCGAGGATGAGTTGGCGCCGCGTGGATAAATAGAAAATTAGGGTATTTTTGATTTATTTAATTCCCTAAAATTCAAAAATTCATAACTACGTGTAGAAAAATCGGAAAAATAAAATAAAAATACCCTCTTGCTTAGTGAACGAGAGGAGAATAATGTGGAAAATAAATCATTTAATTTCATCAAGTATTTTATTTTTTATAATTTATTTACTCTCTGCATACTTTTAATTCTCCATGCATGTATACAATTCACCATGGCATGAGACCATAGGGCTTTTGAAGCCTCCGAATTCGGGAACATTCCCCGAATTTTCCAAAGTCGAGGCCATCCCTATAAAAAGTTATTGATTTTTCAAATTCATGTTGCTCGTTTTGAGTATTTTAATTCCAATAAATAGCATGTTGTGAAATAAATTCTAGGAAAATTTGGTGATGTTTCTTATGACCGAGAGAACCCTAGGAAAAATAGGTTTTGACTTAGTTCATTTAAAACAACCCTAATTGGCTTAAACACCCAAAATAGGTCTCTAATTAATTAGAGTTAACCATGCATCAAATTGACTTGAAATCAATTCTCCACTGACCTTTAGGATCGGAGGAATCCACCATAAAAGTTTGAGGTCAATTGGACTTGGTTAGCCCCACTAATTGGGTTGATTAAGCCACTTAGCCATTTTAAACTTTAAAAATTCATAACTTTTAAAATACCTTTCAAAAATTCACCAAATTGGTTTTGGAGCCTCTCTGATATCAGGGGAACCTAAGAAAATTAAAATTTTAATTTTCTAAAAAAGTTGATTTTTAATAATATTTTAATATTTTTAATAATTAAAAAATAATAAAAATCACAAAAATAATAAAATTCACCAAAATGTCACATTTTGAATTTTAATCACATAGGAACAAATCCCACATTTTTCTTAGGTCTATTTAGTGAGATATTAAATTTTAAAGCTTTAAGGTAATTTTAAAATTAAAAAAATGTGTTTTCTAGCATTTTCACTAAAATAATTATAATAAATCATAGAAAAATCAGAAAATTGCAAAATTTACTTCTCTGATTTCCTTGATATCATAGAGATTTTTGAAAAATATAAAATTCATTTTTCAACATTTATTTTGTTTTTAAATTAATTAACACTCCAAAACTTAAAATAATTATAATAAAAATAATATAATTCAAAAAATCACCAAAATTGGTCCAAGTGGTCCTCTGGTCATTAGGAATGTCCCCTAATTTTCTTAAGGACAGAAACTTTCCCTTGGTCATGTTATTAAATTTTCCTTGAAAATCTCTATTTTCTACTAAAAATAATTATATAAATAAATTAAATACAGAAAAATCACATTTTCTCCTCTCATGTCTTTATTGACATATGAGTGAAGTCACATAAAAATTTCAAGTTCATTTGAGTTCAATTTAGTGATTTATGAAATTATTAAGCTTAAAGGGTAAAGTGGTAATTAAATTTTCTAACCCTTAATTAAAACTTTAGGTTTAATAAAAAATTAACAAGTAAAATATTTGATCCTAATCTGATTTGGATGATTGAAATTTAAATAATTAAAGGGTAGAAACCCATTAAAAAATTTTAAAATAATTAAACCTTAATTAAATAATTGATTGAATTTGGAAGAATAATAAAATTGGAATTATTAAAATAGGGATATTATTATGAAGAGATTTATTCTTTAATTTAAAAATCCCTAAATTAATTATCTCATTAATATTCAATTCTTAATTAAAATGATAACTCAAATTTAAAATATTAAAAGACTTAATCATTAAACTAAAATTAAATTATTAAACTCTTTTAAAAATTTCAATTAAAATTAAAAAATAAAATTAAATTAAAATTAAATTAAATTACATAAATTAAATTA
The DNA here is from genome assembly GCA_022702705.1 of Papilionanthe hookeriana x Papilionanthe teres. NCBI lineage: Eukaryota > Viridiplantae > Streptophyta > Magnoliopsida > Asparagales > Orchidaceae > Papilionanthe > Papilionanthe hookeriana x Papilionanthe teres. Next base: position 174,205,756 of record CM040421.1, read on the forward strand.
AATTAAATTAAATTAAATTAAATTAAATAAATTAAATTAAATTAAAGATTAAATTAAATTAAATTAAATTAATTAAATTAAATAAATTAAATTAAATTAAAGATTAAATTAAATTAAATTAAATCAAATTAAATTAAATTAAATAAATTAAAATAAAATAAAATAAATTAAATTAAATTAAATTAAATTAAATCAAATTAAATCAAATTAAATTAAATTAAATTAAATTAAATTAAATTAAATTAAATTAAATCAAATTAAATTAAAACTAAATCAAATCAAATTAATTAATATAACATCAAATCAAATTAAATTGAATTAAATTGAATTAAATTAAATTAAAACTCAATTAAATTAAATTAAATTGAATTAAATATAACATCACCTAAAACAGAAAGAAATTAAATATAAAGCTACTTGAACACAATTCCAAATTTAAACTCATTAATTGAAGTTAAACTAAATCACAAACCATCTGAACACCAATTTACCCTCAAATGCTTTGGTCATCATAACCCCTAAATAGAACATTAAATGAAATGTTACTTCACTCATAGGATATTCAAATGTCCTAGTTCACTGAGCAAGTTAACAAAACTTGAGATTCTTGGACGATTAATTCATTTGTATAATTAAATTCATTTGGACTTAAAACAATCCTAGAAAATATTGAAAAGATGTTTAAGATTTGTCTTAAGCACTTCCTCGATATGATAGGATGTTCATAAGAACAATTGAACTTAATTATTCTTTGATGAAGAAAATCGTCCTCAAACAAAAATACAAAGAACCTAGACGTCATAGGAAATGACTAGCTATAGGATTAGGAATTTGGTAGAAAACCATAACCCTTACCTTAGCTTTACCTAGGAACTTGCTTAAATATTCTAATTGTGTTTTAAGTGCAGCTTGGGATGACGGGAAGACCCTCCGGGCACGCTTTTATTTTATTGCAATCTACTTTCTTGCAATTTACATTATTGCAATTTACTTAACCGCATTGCACTTACTTTTCTTGCATGATAAACAATCGTTGCATGAAAACCCACACCTTTAGGATAGTCCCTAAAACTGAAACCAAAACTAAGTTAAAAGTCATTGCAAGATAAAATTCACCGCCACAACATTTCAAAATATAAAACAACTCAAAATTTAATCACAAACAGAACACAAAACTACAATTACAACTAAATTAAAACGTCCTGTTGGATGATCGGGAATACCTCGGATGATGTAACCTACGTGTTGCTAAGGGGATTTCCCACGGTCTAAATGAAAGTGTGGAACTCATTCAGTTGAGTTTAGCAAATTCATCTGGACTAAGTGAATCCGATAAAAATAATGATGCCGGAAGGGTGGAACCGTGGGATCTTAACCGGTGTCGTTATAATCAACTTTAAGATTTGTTTTAATTAAAACATAAAAAACACTTGGAAATCAAGATTTTTTCTAAACCAAAACACTTTTCTCATCCCCCGATTTATAATTTCTAAAACTAAACCTCTGCAACAACAAGGAGCTCGGAGCATGGTGGGCAGCACGGCCATCGTCGTCAGCAAAACTTGAATCCACATCAGCAAAACTTTCCTAGAACTAAACAACCAAGCCATAGGACTTCGAGGTAGTTTGCCTAGTGCAACATAAATCCTCAACTCTTCGTTAGGCATTTGCATTGCAAATTAAGCCCTAACCGGTTTTATGATTCTGAGGTAGTCGTTCGATACGACATAAACCCTCACATCTTCGAGGCTATTTGTATGATTCTATCATATAAATATAAGTCCTAATTAATTAAAATTGGCAAAATCAAAACATTAGATAAATATTAGGACTTTCCTAAATTCAAGCCAAACAATAGGATAGTCGGGAAATTACCGAAGTTCGCTTCGAATCTGTGACTTCTCCTACTTTTCTTCCTTTGGATTCCCAAAACAAAATGTTCCAAATTTGATTCATTCCCTATTGAAATTCCAAATTTCAATCCATTGAAAAACTTAAACTTTGAAATCCTTGAGAGCAGAATTTTTGATTATTATCGAGAGTTTTCTTAGGTGATTCCCATCACTTAAGATGTAATTAACTATAGGGGCTTGCCCTTATAGGGAATTTTAAAGAACCCGGGTAATATAAACCCTGTTTAATGTTTTCATATTAAGTAGGGGAATTTTGTCGGCTTATAAAATTGGTTCGCAGACCAAACGGATGTCACAAATCTTCTAGTTTATTTAATCGAGCCCCACCGTCAAGCAGTGTGTCTATCCTTAGGGATAGATACACGGTTTGTAGTGCGGTGCTCGTTTATATAAACTATTTGGGATGTGAGATCGGTTTAATCTCATATCTTAAAACCTTCAAATTTAAAATTATTTTCAAAATCAAATACTACTTTTCAAATTATTTATTTTAATTAAATTAAAAATTCGCCGACAGCTTCTGTTAGGCGACCCCCTTTTCAAAATAAAACACACAACCTAAAAAAATATGCCGACAGTGCCCTATCGAGCGCCGTCAACGCCCGAACCCAGAAAAAGGCTTAAAACCCTCGACTTCGTGATTTTTGCCCTGGAACCCTCAAATTCTTCCTTTTCCTTCATGTTCCTCCTCCATTTTCACGATTTTGAAGATCTAGGGCTTGATAGATCTCGGATTCAAGGAGATTTTAAGGATTTTCGACACCAGATTTAACTTCTCTTGGTAAGAGCTTCACTTTAAGTTAAAATTTTTGGATTTTCACCATGGAAATCTCTCACATTGCTTATGGTGGAATTTTTGGAGTTTTAAAGTGATTTTGAGATTTCCATGATGAAATTTGCTCTTACTTGTTTAGAATAGTGTTTGGAGTTTGTTACATTGTGAATTTGGGATTTATTGGAATTTTCTTGCAAATTTAGAAATTCACATGGCTCCAAGGTTGAGTAAAGGGAAGAGGAAATTAAGTTTTGATGAGGAGAAGTTCGTTAACTTCAAAGCCCAATTTTACTATAACTCTTACCTTCACAACAGGAAGTGTATCCAGGATCGAGCTTTTGATAGTCGTGGGGGATCTGTAGAACAATTGATTGCAGAACGAAACAGGGAGCGATTTTGTTATTTCACTATGAATGCTGTTATGGGAGTGGTTAGAGAGTTTTATTCTAATATACCTTGGACTGAGACTGAGTATGTGCTTGTTAGAGGAAAGATGGTTGAGTTTACTCCTCATAGTATCAATGCTTTCTATCAGACTCGGAAACCATTCATTTGTGAATACAAAAACTTTGACACTGGGAGGGAGAATATGAGAGAAGTTATTACTTTTATAACTGACGGGCGAGGAGAATGGAAAGTAAGTAAAAAATAGTTGATAAATTTCCCCGCCTCCACATTGAATGTTGCTTCAAAAGTTTGGCATTATTTCATTTCTGCGAGACTATTACCCTCTTATCACCATAGTGAAGTTACAAGAGATTGAGCGATTCTGAACTACTGTATACAGACGATGAAAAATATTGATATTGGAGCTATTATTTACAAGAATATTCAGACGATTGCTAGAGGCGAGACCACTGGAGGATTAATACATCCTACTTTAGTTCATGACCTCTGTGTTAAGCTGGAGTGGAGTTCAGTAGTTCTGAAGAAGTGGCTATACCTTTGAGACCAATTACAAAGAATATTATCCATACTTAGGAGTCTTATGTAGGAGCCAGAGCTGAGTGTAGGAGTACTGATATTCCTACTACGATTTATGATATTCCATCAACTTCTGAGCCGCCTACCTTATCTGATATTATGGAGCAGCTGAGATTACAAAGTGCTAGTGTAGATAGACTCCATGGTCGGATGGATGTATTTGAGGCGAGGAGTGATGTGAATGAAGATTATCTGCAGAGAAGAGTTGAGTTTGATATTGCTTATTATGATGCTCAGGTCAGATTTATGACGGGGGAGTCCGATGTGAAATTTCCTTCTTGCCCCAGCTATACACCATATAAACCTGGCCCTGCTGAGGACCCTATTGATGACCCTGCTGATCCTGGTGATGGAGACTGGTATATTGTTTGTTTTTTTTTCTTGTTGTGTTGTGTTGTATTGATGTGATGTAGTGGATATTTGCTTTTCATGTGATGTGTAACCCTGTTGTTGTACGGTTGTGATGTAGATATTTGTTTTTCATATGTTGTGTAACTCTGTTGGTGTATTGTTATAATGTACTGAAACATTAAAATTATTAGTTGGACTGTGTAGTATTGTGATAGTTTGTTTCATGTTGTAGTGTAGTGTTCTGTTGGATGTTTAGATGTTTAATGTTAATTTCTCTTTACCCATGCAAATATTTAAAATTGTTACATTACTACTACTAATTGTTTCATGCTTGTTAGTTGTAAATTTTGATTAATACCAGATAGCTGTTGAAGATTTTAAGATCCCAGCACAGAAAGTTTAGTTTTCTTTTACTCTCTACTATTTCAAATTTACTGAAAGATTTAAGTTTTGGGGAGGGTAGAGAAATACTAACTTTTATTTGTTCTCAATTATTATATTTTAAAAAATTATTAGCATAACTTCTGGAAGTTGAACCTCACTGTAAATAACTAAAACTTTTTTATTTCAGTTGAATATTATGTAAGGATAGGATGAAAATGTTTGATAAAGGTTGATTTTATAAAAGTAAGATATTTGGTATAAAAGGATTTGATTATAGTCAACTATTTAAAGTAAAGAAAACTATATTTCTGAAATATTAAGGGACTTAAAGTATTGTGTGTTAAGAAGAGATTGTAACTTTATGATGAATAATAAAGCTTATACTTAACTATAAAGTAAAGAGATGTTTCAGGTTTGAACTTTAGAAAGAGGAGAGTGAAGTTCAAAATCATTAAAGGGCTATCCAGATATAATAATCCTCATTTAAAAAAAAGAGAAAAGAAAAGAATGATTGAAAAACAATCCCCGAAAGAAAAAAAGAAAAAAAAAAGAATAGAAAAAGAAAGAAAAGATGTTTATGAGGAGATGCCTAATAAAAAATTGGCTTCACTTGAATCACCTTAAAGGGAGAGCTTGATTCATTTGTGAATTTATGTTTTAAGTACTGGCCGACATTCTAATAAATTTTACATGAACCCTTTTTTCACAGTCTTTTGAGGCACTCTTAATATGACAAATTATGGTTCATCTTGAAATGAATAAAAGACTAGAACTCTTTGACTTGATTCCTGAATATTCTTACACCTGTAGTGTTAACCTGAGTTACTAAATTTCTTTCTTAAAATCTAACAAATATATTCTTTTGAATGAAAAATTTTAGTGTCTTACAGTTGTAAAGTACATTGCCTAGAGTTATATTTTATGTAGTAAAAGGATTCCTTGAGGACAAGTAAGAGTTAAAGTTTGGGAGATTCTAAAGCACCAAAAATATATACAGTTTTTGCTATATAATTTTACCCATTTTTTGTGATATTGCACTTTAAAGAAAGGTATTTTTCATGATTTGTTGCAGGTATGATGATTTTAGGTGATTGGAGTGAAAAGAAGCAAAAGGAACGAATCCGGAGCAAAAAGGAGCAAAATGGTGAAAAAGTGTTCTAGTGCCGCCGGAGCCCAAATCCAGAGAGTCCAGAATTAATTGCACAATAGAGCGCCACTGGCGCCCTATCTGGCGCCGCCGACACCTGAAGTCGGTGGAGTTCAAATTTGAAGAGTTTTGTCAACTTTTTGAAGGGATTCCTATGGAAACTCTTAGGATTTCGTCCCTATCTTATAAGTAACTGTTTTTGGACGAAATTAGAGTGGAGTCTATTGTCTTGCGTGTAGTTTTAGTGAGTGTTAAGTGTTAGGGTTAGGTGAAGAGTGTGTAGAGTGAGGATTTGAGAGGAATTCTTCTATACGGAGTGAAGGAGAAGGGGTAAAGTAAGAGATTGCTTCTTCCTTTCCATTCTAAAGAGAGAATTAAGTGTTGTAAAGAAGAGAGAAGAGGATTCAAAGGAACATCAAAAGAATTGCATTGTGGAAGAGAAATAGATAAGTTGTATTTTCTTTTGTGGTTTGTATGACTTTTCTTTTATATATAAAATCCATGTTTTATTGTATCTTCTCTTTAAATTCTGAGTAGTCTCCCTTGTATTTCTTCTTACATAGAGATGTGATGATGGATTGATGTAGATTTGATGTGCTTTTAATGTAATGAAGAAATTGTGATGATTTTTCATTTAGAACTTAATTTACTTTCGATTTGGCCAATTGAAATGTTAAATTATGTTATTGAACATTAAGTTTGAAAAGATTTAATGTCCTACAACAATAATGAAAGATCCATTCAATTTCTATGAATGAATTGTGTAGTTCATGGGAATTGAGTGCAAATAAATAGGGAAATATGTTTTGATGGACTTCAATGTGGAGATTTCAGGGTGACAGACTGAAATCCCCAAATTGGTTCTAAGATTAGTAACTAATATCAAAGGTTAGCCTTCGGGTGAAGGGTGAGTGGGAGCTCCGAAGTGAGAGCCGGTATCCTCCCAGCCTAGCCTTAGATTTAGTGACTAAACTTAGGATATGTCAATGTTCTTTTCTTACTTAGAAGAGGGGGCTCTCTTTTAAGGGTAAAGAATCATCTACGCTCCCATTTGACACAATAACATAAATATTTGTTCCATATCAATCCACACATCATATTCTCATTCCAAGAGGAAAGATACGTTTCTCATATATCGAAAACCTTTCAAATACTTAGTTTAGTGAGTCTGTTAGTTAATTCTGTTTTTAAAGTTGTTAGAAGTAATTGTAGTGCAGTTAATTGTTACTATTTCCTACATAATAGTAGTAAGTAGTAAACTTTAATTACAAATTAAATATTAAATTTTAGTGCTACGTTACTTATATTGTGAACGCTTTCTTATATATTCCAAACTTCCCTGTGGGATCGATAATTAGGACTCCATTAGAGCCCTGTATTACTTGATGCGATACCTATGATTGCATTGAATGCTTGGACTTAACAAAATCATTATAAATATATAAATTTGAGTTCATAAAATCTTGCAATATAAGTCCGCCTCATCAAGTTTTTGTGCCGTTGCTGGGGATTAATTCTTCTAGCAGTGGTATCAAATTCTTGCATTTTTAAGTTTATATAAAGTCGAGCATCAATATGCACCACACATTTAGTTCTAATAAATATGATCTGAATTTATCAAAGGCAAATCCTATAGCTAGTAACTCTTTCTCAGTTGTGGTATAATTAATTTGAGCTTCATTCAGAGTTCTACTAGTATAGTAGATTACTTTGAAAATCTTATCATATTTCTGACCTAAAACAGCTCCAATAGCATAGTCACTGACATCACACATTAATTCAAAAGGTTTTTCCCAGTCGGTGAAACTATAACAGGTGCCGTAATTAATTTTTCTTTCAATGATTCAAAAGCATTTAGGCATTCTTCATCAAAATAAAAAAAACACATTATTTTCCAGTAAACGACATAAAGGCTTTGAGATTTTTGAAAAGTCTTTAATATAACGCCTATAGAATCCAACATGTCCCAGAAAACTTCTAATTCCACTTACATTGGTGGGGCAAAGTAAATTAGCGATCACTTAAATTTTTGCAGGATCTACCTCCATACCTTTTTCTGATATATAATGTCACAAAACAATTCCTCCTGCTACCATAAATTGGTATTTTTCCCAATTAAGGTCTAAATTAGTTTCTTCACAGCGCTTAAGAAATCTTGTTAGATGTTCTAAACATGATTCATGAAATTCCAAACACTGAAAAGTCATCCATGAAAACTTCAATTCTTTTTTCAATTAAATCACAACAATATTCCATCATACATCTCTAGAATGTAGCAAGAGCATTACATAAACTAAAGGACATTATTCTAAAAGCAAATGTACCATAAGGACCGGTAAACATTGTTTTCACTTGATCCTTGGGAGCAATTTGTATTTGGTTGTAACTAGTATATCCATCCAAAAAATAAAAGTATTTATGCCCAACCAGTCTATCTAACATCTGATCTAAAAAGGGTTGTGGAAAATGGTCTTTCCTGGTGGAAAGTTTTAATTTTCTATAATCAATGCATATTATCCTGTAACCTGTCTTGTTGGTATTAATTCATTCTTTTCATTTGCAGTCATAATATCACCACCTTTCTTAGAAACACAGTGTATAGGACTAACCCATGCACTATCTAAAATATGGTAGATAATTCCAGCATCAAATCACTTTAAAATTTCTTTCTTCACAACATATTTCATGATTGGAATTAATCTCCTTTGAGGATCAGCTCGAGGTTTGCAATTCTCTTCTAAAAGGATTCTATGCATACAAATTGAAGGACTGATTCCTTTAATATCAGCTATTATCCATACAAAGGCTTTCTTATATTTCTTCAGAATTTCAATCAGACCCTCTTCTTCTTTTTTAGATAATTGAGAGATATTACAACTGTCAAAGTTGAGGAATCACCTAAAAAGACATATTTTAAATGAGTAGGAAGCATATTTAAATCAAGTTCAGGAGGTTTTTCAATTGATGGACTAAAAGATTTGTCTTTTTCAGTCATGTCCAAGAATTCAAAATTTTCATGAACATAATTTAAATTTTCCTCATGAAAATCTTTAGAATGTTGTAAGTCCTCTTCTTGCTTGTCTTCCAATTTTTCACTTTCAGATTTTCCTTCCAATGTTGATTTAAAATGGCATTCACTTGGATATCTCAAAACATCCATCCTGCTCATCATATTTACCTCTTGCAAGATATTTCATTGATTTTGAGATATTGAATGTAACAGGCTGATCATTAACTCGCATTGTTAATTCCCCTTTTTGCACATCTATCATTGCTCTGCCTGTGGCTAGGAAAGGTCTCCCTAAAATTATGGGTATGTTTTTATCTTCCTCCATATCTAGCACAATAAAATCAACAGGAAAGATAAATTGATCCACCTTAACTAAAACATCTTTAATAACTACTTTAAGATATGTGATTGAATGATTCTCTAATTGCATAGTTACAGTAGTTGGGGTTATTTCTTCTAATCCCAGTCTTTTGAATATAGATAATGACATAAGGTTAATGCTTGCACCTAAATCATATAAAGCTTTTGCATAAAATATGTCTCCTATAGCATATGGAATTGTGAAACTAATATGATCTTTAAGCTTTTTAGGAAGCTTTTTCTAAATAATTGCACTGTACTCCTCACTAAGTGCAACAGTTTCATTATCTTCAAATTTCCTTTTTCTATTGAGAATATCATTCATAAATTTCACATAGCTTGGCATTTATTCTAAGGCTTCAGAAAATGGAATATTGATCATAAGCTTCTTAAAAATTTCCAAGAACTTTGAAAATTACTTATCCAATTTTTGTTGTCAAAGTCTCTGAGGAAATTGAGGTGGTGGCCTTTACGAATCAATCTTTGGTAGAGAAATAGGTCTTTCCAAAACTTTATGAGTGTTTTCTTTTGGGTATTTAATCTCTTCTTTCTCTACTTAAATCTCTTTTTGAACTCGACCTTCCAACTCTCTTCCACTTCTCTACTGAATAGCTTTTACTTGCTCTTTATTCTTGTCTCTTGGATTTACTTCTGTATTACTAGGAAGTGTTCCTTGGGATCTATTACTTAATGAATTGGCAATCTGTCCCAATTGATTCTCAATATTTCTGATTGTTACTCGTTAACTTTGCAATTGATGCCCCATTTGTAACACTACTTCTTCTATAGACAACTTCTTCTCCTTGAATTGTGAAGCATTGTTAAAACGTGGAGGATAGGTTGGTCTATAATTGTTATTCCCTTGGTTGTTCCAGTTCCCTAATTGGTTTACTTGGTTAATCCCCAATTGTTGATTACTACCACCCTGATTATTGGTATTCCAGTTAAAGTTTGGATGGTTTTTCCAACCTGGTTTATAATAATTGGAATATGAGTTATTAAGTTTACTTATGACATTCAAAGTTTCTAATGAAGTTTGACTATCAACCATTTGGCCTAATGAATTTTCTTCAATCATGGAAATTGGCTGAGAAAAATTCATTCCAAATTGGTCTATGTTCCTTGAAATTGCAGCAACTTGACTTGATAGCATCATAAAAGCATCATTTTCATGAATGTTGTTTTTTTGGATTTAACCTTTCAGAAGGCCATTGAAAATTATTAGTAGCCATTTCTTCAATTAAAGCATAAGCATCAACAAACTATATAAATATCAATGAACAACAGTAGCAACATCGATAATACATCTAAGAGATCCACTTAATCCATTATAAAAATTCTGAATTATTAACCAATATGGTATCGAATGATGTGGACACTTTCTCAAGAGGTGTTTAAATCTTTCCCTTGCTTCATATATAGATTCACCTTCAAACCGAAAAAAAGATGTAATATCATTTCTAAGCTTCGCAGTCTTTGATGGTGGAAAATATTTAACAAGGAATTTCTGTGCTAAATCACCCCAAGTTCTGATAGATTCAGGTGCTAATGAGTTTAACTATATCTTACCCTTATCATTCAGTGAGAAAGGAAAAGTCTAAGTCTAATAGCATCATTCGAAACACCATCGTATTTAAAAGTAGCACACAATTCTAGAAAATTGGCAAGATGTAAATTAGGATCTTCATTTAGTGCTCCACCAAACTAATTATTTGATACCATGTAGATAATAAGAGGTTTAAGTTTAAATGAATTAGCAGCTATAGCAGAGTTTTGAATACTACCATGAAGTTCATCTAATATAGGGTTAGCATAATCTCTTAAAGGTTAATAGTGAAGAGTTGGTCCATCCTTTAAAGCCTATCAGGAAGGCTAAAATTTGTACTTATGAATCTCATGTAGGATGGAGAGTTGGAAGTAAGAGTAATGAGGTTCCCTCTACTAGTCTTGATGTACCTTCTACCTTTAGAACTCCTACTCTTTCTGATGTTATAGAGCAATTGATGATACAACAAGGTGATATTGTGAAGATCAAAGGAGAATTGATGGAATAGAAACAAGAACATATATTAATGATGATTATTAGAAGAGAAGATTTGAAGATGATATAGCTTACCATGATGCTCATATGAGATTCATGAGGGAAGAATCTTGTGTGATATTGCCTACTTCCCCCGTTATACTCCATACCAACCTGAAGCGGAAGAAGAAGCAGAGGAAGAAGGAGAGGATGACTGATAGAGTAGTCTTCATTTAGTGTATTATTGATGTGTAAACTGGTGTGTTTGTTATTTTCTTTAATGTGATTGATGTATGAAGTGATTGCACTCTGTTATGTTAGTTAAGTTGTGATGAAACTTGTGTTTGTTTGTTTGTTAGTTGGATTGAAATTGTAATAGTTGTATGTTTGTATTAGATGTTTAAAGTTTATGTTTTTAAATTTTCTTCACCCTGTAAATCTTTAATATATTATGTGAAACAAAGCTTCTAATTATTTTATGCCTGCAAGTTTAAATTTTTGATTAATACCCGCATAACTCTAGAAGTATCAAAAGCCCGACACAATAAAGTTAGTTTTCTTTTTGTTTTTCTCTCTTATTTACTTATTTTATGTAGACTGAAAAAATTAAGTTTGGGGGTGGAAAAATTAAGTGTTATTTGTTCTCAATTAAAATATTTTTTAAAAATAACTTTAATATGACTTCAGGTAGTAGATGCTTAACTTCATATAACTAAAATTTTGATTTTTTTTTTTAAATATCATAGTGAGATTTAAATGAAAATTTTTAGTAGTGAAGGTTAACTTTATGGGCTAATATATTTAGTATAAAAGGATTAGAATATAGTTCACTATTTAAAGTAAATGAAACTATATTTTTGAAATATTAAGAGTCTTAGAAGTTTATTTAAGAGGAAAAGATTGGGAATTTATGACGAATCATTTAAAAGCTAATATATATCTATAAAGTAAGAGATGTTACAATTTCCAACTTTAGGTGGAGGAGAGTGAAGTTCAAAATTATTAAAGGCTATCCATATATAGTAATCCTCACTTAAAAAAAAAGAGAAAGAAAGAAAAGAAATGAGTAAAAGGCAATCCATATATACAAAAGAAAAAGAAATTATATGTGAGGAGAAGCTTGAGGAGATGGACCCATTGAAAATATGTTAAGATTTTCATGCTTATTTTATATTGATTTTGATGATATTGCACTTTAAAGAAGGGTATTTTTGATGATCTGTTGCATATATGAAGATTTATGGACATTGAAGCGAAAATATGCAAAAAGGACCGAATTTGGAGCAAAAAGGATCAAAATTATGAAAATTTGATCTAGGGCGCTGATAGCGAGATCAACGGTGTCGACGAAGGATTTTTCCTGAGAGTTCATAATATATTACAAGGAAGCCCGCCGACGGTGAGATCGAGGCCGCTGGCAACGGGCCTTTTGCAGAAGGGTCCAAGGCTAAGTATTCTAGAAGGTTGCCGAAGGAGAGCTTGAGGCCACCGACGACAGGAAAGTCAGGTCTCTCATAAGATGTATTGAATGTGGAAGATTTTTGAAGGGATGTTTGGAAAACTCTTGGAAACTCTTCAACTACTTTAAAAGAAACAATTTGGGGCCGAAAAAGGGTCCACTAGCGTCCATTTGTGTCCACCACGTGTCCATATAATCCATTAGAAAGTCAAGTGTGTGAGTCTAGTGAGTCCATAGAGTTTTTAGAGTGTTAATTAGTGAGTTCAGATAGTGATATTTGTGAGGAATTCTTCAAGAGATTGTAAGAGTGGAAGGGAAGTGAGAGATTTTTTCCTCATTGTTGTTTCGAAGTAGAATTCTATGTACTGTAAAGAAAGGAAGAGATTCAGAGGAACTTCAAGGAGTTTTCTTGGGGAGGAATTTAAGATAAGTTGTATTTACTTATTTTAGTTCGTAGAACTTTGTTTTTATATGTGAAATCTAATTTTTATTTTATTCTCTCCATGAAATCTGAGTAGTTTTTCTGTCTTTCTCCCTATTTTGATATTTTTGTAAAATGGTAATTTAAATTAGTGTGCCAAGAAAATTATAAAAGAAGTTGTGATATTCTTTCACTTAAATCTTAATTTACTTTCAATCTGGCCAATTGATTAGTTAAAATATGTTGAGTTTAACAACTAAAGTACATATTACATATGAGATTCAGGGAGGTCAAAGTCCTTGGAAGTAGAGTGCAAATAAATAGGGACATAATATTCATTGGGTGTAGAATTGGAGATTTTAGAGTGACATACTAAAATCCTCAATTCAGTCCTATTGTTTGGGTGCTAAAGTGTAGATGTTAGCCCTCAGGCGAGGGGAATGTGGGAGCTCCGAAGTGAGAGCAGGTATCCTCCCAGCCTAGCCGCAGATTCAGTAACCAAGCATAGGATTAGTCAATGTTCTTTATGCCTGGACCAAAAGGTAAATAATATGTATGATCCTATTTGGCACAACACAGTTTTAAACTAATTCTAATTATCCATTCACTTAAATTTCTTAACAAAGGAGAAAGATTCTTGCTTATATATTTGAACTTCACTTTATTAGTAGAAGTAGTTATCTGTTAGTAGAATTAGTTTATTAAATCTTCATATTATTGTTGATTGCATATTAGTGACAGATAGACAATTCGATTTCCAAGTTGTGATTCTAAATTAGTTTCTATAATCCTAGTTCGTAGCCTCTAAATTATTCCCTGTGGTTAATGTAATGAAATATTTATGGATACTAAAGAAATTTACCAATATTTGATGGACGAAACTGAAGACTGGGAAGTTAGAGAGAACGAGTACGTCAATTTTTCTGCAACACTTTTAAATCCCGTTTCGAAACAATGGCACTTTTTCATATCTGCGAAATTATTACCGACAATGAAAATCGGTAAAGTTACGAAAGAGAGTGCTATGTTGAACTACTGTATTAAATTGGGATGGCCAATTAATATTGGATCAATTATTGTGAAGTCCATGTTTGGCCTGATCATTCAAGGATCATCTCAAGGGCTTGGACATCCTTCAACAATTTTCTCGATATGCAGTCTGTTTCAAGTATCATACGAGATTTGGGAAAAGGTACTACTACCTTGGAAAACTTTAGACCCAACTAGAATGTTCCCAGCCAATGATGAAGAGAATGATATGGGCGTGATTATGGATCAAGCTTTGCAAAATTTTATTCCTATTCGACCTCTAGTAGCAGACAAGACAACAATGATCTTACACAGAATCAAGAATCTGAAAAAGCAGGTACAAAATTTAACTAGTATAGTTAACAATATGTCTGATTTCTTTGATCATATCGATTGAAGGATGAAAGAATATTTTGATCATACAGGGCATTTTAAAGCAAGTTTGATACACTTAATGAGGAGGATGTGATGGATTAAAGAAGATTCAACTGAAGAATTTCATACCAACTTTTTTATAACCTGTTCTTCCTTGTTCAAGTGATGGGTGATATCAGAGGAGAAACCAACACTGATTCAGAAGAGTAGTAGAATTGCATTTTATATTTGTTTATTTATGTTGGACTTGATTTGAACTATGTTTGTGTGTTTGTTTTCGATTATTTGCTTTTTAATCTCAGTATAGTTGAGATTATGTTTGAAAATGTTTGTTTTCAGCATTTAGTGTTGTGGCTTGGATTGCGACTCTGATTAGATGAATTTAGGCTGAGAAAATACCTACTTATGTGTGTTTTGAAATGTATATTGTAAACACTTGGATTTAATATATAATTATGAAGTTTTTTTGGTGTATGTTTATTTGTGTTAATACATCACTTAAACACTTAAAATATATGATTAAAATGATCGAACGGATGACGACGAGGCTTAAAATTGATCGAAATCACAAAAATTTAAAAAATGATCAATATTTGAGAATCTCTCCGAGGGCACGCTTGAGGCTGCCGACGACGTGATTTTTCTGAAGTTATTGGAATTAAATCCATTGGAGCCCGCCGACAGCGCGAACAACCCCGCTGATGGCGAGATCCAAAATTTTACCTTTTAACCTCGATTTTGATGAGTCAACCACCACTATTCATTGTCTTCTTAACGAAAATTTTGACCTATGGCTTGATAGATCTTGGATTTGGAGCGATTTCAATACATTTTAACACCGGATTTCATCTTCCCTTGGTAAAAGCTTCCCTCCTATGTAAAATTTTTTTATTTTCACCATGAATTTCTTCCACATTGAGGAATTTCAGAGAAATTGAAAATGTGGAGAAAATACTTGGAAGCAATTCATGGAACTTGATTTAGATTACTTTAAGTCACCTTTGGAGGCCATTATATTATTATTTTGGTGTTTAGTATGGATTTTTATAATTTTAATAGATCAAACAATGGCTCCACGTCAAAAGAGGAGACTTGAATTCGACGAGACTCGATTTATAAATGCAAAAACACAATCAAGATACACTTTAATCTTCAAAGGAAAGAAGTGTATTCAAGATCGAGTTTTTTATAATCTTGGAGGAGAGGTGGAACGAGTTATTAGAGAAAGGAGATGAGAGAACTTCTGTTACACTACAAATAAAGCTGCTATTGAAGTTGTAAGAGAGTTCTATTCTAATCTGACTCAACTTGAGGACGAGCCTGTCCAAGTAAGAGGATTTTCTATCGATCTTAATGCTGCTCGCATTAATTATTTTTACGAGCTTCACAATTTTTATTCTAGCGAGCATGAAACATTTGGAACTATGGAAGGTCCGTTAGATGATGTTATTGACTTTCTCACTGATGGGAAAGGGATTTGAAAAATTAAGCATCGTGAACGAATTAACTTTTCTCTTTCTATGATGAATGCCACAGCTAAGGCATGACATTATTTCATTTGTTCTACTCTGTTACCGACCTATCACCATAGTGAAGTCTCGAGAGATAGGGCTGTTCTGAATTTCTGTATTGAGAACAAAATAGAAGTATAAATGTGCGGAGAATAATTTATCAGAATATTCTGGCTACGACAAAGAGTGAATCAAGTGGATATTTAGGGCATCCTGGCCTAATTTATGCACTTTGCCAACTATCTGGAGTGGAAGCAAGAGATGATGAAGAATGGGTGTACCCTATGAAACCCATTAGTAAAGCTAATTTGAAGACTTATGAATCTCATGAGGAATGGAGATCTGGGAGTAGGAGCAATGCAACTTCTACTAGTAGAGACATCCCTTCTACTAGTTATGACCCTCTTGCATCTAGCTCCCCTACTCTGTATGATTTGATGAATGCGATGACCCTACAGTGGAAAAGTTTTGAAAAGTTAGATGAAAAACTGGAAAGAATTGATCATAGGATTGAAGGTTTAGAGCAGAGACATGATCATGATAGTGAGTATCTTTAGCGACACTCTGATTTTGAGATTTATTATTATGATGCTCAGGCTAGACACTACAGAGGAGAGCCTGAAGTTATTTTTCCTAAATGCCCCTGTTATACTCATTATCAACCCAATCCACCTGCTGACCAGGGAGATGAAGACTTAGCATGGGATTTTGAGGTCTAAAATTGAAATTTGTGATGTGATGTATGTGTTTGTTTTGTTGTAGTACTTTCATTTTATTGTTTGTATTCTGTGGACTATGTTTTGTTTCTGAGATATGTGTTTAGTTTTGTAGTTTATATTTTCATTTCTGGATGATTGTGATGGATTGTGATTGTAATTGTAATTGTAATTGTGAACTTTTAAGTTAAAAAAAGTAGACTGTTTGTTCTGTGTTGTGAAATGCAAATGTTATTTTGTATTGTCTTGTGTAGTTAATTGTTGTTATTAAATGTTTTAGTTTATATACTTGTTTTAAAATTTCATTAACCCAACAATTTCTCTAAATTGTTATATGTGTAGAAAGGTTTCTAATAGTACAAATCAGTTGAATTTAAAAATTTTGAGAAGAACCTGCAAAAATTTCAAAAAGACAAAAATGCCTAAAGTGCAAAGGTATGATTTATATTCAGAATTTTTCTTTCCACCCTGTATTATTTCTATTATTGAAAACTTTAATTTTGGGGGGGGGAGAAAATTATTAACTATTATGTGTTCTTAATTAAAATATTTTCAAAATTTATAAATATGATTTTTGTGATAAAATTTAATTCAGTTAACTTTATTTAGATTTTATCTAAATATCGTAGAAGATTCAAAGAAATATTTTTGGTAATGAAAATTAAATTTGTAGGTTAAGATATTTAGTATAAGAGGATAAGAATATAGTTAACTATTTAAAGTAAAGAAAACTATATTTTGAAATATTAAGAATCTTAGGAATTTAGTTGAGAAAGAAAAGATTGGGAATCAATGATGTTAAAACTATGAATTACATATAAGGTAAAGAATGTTTTAAAGTTTTGAATTTAGGAAAAGAAGAGTGAAGTTAAAAATTATTAACAGGCTATTCAGATATAGTTATCCTCACTTGAAAAAGAAAAAGAAAAAGAAAAGGATTGAAAAACAATCCCTGAAAAGAAAAGAAAAATATATAGGATTGAAAAACAATCAAAAGAAAAAAGAAAAGAAAAAGTAAGTGAGGAGAAGCTTGAGGAGATGCCTTATCAAAAATTGGCTTCACTTGGATTAACCTAAAGAGAAAACTTAAAACATTTCTGAACTTATATTTATGACTAGTTTCTTTACTAGTAGTGTCCACATGAATTTTCTATCTTTTGAATATTCTAAGTGAATTGATATTGCAACATATAGTCATTCTTGAAATGAATAGAAAACTAGAACTCTTAGACTTGATGACTAGATAGCCTTACATCTGCAGAGTTAATCTAATTACTTAAAAATCTTTCTAAGAATTCTTACTATGATATTTATTTAAATCAAAACTATAGTGTTTCTGAATTAAAACTTTACCACAATAAATCATAACTTTTATGTAGTACTAAAGATTACTTGAGGACAAATAATTGTTAAGTTTGGGGGATTTTGACCCACTGAAATTATGTTAAGATTTTCATGCTTATTTTATATTGATTTTGATGATATTGCACTTCAAAGAAGGGTATTTTTTATGATTTGTTGTAGATATGAAGATTTATAGACATTAGAGCAAAAATATGCAAAAAGGATCGAATTTGGAGCAAAAAGGACCAAAATTAAGAAAATTTGATCTAGGGTGGGACGACGAGATCAACGACTCCGACGGTAGATTTTTCCCGAGAGTTCAGAATATATTACAAGGGAGCCCACCGACGGCGAGATCTAGGCCACCGACAGCAGGCCTTATGCAGAAGGGTCCAAGGCTAAGTATTCTAGAAGGCCGCCGACGGCGAGCTCGAGGCCGCCGACGGCGGGAAAGTCGGTTCTCTCACAAGGTGCATTGAATGTGGATGATTTTTGAAGGGATGCTTGGAAAACCCTTGGAAACTCTTCAACTACTTTAAAAGAAACAATTTGGGGCCGAAAAAAGGGTCCACTAACATCCATTTGTGTCCACCACATGTCCATCAAATTTATTAGAGAGTCAAGTGTGTGAGTCTAGTGAATCCGTAGAGTTTCTAGAGTGTTAATTAGTGAGTTCAGATAGTGATATTTGTGAGGAATTCTTAGAGAGATTGTAAGAGTGGAAGGGAAGTGAGAGATTTCTTCCTCATTGCTGTTTCAAAGGAGAATTCTGCATAGTGTAAAGAAATGAAGAGATTCAGAGGAACTTCAAGGAGTTTGCTTGGGGAGGAATTCAAAATAAGTTGTATTTACTTATTTTAGTTTGTAGAACTTTGTTTTTATATATGAAATCCAAGTTTTATCGTATTCTGTCCATGAAATCTAAGTAGTTTTTCCGTCTTTCTCCTTGTTTTGATATTTTTGTGAAATGGTAATTTGAATTAGTGTGCCAAGAAAATTATAAAAAAAGTTGTGATAATCTTTCACTTAAATCGTAATTTACTTTCAATATGGTTAATTTGTTAGTTAAAATATGTTGAGTTTAACAACAAAGTAAAGATTACATCTGAGATTCAGGGAGGTCAAAGTCCTTGGAAGTAGGGTTTAAATAAATAGGGAAATAATATTCATCAGACGTAGAATTGGAGATTTTAGAGTGACAGGATAAAATTATCAATTCGGTCCTATCGTTTGGGTGTTGAAATGTAGATGTTAGCCCTCGGGCGAAGGGAACATGGGAGCTTTGAAGTGAGATCCTATATCCTCCTAGCCTAGCCGCAGATTCAGTAACCAAGCATAGGATTAGTCAATGTTCTTTATGCTTGGACCAAAAGGTAAATAATAGGTATGCTCCTATTTGGCGTAACACAATTTTAAACTATTTCTAATTATCCATTCACTTAAATTTCTTAACAAAGGAGAAAGATTATTGCTTATATATTTGAACTTCACTTTATTAGTAGAATTAGTTATCTATTAGTAGAAATAGTTTATTAAATCTTCATATTATTGTCAATTGCATATTAGTGATAGATAGGCAATTTCGATTTCTAAGTTGTGATTCTGAATTGGTTTCTATAATCCTAGTTCGTAGCCTCTAAAATATTCCCTGTGGGATTGATATCCAGGACTCCACTAGAGCCCTGTATTACTTGAGCAATACGTATACTAGCGTTGAATAGTAACTCTGCATTAAAGAATATATTATATACTTCTTACAAAAATAAAAATTACGCATAGCACGCAGAGTCGGTTCAAGATGCCTAATTAAAGAGTGGCTTCACTGAATCAACTTAAAGGAAGAGCATAATTGCATTTCTAAATTTATATTTAAGTAGTTGTATCCTTACTAATAGAGTTCTCATGAGCTGTTTTTTCATATGTTCCTTTAAAGCACCCTTATTGTGAAAAATTATGGTTATTCTTGAAACAAATAGTAAACTAGAACTCTTAGACATGATGACTAAATACTCTTACATCTATAGTTTTGACCTAAATTTCTAAAAATCATTCTAAAAATCTTGCTATTGTATTCATTTAAATCAAAAATCATATTATTCTTTAAGTAAAGTTTATTACTATGAGTCATATTTTTATGTAGTAAAAGCAATACTTGAGGACAAGTAATAGTTATGTTTGGGGGATTTTGATGCATCAAAAATATTTTGGATTTTTCATATATATTTTTTATTCATTTTTTGTGATATTGCAGTTTAAAGGAAGATGTTTTTCATGTTTTGTTGTAGATATGATGATTTTGAGGCATTTAGAGCAAAAAGAAGCGAGAAGGAATGAATTTGGAATGAAAAAAAGGCAAAAACCAGAAAACTGTATTCTGGCGCCGACGACACCAGAATGGGTGCCGAAAGCGCCCAATTCCAGAGAGCTGTGTAAATTAAAGCATAATGACCATTGATGACTCCCAGAAATGGCATTGACGACGCCCATAAACAGCGCCGACGACACCCAATGTCGTTGGAGGTCAGATTCAATGTATTTGGACGACTTTTGGAGGGATTCTTGAGGCATCGCTTAGGGAATTCATCCCTAGGCTATTTAAAAGCAAACTTGGCGCCCAAAAAAAAGAGTAGATTATTGTGTGAGTGCCTTGTGAGTAGAGAGAAAGTGTGTAGAGAGTTTATAGTTTAGAGTTTGGTGTGAAAGTGTTTTTTTGTGATGGATTCTTCTCTAAAGAGTTGTAGGAGGGGAAGGAAAGTGAGAGATTTCTTCTTCCTTATCGTTATAAGAGGGAGTTGTGTGTTGTTGTGAAAGTGAAAGAGATTCAAAATAACTTAAAAGATCTACTTGAGGAAGAAATTGAGATAAGTTGAATTTACTTCTTATCGTGTATATGACTTTGCTTTTATTTATAAAATCCTTATTTTTTCATATCTTAATCATGAATTTTGGTAAATTTGTTCGTATTTCTCCTTACAATGATAAATGGTGAAGTAATGTTTTAGATTTGATGTGCCATATAAATTTTAAGAAATTGTGATGATTTTTCACTTCGTACTTTATTTACTTTTTGATTTGCCCAACTGAATTGTTAAAATATGTTGTAAAACATACGATCAAAAAATAATATGTGTTCTACAAAAAAAGTGAATATTACATTCAATGTCCATGAATGAGTGATGTAGTTCATGGAAGTTGGGTGCAAATAAATAGGAAAATATGATTTATTGAGCGTAGAATTAGAAATTTTAGTATGACAGACTAAAAGCCCCAATTTGGTCCTAGTGTTTGGAAACTAAAGCAAGAGTTAGCCTTCAGGCGAAGGGATTCAGGCGAAGGGAAGTGGGATCTCTGGAGTGAGAGCCAGTATCCTCCCAGCCTAACAATGGATTGAGAGACTAAACCTAGGATTAGTCAATGTTTTTTATAGCACTCAGAAGTGGGTAATGAATAAGTATGCTCCTAGTTTGCACAATACAAGATTTTCACTAATCTTTATCATTCACTCATCATATCATCATTGTAAGGGAGAGGACACTTTCTCCAAATTTGAACCTTTCAATACAAAACTTAGTGGTGTGTTAGTTAAATTTATTTCGAAGTTTAGAAATTACTTTAGTGATCTTAGAATCTTTAGCATCTTTAAACTTTAGCAACCATAGTATTTACTTTATGTGAATTGCAATTTGAACTTTGAATTTTTGTGCTACGCTTTAAGGATTTGCTTCCTCCCTTTGGGATCAATAACCAGGACTCCACTAGAGCCCTGTATTACTTGAGTGATACATATACTTGCATATAGATTGGCTGCTTTCTTATTAGACTGATTATACTTTGCCACTGAACTGAAAATACTTATTTAAAACTTATTTAAGATAGTCGTGATCAAGTTTTTGGTGCCATTGTTGGGGAGGCAATCGTAAATTTAGTAGTAACTGAAAATCGTTATTTCATAATTTGTAATTATGTGTGTTTACTTGCTTTTAAGTGTGTTTACTGTAATAGTGTATGCATAGAATTGGATCTAAAGGTATTTTGCCTTAAGATTCAGAGTTAGAACGTATTATTAGAAAAATTGAAAACAACAAAAAGAATCTAAAAATTTGAACAAAATAGAGAAAAATTTAGATAATCAAGAAATGAAAATGAACATCAACCAAGATCCTTAAGAGGTGAAATTTGCTTAACTATTCAAAATCCTGATGTAGCTGCTACAGCAGATGCAATTTGCTTAACTATTCAAAATCCTGATGTAGCTGCTAATTCATTTGAACTTAAACCTTCTATTATCTAAATGTTACAAAATAATCAATTTGGTGGAATACCAAATGAAGATCATAACTTACATCTTGTTAGTTTTCTAGAATATTATGCTACATTTAAATATGACGGAGTGTCGAACGACGCTGTCAAACTTAGAATTTTTCCTTTTTCATTAGGGGATAAAGCTAAGGCGTGGTTAAATTTATTAGCACATAGATTTATCAGAAATTGGGGAAAACTATCAAAAAAATTTTGGTCAAAATATTTCCTTCCATAAAAATTTGCTAAGCTTAGAAATGATATTACATTTTTTTGTCAGTTTAAAGGGGAATCAATATATGAAGCTTAGGAAATGTTTAAATATCTCCTTAGGTGTGTTTTATTTTTATTTTTATTTTCATTGTTGTGTTGTAATAGTTTTTGCGAAGTTTAATTTCTAAAGGACTTGTGCCCTACGATTTTAAATTTGAACAAACTAACATAAAAAATTTAAAAAAAATTAAAAATACAGAAAAAATTCAAAAATTTCAAGAAATGACAAATCAGATTAATCAAAATACTGAAATTCATCATGAATTAAGATCTTTAAGAGATTGTGCAAACCTTGCAGTGGATGAACTATCTGATAGTATCAAAATCCTACTATAGCTGCTAATTCATTTGAACTTAAACCTAATATTACCCAAATGGTATCTAAAAATAAGTTTAGGGGAACACGAACTTAAATTCCAAGTTTACATCTTCCTTATTTTCTAGAATTGTGCGCTACATTTAAGTATGATGGTGTTTCTGATGATGCTATTAGGCTTAGACGTTTTCCATCTCAGTTAGGGATAAGGCTAAGATATGGTTGAATTCGTTAACACCTGGATCTATCAAAACTTGGGGTGATTTAACACAGAAATTTCTTGCTAAAAAATTTTTCACTATCAAAATCTACAAAGCTTAAAAATGATTTAACATCTTTTTGCCAGTTTGAAGGGGAATCTAGTTATGAAGCTTGGGAATGATTGAAGGAACTCCTAAGAAAGTGTCCACACCATGTTGTGCCACATTGGTTAATTATTCAAAATTTTATAATGGATTAGCTGGATCTCTTAGATCTATTATTGATGTCGCTGCTAGTAGTTCATTGATGTCGAAACCATTTCCTAAAGCTTATGCTTTAATTAAATAAATGAGTACTAATAATTTTCAATGGCCTTCTAAAATGGTACAAGCTAAAAAAGTAGCTATTATTCATGAATCTGAAGCTTTTTCCATGTTAGCAAATCAAGTTGCTACAATTTCTAGGAAGATAGACCAATTTGGAATGAATTTTTCTCAACCAATTCCAATGATTGTAGAGAATTCATTAGGCCAAATAGTAGATTCTCAAACATCAATTGAGACTTTAAATGCTATAAATAATAAGTCTAATAACCTATTCGAACTACTATAACCCAGGTTGGAAAAACCATCCTAACTTTAACTGGAATAAAAATTCGAGTGGTACTAATCAGCAATGGGGGATCAACCAATTAAACCCATTGGGGAACTGGAACAACAAAATTTATAGTAGTTATACATCTACTTATCCCCCAGGTTTTAATAATAATCCACAATTTATGGATTAGAAGTTGTCTATAGATGCAATGGTGTTACAAATAGAAAATCAGTTACAAAGTCAAGGAGTTGCTATAAGAAATATTGAAAATCAGTTAGGATAAATTGCAAATTCAGTAAGTAATAGAACCCAAGGAACGCTTCCTAGTAACACTAAACTAAATCCAAAAGACAAGAATAATAAGCAAGTAATGGCTGTTCAACGTAGAAGTGGAAGAGAGTTGGAAGGTAGAGTTCAAAAAGAGATTGAAGTTGAGAAAGAAGAAATTAAAGAACCTAAAGACGATGCTCCAGAAAGTTTTGAGAGACATATTTCTCCACTTAAGATTGATTTAGGAAACCTGTTACCACCTCCATTTCCTCAAAAGACTTAGTCAACAAAAGTTGGATAATTAATTTTCAAAATTACTTGAAATCTTTAAGAGGCTTACAATTAATATTGTTTTTGCTGAAACTTTATAATAAATGTCAAGTTAGGTGAAATTTATGAAGGATAATCTTAAAAGAAAATAAAGTTTGAAAAAAATGACACAATTGCACTTAGTGAGGAGTACAATGCAATAATTAAAAAGAACTTTCTGAAAAGCTTAAAGATCCTAGAAGTTTCACAATTCCATGTGTGATTGGAGAGAGATTTTTTGGGAAAGCTTTATGTGATTTGGGTGCAAGCATTAATCTTATGCCAATACCTACCTTTAAAAGACTGGGATTAGGAGAAATATCTCCTACAAATGTAACCTTATAATTAGTAGATCGTTTTATAGTGTATCCTAAGGGAGTTGTAGGAGATGTTTTAGTGAAAGTGGATCGATTTATCTTTCATGTTGGTTTCATTATCCTAGATATGATGGAAGATAAAGAGATACCTATCATTTTAGGGAGTCCTCTCCTAGCTATAGGAAGAGTAATGATAGATGTGTAAAAAGGGGAATTAACTATGCATGTTAATGATCAAATGGTTACTTTTAAAATTTCAAAATCAATGAAAAACCCTATAAAAGGTGAAGGTGATGCATGTTTCAGGATGGATGTAATGAGATATCTTAGTGAATTCTATTTCAAAATAACTTGTGAAGAGAATTCAGAAATGAAAGAATTGGAACACGAGCAAGAAGAGGAATTAGAACATCTTAATGTTATTTTTGAATAAGATTCAAATTTTGTTCAAGAAAGTTTTGAAGTTTTGGACATGATGGAAAAAAAATAAATCTTTTTGTCCATCAATTGAGAAACCTTTTGAGCATGAATTGAAGTTACTTCTGAAACATATAAAATATGCATTTTTAGGTGATTCCTTAACTTTGCCAGTTATAAATTCCTCAAACTGGAAAAAGAAAGAGCATTTATTGAAAATTTTAGAGAAATATAAGAAAACTTTTGGATGGATAATTGCTGATATTAAAGCAATCAGTCCTTCAATTATTATGCATAGAATTCTGATGTAAGAAAACTGCAAACCCAGGTCTGATCCTCAAAGGAGATTAAATCCCATTATGAAAGAATTTGTTAAGAAAGAAATTTTAAATGGTTAGATGCTGGGATTATCTATCCTATTTCAGATAGTGCTACAAAGTGTTCCTAAGAAAGGAGGAGTAACTGTAACTTTTAATGAACAGAATAAACTAATACCAACAAGATAAGTTATAAGATGGTGAATATGCATTGATTATAGAAAATTAAAACATGCCACGAGGAAAGATCATTCTCAATTACCCTTTCTGGATCAAATTCTGGATAAACTAGGTAGGCATAAATACTTTTGTTTTTTGAATGGATATACTGGTTATTACCAAATACAAATTTCTCTAGAGGATCAAGAGAAAAAAAATATTTATCAGTTCTTATGGTACATTTATTTTTAGAAGAATGCCCTTTGTTTTATGTAATGCCCCTACTACATTTCAAAGATGTATGATTGCTATTTTATGTGATTTACTTAAAAAAGGAATTGAAGTTTTTATAGAAGATTTTTTTTGTGTTTGGAACTTCATTTTTAATCATGTTTAGAACATTTATCACGAGTTCTTAAATGATGTGAAGAGACAAATTTAGTCCTTACTTGGGAAAAATGCCAGTTTATGGTAGTATGAGGAATTGTTTTAGGACATCTCATTTCAGAGAAAGGTACGAAAGTAGATCCTGCTAAAATTCAAGTGATCACTAATTTACCTCAACCAACCAATGTGAGGGAAATTAAGAGTTTTTAGGATATGTTGGATTCTACAAGCAATATATTAAAGATTTTTCAAAAATTACTAAGCCACTATGACATTTGCTCGAAAAAGATGTGATTTTTAATTTTGATAAGGATTGCCAAAAAGCTTTTGAGCTTTTAAAATAAAAATTAAGCATTCAACTAGTTATTGTTTCACCAGATTAGACAAAACCATTTGAATTAATGTGTGATGCAAGTGATTATGCTATTGGAGCTGTTTTGGGACAGAAATATGATAAAATTTTCAACATAATTTTCTATACTAGTAATGCTTTTAATGAAGTTCAAATTAATTATACCACAGCTGAGAAAGAGTTATTAGCAATAGTATTTTCCTTTAATAAATTCAAATCATATTTAATTGGAACTAAATGTGTAGTGCGTACAGATCATTCTACCATTAATTATTTAATGAAAAAGAAGGATGCAAAACCAGGACTGATAAGATGGATTCTTCTTTTGCAAGAATTTGACTTTAATATAGTAGATAGAAATAGACATGATAATCAAATTGCTGATCATCTATCCAGGCTTGACTCTGAGAAATTGCTTTGTTCTGAAGAAGAAATTAATGAACATTTTCCAGATGAAAAATTGATCAATATTAATGAATGACGTGTTCCATGGAATGCAGACATTGTGAACATTATTGTTAGTAATATTTTACCTTGTGGTCTGACACACCAACAAAAGAAGAAATCTTTATCTGAAGCTAAGACTTATTTCTGGGACGAAATATTTTTATTTAAACAAGGGAAGGGCTGATTATTCGAAGATCTGCACCTTTACTTTTGAAATTATCCAAAAATGTCATGATTATGATTTTGGGAGACATTTTGGTGTTGATAAAACAACATACAAAATCATGCAATCTGAATTATATTGGCCTACTATTTCTAAAGATGTTAATGCTTATATTAAAAATTGTGATCAATGTCAATGTGTATGAAATACTTCTAGAAAAAATGAGATGAACCTCAATTTTATTTTGGAAGTTTAAATATTTGACGTTTAGGGATTAGATTTCATGGGACCATTTAAACCATCTTTCAAAAATTTATATATATTGTTAGCAGTAGACTATGTGTCTAAATAGATAGAAGTTGTTGCTTTACCTTGAAGTGATGCCCATTGTGTTGTACTTGTTAAAAATGAATATATTTTGTAGATTTAGAATGCAAGAGTGATCATAATAGATGGGGGAGTCATTTCAAAAATGCAATAATTGAAGATTTATTGAAGAAATATCTTATCAATCATCAAATTTCTACTGCTTATCATCCTCAGACAAACAGTTTGGCTGATGTATCTAATCGAGAAATCAAAAGACTTTTGGGAAAATATATAAATCCATTAAAAAAGGATTGGTCAATCAAACTTGATTTTTCTTTGTGGGCTTATAGGACTGCATATGGAACTTCTATAAGAATGTCACCATTCAAGTTAATTTATAGGAAAACTTGTCATTTACTAGTGGAACTTGAGCATAAACTTATTGGGCTATTAATAAATTTAATTTTAATTTGAAGGATGCTGGTAAATTGAGATTATGGTAATTAAATGAGCTGGAAGTGATAAGGAACGAGTCTTATGAGATTGCTAAGATTTATAAAGATAAGATAAAAAAGTGACATTATCGAAAGATTCTTACTAAAAATTTCGAGCTAGGGCAACAAATTTTTCTTTATATTGCAAGATTGAGATTATTTTCAGGCAAACTTAAGTCCAGGTGGATCAGCCTATTTATTATTTTAAATGTTTAACCCCATGGAGCTGTGGATATCAAAGATCCTAAAAGCCTAAAAATTTTCAAAGTGAATGGGCATAGGCTGAAACCCTATTTCTTAAGGAATGAGACAAAAGTGAATGATGTTTTGATGTTGGGTCACCTAAATAAGAACTGAGTACATCGGGCTGGCGACGTAAAACTAAGCGCTCTATGTGAGGTAACCCATAGTTATCGGTGTGCTTTTATTTTGATTATTATTGTTGTGCTTGTTTTTGAGAATTGTGATAGTATTTTGAACTTTTGATGATAATTTTAAGACTTTGAATGACTTCTTAGACGTGTTAGAATGAGTATTTGAATGTTAAGCTGACCTTTGCCTAAAAGATGTTCTAGAAGAATTAAACGTGGAAAAGTGGACTTGAATGTTATTTGGTGGTTTTTAGACATGGGAAGTGGGTATAGGCTCTACTAAACTCTATAAAAAGCATGGAAATGAAGAGAATATTTCCCCTTTCGAAATTTTCATTCTAAAGTCTAAGATAAGAGAGATTTGAGTTGTTAAAGGAATTAATATAGCAAAGATGTCTTCTTGGGAGAATGAATTGAATAAAAAGGAGGAAGTCGTCAAGAAGAAGTTTGTAAGTCAAAGTACACAAGAGTTATATAATGGATTCCTAGCCGTTAGTATTAAAGGAATAGCGGAGAAGATTTCAAAAATTGAGGCTGACGTGGGTTTAGTTGAGACAAAGGTAAATGAAACTAATGCACATTGATTGCATATTGGTGGCAACTCAAAAAGTAATTTAGTCATTCAAGTTATATTGAAGAAGCAGACAAGGCGATGTATCTAAAAAATAAGTGGATTGAAGAGGATTCTATCAGAGTTCATCATCATCGTCTGTTTTAACAAATCCATGTGCCAAATAGTTCAGAAGAAACAAATGAAGGCCAGGGTTATGTTCCACCTAATGTAGAATGGAATTAAGTTCTGAGTTTAGTTAGTTTGTTTCTCTGTTTGTGTTTGTTTATTTTAAGCTGTTAATGTAAGTTTGTTTTGTTTGGTGTTGAATTTAGATGTTATCTCATACAAAACTTTTTGGAGTGGATATTAGATAGGTGATGTGTGTTTGTATTTGTGATTATATATTAATGAAAGTTTTTTGTTTGTGTAAAAATTGTCGTGTTATTGTGATTGAATCTATGTTGTGAAAATTTGATAATTTTTTAGAAAGAAGAGAGAGAAAGGGGAATAAATTGTTATAATGACTTATTAAGACCATGTGAGGGTGGTTGACTTGGGAAGATGTGCATTTGAATCAAAATTTAGCAATATCAAAATTTGTAAAATGACGCATAAGGGCCAAAAGACCACACGTATGCGCAAGCAAAGTCGAGAGCATGGCGCCTAAGCACCGAACCTGTCCTGCTCAACACGAAAACTGGTTCATAACAATTTTAAATGCCGAAAGTCACCATTTTATCCTCATTTCATCTACTTCTTCCTCAAGGGTTCACAGTTTTACACCTAGGGCATCCCTATAAGTGAAGATTGCTTGGTGGATTTGAGCCAAATTCGTTGGCTTTCTTCTTCTTAATGTTAATGCTTCTCTTTTATGTAAAAAATTTTTATTTATACCATGGATTTGGAAAGCATTATGAAAATTCAAAAATTTACTATTCATGGTGAAAATTTGATGAAAATTGATGGAATTTATATGAAAAAGTGAGTTTACGCTTTTAGAAGTTAGATCTAGTGAGTTAGTGTTGATTTTGTAATTTATTGTGATTTTTTTTGTAATTTATAGTATTGGCACCAAGTATGAAAAGGAGAAAGGGGACGGCCACATTTGGTGCAAGAAAGTTTGTGACTTCTAAGGCTCAGGATAGTTATACCGATGCACTGCAATTGAGGAAGTTAATTCATGAGCGTTGTTTTAAAAATCCAGGCAGAGAAGTAGAAGACTTAATTGCCCGCCGATAGTTGGAACCATTCTGCTATTTTTTTGTTATTGTAGTGATTTCTGTGGCAAGGGAGTTTTATGTTAATCTCCCTAAATCAGAAGATGATCGCAGTGATGTCTAGAGGGAAGACAGTAGTGTTTTCACCAGAGGTAATCAATTTGTTTTATGAACTACCTACGGATACGTTATGTTTTTATTCTAATTAAAATCCTACTGAGGAGGAGTTAGATGAGATTATTTCTTTGTTAACTGTTGGAAGAGGACTATGGAAGATTATCAGTGGTAGAAGGTTAAACTTTCCTACGTCGAAGATGGATTGTTGACCTCATTTTTGATGAGGTCTTCTCTTCTCTCTTTAGTACTTAGTATCTAGCCTTAGGCTTTTCCTTTGACTATCTTAGAGGACTAGAAGTGGAACCCACCCTTTAGAATTTCAAACCACCTCTTAACTCCCTGCAAACTCCACAAACTTGATTGTAAACCCCTAATCACCTAGAGGGTTGAAATCAAATGTGGAAGTTTAAAGGATGACTTCTATAGGACTCTTTGGCCTTAGGACCGCCTACAGGTGGCTCGGTCCGGTGAAGGGCTGACTTACACACACACTAAACTCATACACTATACTTTTACACACCTCCTAAAACCACACCCATACCCAACATTACCTCCTGACTCATGGAGGTGATTCACATGGATGGTCCTTAACCCCTAAGCCCTTTGCTAAGAGGGTTAGGAACATCATAGTGAATGCCTCAAATGAATCCCTTCATGGCTCATGTGGGCTTGATATGGCTTCATGGCTCAACCAAAATGATTTCATTCCACTTACATTTACCCAATCTTCAATTTTCTAAATTTTCAATTTTTGACCCCCGGGACCCTACACCCGCCTAGCCTACCCAAAACCCTTGAAATTACCCAAATTTTTCAAAAAAATCTCCAAATACTGAAAATTCCTCAAAAACAATCACAAACATTCCAACATTACTCAAATTGATCATTCATAGCCAAAAATACCAAAAATTCCAAAAATACCCCCAATAACCTCCAAATACCCAAAATGCCCCTCTTGACCCAAAAATCCAAAAATTCAGAAAATTTCCAGAAAATTCCAGAAAATCCCAAATATTCTCAATTTCATTTTGTTCAACTACACCATGGGCCAATTTCGTCAATGTACCCCACTTTTGTCAAAATCCCTAATTTGACCCATTTTAACCCAAAATGAACCCAATGTCAAATCAAACCTACCCAATTGACCCAAATTCTGGTCCAATTCAATTCTAAACTTCAATTCAACATACCCAAAATCAATCTAGACCAAATCCAAGTCTAATTTGATTGGTATTTGAATCCAATTTCACTTTTGACCTTAAAGCCCAATTTGGACCCATGACTCAAACTTAGCCCAAACTAACCCAATTCAACTCCAATTAACCCCAAAATTTTTCTAAACCTTCCTTAACATCCCCACAAACAAAAAACTAACATGATTTTCCAAAAATTTGGACCCAAACCCCACTCAAATTCGACCCAAAGCTAAAAGGCCCAATTTTGACCTAAACCCAAACCTAACCCAAATAAGCCCAAACCCCAAAATCAAAACCCAACCAAAGTCAAAACCTCTTTGAGACACTCCCATACACATTTCCCAACATTAATTTTACATCAATTTCAACCCTAGCCCAACATTTGCCCAAGTTAGCCCAATTTGACCTACATTGGCCCATTTACCAAAGAGGCCCAAATCCAACCTCATTCAAACCCAAATCACTCCAAACTCATTTCAAATCATTCATGACATACCCCTAAACCAAACCCAACAATTATTTGGCCCAAGCCTTTACCAAACTTTCATCCTAAAATCCATTTTAAATTCCAAAAGCCCACTTCCCTAAACCATTTTAAAAGCCCATCTTCATTAAATTTCAAAGGCCCAAACTTCATGCTAAAGTCCATATGACATTCTTTTCATCACCCCATTAATTGATATCATCCCTTAAGTCCTAAATCAATTATCAAATAATCCTAAATTAGGCCTCATGCCAAAAGCACCCATAAGTCCCAAAAATTCAGAAACCTTCTTTCATGTAAATGACCGAAGCTTTGTCCCGAAGCCATAGGTGAGCTAAAGACAAGCCATGTACAAGCCATATGAAGCCATGGGATGTTTGACATGTGACCATGCCCAAAGTAGCAAGAGGAGGGCCCCCTTTCTTAAACCTTCATTTAGCTTTTTAACCCGTTCCATGTTACACACTAAACCATGATTAGCCACATCACTTTAGATGGGGACTTCACCACCCCTTTCTAGCTGATGCAAATGATCCTCTCTCAGCCCAAATCAGCCATGGGGAGGTGAACCTAACCCAAAATCATGGCTTGGACGAAATTAAGACAAAATGGCCTCTCCCCCATGCCATTTTAATCCAAGCCCTTTACACATGGCAAAGCTCAATTGTCTGCACAAACCTCCAGCCCTGACCCACCTGGACCTGAGGGTGACCCATGCCTGCCGGCCAGCCGCCTGGATCGCTGGAAAACACCATGGCCGAGACCTTGGAAGGAGCCAAACTTTTCAATTCTGCCTTGCTGAGTTGTCCCAGCCCAATTGACCACCATGGCTGTTCTTCCCTTGACCTAGCGAGTCGATCCCAAGCCTTAAACCCCCACGAGAGGCCCTCCACCCTCTCCTATTTAAACCTCACCTCCTCTTGGCCATGAGAGGTGCCGAACCGAACCTTGCCGAGACCCCGCCAAAATTGCTCCGGACCACTCTCCACACTTAGAGCGAGTTGATCCTTAGTGACAATTTGCCACTAATCCCCACCAACGAGCTCAATTTCTCGACCAAAATTCCACCCAAAACCTGGACATCTCCCAACTCTCCACCAAATTCAAATTAAACTCACCCACACTCGCACAAGGTCAAGAGAAGGAGTTCCCAGGTGAAAGCCTCCTCTCCAGAGCCACCCATCCGTTCCGGACTCGAGGTTTTGTAATCGAGCGTGGTCGAAATCATACCTGGACAATTCACGCAGCCCAAGGACTTCATCCGGAGCTTGCTTGGACCCAAGCGAATGTGACACAACTCTCGAGTTGAAGCTTCACTTCTCCGAGCAAAGGTATGGACTCACTCTTCTTCCAGAGCTTACAGAGATTCTCTATTTAATTTGAGTCAATTTCAATACATGTTTACCATATGGA
The DNA here is from genome assembly GCA_022702705.1 of Papilionanthe hookeriana x Papilionanthe teres. Taxonomy (NCBI): domain Eukaryota; kingdom Viridiplantae; phylum Streptophyta; class Magnoliopsida; order Asparagales; family Orchidaceae; genus Papilionanthe; species Papilionanthe hookeriana x Papilionanthe teres. The sequence goes on from CM040421.1 coordinate 174,238,533, forward strand.
TGTGTTCGTCTCCTCAAGACGAATCCATAGAGCATAAGAACACAAAAATCCGTTGAGAATCGTGTGAGAAATTAGGGTTAGAAGGTTGACAGTCACGGGTGCACACCAGTCGTAGATGATGACTGGGAGCCGTCGGATCGAGCGTGTATCGAACGGACGGTCTGGATCGAGCCGGACAGCGCGATGGTGCATGAACCGCGGGCCCCTGGAGCGCTGAGTCGGATGACGGCGCCAAATCAGAAGATGACGCGTGGCCTTTCGGAGCTACCGAGGATGGCGTGGCGCCGCGTGGATAAGTAGGAAATTAGGGTATTTTTGATTTATTTAATTCCCTAAACATCAAAAATGCATAACTTTGTGTAGGAAAATCAGAAAAATAAAATAAAAATACCCTCTTGCTCAGTGAACAGAGGAGAATAATGTGGAAAAGAAATCATTTAATTTCATCCAGTATTTTATTTTTAATTATTTATTTACTCTCTGTAATATTTCAATTCTCCATGCATGTATACAATTCACCATGGCATGAGACCATAGGGCTTTTGAAGCTTCTGAATTTGGAAACATTCCTTGAATTTTCCAAAGTCAGAGGCCACTCTTATGAAGAGTTATTGATTTTTCAATTCTAGGTCACTATTCTGAGTATTTTAATTCTAATAATAAGCATGTTGTGAAATAAATTCTAGGAAAATTTGGTGATATTTCTTATGACCAGAGGACCCTAGGGAAATTGGTTTTTGAGTTAACTCACTTGTAACAACCCTAATTGGTTTAAACACCCAAAATGGAACCTTAATTAATTAGAGCTAATCATACATCAAATTGACTTGAAATCAATTCTCCACTGACCTTTAGGATCAGGGGAACCCACCATAAAAGTTTGAAGTCAATTCGACTTGGTTAGCCCTATCAAATGGGTTGATTAAGCCATTTAGCCAAAATTAAATTTAAAAAATTCATAACTTTCAAAACACTTTTAAAAAATTCACCAAATTGGTTTTTGAGCCTCTCTGATATCAGGGGAATTTAAGAAAATTAAAATTGCAATTTTCCAAAAAAGTTGATTTTTGCATTATTTTAATATTTTTAATAATTAAAAAATAATAAAAATCACAAAAATAATAAAATTCACCAAAATGTCACATTTTGAATTTTAATCATTTAGGAACAAACACCATATTTTTCTTAACTCTCTATGATGAGATATTAAATTTTAAAACCCTAAGGTAATTTTAAAATATAAAAAATGGTATTTTCTAGCATTTCCATTAAAATAATTCTAATAAATCAATGAAAAATCAGAAAATTATAAAAATTGGTTCTCTGGTTTCCTTGATATCAGAGAGATTTTTTGAAAAATATAAAATTCATTTTTCAACCTTTATTTTATTTTTAAATTAATTAATACTCCAAAACCCAAAATAATTATAATAAAAATAATATAATTTAAAAAATCACTAAAATTGGTCCAAGTGGTCCTCTGGTCATTAGGAATGTCCCATGATTTTCTTAAGGACAGAAACTTTCCCTTGGTCATGTTATTAAATTTTCCTTGAAAATTCTTATTTTCCACCAAAAATAATTATATAAATAAATTAAATACAGAAAAATCATATTTTCTCCTCTAATGTTTTGATTGATATATGAGTGAAGTCACATAAAAATTTCAAATTCATTTAAGCTCAATTTAGTGAGTTATGAAATTAGTAAAGTTTAAAGGGCAAAATAGTAATTAAAATTTTAACCTATAATTAAAAATTTTAGGTTTAATTAAAAGGGTGAGTAAAATATTTGATACTAAGTTGATTTTGGATGTTTGAAACTTAGGTATTTAAAGGGTAGAAACCTACCAAATAATTTGAAAATAATTAAAATAAACCTTAATTAAATAATTATTTAAACTTGGAAGAATAATAAAAAAAATTGGAATTATTAAAATAAGGATATTATTAGGAAGAAATTTATTCTTTAATCTAAGAATCCCTAAATTAATCACCTCAATAATATTTAATTCCTAATTAAAATGATAATCCAAATTCAAAATTTATAATGCTAAAAGACTTAATCATTAAATTAAATTAAAATTAAAAATTTAAATTGAATCCTTTTAAAATTTCAATTAAATTAATACTTTAACAATTAAAATTAAATCATCCTTAAAGCATAAAAAAATAAAATATTAAATTAAAATTAAATTAAAAAAATTAAATGAAAATTTAAATTTAAATTAAAATTAAAAATAAAACCAAATTAAAATTTAGAATAAAATAAAATTAAAATGAAATTAAATTAAATTAAATTAAATTAAAATTCAAATTAAATTAAATTAAATTAAATTAAATTAAATTAAATCAAATTAAATTAAATCAAAACATATTAAATTAAATTAAATTAAATAAAAAAATAAAATCAAGTTAAAATAAAATTAAAATTAAATTAAAATTAAAACTAAACCAAATTAAATTAAATTAAAATTAAATTGAATTAAATTGAATTAAATATAACATCACTTAAGACATGAAGAATTCAAAAATAAATTTAAAACAACTTGAAACTATTCCAAACTTAAACCCATTAATTAAAATTAAGTCGAATCACAAATCACTTGAACATCGATTTGCCCTCAAGAGCTCTTGTTGTCATAACTCCTAAACGAGTGTTAAGTGAAGTGTTACTTCACTCATAGGATATTCAAATGTCTTAGTTCACTGAGCAAGATAACAAAACTTGAACTCCTGAACGATTAATTCATTGTATAATTAAATTCTCTTGGACTTAAAATAATCCTAGAAGTATTGAAAAGATGTTTAAAATTCGTCTCAAGCACTTCCTCAGTACGATAGGATGTTTATAAGAACAATTGAACATAATTGTTCTTTGATGAAGAAAATCGTCCTCAAATCAAAACACAAGAACCTAGACGTCATAGCAAAATGACTAGCTATAGGATTAGGAACTTGGTAGAAAACCATAACCCTTCCCTTAGCTTTACCTAGGAACTTGCTTTAAATGCTTAAATATTCTAAATTGTGTTTAAGTGCAGCCTGGGATAACGGGAAGACCCTCCAGGTACGCTTTTATTTTATTTGCAATTTACCTTCTTGCAATTTACCTTATTGCAGATGCACTTTATTTTTCTTGCATGATAAACAACTATTGCATGAAAACCCACACCTTTAGGATAGTCCCTAAAACTGAAACCAAAACTAAATTAAAAGTCATTACAAGATAAAATTCACCGTCACAACATTTCAAAATATAAAACAACTCAAAATTTAATCACAAACAAAACACAAAACAACAATTACAACTAAATTAAAACGTCTTGTTGGATGATCGGGAATACCTCGGATGATGTAACCTATGTGTTGCTAACGGGATTTCCCACGGTCTAAATGAAAGTGTGGAACTCATTTAGTTGAGTTTAGCAAATTCATCTGGACTAAGTGAATCCGATAAAAATAACGATGCCAGAAGGATGGAACCATGAGATCTTATCCGGTGTTGTTATAATCAATTCTAAGATTTGTTTTAATTAAAACATAAAGAACACTTGGATTTTAAAATTTCTAAAACCAAACCCTTCTCTTCTCTTTTGATTACAATCTTCTAAAACTAAACCCCTCTGCAACAAAGAGGAGCTCGGAGCATGGTGGGAAGCACGACCATCGTCATCAGCAAAACCTGAGTCTACTTCAGCAAAACTTTCTTAGAATTAAATAACCAAACCATAGGACTTCGAGGTAGTTTGCCTAGTGCAACATAAATCCCCAATCTTTTTGTTAGGCATTTGCATTGCAAATTAAGCCCTAACCAGTCTTAGGATTCCGAGGTAATCATCCGATACGACATAAATCCTCACATCTTCGAGGCTATTTGTATGATCATGTCATACAAATATAAGTCCTAATTAATTAAAATTGGCGAGATCAAAACATTAAAAAAACATTAGGACTTTCCTAAATTCAAGCCAAACAATAGGATAGTCGGGAAATTACCGAAGTTCGCTTCGAATCTGTAATTTCTCCTACCTTTCTTCCTTTGAATTCCCAAAACAAAATGTTCCAAACTTGATCCATTCCCTATTGAAATTCTAAAATTCAATCCCTTGAAAACTTAAACTTTGAAATTCTTGAGAGCATAATTACTGATTATTATAGAGAGTTTTCTTATGTGATTCCCGTCATTTAAGATGTAATTAACTTTAGGGGCTTACCCTTGTAGGGAATTTTAAGAACCCAGGTAATTTAAACCCTATTTAATGCTTTCATATTGAGCAGGGGAACTTGTCGGCCTATAAAATTGGTTCACAGACCAAACAGATGTCACAAATCTTCTTGTTTATTTAATTGAGCCCCATCACCAAACAATGTGTCTATTCTTCGGGATAGATACACAGTTTGCGGTGCGGTGCTCGTTTATATAAACTATTCGGGATGTGAGATCAGTTTGATTTCATATCTTAAAATCTTCAAATTTAAAAAAAATTATTTTCAAAATCAAATACTACTTTCTAAACCATATATATATATTTAAATTTAAATTTAAATTTAAAATTCACCGATAATTTCTGTAGGCGACCCATTTTCAAAATAAAACACAACCTAAAAAAATATGCCGACAACTTCTGGCGACTCCGCTGGGGAGTAGTTCCTCTCTCCATTTTTAATCAGATAGTTCTGCTTTCAAAAATCGGTAGTGTATCCATGTCCCTAGTGGATCAAACTACCCTTCTTCCCGTTGGAATACTATGTTCATTTCTACCTTGAACAAGTACAGCCAACATTCTCCCGGATTTAGGAGCCACTGTTTAGACACCCCTAAACAGAGAGGTTCCGAGATCCTTACCTCATTTCTGAGGTGGGGTGGGCCCCCAATAGGTATTAGTTTAGGAGCGGTCTTGCAGGTTGAGAAGTTTCTACAAGACTTTCTCTTCCTTTTCCAGTTCCTAATCAATTCCTTTTACCCTTCCTACAACTCTCCTTCTTTTAATAATTCTCCGTCCTAACGAACAAATCTTTTAGAAAAACAATTATCTAAATAAATTTTCTTTTAATACCACGAATACACTAAGATAAACGGAAATGTGTTCGGACTCTTTCTTTTTCGTCATAAGTTTTACGACAAGAAGACGCACGATTTGGGGACTAACGCTTGGAATCTGCCCTGCAGAAATGGAAGCCCCAAAACTAATCTTCTCCTTCGTCAACGGACTCGGACTCAGTCGTGTTCAAGGACGAACTCGCCCGATAATGGAATCATTTGATTCGGACAAGGATTCGGGGACACCGACATCAAAATCCCGGACGTCACTCTCTTTTCACTCACAAGCAAAGTACCGTAACCGAGAAGCCTTTGATCGAGTTTAACCTCAAGTCAAATCATGAATTCCCTCCTCTCGCAAAAGATTCCAACCGAGAGGAGTATCGTTGTTCGCGTATGACCGTTGTTGCTACCCCCACCTGGTCTAGTCGTCTCTGCACCTACCCCGACTTCTGCTAGACTGAAGGGGAAGGAAATTCAGAACTGTGATGAATTTGTTACCGTGGAGGGTACAGATCTTCCTGTGAGACCTTCCGTTTTCGAGATCGGGTCCAGCTCGTAAATTCCACCACTGACACAGACTCAGAGGAGGAACAAAAGTAGAAGGATTGCTAGAGAGGCCAGAGCTTCCGAAGTTGCTTTCCTGGAAGAAAACCCAGAACTGCCCGAGTATACACCGCTGCCTGAATACATACCACTTTTGGGAGGAAGTAGGTTCCATCCCCTCTCCGCTGCAGAGGATGAGGAAAATGTCCGCAAGATTGCTTCTGCATTGCCTCAGCCCGCATATTACAATGACGACCGTAAGAAAAGGGCTAGAATTACGCGATTTGCTCGACTGCAAACCCTGATAGAAAAGTTAGCAAAGAAAGAAAAATGCCCTGTATCGGAAATTTTAAGAAGGATAGGGCGGGTGCCAGCCAAGTCCCGTCTTGGGCCGCGAGTAGAACCTGCTATCACCGCGGAAAAGCCAAATAAGAGAATGAAAGCTAGTCCACCTGTCGTTGTTTCAGGACTACAAATTAGGGAGGATACCACCTTCCGAGTATTTGGCTGACAGACCATCCGGTCCTAGACCTTCTGCTGCTAGAAGGATGGTATGATGTCCCACTACCGGATAATTAAGATTAAAACAATAGCCTGAGAAGGAAAGTCTTGTTAGGAGACTTGAGTCCGAAGAAAATGCTACCGCAGTGAAGGGGACTCATGAGAAGGAAACCCGACAGTTATCGCATGACAACTACTAGGATGTGCAGAAGAGACCATTAGAAGATGCTATGGAAAAGCTAAGAACTGATATTCGACGATTAGCAAGATAAAGAGAAGAGAAATTAGGAGATGAAGTCGACTCGTCAGAGTTCATGGATGATGAATATGCAGAAATTAACATGGTTGAAACACGAGCTTCGTCAGCTTCACAAGTTGCTCCTGCAACCGCAGAAAGAGAGGAGCCTGAAGTAATGAGGATGCAGCTTCAAGAGAAAGATGATACGATCGCCCAAATGACAAAAAGGATGGAAGAGATGGCTGCAGCCCTAGCCACTCTCCACAGTCAGGTTCAACCCCAAAGAGAAACACCACCAGAAGTTATTCACATTGTAGACGGAGGAAAGGAGATTAAATCCGTCAACGGGGATGATCAATTAAAAAAGGATGCAACACAAAGCATGATTCCGGAAAAGGATATCAAGAGCATGGTGGAACAGCAGGTGCGAGAAGCCTTGGCACAATAAAAGAGCGGGACATCCATTCAGAAGGGTAGACCTTAACCCGAAGAATTCGACGCTGTCCAATATCCGAAAGGCTTCGTACCACCTCTGTTCAAGACCTTTGATGGAACCGGAAACCCTCGACATCATGTTGCACATTTTCGTGCCAGTTGTTGCAATGACGACAGAAGGGATGCTTTACTCTTCCGACAATTTGTCAGCAGCCTGTCAGGGATTGCCTTTGATTGGTATGTGGAATTACAGAACGGTTCGGTGAAGACATTTTCAAAATTAGAGAACCTCTTCATCAAGCGATTTGCCGGAGCTCAGCACCACATCACTATAGGTGATTTAGTGGTAGAGAAGCAGAAGCCGAATGAAACATTGGTGGACTACATACTTCGATGGAGGAATCTAAGTATGAAGTGTGAGCCACAACTGCAAGAACAGCATGCAGTCGGCATTTTACTTAAGAGCATTCATGGCCCGATAGCACTTCTCCTCAAGGGATTTACTATTAAGACTTTCGAGAAGTTGTTAAGAAAGGCCGGAAGCTTGCAAGAAGAGGCGAAGCAATTAAGTTTCACCGACAAAACAGACAAGCAGAAGCCCGTGAAAACTTTTGAAAAGAAGTCTGGGATCGTCGCAGCAGTCGATAAAGGCAAGCAGCCAATACAAATACGAGCCGAACGGCCGCAACAAATTCAACGGAGTTACAAGCAACCTCGACCCAGCTATCGGTCATCTCAACGAGTATGAACAACCGCCTCGTCCACAACGTACGTTAAGGGAGCTTCGAGCGGGGAGTATCCGTTCAAGAATGAGGCGAGTGCCAAAAATGTTCCGCGAGTCGATGAAGACTCCGGTTCCAATCGCCGAGCCTAAGAAACCGAAGAAGTCGACAAGAAAGGTGATCCGAACTTTTGCCCTTACCACCGGATGCTTGGACACAAGATAGAAGATTGTATTACCTTCAAAAGTTGGCTCAACGACAATCTTCGAAAAGGGAACATAACGATCCCGAAGGAATACATGAAAGAACCCCAGAAAGGAGGTTCCGTCAATGTTATCTCAACGGATCTCATTGTTCTGATAGATCCCTATGGGACTGATGATGGATGGATTACTGCTTGGACAAAGTCTTCAAAGAAGATTTTGGATCGCATCCAAATCACTTCGGTGCGAGCCTCAATTCAGAGTTCAAAACTTGTCAAGTCAGCATTATCACTTGCGATAGAAGAACCACCTCAACAAGAGACGATTGAAGAAAAGAAGAAAATTGATGAAGAAGAAAAGACCGAGACTCTTAAGGCTAGACTAGGGGCTGCTTACCCTAGGATAGTTGTTTCCGATTCGGGGGAGAAATCCCTCGAACCTCTGACTCTGTATGATTATCTGCTCACTCCGGTGGGATCTTATAATGATAAGGGTTATGGCATTGGCTACGTTTTGACTGTTTCTAACGATTATGTAACTAGCAACAACCAACCTAATCCAGACATCGATTCCGATACAAGTGACAATTCTCAAATCATACACAATCTCGACGATCACAATGACAAAGAAGACATCCATCAAGGAGGCTACAAGAGTTCAACAAGCAATGAATCTATTTGCGAGTTTCGAGGAGCTCCAATCACAATAGAGTTAGAGCCTTCAGACTCTGAAGCTAATCCAGAAGAACCTGTCATTCCGATTCAGGAGGAGACACCAGCAAACTCAATACCAGATTCAGGAGAAATTACAGAAGTCAACTTAAGAAGTGGAAGAGTTCTACCTCCGAGAATGGGTCCAAAGGACAAAGGAAAGCAGGTGGTTGTTCAGGAAGAACCAACTCCGGTAGAAGAAATACCCATTTGGGAAGAAATCGAGACACATGGAAATAAAGTGGATTACAACGTGCTAGCCCATCTTAGGAAACTACCGACCAAACTGAGCATCTACGACGCTCTCATCTTATCAAAGGAGATGAGAGAAGCTCTGATCAAGGCCTTACTTGATCCAAAAATTTGCTTAGCTCAAATGACCTGAGATTCCTTAGATGAGGTTTGCTCGTTAAAGGAATAGCGAGGTGTTACCTTCACGGACAATGACCTACTACTTGGGACGACAGACCACAACCGACCGTTGTACATTTCAGTTACAATTGGGAAGTTTACACTCTGCAGAGTATTGGTGGATCCGGGAGCATCAATCAATATAATGAATCTTCCGACGCTAGCATACTTGGAAATTGATGCTCGCGAGCTCGAAGCGGACAAAATGTTATTAAGAGGATTCAACCGGAAAGGAGAAAGAGCCCTCGGATAGATAACACTCGCTAATGAAGACCGGTGACTTAGCAAAGACAACCGCGAAATTTCACATAATCGATTCGAAACGTCATTCAACGCTCTACTGGGCCGACCATGGATACATGAAAATCGGATGGTACCATCATCTCTACATCAGTGCATCAAATACTACGATGGAGGGGAACAGTGCATCAAAGGTGACTTACAACTGTTCTCCATACATGAAATTGGAATCCTTGAAGATGTAGCTTATTACGCTCCTCCGAAGAAAACAATATTTTCCAGAGATACTATAACGAATGAAGCAAAGGAAGTTCGGGATGACGAAGAACCTGAAGTTCTAGTCCAACAGTCACTCACCACTCCCTTACGGCGAGATGGTGAAGGTTTCTCCACAACTAGCATCCGAGGTAGAGGCCGGGGACGAGGTCGTAGCAGAGACGTTAAGACAGTTGGACAGAGGAAACTAGCCATCAATGTTGATTGGGAAGACAGTTCTGAAGAAGAAAAAGAGATCAAGCAAGAAGCGGCGACAATAAGTCAGAAGAAGCCGCAATTCAGGATCTCTCTCGAAGATGAAAAGAAAGAGGAATATAAATCGATGTACGAGAAGATTAACCACTATGTACATACTATGACCCTGACCCCGATCCATTCTAATAAGATCGAGGGTATGGTGGTTGTTGACCTCATTTTTGATGAGGTCTTCTCTTCTCTCTTTAGTACTTAGGATCTAGCCTTAGGCTTTTCCTTTGACTATCTTAGAGGACTAGAATTGGGACCCGCCTTTTAGAAATTCAAACCACTTCTAAACTCCCTACAAACTCCACAAACTTGACCATAGACCCCTAATCACCTAGAGGGTTGAAATCAAATGTGGAAGTTTAAAGGATGAGTTCCTATAGGACTCTTTGGCCTTGAGGACCGCCCCAGGTGGCCTCGGTGCAGTGAAGGGGCTGACTTACACTACACTTACACACTACATTTCCACACACTTCCTAAAACCACACCCATACCCAACTTAACCTCCTCGACTCATGTGGGTGGTTCACATGGATGGTCCTTGACCCCTAAGCCCTCGGTCGAGAGGGTTAGGAACAACATAGTGAATGCCTCAAATGAGTCCCTTCATGGCTCATGTAGGCTTGATATGGCTTCATGTCTCAACAAAAATGATTTTATTCCACTTAAATTCACCCAATCTTCAATTTCCCAAATTTTCAATTTTGACCCCGGGACCCTACACCTGCTAAACTTACCCAAAACCTCGAAATTACCCAAATTTCTCAAAAATTTCCAAATAACCCAAAATTTCCCAAAATCAATCCCAAACATCTCCACATCACTCAAATTGATCATTCATACCCAAAAATACCAAAAATTCCAAAAATACCTCCCAATACCCTCCAAATACCCAAAGTACCCCTCTTGGCCTAAAAATCCAAAAATTCAAAAAATTCCCAGAAAATTCCAGAAAATCCCAAATATTCCCAATTTCATTTTGTCCAACTACACCATGGGCCAATTTTCTCAATTTACCCTACTTTTGTCAAAACCCCCAATTTGACCCATTTTAATCCAAAGTGAACCCAATGTCAAACCAAACCTACCCAATTGACCCCAATTTTGGTCCAATTCAATTCTAAACTTCAATTCAACATCCCCAATACCAATCTAAACCAAATCCAAGTCCAATTTGATTGACATTTGGATCCAATTCCACTTTTGACCTTAAGGCCCATTTTTGACCTAAGCCCAAACCTAACCTAAATGAACCCAAACCCCAAAATCAAAGCCCAACCAAAGTCAAAACCTCTTTGAAACACTCCCATAAACACTTCTCAACAATAATTCTACATCAATTTCAACCCTAGCCCAACATTGGCCCAACTTGGCCCACTTGGACCTATATTGGCCCATTCACCAAAAGAATCCAAATCCAACCCAATTCAAGCCCAAACTACCCCAAATTTGCTTCAAGTTACTCATGACACATCCATGAGCTAAACCCAACAATTATTTGGCCCAACCTTTTACAAAAATTTTCATCCATGAACACATTCATAAACTTAAAAGCCCACTTCCCTTAAACCCTTCTAAAAGCCCATTTCCTTCAAAATTCAAAAGCCCAAATCTACCCTAAAGCCCACATGACATCTCCATTTGTCATCCATTTAATTAAATCCATTACCTAAGTCCTAAAATCATCATTGAATTATTCCAAATGAAGCTTCATCCAAATTCCCATCAAATTACCAAAAATTTCTTAAAACCCATTTTTATGAAATTGACTCAACTTTCCCCAAGCCAAAGACAAGCCATGCAAGCCATTGACAAGCCACATGAAGCCATGGGAGGCTTGACATGTGACCATGCCATTAATGGTAAAAGGAGGGGCTCCTTTCCTAATCTTTCATTAAGCCTTTTTTACCTTAAGCATGTCACACACTAAACCATGTTTAGCCACCTCATCATGGATAGAGACCACACCACTCTCTCTTGGCGACCCAACTGATCCTCTCAGCCCAAAATCAGGCCATGGGGAGGTGAACCAAGCCCAAAAGGTGGGTTGACCCATTTGGACCCAAAATAGGCTCATCCCCCATTCCATTTCAATCCAACTCCTTTACACATGGCAATTGCCAATTGATTGCACAAACCTCCAGCCCTGACCCACCCGACCCCGAGGGTGACCCATGCTCGGCCGGCCGGCCACCGTGCCGCCGGAAAACACCATGGCCGAGAGCTCACATGTGAGCCAACATTGAAATTCTCACTTGCCGAGTCGCCCCATCCCTAGTGGTCACCATGGTCGATCTTCTCCTCACCGGAGCAAGCTGATCCCAAGCCCTAACTCTCCCTGGGAGGCCCTCCACCCTCTCCTATTTAAACTCCACCCCTCTCGGCCATGAGGGGAGCCAAGCAAAAACCTTGCCAAAACTCTGCCAAAATTGTTCCAGACCCTTCTCCACTCTTAGAGCACTTGATCCCCAGTGAGATCCCCCGCCATTTCTCCTCCGTAAGCTCAATTTCGTAGTTGAAATTCCACCCAAAACCAGGACACTTCTCCACGGTGAGCCAATTCCCAAATTGATTGGCTCTACACCTTCACCGGACCAGGGAAGGTGTCCACCATCAAAAGCCCCATCTCCGAGGCCACCCGAGTTGCTCCAGCCTCCAAGCTTTGTGATCGGGCTTGGTCGAAATCATATCCGGACAATTCCCCGGACCGGAGACTTCATCCGGAGCTTGCGGGACCCAATCGAAGGTGCAACAACTCTCGGATTGAAGCCACACTTCTCCGAGCTAAGGTATGAGTTAACTCTCCATCCCGAGCTTCGGAGATTCTCCATTTCAAATGCCTTAGTTTCAATGCATGTTAGCCGTATAGATGTGTTCGTCTCTTCAAGACGAATCCATAGAGTATAAGAACGTAAAAATCCATTGAGAATCGAGTGAGATCTTAGGGATTTAGTGTGGACGGCTCTCGGGTGAGAACACTTGGGGACGATGAACGGATGCCGTCCATTCGATACACGCGCGCATGGACGGCCAGGATTGCGTCGGACCAGGAGACGGTACGAGAACCGCGGGGCCCGGGCGGCCGACTCGGGTGGCGGCGTCGAATGGGAGCGCGACGCGTGTGCGTTCGGAGGCTGCCGAGGTTGACGCGGCGCCGCGTGGATAAATAGATAAATAGGGTATTTTCTTATTTATTTAATTCCCTAAACTTCAAAAATTCATATCTCCGTGTAGGAAAATCACAAAAATAAAATAAAAATACCCTCTTGCTCGGTGAAGAGAGGAGAATAATGTGGAAAAGAAATCACTTAATTTCATCAAATATTTTATTTTTTATAATTTATTTACTCTCTGCATTGTTTTAATTCTCCATGCATGCATACAATTCATCATGGCATGAGACCATAGGGCTTTTGAAGCCTCTGAATTTGGGAACATTCCCTGAATTTTCCAAAGTCAGAGGCCATCCCTATGAAGAGTTCTTGATTTTTCAAGTTCAGGTCACTGTTTTGAGTATTTTAATTCCAGTAAATAGCATGTTGTGAAATAAATTCTAGGAAAATTTGGTGATGTTCCTTATGACCAGAGAACCCTAGGAAAAATAGGTTTTGACTTAGTTCATTTAAAACAACCCTAATTGGCTTAAACATCCAAAATAGGTCTTTAATTAATTAGAATTAACCGGGCATCAAATTGACTTGAAATCAATTCTCCACTGACCTTTAGGATCAGAGGAATCCACCATAAAAATTTGAGGTCAATTGGACTTGGTTAACCCCACTAATTGGGTTGATTAAGTCACTTAGCCATTTTAAACTTTAAAAATTCATAACTTTTAAAATACTTTTCAAAAATTCACTAAATTGGTTTTGGAGCCTCTCGATATCAGGGGAACCTAAGAAAATTAAAATTTCAATTTTCTGAAAAAGTTGATTTTTAATAATATTTTAATATTTTAATAATTAAAAAAAATAATAAAAATCACAAAAATAATAAAATTCACCAAAATGTCACATTTTGAATTTTAATCACTTAGGAACAAACCCCATATTTTTTTTAAGTCTATTTAGTGAGATATTAAATTTTAAAGCCCTAGGATAATTTTAAAATTAAAAAAATGTATTTTCTAGCATTTTCACTAAAATAATTACAATAAATCATAGAAAAATTAGAAAATTGCAAAATTTGCTTCTCTGGTTTCCTTGATATCAGAGAGATTTTTGAAAAATATAAAATCCATTTTTCAACATTTATTTTATTTTTAAATTAATTAACACTCCAAAACTCAAAATAATTATAATAAAAATAATATAATTCAAAAATCACCAAAATTGGTCCAAGTGCTTCTCTGGTCATTAGGAATGTCCCCTAATTTTCTTAAGGACAGAAACTTTCCCTTGGTCATGTTATTAAATTTTCCTTGAAAATCTCTATTTTCCACCAAAAATAATTATATAAATAAATTAAATACAGAAAAATCACATTTTCTCCTCTCATGTCTTTATTGATATATGAGTGAAGTCACATAAAAATTTCAAGTTCATCTGGGTTTAATTTAGTGAGTTATGAAATTATTAAGCTTAAGGGGTAAAATGGTAATTAAACTTTTAACCCTTAATTAAAACTTTAGGTTTAATAAACAATCAACAAGTAAAATATTTGATCTTAATCTGATTTGGATGATTGAAATTTAAATAATTAAAGGGTAGAAACCCATTAAATAATTTTAAAATGATTAAACTTTAATTAAATAATAGATTAAATTTGGAGGAATAATAAATTGGAATTATTAAAATAGGGATATTTATTAGGAAGAGATTTATTCTTTAATTTAAAAAATCCCTAAATTAATCATCTCATTAATATTCAACTCTTAATTAAAATGATAACTCAAATTTGAAACATTAAAAGACTTAATTGAATTATTAAACTCTTTTAAAATTTCAATTAAAATTAAAAATTAAATTAAGTTAAATTAAATTAAATTAACAATTAAATTAAATTAAAAATTAAATTAAATTAAATTAAATTAAATTAAATTAAATTAAATTAAATAAATTAAATTAATTAAATAAAATTGAATTAAATCAAATTAAATTAAATTAAATAAATTAAATTAAATAATTGAATTAAATTAAATTAAATAATCAAATTAAAATTAAATCAAATCAAATTAATTAAACATCAAATCAAATTAAATCAAACTCAATCAAATTAAATTAAATTAAAACTCAATTAAAATTAAATTAAAATTGAATTAAATATAACATCACCTAAAACAGAAAGAAAATAAATTTAAAAACAACTTGAACACTATTCCAAATTTAAACTCTTTAACTTAAACCAAATCATTTGAATACTAATTTACCCTTGAAAGCTTTAGTTATTATAACTCCTAAATAAAACATTAAATGAAGTGTCACTTCACTCATAGGATATTCAAATGTCCTAGTTCATCGAGCAAGTTAACAAAACTTGAAAACCTCGGACGATTGATTCATTTATATAATTAAATTCATTTGGACTTAAAACAATCCTAGAAATATTGAAAAGATGTTTAAGATCCTTCTTAAGCACTTCCTCAATATGATAGGACATTTATAAGAACAATTGAATTTGATTATTCTTTGATGAAGAAAATCGTCCTTAAACCAAAACACAGAAAACCTAGACGTCCTAGGGAATGACTAGCTATAGGATTAGGAATTTGGTAGAAAACCATAACCCTTCCCTTAGTTTTACCTAGGAACTTGCTTAAATATTCTAATTGTGTTTTAAGTGCAGCTTGGGATGACGGGAAGACCCTCCGAGTACGCATTTGTATTATTGCAATTTACTTTCCTGCAATTTATTTTCCAAGCAATTTACATTATTGCAATTTACTTTATTACAACTGCGTTTATTTTTCTTGCATGATAAAACAAGCTGTTGCATGAAAACCCACACCTTTAGGATAGACCCTAAAGCCGAAACCAAATTAAGTTAAAAGTCATTGCAAGATAAAATTCACCGCCACAACATTCCAAAATATAAAACAACTCAAAATTTAATCACAAACGGAACACAAAACTACAATTACAACTAAATTAAAACGTCCCGTTGGATGATCGGGAATACCTCGGATGATGTAACCTACGTGTTGCTAACGGGATTTCCCACGGTCTAAATGAAAGTGTGGAACTCATTCAGTTGAGTTTAGCAAATTCATCCGGACTAAGTGAATCCGATAAAAATAATGATGCCGGAAGGATGGAACCGTGGGATCTTAACCGGTGTCGTTATAATCAACTTTAAGATTTGTTTTAAATAAAACATAAAAAAAAAACACCTGGAAATTAAGATTTTCTCTAAACCAAAACACTTCTCTCATCCTTTGATTTATGACTTCTAAAACTAAACCTCTGCAACAATAAGGAGCTCGGAGCATGGTGGGCAAAGACGACCATCGTCATCGACAAAACTCGGATCTACTTCGACAAAACTTTCCTAGAATTAAATAACCAAGCCATAGGACTTCGAGGTAGTTTGCACTAGTGCAACATAAATCCTCAACTCTTCGTTAGGCATTTGCATTGTAAATTAAGCCCTAACCGGTCTTAGGATTCCGAGGTAGTCGTCCGATACGACAATAAACCCTCACATCTTCTAAAGCTATTTGTTTGATTTTATCATACAAATATAAGCCCTAATTAATTAAAATTGGCAAGATTGAAATATCAAATAAACATTAGGACTTTCCTAAATTCAAGCCAAACAATAGGATAGTCGGGAAATTATCGAAGTTCACTTCGAATCAGTGATTTCCCCTACCTCTCTTCCTTTGGATTCACAAAACAAAATGTTCCAAAATTTGATCCATTCCCTATTGAAATTCCAAAATTCAATCTTTGAAAACCTTAAACTTTGAAATTCTTGAGAGCGTAATTATTGGTTATTATCGAGAGTTTTCTTAGGTGATTCCCGTCACTTAAGATGTAATTAACTATAGGGGCTTGCCCTTATAGGGAATTTTAAAGAACCTGAGTAATATAAACCCCGTTTAATGTTTTCATATTAAGCGGGGAAACTTGTCGGCTTATAAAATTGGTTCGCGGACCAAACGGATGTCACTAATCTTCTAGTTTATTTAATCGAGCCCCACCATCAAGCGGTGTGTCTATCCTTAGGGATAGATACACGGTTTGTGGTGCGGTGCTCGTTTATATAAACTATTTGGGATGTGAGGTCGGTTTAATCTCATATCTTAAAACCTTCAAATTTAAAATTATTTTCAAAATCAAATACTACTTTTCAAATTATTTATTTTAATTAAATTAAAAATTCGCCGACAGATTTCTGTTAGGCGACCCCTCTTCAAAATAAAACACGACCTAAAAATATGCCGACAGGATTTCTGGCGACTCCGCTGGGGAAAGATTCCTCTCTCCATTATAATCAAATAATTCTGCTTTCAAAAATCGGTAGTGTATCCATGTCCCTAATGGATCAAACTTCCCTTCTTTCCGTTGAAATACTATGTTCATTTCTATCTTGAACAAGTATAGCCAACATTCTCTCGGATTTAGGAGCCACTCGTTTAGACACCCCTAAACGGAGAGGTTCCGAGATCCTTTTACCTCATTTCGAGGTGGGGTGGACCCCGATAGGTGTTAGTTTAGGAGTGATCCTTCGAGTCGGGAAGTCTTGCTTAAGACTTTCTTTTCCTTTCTGAATCGGATTCCTTACCTTCTCTACACCTTTGAACATTCCGTTCTAAAATAAACAAACCCTCTAATAAGTGATTCTTTTAACAAATGATTCTTTTTTATAAATACATGAACAAAGAATGAGTTCGGACTCTTTTCAATTCCTTTCTTTTCGTCCTGAAGAAAAGAAGCATAACTGGGACCGACAACCGGAATCTACCTTGCGGAAATGGAAGCCCCGAAGCCGATTTTCTCCTTCACCAACGGATCGGACTTCGCCGTCTATAAGGATGAGCCGCCCGACAATGGGGTCATCCGATTTGGACGAGGATTTGAAAACACGAACGTCAAAGTCACCGACGTCTCCCTCTTTGCACCGACAAACAAGGTATCCGAAGCCGAGGAACCACCGCTCGAGTTCAACCTTAGGTCGACCCAAGAGTTTCCTCCCCGCAAAGGGTCCCGACTAGGAGGAGTACTGCCGTCCGCGAGAGGAGCTGTTCTTACTACCCCCACTCGGTCTAGTTGTTTCGCACCTACCCCGACTTCGCCAAATCAAAGGGAAAGGAATCCGGAACTATGATAAACCCGTTACCGTGGAGGGTACGGATCTTCTCGTAAGACCTTCGTCTTCGAAATCGGGTCCGATTCGAAGATTCCTTCGCCGACAAAGACCCAAAGAAGAAATAGAAATAGAAGGATCGCCGGGGAAGCCGGAGCTGCCGAGGTTGCCTTCCGGAGGAAATTCCGGAGTTGCCGAATATACACCGTTACCGAATATACACCACCGCCCGACTACATACCACTTTTGGGAGGAAGCAGGTTCCATCCCCTCTCCGCCGCGAGAGGATGAGGAGAATGTTCGAAAGATTGCTGCCGCATTACCACGACCCGCATACTACAACGATAGCCGCAAGAAAAGAACTAGAACTACGGCTGTTTGCTCGACTGCAAACTTTGGTAGAAAAGCTAGCAAAGAAGGAAAATTGCCCCGTGTCGGAAATTCTACGAAGGATAGGACGGGTGCCAGTCAAATCCCGTCTTGGGCCCCGAGTAGAACCCGCCGTCATGATAGAAAAGCTAAGCAAGAGAATGAAGGCTAGCCCGCCTGTCGTAGTATCAGGATTACAGATTAGGGAGGATACCACCTTCCAGCATTTGGCCAACAGACCATCTGGTCCTAGACCTTCTGCTGCTAGAAGGATGGTGTGGCGTCCCACTACGGGGCAATTGAGATTGAAACAGCAGCCCGAGAGAGAAAGTCTCGCCAGGAGGCTTGAATCCGAAGAAAGCGCTACTGCGATGAAGGGGACTCGTGAAAAAGGGACCCGGCAACCATCGCATGACAACCACAAAGATACACAGAAAGCTCCGCTAGAAGATGCCATGGAAAAGTTGAGAACCGACATCCGACGGTTGGCAAAAGAAAGAGAAGAAAAGTTCGGAGATGAGATCGACTCATCGGAATTCATGGACAACGAATATGCGGAAATCAACATGGTTGAGACACGAGCTTCATCGGCTTCTCGAGGTGCTCCTGCGGCCGCGAAGAGAGGAGCCGGAGCCGATGAAGAGACGGCTTCAGGAAAAGGACGACACGATCGCTCGAATGGCGAAGAGGATGGAAGAGATGGCCATGGCTCGGCCACTCTCCAAAGTCAAGTACAACCACATAAAGAGACACCCCCGAAGTCATTCACATCGTAGACGGAGGGAAGGAAATTACATCCGTCGATGGGGATGACCAGTGAAAAAGGATACAACACAAAGTATGATCCACGAAAAGGATATCAAGAACTTGGTAGAACGAGCGAGTGCGAGAAGCCCTAGCACAATCGAAGAACGGGACATCTATTCGGACGGGTAGACCTTACCGGAAGAATTCGACGCTGTCCGATACCCGAAGGGCTTCGTACCACCTCTGTTTAAGACCTTCGACGGACACGGGAACCCCGACGAGCATGTTGCACACTTTCGTGCCGGTTGTTGCAATGCCGGCGGGAGCGATGCGCTACTCTTCCGACAGTTCGTTAGCGAGTCCGTCGGGAATCGCCTTCGGCCGGTATGCGAAGTACCCAACGGATGCCGCAAAGACATTCTCGGAGCTAGAGAGCCTCTTCATTAAGCGATTTGCGGAGCTCGGCACCACATCACTATAGGTGATTTAGTGGTAGAGAAACAAAGGCCGAATGAAACTCTAGTGGATTACATACTTCGATGGAGAAATTTAAGTATGAAGTGTGAACCACAACTGCAAGAACAACATGCGATCGGCATCTTGCTTAAAAGCATTCACGGCCGATAGCACTTCTCCTCGAGGGATTCACTATTAAGACTTTTGAGAAGTTGTTAAGCAAGGCCGGAAGCTTGCAAGAAGAGGCGAAGCAATTAAGTTTTGCCGACAAGACGGACGAGCGAAGCCGGTGAAGACTTTCGAAAAGAAATGCGGGGTCGTTGCGAGCGGTTGAAAAGGCAAACAACCGATGCAAATACCACCGGAACGGCCGCAAGCAACCACAACAAAATTACCGAGCAACCCCGGTCCGGCTATCGGTCGTCTCCGCGATATGAACAACCGTCTCGTCCGCAACGTACATTGAGGGAGCTTCTGAGCAGAGAATATCCGTTCAAGAATGAAGCAGTATCAAAGATGTTCCGTAGCTTAATGAAAACTCCAGATTTCCAGCTGCCAGAGCCCAAAAGACCAGAGGAAGTCAACAAGAAAGGTGATCCCAACTTTTGCCCCTACCATCGGATGCTTGGGCACAAGATAGAAGACCGCATTACCTTGAAAAGTTGGCTCAATGACAACCTTCGAAAGGAAATATAACAATCCCGAAGGAGTACATGAAGGAACCCCGAAAGGAGGTTCCGTCAATGTTATCTCAACCGATCCCGTCATTCCGATAGATCCCTATGCAGCCGACGATGGATGGACTACCGCTCGGACGAGATCTTCGAAGAAGATTTTAGACAACATCCGAACCGCTTCGGTGCGAGCTTCAATTCGAGTTCGAGACCGTTAAGCCGGTACTATCACTTGCGATAGAAGAACCACCTCGACGAGAAGACAATCGAAGAGAAGAAGAAAATTGACGAAGAAGAGGGACCGAGACTCCTAAGGCTAGACTAGGGGCTGCTTATCCTAGGATAGTTGTTTCCGATTCGGGGGAGAAATCCCTCGAACCTCCGATTTTGTATGATTATCTCGCTCACTTCGGTGGGATCATATAATGATAAGGGTGATGGCGTTGGCTACGTTTTGACTGTTTCTAACGATTACGTAACTAGCGACAATCCGAGCGTCGATTTCGATACCAACAACAATTCTCAAATCATACATGATCTCGACGATCACAATGACGAAGAAGGCATCCATCAAGGAGGCTACGAGAGCTCAACAAGCAACGGCTCTATCTGTGAGTTTCGAGGAGCTCCAGTTACGATAGAGTTAGAGCCTTCGGATTTTGAAGATAATCCGGAAGAGCCGGTCATTCCGATTCGGGAGGAAACACCGACAAACTCAACACTAGATTCGGAAGAAATTACGAAGTCAACTTGAGAAGTGGAAGAGTTCTACCTCCAAGAATGGGTCCAAAAGACAAAGGAAAGCGGTGGTTGTTCAAGAAGAACCAACCCCGGCGGAAGACATACCCGTTCGAGAAGAAGCCGAGACGCATAGAAACAAAGTGGACTACAACGTGCTAGCCCATCTTAGGAAACTACCGACCAAGCCGAGCATTTACGATGCTCTCATCTTATCAAAGGAGATGAGGGAAGCTCGATCGAGGCCTTACTCGATCCGGAAATTTGCTTAGCTCAAATGGCCGGAGATTCCTTAGATGAGGTTTGCTCGTTAAAGGAACAACGAGGCGTTACCTTCACGGACAATGACCTACTACTTGGGACGATAGATCACAACCGACCGTTGTACATTTCGATTACTAATTGGGAAGTTTACGCTCTCCGGAGTATTGGTGGATCCAGGAGCATCAATCAATATAATGAGTCTTTGAACACTAGCATACTTGGAAATTGATGCTCGTGAGCTCGAGGCCGACAAAATGTTATTAAGAGGATTCGACCGGAAAGGAGAAAGAGCCCTCGGGTCAATAACGCTACCGATGAAGACCGGGGACTTAGCAAAGACAACCGCAAAATTTCATATAATCGATTCGAAACGTCGTTCAACGCTCTACTTGGGCCGACCATGGATACATGAAAACGGGATGGTACCATCATCTACGCACCGAGTGCATCAAATACTAGGATGGAGGGGAACGATTGCATCAAAGGTGACTTGCAACCATTCTCCGTACATGAGATTGGAATCCATGAAGATGCGGCTTATTATGCACCGCCAAAGAAAACAATCTTCTCCGAGAGATACCGTAACAAATGAAGCAAAGAAAGTTCGGGACAACGAAGAACCTGAAGTTCTAGTCCAACGATCACTCACCACTCCCTTCGGCGAGATGGTGAAGGTTTCTCCACGACTCGCATCCGAGGTCGAGGCCGGGGACGAGGCCGTGGTAGAGACGTTAGGACGAGTTGGGCGAAGGAAACCAGCCATCAATGTTGATTGGGAAGATAGTTACGAAGAAGAAAATAAAATCAAACAAGAAGCGACGACAATAAGTCAGAAGAAGCCGCAATTCAAGATCTCTCTCTAAGATGAGAAGAACAAAGAATACAAATCAATGTACGAGAAGATTAACCACTATGTACATACTATGACCCTGACCCCGATCCATTCTAATAAGATCGAGGGTATGGTGGTCAAAGAGATACGTAGCGACGGTGCAAAACCAATCAAATTCTACCGTGGTGCTTCTTCCTCCAAAACTGAAAATAATGTACAATTTGAAGATGTCACTTCATCAGAATTAATGGAATTACCTTTTGAGTGGTACTCTCCCCGTGTTCAAAATTTAATTCAACGTGGTTTCTTACCTCGACAATGGACAAAAGGCCAATCACAACATTTTGAAAAATTATGGAATAACTCCGGTCGCCCACCCAATTCAAAGTATGGACTCGGATTCGGCACAGTAGGGTCAATTGACGATACTGAATTTTTCTTGGTTGTCACTTGCAAGTCCAATGAAAACGCATGGAAACTACGGACGAACTCGAAGATTTGCAAATTGGAGACGCTCCACCGGAATTCGAAGAAGAAATTAAATCCACGATAGATGAGTTAACGGAAGTTAACTTAGGTACTAGCGAAGAGCCTAGACCTACCTTTGTTAGCTCCTTACTCAACAAAGAAGACTCCGAAGAAATAATCAAATTATTAATGGAATTTAAGGATCTGTTTTGCTTGGAGCTACGATGAGATGCCAGGATTAGCTCCGGAGGTTGCGGTTCATAAGCTAGGAGTGGATCCTACTACGTTCCGGTCGGACAAGGTCCCGGAAGAATGCGTCTAGAAATCGAACAACAAGTCATAGCCGAAGTTAAAAAGCTAATAGACGCTAAATTTGTCCGTGAAGAACAATACCCGACTTGGCTAGCCAACGTAGTGCCGGTCGAAAGAAGAATGGTCGGATCGGAATTTGTGTGGACTTCGGAGATTTAAACAAGGCATGTCCAAAAGATGAATTCCCTCTACCGATTCCAGAGCCGATGATCGATATTGCTTCGACACATGAAATATTCTCATTCATGGATGGATCTTCGGGATACAACCGGATAAAAATGGCTCCGGAAGATGAAAAGCTTACAGCATTCGAACGCCGATCGGAGTATTTTGCTACACAAGTGATGCCATTCGGATCGAAGAACGCAGGAGCAACCTACCAAAGAGCAATGACAAGAATTTTTGATGATCTCATCCACAATCAAGTCGAATGCTACGTGGACGATGTCGTCATCAAAAGCAAAGTAAAGGAAAACCACTGTATGATTTGAGAATTGTTTTCGAACGATTAAGACAATTTAACCTTAAGATGAATCCCTTAAAATGCGCCTTCGGCGTCACCTCCGGAAATTCTTAGGATTCGTTGTCCGACATCGTGGAATTGAAATCGATCCGGAGAAGATTAAAGCTATCTTAGAAATGCCGCCTCCCAAAACCTTAAAACAATTACGATCTTTTCAAGGAAGGCGGCATATCTTCGACGCTTTATCTCGAACTCGTCGGGTAGGTGTCGGCCTTTCTCGGCACTAGTTAAAAAGGACGCCAAATTTATTTGGGAAGAGAAATGCCGGAAGGCCTTCGAAGACATTAAACAATATTTAATGACACCTCCTGTCTTAGCGACCCCGGTCTCGGAGTAGACCGTCGATACTTTACACCGCGGCTCTAGACGACTCCCTCGGAGCCCTGTTAGCCGGGTCGATGATGAGGGTAAAGAAAATGCTCTTTACTACTTAAGCCGTCGTTTACTTCCGACGGAAGTAAGGTATCCCGCAATTGAAAAGCATTGTTTGGCCCCGATCTTCGCCGCTCAAAAGCTCGGGCACTACATGCTTTCTCATAAGGTCAACTTGATTTCGAAGTTTAATCCATTGCAATACTTGATGACTCGTCCAACACTTTCCGAGCAGACTTGCCGGATGGTCAATGATATTATTGCAATTCGATATAACTTTCGTGCCTCCGCGTGCCGTAAAGGGACAAGTCTTAGCGGACTTCCTCGCGACGACACCCTTTGCCGGCCGAATCTCCTCTCAATGACGATCCGCCGGATGAACAAATAATGAGCCTAGAAGACCACGATGATCGACGTTGGGAATTGTATTTCGACGGAGCATCTTCGGCACACAAAGACGAAGAATCGCAAGTGATAGTGCCCGGTAAGGCGGGAATCGGGCTAATCTTTATAACACCGGAGCGGGGGATGTTAAGATACTCCTACCACTTGACGAACCGTGTACAAACAACGAGCGAATACGAAGCCCTCATAACGGGATTGGAATTAACCATTCAAATGGGGATAACGGACATCAACATCTACGGGGATTCACGGTTAATCATTCAACGGATCGCCGGACGATACGAAATTCTAAAGCCAAGACTCGAACAATACTTCCAGGTATGCCATACAAGTTGTTGGAACGGATTCCAAATGTGACAATCTACAAAATTCCTAGAAAAGAGAATGCTTTAGCAGATGCTTTAGCCCGTCTCGCAAAAGAATTTGCCTCGTTTGCAAGATGAATCGGTGGAAGTGTCGGTTCACGGACGTCGGGTCCTATCACGGCTCGACATAGACACAATACACAAATCAAGCAAAAGAAAAAGAATCGGTTACGAGTAGTGACAGAAAGCACGGAAGATTGGCGACGACCATTGATGAACTATACCTGCAAACAGGAAAGCTACCAGACGATAGGTCGCTGGCCCATCAGATCAAGAAAAGAACTCTGTCTTACGCATTAATAAACAACACATTGTACAGAAGGTCTTTTGATCAAATGTGGCTAAGGTGCTTAAGCGGGTCCGAGGCCCGTGAAATCGTTAAAGAGGTGCATTCGGGACTCTGTGGCGCTCACCAGTCGGGTCCAAAAATGAAGATGAAAATTAAAAGACTAGGGTACTACTGGCCCTCGATGATGACCGATCGCATGAAAATCGCCAAGAGCTGTCATCAATGCCAAGTGCACGGAGTGGTTCTACACCAACCTCCAAATGTGCTACACCCGACAATTGCGTCATGGCCATTTGAATGTTGGGGCACAGATATAGTGGGTCCGATAGAACCACCATCTTCAAAAGGACATCGTTTCATTCTTGCGGCTACAGATTACTTTTCCAAGTGGGCAGCAGGCTCCACTTAGAGAAGTGAAAGCACACCACGTGCCTGCAGTTTTTCAAAAACCAAGTTGTCTACCGTTTCGGAGTGCCGCGCAGATCATCTCGGATAATGGGTCGGCATTCGAAGCACACAAATCAACAATTTTGTCGTGAGACACGGAATCGACCGGCGATACTCAACAATTTACTACCCAAGAGCAAACGGCCTCGCCGAGGCTTTTAATAAAACTCTCGTTCAAATCTTAAAGAAAACCTTGGACGATAATAAGAGAAATTGGCACGAGAAATTGTTAGAAGCCTTATGGGCCTACCGGACAACCTTCGTAACTCCTACTCAAGCTACACCTTACGCTCCGGTGTATGGGTCCGAGGCGAGTGTTACCTTTAGAGGTTCGGCCTTCCTTCACTCGAATTGCGAGTTGCAAACAAGATCACGACGAAGAAAACGCCAGACTACGACTCGAAGAATTAGAAAGCTTGGAAGGGAAAAGACTTGCAGCACAACAGAATTTAGAACTATACCAAGCTAAAATGGTTCAAGCCCATGACAAACTGGTCCGCCCAAGAACCTTCAAAGTTGGTGACTTAGTTCTCGTTCTCAAGAGACCTATTCTTGCACACCGCAAGATAGGAGGAAAATTTGAACCCACTTGGGAAGGACCGTTTGTGGTTGAAGCGATATACTCGGGAGGCTCCTACCAGCTAGTGAATTGCCAGGGAGAACGACATATGCTTCCGATCAACGGACGATACTTGAAAAAGTATTACGCTACCTGATGTTTCGAAGGAATGAATTCTTCATCCCTAAGAAACACGGGCAAAGTAATTACTTGTGATTGGGTTCGAACCCAAAAATAATAAAATGTGCTAAGATAAATAAAATCATGATAATTAAGTTTTCCTTGTTTCCTTTTTCAAATCAAAATCTCTTCCCTCATTTTATCCTACTTCATTCCTGTTAAATTTCAAAATATAAGAATAATAAAAAATGTATCTTTAATAAACATTTTCTTAATGTTCTTGTTCTTAGTACGA
Source organism: Papilionanthe hookeriana x Papilionanthe teres (assembly GCA_022702705.1). Lineage (NCBI taxonomy): Eukaryota > Viridiplantae > Streptophyta > Magnoliopsida > Asparagales > Orchidaceae > Papilionanthe > Papilionanthe hookeriana x Papilionanthe teres. Next base: position 174,264,583 of record CM040421.1, read on the forward strand.
CCCCGATCCTTTTCCTTGTCTTTTCGCAGGGAAATGTCGAACGGCGGTTGGTCTTGAACTTTAAGAATGGCGTAAGCCTTGCACTCGATGAAAAGAGGGTGAAAGATGGAGCGATAATCGAGATTGACTCGGATTTCGCACCGACGAGCCTACAAGACGAGGAAAGTGACCGGGTCCCGAGCTAACCGAGAAGAACTGCCCGGACGGACGATGATGAAAGTGGGTGGCCCAAGCCACCAATCCAACAACAAGAAAAGAAAAGCAAACACCGAAGAAGACAAGAAAATGAAGTCCGTAGTCGCTACAGCGTGAGGGCAGGCTTGTCAGCCGCCGCGCCCCAGAGATTCAAGAAGTTCGGAGAGCTACTCTCACAGCCACGCAACGAAGAAATAAGAATCGCCGCATCCGTAAAATGTTAACAAAACTAGCTGCGGACCAGCGCGACGAGACAATTGCTAATGCCAGCACATACACTTCAAGGACACCGGTTCACCAGGAACCTGAAGAAAGGAGGCCAGCTCCTATAATAACAGAAAGAACCAGAGAAATCTCCAGAAGATCAGAAGGAAGAAGGCTACCACGCCACCGGATAGAACCACCAGCAGGTGCATGACCTTGTTGCGAAGCAACCCCGGGGATGTCCCGACGGCATCATCCCCGAGGAGCCGAGGTATGCAGGGGAACATGAAGGGATTGAACCATATATCCCACAATATGTCACAAGGCCTCGCCATCCGCGGATCATTCCGGAATACGAGCTGGAGAGAATGCGGAATGTTGAAAGAAAACTTTCGAATACTTCGAGAGAATTAAAGGAAGAAGAATCAACATACTAGAAGGCCTCGAGCTACACACCGACGTATTCTCGGAATATGAACAACAACGAAATCGTGGATTGTATCCGAGATTTGAAGAGAATGGGCCGAGCAGCCGCCCGAGGGAAAACACATACTCGGAACCCCGGAGATGGATGCCGTGGAAAGGAAGAATCACAATACAATGTGGATGCTCGCTACAACTTTGCCGAAGACGAAGGGAAACCCACCGGGGATACTCCGTCATGGGCAAGTGGATCCGATGCCATTAGTTATCAAGAGAATGGTAAGAAGATTGATAACATGGAGGGTACTGCGACAGATTGCATACCCAATAGCCGCATCATCAACATCTACAAACAGGGTGACCGCATACCCCCACATATTGATCACCACGACTTCGTCGGACCTTTCGCACGGTCTCTTTCTTGAATGAGTGTAACATCATGTTCGGATCCGACCTCCGGATAGCGAGCCCGGGTGAGTTCCAAGGGCCGGTAAAGATACCTTTACCGGTGGGTTCCGTCATGATACCGCAAGGTAACGGAGCGGATATCGCAAAGCATTGCATACCGGGGTGCCAGTGGAGCGAATCTCGGCTACTTTCGGGAGGATGGACGACGACGAAAATACCTTACCATTTCCAACTGCACCCGTAGCTAGAGAACCTCCGCACTTACGAGCCGTGAGTTACATGGGAAATATCACACCTCCAACGTACATCCAGCCGGCATCCTTGCCAAGGATGGCTTGGAAGGTGATGTTATTGACCATGTACCTCACTATTCGGTACATGGATTTTCGACGGATGATTCTTTTGATGGATCAACAAAGATCATACACGATCCGTTTTGAGTCTACATGGATTGTATGAAATATATTCCAGATCGAGTTGTATGATGTATTTTCAACATGATTGGAATGAAAGTGACCATGTCACGTTTTTGGCCTTCACCTCTTTTGTGCAAATTGATTAGGAAACGCCATTAAAGTTAAATGAACTTCGAACAAAGAACAGAAAAGAAAAAAAAGAGAATAAAAGAAAACTTTCTAAAAAAATCTGAAAAATGACAAACACCAAGTTCACATGAACATTAAATAAACAATAAAATAAAATTTGAACCATTAAAAGATAAACGAAATCAACTTCAAAATCAAATTCCATCCTTCCAAATTCCGAATCAGATTTCAATCTTTTCAAATCTCAAATCAAATTCTCAATCAAATTCCAAATCCACTCTCGATCAAACTTCAAATTTGATCTTCCCAAATCTCAAATCAAATCCTCAATCAAATTCCAAATCCAATCTCGATCAAGTTTCAAACTTGATCGTCCAAATTTCAAATCAAATCTTAAATCAAATTTCAATCGAGTTCAAACTCATCCTTCCAAATTTCCAAAATTCCGAATTCAATCTTTCCAGGCTTCAAGTCTCAATCAAATTCAAATTCAATTTCTTCTAGATCTCGAATCAAACATCAAAATTCAAACTTTTGGGTCGAGGATTTTACATCCAAGACTGCACTGCTTTAGGATTCTTTCCCTACTGCACTGAAATACATCAATTCAAACTTTTGGGTCGAGGATTTTGCATCCAAGACTGCACTGCTTTAGGATTCTTTCCCTATCTGCACCGAAATACATCAATTCAAACTTTTGGGTCGAGGATTTTACATCCAAGACCGCACCGCTTTAGGATTCTTTTCCTATTGCACCGAAATACATCAAATTCAAACCTTTTGGGTCGAGGATTTTACATCCAAGACCGCACCGCTTTAGGATCCTTTCCTATTAGCACCGAAACACATCAAATTCAAACTTTTGGGTCGAGGATTTTACATCCAAGATCGCACCGCTTTAGGATTCTTTCCCTATCGCACCGAAATACATCAATTCAAACTTTTGGGTCGAGGATTTTACATCCAAGACCGCACTCGCTTTAGGATTCTTTCCCTATCGCACCGAAATACATCAATTCAAACTTTTGGGTCGAGGATTTTACATCCAAGACCGCACTCGCTTTAGGATTCTTTCCCTACCGCACCGAAATACATCAAATTCAAACTTTTGGGTCGAGGATTTTACATCCAAGACCGCACCGCTTTAGGATTCTTTCCCTATCGCACCGAAATACATCAAATTCAAACCTTTTGGGTCGAGGATTTTACATCCAAGACCGCACCGCTTTAGGATTCTTTCCCTATCGCACCGAAATACATCAAATTCAAACCTTTTGGGTCGAGGATTTTACATCCAAGACCGCACTGCTTTAGGATTCTTTTCCTATTGCACCGAAATACATCAAATTCAAACTTTTGGGTCAAGGATTTTACATCCAAGACCGCACTCGCTTTAGGATTCTTTCCCTATCGCACCGAAATACATCAAATCGAATTCCCGGGTTAAGGATTTTACATCCGAGACCGTATCGCTTTAGGATCATTTCCCTATCGCAATGAAATACATCAAAATCAAACTTTTAAGGTTAAGGATTTTATATCCAACACCACTTTGCTCTGAGATCTCTTCTCATTGCAACGATTCAATCTAATCAATTCAATTTTCTTTCGAGGTTGGAGATGTTACATCTAAAACCTCGTAACTCCAATTTTAATTTCAAATCAAATCCCTCAAATTAATTTTCGACAAAACTTCAATCTAAAAAAAAACACTCCAAGTTGAAATCTAAAACATAAATCTAAAACAAAATAAAATCTAAATCGAAATTCTCCCAGGTCATGTGATTTGGGATTCACCTCCTTTTCCTTTCCCCAGCGAGAGTTCAGGTATCTCCAGTTTGGGAACATACCCGATACTCCCCAACGGAAATTCTTTCGCTTTGTCCTAAGTTTGTCACTGGACGTTTGTGTTGGTTTTGTTGATCGCTGCGGTCAACACCAATACGCGCGGTGTGCTCCGTCACCACCACACCTATTGGGGGTCCATTTGTTGACCTCATTTTTGATGAGGTCTTCTCTTCTCTCTTTAGTACTTAGGATCTAGCCTTAGGCTTTTCCTTCGACTATCTTAGAGGACTAGAATCGGGACCCGCCTTTTAGAAATTCAAACCACTTCTAAACTCCCTACAAACTCCACAAACTCGACCATAGACCCCTAATCACCTGAGAGGGTCGAAATCAAATGTGGAAGTTTAAAGGATGAGTTCCTATGTGACTCTTTGGCCTTAGGACCGCCCTGGTGGCCCGGTCCAGTGAAGGGGCCGACTTACACTACACTTACACACTACATTTCCACACACTTCCTAAAACCACACCCATACCCAACTTAACCTCCCGACTCATGTGGGTGGTTCACATGGATGGTCCTCGACCCCTAAGCCCTCGGCCGAGAGGGTTAGGAACAACATAGTGAATGCCTCAAATGAGTCCCTTCATGGCTCATGTAGGCTTGATATGGCTTCATGTCTCAACAAAAATGATTTCATTCCACTTAAATTCACCCAATCTTCAATTTCCCAAATTTTCAATTTTTGACCCCCGGGACCCTACACCCGCTTAGCCTACCCAAAACCCTTGAAATTACCCAAATTTCTCAAAAATTTCCAAATAACCCAAAATTCCCCAAAATCAATCCCAAACATCTCCACATCACTCAAATTGATCATTCATACCCAAAAATACCAAAAATTCCAAAAATACCTCCCAATACCCTCCAAATACCCAAAGTACCCCTCTTGGCCTAAAAATCCAAAAATTCAAAAAATTCCCAGAAAATTCCAGAAAATCCCAAATATTCCCAATTTCATTTTGTCCAACTACACCATGGGCCAATTTTGTCAATTTACCCTACTTTTGTCAAAACCCCCAATTTGACCCATTTTAATCCAAAGTGAACCCAATGTCAAACCAAACCTACCCAATTGACCCCAATTTTGGTACAATTCAATTCTAAACTTCAATTCAACATCCCCAATACCAATCTAAACCAAATCCAAGTCCAATTTGATTGACATTTGGATCCAATTCCACTTTTGACCTTAAGGCCCATTTTTTGACCTAAGCCCAAACCTAACCTAAATGAACCCAAACCCCAAAAATCAAAGCCCAACCAAAGTCAAAAACTCTTTGAAACACTCCCATAAACACTTCTCAACAATAATTCTACATCAATTTCAACCCTAGCCCAACATTGGCCCAACTTGGCCCACTTGGACCTATATTGGCCCATTCACCAAAAGAATCCAAATCCAACCCAATTCAAGCCCAAACTACCCCAAATTTGCTTCAAGTTACTCATGACACATCCATGAGCTAAACCCAACAATTATTTGGCCCAACCTTTTACAAAAATTTTCATCCATGAACACATTCATAAACTTAAAAGCCCACTTCCCTTAAACCCTTCTAAAAGCCCATTTCCTTCAAAATTCAAAAGCCCAAATCTACCCTAAAGCCCACATGACATCTCCATTTGTCATCCATTTAATTAAATCCATTACCTAAGTCCTAAAATCATCATTGAATTATTCCAAATGAAGCTTCATCCAAATTCCCATCAAATTACCAAAAATTTCTTAAAACCCATTTTTATGAAATCGACTCAACTTTCCCCAAGCCAAAGACAAGCCATGCAAGCCATTGACAAGCCACATGAAGCCATGGGAGGCTTGACATGTGACCATGCCATTAATGGTAAAAGGAGGGGCTCCTTTCCTAATCTTTCATTAAGCCTTTTTTACCTTAAGCATGTCACACACTAAACCATGTTTAGCCACCTCATCATGGATAGAGACCACACCACTCTCTCTTGGCTGACCCAACTGATCCTCTCAGCCCAAAATCAGGCCATGGGGAGGTGAACCAAGCCAAAAAGGTGGGTTGACCCATTTGGACCCAAAATAGGCTCATCCCCCATTCCATTTCAATCCAACTCCTTTACACATGGCAATTGCCAATTGATTGCACAAACCTCCAGCCCCGACCCACCCGACCCCGAGGGTGACCCATGCTCGGCCGGCCGGCCACCGTGCCGCCGGAAAACACCATGGCCGAGAGCTCACATGTGAGCCAACATTGAAATTCTCACTTGCCGAGCCGCCCCATCCCTAGTGGTCACCATGGCCGATCTTCTCCTCACCGCAGCAGCTGATCCCAAGCCCTAACTCTCCCTGGGAGGCCCTCCACCCTCTCCTATTTAAACTCCACCCCTCTCGGCCACGAGGGGAGCCAAGCAAAAACCTCGCCAAAACTCGCCAAAATTGTTCCGCACCCTTCTCCACTCTTAGAGCACTTGATCCCCAGGTGAGATCCCCCTGCCATTTCTCCTCTGTAAGCTCAATTTCGTAGTCGAAATTCCACCCAAAACCAGGACACTTCTCCACAAGTGAGCCAATTCCCAAATTGATTGGCTCTACACCTTCACTGCACCAAGGGAAGGTGTCCACCATCAAAAGCCCCATCTCCGAGCCACCCAGCTTGCTCCAGCTCTCCAAGCTTTGTGATCGGGCTTGGTCGAAATCATATCCGGACAATTCCCCGCACCGAGAGACTTCATCCGGAGCTCAGCTGGGACCCAATCGAAGGTGCAACAACTCTCGGATTGAAGCCACACTTCTCCGAGCTAAGGTATGAGTTAACTCTCCATCCCGAGCTTCGGAGATTCTCCATTTCAAATGCCTTAGTTTCAATGCATGTTAGCCGTATAGATGTGTTCGTCTCTTCAAGACGAATCCATAGAGTATAAGAACGTAAAAATCCATCGAGAATCGAGCGAGATCTGTAGGATTTAGTGTGGACGGCTCTCGGGCGAGAACACTTGGGACGATGAACGGATGCCGTCCATTCGATACACGCGCGCATGGACGGCCAGGATCGCGTCGGACCAGGAGACGGTACGAGAACCGCGGGCCCGGGCCGCCGACTCGGGTGGCGGCGTCGAATGGGAGCACGACGCGTGTGCGTTCGGAGTCGCCGAGGTCGACGCGGCGCCGCGTGGATAAATAGATAAATAGGGTATTTTCTTATTTATTTAATTCCCTAAACTTCAAAAATTCATATCTCTCGTGTAGGAAAATCACAAAAATAAAATAAAAATACCCTCTTGCTCGGTGAAGAGAGGAGAATAATGTGGAAAAGAAATCACTTAATTTCATCAAATATTTTATTTTTTATAATTTATTTACTCTCTGCATTGTTTTAATTCTCCATGCATGCATACAATTCATCATGGCATGAGACCATAGGGCTTTTGAAGCCTCCGAATTTGGGAACATTCCCCGAATTTTCCAAAGTCGAGGCCATCCCTATGAAGAGTTCTTGATTTTTCAAGTTCAGGTCACTCGTTTTGAGTATTTTAATTCCAAGTAAATAGCATGTTGTGAAATAAATTCTAGGAAAATTTGGTGATGTTCCTTATGACTAGAGAACCCTAGGAAAAATAAGCTTTGACTTAGTTCATTTAAAACAACCCTAATCGGCTTAAACATCCAAAATAGGTCTTTAATTAATTAGAATTAACCAGGCATCAAATTGACTTGAAATCAATTCTCCACTGACCTTTAGGATCAGAGGAATCCACCATAAAAATTTGAGGTCAATCGGACTCGGTTAACCCCACTAATCGGGTCGATTAAGTCACTTAGCCATTTTAAACTTTAAAAATTCATAACTTTTAAAATACTTTTCAAAAATTCACTAAATTGGTTTTGGAGCCTCTCTGATATCAGGGGAACCTAAGAAAATTAAAATTTCAATTTTCTGAAAAAGTTGATTTTTTAATAATATTTTAATATTTTAATAATTAAAAAAAATAATAAAAATCACAAAAATAATAAAATTCACCAAAATGTCACATTTTGAATTTTAATCACTTAGGAACAAACCCCATATTTTTCCTAAGTCTATTTAGTGAGATATTAAATTTTAAAGCCCTAGGATAATTTTAAAATTAAAAAAAATGTATTTTCTAGCATTTTCACTAAAATAATTACAATAAATCATAGAAAAATCAGAAAATTGCAAAATTTGCTTCTCTGGTTTCCTTGATATCAGAGAGATTTTTGAAAAATATAAAATCCATTTTTCAACATTTATTTTATTTTTAAATTAATTAACACTCCAAAACTCAAAATAATTATAATAAAAATAATATAATTCAAAAAATCACCAAAATTGGTCCAAGTGCTTCTCTGGTCATTAGGAATGTCCCCTAATTTTCTTAAGGATAGAAACTTTCTCTTGGTCATGTTATTAAATTTTCCTTGAAAATCTCTATTTTCCACCAAAAATAATTATATAAATAAATTAAATACAGAAAAATCACATTTTCTCCTCTCATGTCTTTATTGATATATGAGTGAAGTCACATAAAAATTTCAAGTTCATCTCGGGTTTAATTTAGTGAGTTATGAAATTATTAAGCTTAAGGGGTAAAATGGTAATTAAACTTTTAACCCTTAATTAAAACTTTAGGTTTAATAAACAATCAACAAGTAAAATATTTGATCTTAATCTGATTTGGATGATTGAAATTTAAATAATTAAAGGGTAGAAACCCATTAAATAATTTTAAAATGATTAAACTTTAATTAAATAATAGATTAAATTTGGAGGAATAATAAATTGGAATTATTAAAATAAGGATATTTATTAGGAAGAGATTTATTCTTTAATTTAAAAAATCCCTAAATTAATCATCTCATTAATATTCAACTCTTAATTAAAATGATAACTCAAATTTGAAACATTAAAAGACTTAATTGAATTATTAAACTCTTTTAAAATTTCAATTAAAATTAAAAATTAAATTAAGTTAAATTAAATTAAATTAACAATTAAATTAAATTAAAAATTAAATTAAATTAAATTAAATTAAATTAAATTAAATTAAATAAATTAAATTAATTAAATAAAATTGAATTAAATCAAATTAAATTAAATTAAATAAATTAAATTAAATAATTGAATTAAATTAAATTAAATAATCAAATTAAAATTAAATCAAATCAAATTAATTAAACATCAAATCAAATTAAATCAAACTCAATCAAATTAAATTAAATTAAAACTCAATTAAAATTAAATTAAAATTGAATTAAATATAACATCACCTAAAACAGAAAGAAAATAAATTTAAAAACAACTTCAACACTATTCCAAATTTAAACTCTTTAACTTAAACCAAATCATTTGAATACTAATTTACCCTCGAAAGCTTTAGTTATTATAACTCCTAAATAAAACATTAAATGAAGTGTCACTTCACTCATAGGATATTCAAATGTCCTAGTTCACCGAGCAAGTTAACAAAACTTGAAAACCTCGGACGATTGATTCATTTATATAATTAAATTCATTTCGACTTAAAACAATCCTAGAAATATTGAAAAGATGTTTAAGATCCTTCTTAAGCACTTCCTCAATATGATAGGACATTTATAAGAACAATCGAATTTGATTATTCTTCGATGAAGAAAATCGTCCTTAAACCAAAACACAGAAAACCTAGACGTCCCAGGAATGACTAGCTATAGGATTAGGAATTTGGTAGAAAACCATAACCCTTCCCTTAGTTTTACCTAGGAACTTGCTTAAATATTCTAATTGTGTTTTAAGTGCAGCTTGGGATGACGGGAAGACCCTCCAGTGTACGCATTTGTATTATTGCAATTTACTTTCCCGCAATTTATTTTCCAAAGAATTTACATTATTGCAATTTACTTTATTAGTAATCGCGTTTATTTTTTCTTGCATGATAAAACAACCGTTGCATGAAAACCCACACCTTTAGGATAGACCCTAAAACTGAAACCAAATTAAGTTAAAAGTCATTGCAAGATAAAATTCACCGCCACAACATTCCAAAATATAAAACAACTCAAAATTTAATCACAAACGAACACAAAACTACAATTACAACTAAATTAAAACGTCCCGTTGGATGATCGGGAATACCTCGGATGATGTAACCTACGTGTTGCTAACGGGATTTCCCACGGTCTAAATGAAAGTGTGGAACTCATTCAGCTGAGTTTAGCAAATTCATCCGGACTAAGTGAATCCGATAAAAATAATGATGCCGGAAGGATGGAACCGTGGGATCTTAACCGGTGTCGTTATAATCAACTTTAAGATTTGTTTTAAATAAAACATAAAAAAAAACACACCTGGAAATTAAGATTTTCTCTAAACCAAAACACTTCTCTCATCCTTTGATTTATGACTTCTAAAACTAAACCTCTGCAACAATAAGGAGCTCGGAGCATGGTGGGCAGCACGACCATCGTCATCAGCAAAACTCAGATCTACTTCAGCAAAACTTTCCTAGAATTAAATAACCAAGCCATAGGACTTCGAGGTAGTTTGCCTAGTGCAACATAAATCCTCAACTCTTCGTTAGGCATTTGCATTGTAAATTAAGCCCTAACCGGTCTTAGGATTCCGAGGTAGTCGTCCGATACGACAATAAACCCTCACATCTTCTATGCTATTTGTTTGATTTTATCATACAAATATAAGCCCTAATTAATTAAAATTGGCAAGATTGAAATATCAAATAAACATTAGGACTTTCCTAAATTCAAGCCAAACAATAGGATAGTCGGGAAATTATCGAAGTTCACTTCGAATCATTGATTTCCCCTACCTCTCTTCCTTTGGATTCACAAAACAAAATGTTCCAAAATTTGATCCATTCCCTATTGAAATTCCAAAATTCAATCTTTGAAAACCTTAAACTTTGAAATTCTCGAGAGCAGTAATTATCGGTTATTATCGAGAGTTTTCTTAGGTGATTCCCGTCACTTAAGATGTAATTAACTATAGGGGCTTGCCCTTATAGGGAATTTTAAAGAACCTGTGTAATATAAACCCCGTTTAATGATTTCATATTAAGCAAGGGAAACTTGTCGGCTTATAAAATTGGTTCGCGACCAAACGGATGTCACTAATCTTCTAGTTTATTTAATCAAGCCCCACCATCAAGCAGTGTGTCTATCCTTAGGGATAGATACACGGTTTGTGGTGCGGTGCTCGTTTATATAAACTATTTGGGATGTGAGGTCGGTTTAATCTCATATCTTAAAACCTTCAAATTTAAAATTATTTTCAAAATCAAATACTACTTTTCAAATTATTTATTTTAATTAAATTAAAAATTCGCCGACAGATTTCTGTTAGGCGACCCCTCTTCAAAATAAAACACGACCTAAAAATATGCCGACAGTGGTCAAAGAGGTACGTAGCGGCGGTGCAAAGCCCATCAAATTCTACAGTGGTGCTCCTTCCTCCAAAACTGAAAACAATGTACAATTTGAAGATATCACTTCTTCCGAATTAATGGAGTTGCCTTTTGAGTGGTACTCTCCCTGTGTTCAAAATTTAATTCAGCGTGGTTTCTTACCTCGACAATGGACAAAAGGTCAATCACAACATTTTGAAAAATTATGGAATAACTCCGGTCGTCCACTCAATTCAAAACATGGTCTCGGATTCGGCACAGTAGGATCAGTTGACGATACTGAAGTTTGCTTAGTTGTCACTTGCGAGTCTAATGAAAACTGCATGTAAACTACAGAAGAACTTGAAGATTTACAAATTGGAAACGCTCCACCGTAGTTCGAAGAAGAGATCAAATCTATAATAGATGAGTTAACGAAAGTTAACTTAGGTACTAGCGAAGAGCCTAGACCTACCTTTGTTAGCTCCTTACTCAATAAAGAAGACTCCGAAGAAATAATCAAGTTATTAATGGAATTTAAAGACTGCTTTGCTTTGAGCTACGGTGAGATGTCAGGATTAGCTCCAGAGGTCACGGTCCATAAGCTAGGAGTGGATCCTACTTCTATTCCAGTCAGACAAGGTCCCAGAAGAATGCGTCTAGAAATTGAACAACAAGTCATAACTGAAGTTAAAAAGCTAATAGACGCTAAATTTGTCCGTGAAGAACAATACCCGACTTGGTTAGCCAATGTGGTGCCAGTCAGGAAGAAGAATGGCCAGATCAGAATTTGTGTTGATTTCAGAGATTTAAACAAGGCATGTCCAAAAGATGAATTCCCTCTACCGATCCCAGAATTAATGATCGACATTGCTTCAACACATGAAATATTCTTATTCATGGAAGGATCTTCAGGATACAACCGGATAAAAATGGCTCCGTAAGATGAAAAACTTACAAAGCATTCGTAACACCTATCCCAGCATATTGCTACACAAGGTGATGCCATTCGGATCGAAGAACGCGAAGCAACCTACCGTAGAGCGATGACAAGAATTTTTGATGATTTCATCCACAATCAAGTCGAATGCTATGTGGATGATGTGGTCATCAAAAGCAAAGTAAAGGAAAACCACTCGTATGATTTGAGGATTGTTTTCGAACGATTAAGACAATTTAACCTTAAGATGAATCCCTTAAAATGCGCCTTCGGCGTCACCTCCGCGAAATTCTTAGGATTCGTTGTCCGACATCGTGGAATTGAAATCAACCCGGAAAAGATTAAAGCTATCTTAGAAATGCCGCCTCCCAAAACCTTAAAACAACTACGATGTTTTCAAGGAAGCCGGCATATCTTCTACGCTTTATCTCAAACTTTTCGAGTAGGTGTCGACCTTTCTCGGCATTAGTTAAAAAGGACGCCAAATTTATTTGGGAAGAGAAATGCCGAAGGCCTTCGAGGATATTAAACAATATTTAATGACACCTCCTTTCTTAGCAGCCCGGCCTCGGGTAGACCGGCCGATACTTTATACCGCGGCTTTAGACGACTCACTCGGAGCCCTGTTAGCCCAGGTTAATGATGAGGGTAAAGAAAATGCTCTTTACTACCTAAGCCGTCGATTACTTCCGACGGAAATAAAGTATCCCGCAATTAAAAAGCACTGTTTGGCCCTGGTCTTCGCCGCTCAAAAGCTCAGGCACTACATGCTTTCTCATAAGGTCAACCTGATCTCGAAATTTAATCCATTGCAATACTTGATGACCCGTCCAACGCTTTACGGCGGACTTGCCAGTGGTCAATGATATTATCGCAATTCGATATAACTTTTGTGCCTCTTCGTGCCGTAAAGGGACAAGTCCTAGCGAACTTCCTCGCAACGACACCCTTTGCGGCGAATCTCCTCTCGGTGACGACTTGCCGATGAACAAATAATGAGCTTAGAAGACCCCGATGATCGACGTTGGGAATTATATTTCGACGGAGCGTCTTCAGCACACAAAGATGAAGAATCGCAAGTGATAGTGCCCGGTAAGGCAGGAATCAGACTAATCTTTATAACACCGGAGCGGGGGATGTTAAGATACTCCTACCACTTGACAGAGCCGTGTACAAACAACGAAGCAGAATATGAAGCTCTCATAATAGGACTGGAATTAAGTAATCAAATGGAGATAACAAACATCAACATCTACGGGGATTCGCAGTTAATCATTCAACAGATCGTCGGACAAGACAAAATTTTAAAGCCAAAACTCGAGCAATACTTCCGGTATGCCATACAGCTTATTGGAACGGATTCTGAATGTGACGATCTACAAAATTCCCAGAAAAGAAAATGCTTTAGCAGATGCTTTAGCCCGCCTCGCAAAAGAATTTGCCTGCTTGTAAGATGAATCAGTAGAAGTGTCAGTTCACGGACGTCAGGTCCTATCACAGCTCGACATAGACACAGTACACAAATCATAAAAATAAAAAAGAATATGTTGCAGCAGTGACGATGTAAAACACAGAAGATTGGCGACAGCCATTAATAGACTACCTACAAATAGGGAAATTACCAGATGATAAATCATTAGCCTATGAAATCAAGAAAAGAACTCTGTCTTACGCATTAATAAACAATACGTTATACAGAAGGTCTTTCGATCAAATGTGGCTAAGGTGCCTAAGCGGGTTCGAGGCCCGTGAAATTGTTAAAGAGGTGCATTCAGGACTCTGTGGCGCTCACCAGTCGGGTCTAAAGATGAAAATGAAAATTAAAAGACTAGGGTACTACCGGCCCTCGATGATGATCGACCGCATGAAAATCGCCAAGAGCCGTCACCAATGCCAAGTGCACGGAGTGGTTCTACACCAACCTCCAAATGTGCTACATCCGACAACTGCATCATGGCCATTCGAATGTTGGGGCACGGATATAGTGGGTCCAATAGAACCACCATCTTCAAAAGGACATCGCTTCATTCTTGCGACTACAGATTACTTTTCCAAGTGGGCGAGGCGGCTCCACTCGTAGAAGTGAAAGCACACCACGTGCTACGCTTTTCAAGAATCAAGTTGTTTACCGTTTCGGAGTGCCGCGCAGATCATCTCGTATAACGGGTCGCATTCGAAGCACGCAAATCAACAATTTTGTCAGGAGACACGGAATCGACTGGCGGTATTCAACAATTTACTACCCAAGAGCAAACGGCCTGGCTGAGGCTTTTAATAAAACTCTCGTTTAAATTTTAAAGAAACTTTGGACGATAATAAGAGAAATTGGCACGAGAAGTTGTTAGAAGCCCTATGGGCCTACCGGACAACCTTCAGAACTCCTACTCAAGCTACACCTTACGCTCTGGTGTATGGGTCCGAGGCAGTGTTACCCTTAGAGGTCCAACTTCCTTCACTCAGAATTGCAGTTGCAAACAAAATCACGACGGAAGAGAATGCTAAATTACTACTAGAGGAATTGGAAAGCCCGGAAGGGAAAAGACTTGCAGCAGCAGCAGCAATTTAGAACTATACCAACCTAAGATGGTTCAAGCCCATGACGACCGAGTCCGCCCAAGAACCTTCAAAGTTGGTGACTTAGTTCTCGTTCTCAAGAGACCTATCCTCGCACACCGCGAGATAGAAGGAAAATTTGAACCCACTTGGGAAGGACCGTTTGTAGTTGAGGCGCCTACCTCGTGAGGCTCCTACCGGCTTGTGAATTGCCAAGGAGAAAGACATATGCTTCCGATCAACGGACGATACTTGAAGAAGTATTACGCTACCTGATGTTTCGAAGGAATGAATTCTTCATCCTTAGAAGCACGGGCGAAGTAATTACTTATGACTGGTTCCGAACCCAAAAATAATAAAAAATGTGCTAAAATAAATAAAATCATGATAATAAAGTTTTCCTTGTTTTCTCTTCCAAATCAAAATCTTTTTTCGATCTTCTCCTACTTCATTCCTGTTGAATTTAAAAATATAAAAAGGAATAATAAAAAAAAGAAAGAAAATTTTGTCTCTAATAAACTTTTTTTTAATCTTCTTGTTCTTAGTACAGCCCCTGATCCTTTTCCTTGTCTTTTCGCAGGGAAATGTCGAACGGGCGGTTGGTCCTGAACTTTAGAAATGGCGTAAGCCTTGCACTAGACGAAAAGAGGGTGAAAGATGGAGCGATAATAGAGATTGACTCGTACTTCGCACCGGCGGGCTCGCAATACGTGGAAAGTGACCGGGTCCCAGCTGACCGAGAGGAACTCGCCCGGTCGACAAGAATGAAAGTGGGTGGCCCAAGTCACCGACCCGGCAGCAAGAAAAGAAAAACAAACACTGAGGAGGACAAGAGAATCAAGTCTGTGGTCGCTACAGCGGAGGGCAGGCTTGTCAGTGCCACGCCCACAGAGATTCAGGAAGTACGAAGAGCTACTCTCACAGCAACTCAGTGAAGAAATAAAAATCGTCGTATTCGCAAGATGTTAACTAAACTAGCAGCGGACCAGCACGACGACGCAGTCGCTACTACCAGTGCATATACTTCAAGGATACCGGTTCACCAGGAACCTAAAGAAAGGAGGCCAGCTCCGAGGATAACAAAAGAGACCAGGGAAATCTCAAGAAGATCAGAAGAAGGAAGGCTACCAAGCCACCAGATAAAGCCACCAGTAATGCATAACCTTGTTACAGAAGCAACCCCGGAGGATGTCCCGACGGAGACCATCCTTGAGAAGCCGAGGTATGCAGGAGAACACGAAGGGATTGAGCCATATATCCCACAGTACGTCACCAGGCCTCACCATTTGTAGATTATTCCAGAATACGAGCTAGAAAGAATGCAGAATGTCGAAAAACAAACTTTTGAATACTTCGAGAGAATCAGAAGCAGGAGGATCAATATACTAGAAGGCCTTGAGCTACATACAAACGTGTTCTCAGAATACGAACAACAACAAATCGTGGACTGCATCCGGGATTTGAAAAGAATGGGTCGAGCAGGCCACCTAAGAGAAAACACTTACTCGGAACCCCCGAGGTGGATGCCAGGGAAAGGGAGAATTACCATACAATGTGGATGCTGCTACAACTTCGCAGAAGACAGGAAAGGAAACCCACCGGGAATACTCCGCCATGGCAAGGTAGATCTAATGCCATTGGTCATCAAAAGGATGGTAAAGAGAATGATAACATGGAGGGTACTGCCAGTAGATTGCATACCCAACAGTTGCATCATTAACATTTACAAGAAGGGTGATCGCATACCCCCGCACATAGATCACCACGACTTTGTCGGACCTTCTGCACGAGTTTCTTTTCCGAACGAATGTAATATCATGTTCGGATCTGACCTCCGGATAGCAGGCCCAGGTGAGTTCCGAGGGCCAGTAAAGATAACATTACCGGTAGGTTCCGTCATGATACTAAAGGGCAACGGAGCAGATGTCGCTAATCATTGCATACCGGGAGTACCAATGAAGCTGATCTCAGTTACTTTCGAAGGATGGATGACGAGAAAGCACCTTACCACTTCCGGCCGGACCCGGCAGCTAGAGAGCCTCCGACCTTACGTAGCCGTGAGTTACATGGAAAATATCACACCTCCAACGTACATCCATACGACATCCTTGCCAAGGATGGCTTGGAAGGTGATGTTATCGACCATGTACCTCACTATTCGTACATGGATTTCGACGGATGCCTTTTTGGATTAATCGACAAAGATCATACATAGTCCGTTTTGAGTCTACATGGATTGTATGAGATGTATTCCAGATCGAGTTGTATGATGTATCTTCAACATGATTGGAATGAAAATGACTATGTCACATTTTTTGGCCTTCACCTCTTTTGTGCAAGTTGACTGGGAAACGCCATTAAAGTTAAATGAACTTCGAACGAAGAACAGAAAAGAAAAAAAATAATAAAAGAAAACTTTCCTTAAAAATCTAAAAAAAAAACGATGAACGCCAAATTCTCATGAACATTAAATGAACGATAAAGCAAATTTGAATCGTTAAAGGACAAAAAAAACGAACACAAATCTTAAATCAAATTTCAATTTCAACCTTCCAGATCTCAAATCAAATCTCAATCAAATTCAAATTCGACCTTCAAGATCTCAAATCAAAATTAAATTCAAACTCAATCTTCCAAATCTGAAATCCAATCCATTCTATTCTCTCCCTTGTCTGGGATGGAAGTGGTCGATTCCATTGACACGGAGCCACGAGGTTTTCAATTCGGATCTGATGGCGAGGAATTGTATCCAATCCAAACCAGCAACTTTCGATCAACTCTTTTGAGTGGGATATGTAGCATCTACGTATTCCCCCCTAATCTGTTTCTTTCCACAAAAATCTTTTACAACTTTCATGAAATCCTCGAAACACCAAAATTCCACACTTTTCAAATCAACACTACAAATCTTTGCAAAATCAATTACCATTCAAAATCAAACTTTTGGGGTTGAGGATTTTACATCCGAAACTGCATTGCTTTAGGATTCTTTCCCTATCGCAATGAAATACATCAAACTCAAATTCTTGGGGTTGAGGATTTTACATCCGAGACTACATTGCTTTATGATTCTTTCCCTATCGCAATGAAATACATCAAAATCAAACTTTTGGGGTTAAGGGTTTTACATCCGAGACTGCATTGCTTTAGGATTCTTTCCCTATCGCAATGAAATACATCAAACTCAAATTCTTGGGGTTGAGGATTTTACATCCGAGACTGCATTGCTTTAGGACTCTTTCCCTATCGCAATGAAATACATCAAAATCAAACTTTTGGGGTTGAGGATTTTACATCCGAGACTGCATTGCTTTAGGATTCTTTCCCTATCGCAATGAAATACATCAAAATCAAACTTTTGGGGTTGAGGATTTTACATCCGAGACTGCATTGCTTTAGGATTCTTTCCCTATCACAATGAAATACATCAAACTCAAATTCTTGGGGTTGAGGATTTTACATCCGAGACTGCATTGCTTTAGGATTCTTTCCCTATCGCAATGAAATACATCAAAATCAAACTTTTGGGGTTGAGGATTTTACATCCGAGACTGCATTGCTTTAGGATTCTTTCCCTATCGCAATGAAATACATCAAAATCAAACTTTTGGGGTTGAGGATTTTACATCCGAGACTCGCATTGCTTTAGGATTCTTTCCCTATCGCAATGAAATACATCAAAATCAAACTTTTGGGGTTGAGGATTTTACATCCGAGACTCGCATTGGTTTAGGATTCTTTCCCTATCGCAATGAAATACATTAAAATCAAACTTTTGGGGTTGAGGATTTTACATCCGAGACTGCATTGCTTTAGGATTCTTTCCCTATCGCAATGAAATACATCAAAATCAAACTCTTGAGGTTAAGGATTTTACATCAAATACCGCATTGCTCTGAGATTTCTCCTCATTATAATGATTCAATCCAATCAATTCAACTTTCTTTTGAGGTTGAAGATGTTACATCTAAAACCACGAAATTCCAATTTTCATTTCAAGTTCAAATCACTTCAAATTAATCTTAACAAAACTTCAATCTAAATTGAAACTCAAACTAAAATCTGAGCTCACACATCAAGACTTAAACTGAAACAAAATGAAATCTAAATCGAAATTCCCCCAGATCATGTGATTTGGGATTCACCTCCTTTCTATTTCCCCAGCGAGAGTTCAGGAATCTCCAGTCTCAGAGATATACTTGACACTCCCCAGCGGAAATTCTTTAATTTTGTACTAAGTTTGTCACTTGGACATCTGTGTTGGTTTTGTTGATCTTTTCGGTCAATGCCAATACGTGCGGTGTGCTTGGTTAGCACACCACACCTATTGGGGGTCCATTTGTTGACCTCATTTTTGGTGAGGTCTTCTCTTCTCTCTTTAGTACTTAGGATCTAGCCTTAGGCTTTTCCTTTGACTATCTTAGAGTACTAGAAGTGGAACCCACCCTTTAGAATTTCAAACCACCTCTTAACTCCCTGCAAACTCCACAAACTTGATTGTAAACCCCTAATCACCTAGAGGGTTGAAATCAAATGTGGAAGTTTAAAGGATGAGTTCCTATAGGACTCTTTGGCCTTAGGACTGCCCTGGGTGGCCTGGTCTGGTGAAGGGCTGACTTACACACACACTACACTCATACACTATACTTTTACACACCTCCTAAAACCACACCATACCCAACTTGACCTCCTGACTCATGGAGGTGATTCACATGGATGGTCCTTAACCCCTAAGCCCTTGGCTAAGGGTTAGGAACAGCGTAGTGAATGCCTCAAATGAATCCCTTCATGGCTCATGTGGGCTTGATATGGCTTCATGGCTCAACCAAAATGATTTCATTCCACTTACATTTACCCAATCTTCAATTTTCTAAATTTTCAATTTTTGACCCCCGGGACCCTACACCCGCCTAGCCTACCCAAACCCTTGAAATTACCCAAATTTTTCAAAAAAATCTCAAAATACCCAAAGTTCCTCAAAACCAATCCCAAACATTCCCACATTACTCAAATTGATCATTCATAGCCAAAAATACCAAAAATTCCAAAAATACCCCCAATACCCAAAATGCCCCTCTTGACCCAAAAATCCAAAAATTCAGAAAATTCCTAGAAAATTTCAGAAAATCCCAAATATTCCCAATTTCATTTTGTTTAACTACACCATGGGCTAATTTTGTCAATTTACCCCACTTTTGTCAAAATCCCCAATTTGACCCTTTTTAACCCAAAATGAACCCAATGTCAAATCAAACCTACCCAATTGACCCAAATTCTGGTCTAATTCAATTCTAAACTTCCATTCAACATCCCCAAAACCAATCTAGACCAAATCCAAGTCCAATTTGATTGGCATTTGAATCCAATTTCACTTTTGACCTTAAAGCCCAATTTGGACCCATGACCCAAACTTAGCCCAAACTAACTCAATTCAACTCCAATTTTTTTCTAAACCTTCCTTAACATCCCCACAAACAAAACACTAACATGATTTGCCCAAAATTTGGACCCAAACCCCACTCAAATTTAACCCAAAGCTAAAAGGCCCAATTTTGACCTAAACCCAAACCTAACCCAAATAAGCCCAAACCCCAAAATCAAAACCCGACCAAAGTCAAAACCTCTTTGAGACACTCCCATAAACATTTCCCAACATTAATTTTACATCAATTTCAACCCTAGCCCAACATTGGCCCAAGTTAGCCCAATTTGACCTACATTGGCCCATTTACCAAAGAGGCCCAAATCCAACCCCATTCAAACCCAAATCACTCCAAACTCATTTCAAATCATTCATGACATACCCCTAAACCAAACCCAACAATTATTTGGCCCAATCCTTTACCAAACTTTCATCCTAAAATCCATTTTAAAATCCAAAAGCCCACTTCCCTAAACCATTTTAAAAGCCCATCTTCATTAAATTTCAAAGGCCCAAACTTCATGCTAAAGCCCATATGACATTCTTTTCATCACCCCATTAATTGATATCATCCCTTAAGTCCTAAATCAATCATCCAATAATCCTAAATTAGGCCTCATGCCAAAAGCACCCATAAGTCCCAAAAATTCAAAACCTTCTTTCATGTAAATGACCAAGCTTTGTCCCAAGCCATAGGTGAGCTAATGACAAGCCATGTACAAGCCATATGAAGCCATGGGATGTTTGACATGTGACCATGCCCAAAGTAGCAAGAGGAGGGCCCCCTTTCTTAAACCTTCATTAAGCTTTTTAACCCCTTCCATGTTACACACTAAACCATGATTAGCCACATCACTTTAGATGGGGACTTCACCACCCCTTTCTAGCTGATGCAAATGATCCTCTCTCAGCCCAAATCAGCCATGGGGAGGTGAACCTGACCCAAAATCATGGCTTGGACGAAATCAAGCAAAAATGGCCTCTCCCCCATGCCATTTTAATCCAAGTCCTTTACACATGGCAAAGCTCAATTTCCTGCACAAACCTCCAGCCCTGACCCACCTGGACTTGAGGGTGACCCATGCCTGCCGGCCAGCCGCCTGGATCGCCGGAAAACACCATGGCCGAGACCTTGGAAGGAGCCAAACTTTTCAACTCCGCCTTGCCGAGTTGTCCCGACCTAACCGACCACCATGGCTGTTCTTCGCTTGACCTAAGCAGTTGATCCCAAGCCTTAAACCCCCCTGGGAGGCCCTCCACCCTCTCCTATTTAAACCTCACCTCCTCTCGGCCGTGAGAGGTGCTGAACCAGA
Source organism: Papilionanthe hookeriana x Papilionanthe teres (assembly GCA_022702705.1). Classification (NCBI taxonomy): domain Eukaryota; kingdom Viridiplantae; phylum Streptophyta; class Magnoliopsida; order Asparagales; family Orchidaceae; genus Papilionanthe; species Papilionanthe hookeriana x Papilionanthe teres. Next base: position 174,285,803 of record CM040421.1, read on the forward strand.
CGTTACTGAAACCCTACCAAAATTGCTCCAGACAACTCTCCACACTTAGAGCAGTTGATCCCCAGTGACAATTTGCCCTAATCCCCACCAACAGAGCTCAATTTCTCAGCCAAAATTCCACCCAAAAACAGGACATCTCCCAACTCTCCACCAAATTCAAATTAAACTCACCCACACCTGCACAAGGTCAAGAGAAGGAGTTCCCCAGTGAAAGCCCCCTCTCCAGGCCACCCATCTGTTCCAGACTCCAAGCTTTGTAATCGGCTATGGTCGAAATCATACCTGGATAATTCAACAGCCCAAGGGACTTCATCTGGAGCTTGCTTGGACCCAATCGAAGGTGACACAACTCTCAGATCGAAGCTTCACTTCTCTGAGCAAAGGTATGGAATCACTCTTCTTCCCAAGCTTACAGAGATTCTCTATTTAATTTGAGTCAATTTTAATACATGTTTACCGTATGGATGTGTTCGTCTCCTCAAGACGAATCCATAGAGCATAAGAACACGAAAATCCGTTGAGAATCGTGTGAGAAATTAGGGTTAGAAGGTTGACAGTCACGGGTGCACACCGCCGTAGATGATGACCGGGAGCCGCTCGGATCGAGCGTGTATCGAATCGGACGGTCCGGATCGAGCCGGACAGCCGCGATGGTGCATGAACCGCGGGCCCCCGTAGCGCCGAGTCGGATGACGGCGCCGAATCGAAGACGACGCGTGGCCTTTCGGAGTCGCCAAGGATGGCTCGGCGCCGCGTGGATAAGTAGGAAATTAGGGTATTTTTGATTTATTTAATTCCCTAAACTTCAAAAATGCATAACTTTGTGTAGGAAAATCGAAAAAATAAAATAAAAATACCCTCGCTCGCGTGAACGAGAGAAGAATAATGTGGAAAAGAAATAATTTAATTTCATCAAGTATTTTATTTTTAATTATTTATTTACTCTCTGCACTATTTCAATTCTCCATGCATGTATACAATTCAACTATGGCATGAGACCATAGTGGCTTTTGAAGCCTCTGAATTTGGGAACATTCCTTGAATTTTCCAAAGTCGAGGCCACCCCTATGAAGAGTTATTGATTTTTCAATTCTTGGTCACTATTCTGAGTATTTTAATTCTAATAATAAGCATGTTGTGAAATAAATTCTAGGAAAATTTGGTGATGTTTCTTATGACCAGAGGACCCTAGGGAAAATGGTTTTTGAGTTAACTCACTTGTAACAACCCTAATTAGTTTAAACACCCAAAATGGAACCTTAATTAATTAGAGCTAATCATACATCAAATTGACTTGAAATCAATTCTCCACTGACCTTTAGGATCAGGGGAACCCACCATAAAAGTTTGAAGTCAATTGGACTTGGTTAGCCTTATCAAATGGGTTGATTAAGCCATTTAGCCAAAATTAAATTTAAAAAATTCATAACTTTCAAAACACTTTTCAAAAATTCACCAAATTGGTTTTTGAGCCTCTATGATATCAGGGGAATTTAAGAAAATTAAAATTGTAATTTTCCAAAAAAGTTGATTTTTTGCATTATTTTAATATTTTTAATAATTAAAAAATAATAAAAATCACAAAAATAATAAAATTCACCAAAATGTCACATTTTGAATTTTAATCATTTAGGAACAAACCCCATATTTTTCTTAACTCTCTATGATGAGATATTAAATTTTAAAACCCTAAGGTAATTTTAAAATATAAAAAATGGTATTTTCTAGCATTTCCATTAAAATAATTCTAATAAATCAATGAAAAATCAGAAAATTATAAAAATTGGTTCTCTGGTTTCCTTGATATCAGAGAGATTTTTGAAAAATATAAAATTCATTTTTCAACCTTTATTTTATTTTTAAATTAATTAATACTCCAAAACCCAAAATAATTATAATAAAAATAATATAATTTAAAAAATAACTAAAATTGGTCCAAGTGGTCCTCTAGTCATTAGGAATGTCCCATAATTTTCTTAAGGACAGAAACTTTCCCTTGGTCATGTTATTAAATTTTTCTTGAAAATTCTTATTTTCCACCAAAAATAATTATATAAATAAATTAAATACAGAAAAATCATATTTTCTCCTCTAATTTTTTGATTGATATATGAGTGAAGTCACATAAAAATTTCAAATTCATTTAAGCTCAATTTAGTGAGTTATGAAATAAGTAAAGTTTAAAGGGCAAAATAGTAATTAAAATTTTAACCTATAATTAAAAATTTTAGGTTTAATTAAAAGGGTGGGTAAAATATTTGATACTAAGTTGATTTTGGATGTTTGAAACTTAGGTATTTAAAGGGTAGAAACCTACCAAATAATTTGAAAATAATTAAAATAAACCTTAATTAAATAATTGTTTAAACTTGGAAGAATAATAAAAAAAATTGGAATTATTAAAATAAGGATATTATTAGGAAGAAACTTATTCTTTAATCTAAGAATCCCTAAATTAATCACCTCAATAATGTTTAATTCCTAATTAAAATGATAATCCAAATTCAAAATTTATAATGCTAAAAGACTTTATCATTAAATTAAATTAAAATTAAAACATTTAAATTGAATCCTTTTAAAATTTCAATTAAATTAATGCTTTAACAATTAAAATTAAATCATCCTTAAAGCATAAAAAAATAAAATATTAAATTAAAATTAAATTAAAAAAAATAAAATAAAATTAAAATTTAAATTTAAATTAAAATTAAAAATAAAACCAAATTAAAATTTAAAATAAATTAAAATTAAAAATGAAATTAAATTAAATTAAATTAAATTAAAATTCAAATTAAATTAAATTAAATTAAATTAAATTAAATCAAAACATATTAAATTAAATTAAATTAAATAAAAAAATAAAATCAAGTTAAAATAAAATTTAAATTAAATTAAATAAATAAAATTAAATTAAAATTAAAACTAAAACCAAATTAAATTAAATTAAAATTAAATTGAATTAAATATAACATCACTTAAGACATGAAGAATTCAAAAATAAATTTAAAACAACTTGAACACTATTCCAAACTTAAACCCATTAATTAAAATTAAGTCGAATCACAAATCACTTGAACATCGATTTGCCCTCAAGAGCTCTTGTTGTCATAACTCCTAAACAGAGTGTTAAGTGAAGTGTTACTTCACTCATAGGATATTCAAATGTCTTAGTTCACTGAGCAAGATAACAAAACTTGAACTCCTGGACGATTAATTCATTGTATAATTAAATTCTCTTGGACTTAAAATAATCCTGAAGTATTGAAAAGATGTTTAAAATTCGTCTCAAGCACTTCCTCAGTACGATAGGATGTTTATAAGAACAATTGAACTTAATTGTTCTTTGATGAAGAAAATCGTCCTCAAACCAAAACACAAGAACCTAGACGTCATAGGAAATGACTAGCTATAGGATTAGCAACTTGGTAGAAAACCATAACCCTTCCCTTAGCTTTACCTAGGAACTTGCTTTAAATGCTTAAATATTCTAAATTGTGTTTAAGTGCAGCTCGGGATAACGGGAAGACCCTCCGAGTACGCTTTTATTTTATTTGCAATTTACCTTCTTGCAATTTACCTTATCGTAGCATGCACTTTACTTTTCTGCATGAAAAACAACTCGTTGCATGAAAACCCACACCTTTAGGATAGTCCCTAAAACTAAAACCAAAACTAAATTAAAAGTCATTACAAGATAAAATTCACCGTCACAACATTTCAAAATATAAAACAACTCAAAATTTAATCACAAACGTAACACAAAACTACAATTACAACTAAATTAAAACGTCTTGTTGGATGATCGGGAATACCTCGGATGATGTAACCTACGTGTTGCTAACGGGATTTCCCACGGTCTATATGAAAGTTTGGAACTCATGTAGTTGAGTTTAGCAAATTCATCCGGACTAAGTGAATCCGATAAAAATAACGATGCTGGAAGGATGGAACCGTGGGATCTTAACCGGTGTTGTTATAATCAATTTTAAGATTTGTTTTAATTAAAACATAAAGAACACTTGGATTTTAAGATTTTTAAAACCAAACCCTTCTCTTCTCTTTTGATTACAATCTTTTAAAACTAAACCCCTCTGCAACAACGAGGAGCTCGGAGCATGGTGGCCAGCACGGCCATCGTCATCAGCAAAACCTGAATCGACTTCAGCAAAACTTTCTTAGAATTAAATAACCAAACCATAGGACTTCGAGGTAGTTTGCCTAGTGCAACATAAATCCCCAATCTTTTTGTTAGGCATTTGCATTGCAAATTAAGCCCTAACTAGTCTTAGGATTCCGAGGTAATCGTCCGATACGACATAAACCCTCACATCTTCGAGGCTATTTGTATGATCATGTCATACGAATATAAGTCTTAATTAATTAAAATTGGCAAGATCAAAACATTAAACAAACATTAGTACTTTCCTAAATTCAAGCCAAACAATAGGATAGTCGGGAAATTACCGAAGTTCGCTTCGAATCTGTAATTTCTCCTACCTTTCTTCCTTTGAATTCCCAAAACAAAATGTTCCAAACTTGATCCATTCCCTATTGAAATTCTAAAATTAAATCCTCGAAAACTTAAACTTTGAAATTCTTGAGAGCAGAATTACTGATTATTATGGAGAGTTTTCTTAAGTGATTTCCATCATTTAAGATGTAATTAACTATAGGGGCTTGCCCTTGTAGGGAATTTTAAGAACCCAGGTAATATAAACCCTGTTTAATGCTTTCATATTAAGCAGGGGAACTTGTCGGCCTATAAAATTGGTTCGCAGACCAAACAGATGTCACAAATCTTCTAGTTTATTTAATCGAGCCCCATCACCAAACAGTGTGTCTATTCTTCGGGATAGATACACGGTTTGAGGTGCGGTGCTCGTTTATATAAACTATTCGGGATGTGAGATCAGTTTGATTTCATATCTTAAAATCTTCAAATTTTAAAAAAAATATTTTCAAAATCAAATACTACTTTCTAAACCATATATATATATATATATATATATATATATATAAATTTAAATTAAAATTTAAAATTCGCCGACAATTTCTGTAGGCGACCTATTTTCAAAATAAAACACAACCTAAAAAAATATGCCGACATGGATGCCTCTGCGAAAGCATGGCATTTTTTTATTTTTGCTCGTTTATTCCCCACAAATCTTGTTAGCAAAGTGACTAGAGAGTGGGCTACACTAAACTACTACATTCAACAGTATAAGCCGATCAATATTGGATCTTTCATTTATCAGGCTATCACCAGTTCTTCCAGAACTTCCACTACTGTAGGTTTGGGATTCGCTTCCTTAATCTTTTCTTTATGTGAGCAAACTGGTGTTAGATTTGATAGTTGGGAGGAGATTCTTAAACCTCTGAAGCCCATTACTAGTGTAAATTTGAAGACTTATTATGAAAATTTGATTTTTTGCTGGAGAGGGGGTTATTAAAGAAGTTCTGGTGCTTATATATCGTGTGCTTCTACGTCTTGTGCATCCACATCTAATGGTAAATCCAGTCCAGATTCTCAAACTGAAATGTTGCAAAGTCTGATTGATAACATTGATTAGTCTACATATAAGGTATCAAATCTTGAAAAATATGTTGATCATATTGATTCTTATTTAGGAAGACATAGTGATTATGAGGAGAAATACAACACATCTATGGAGAGAGACTCATTAGAGGTGATAAGAGTGTGGTATTTCCTCCATATCCACGGTACACACATTTTGATTTTGCTAGTTTTTGGTATGATAAAGATGAAGATGAAGAAGATGACTATGGTGAAAAGGACGAGTAGAGATTGGGTTATGTTGTGTTTTGTTTGAACTTTTATTTGCATTGATGTATGGACTACTATGTGTTTTGTTATTTGTTGTTGTTGTGAACATTATTGTTCTTGTTTGTTGTTATGTGTTTTTATGTAATGTTGACGTGGTCGTAAGTATGTGAACTTTTTTTATTTTAAATGTACTTTGTAGGTTTTGTTGAAATTGTTCCTGCTACTTTAGGAGGCTTACAATTGAGCTAACCTTCAATTAAAATTTTATGTTTAAATTTCAATTTATTACCATGTATTTTCTTTCTGTTGTGGTTGGGAAATTATGTTAGTTTTTGTGATTTGCTTTTATGTTAGCCTCCACTTCATAGAAGACTTTTGAATCTCATACATGCTAAAATCAAAATGAAATTTGATCATTTTTACTCCTATTTTTAATTTTTGTACTTGTACACTTAGGATATGAAAATTCTTTTATACATAAATATTTATTTTTCATTCCTGTCTTTATATGTGATATGCTGAAATGTTTAATCTTTATAAAAAATTATGTTTGAGGGGGGGGGGGATGAAAAGTCACTTTTCAAAACTTAAAATTTATTTGTGCTCAAATATGCTACAAATAAATTTGGTTTTTTATTTGAAAAATGATTATGTGCATGAAGTTATATTAGGGTAATAAAATTTTGATTATAGAAATGTGTAAGAAAATTTGGTTAAAACTGTATAGTCATGTAGAAAAATTTCAAGTTAAAAATGCCTTAGCAAAGAAATGTTAAGTATGGTGTAACTATCTTTAGTAAAAAATATTGTATTTTAAAAAAATATAGATGAATTAGACTTTTATTTTCAATACTTAAATTTCTTTTATTAAAAGTAGTTTTCAAAACTATTAATATATTTGTAGTAAAGGATATGTATCAAACCTTTGCTTTAAGAAAGGAAGAGTGGAATTCAAAATCATTAAAGACCTATCCAGATATAATAATCCTTGCAAAACAAAAAAAAAAAGAAAAGAATGGGAGGAGAAGCTTGAGGATTAGTGCCTAATCAAAAATTGGTTCCATATCTGATCTTTTTAAACTATCTTGCATAACTTTTGAGAAACTCCTAAGCTTAATAATATAATATAGTAAGTATAATTAATCTTAATGAAAATTTTGAAGTAAAGAAGATAGAATGCCTAAACTCTATATTTAGAAAATCTATAAGTATTTCTGAATTTGATAGGAGCTCATATTTTTATAATTTTTCACTTTAGAAAATTTATATATTTTAAATTAGTCTAATTCACTAAAGTTTTTTTTTTAAATTGGAATACTACATTTCTAGAACAAAATTTTAGAATCTCCTAAAGAAACTCATTCACATAATTTACTTAATTGGTTTTGAAAGATTATAGTGTCACTTGAGGACAAGTAAAATTTTAAGTTTGAGGAAATTTGATTTACCTAAAATATATAATATTTTTGTACACATTTTATACCTATTTTTGATTATATTGCACTTTAATGGAAGGTATTTGTGTGTTTTTCTTTCAGGTACACTTAAATATACTAAATATGGTAAAAGGAGTGGAAAATGATCAAATTTGGAGCAAAATTGAAGGTGTTAAATTGAATTGGGGCGCCTAAGTGCCTAAATATGCGCCTAAGAGCTAGTAGACAGAGAAGGCCACACCTAAGCGCTAGAGACCTCACGTTTAAGTGCAAGGTAGTTACTTCGCAATTTCAAAAAAAATGGCAAATTTTAAAGAATTATTTGAGGCATCCTTTGGTACAAACGTGGGTAACTGATCAAGAGTCCCGAAAGACATTCAAATTTCACTTGAAAGGATGTTTCTCTTGGGTAGATTCATTGAATATGGACACATTTTGAAGAGACACCAAGTCACCTTTGAGAAAGTATAAAAGAATGGACTTGAAGAAGAAGAAAACAGAGAAGAGAGAGGCTTATGAGAGAGTTTTAGAGTTAGTTTTTACAAAGTTTTAAATTAAGGAGTTGTAGGAATCTTACTTAGGGTTTCTTCATGCTTTTCTCATTCTTAGTGAAAGGGAAGGTGAGTAGAGATTTTTAAATAAAAATTATTATGTTAGAGAGATTTAACCCTCTTGGGTTGAGAGACTAGTCCATGGGAGACTTATAAGAGAAAGGAAGAGATTCAAAGGAACTTCAAGAGTTTGGTGGAGAGGAACTTGAGATATGTTTTCATCTTTAGACTTAATTTGGTTTTAGTTGAGACTTCTTGTGTTTTCTACATGATATCTAGTTTTAAAACTACTTGTTTTTGTGTTTTCTCCATGGATTCCAAGTTCTCTTCTTTATTATTTTTCTTAAAATGAAAATTAATTAAGTTTTGGATGGAAGTTGTGAAAGTATTAATCTTTAATGTTGGAAGAAGGTGTGTTGATTTAATCCTTGCACTTCATTTACTTCTTGATTTGGCCAATTAAAATGTTAAAATTTATTGTGAGAACATGTAAGATCTTAGTAGGTATTGTCTCAATCAATAATAGGTACAAATCACATTAGATTGTACTGATGAGAAACTAATTCATATAATTTTTTGCAAATAAATAGGGAAATATACTTTGATGGGTATAAAATTAGAGGACTTTAGGGTGACAGACTATAGCCCCCAATTTGGTTTATTATTTTATGTTTTGATGCGAGATGTTAGCCCCCAGGTGGAGGGAAAGGAAGGAACTCTAGAGTGAGAACTAGTATCTTCCCTACCTAACCCATCTTCAAAACTATTCAAACTTTAAACTAGCCAATGTTCTTTATAACATCTCTAGTAAGGGTAAAGAATATTATTGCTCCTATTTGGCATAACACATTTTAAATACTTCCATAATAGAACTCCTAAACTTATTACTTATTCATAATAAGTAAAAAGATATTTTCATCTATACTTATTTATTCTAACAAAAATCTCATTATGGTTAATTAATTGTATACTTTATTTCAAATTTAAGAAAATACCAAAAAGATTTGCATTTATAAGTTTTCTATTATCTAAAATTGTTTAAGAATGTATCTTTTTCTAATTAGATTATTTAATGTAGAAATCCTTTTATCTTTTAAATATCCAAAACTTCTCCTCATGGGATCAATATTTCAGGGCTTAATCAGAAATTCCTATACTACTTGATAACGATACGTATACTTGCATAGAATCCCTAAAATTAAATATAACTGTTGAAATTCTTATTTAAATTGGAATCAGTTTATTGGTGCCATTGTAAAGAAGAAACTTTTATATCATAAATATAATTATAATCTTATTACCACAAGTATAAATATACCTATATTCGTGTCCAGGATCAAGTTTTTGGCACTGTTGCTTGGGATTAAAATCTTCAAGTAATGGTGTCAACTTCATAAATCCTTACATATAAAAAATGTCGGGATCATGGTGCCATAGAGAATGTGATCGTAGCTCATTACTGGGAGAGCTTTTGCTATTTCACCACTGTAGCTGTTATATCTACTATACGAAAATTTTATGCCAATTTATTTGAATCATTAGACGATGAGATATTGCTAGAGGAAGAGGTGTTGAGTTTACATCAAAGTAGATTAATGTGGTGTATGGTCTACCTCCTGCTATAGATTGATTCTATTCTAAGTATTCACCTTCTGAAGCAGGTTTGGATCAAATTCTTTCATATCTGACAGATGGATATAGTGCCTGGAAGATTTAAAATGCTATAAAGGTAAATTTTTCTTCATCCATGCTCAATTCCACCACAAAGGCTTGGCATTATTTTATTTCAGCTCGTCTCCTTCCTTCAAATCATTTGAGTTAATTGACTTAAAAGAAAGCAATCTTGAACTAGTGAACTCAAGAAGTGAAGTCTATTGATGTTGGCTCTCTTATTTATGAGGCTACTAGTTTTAATGCCAGAGCTAGTACTATGATCCACTAAAAATTTGATAGCTTTTTACTATTCCTTTCATACCTATTTTTGATGATATTTCACTTTAAAGAAATGTATTTTTCATGATTTCATACATGTACAATGATTTTAGGCATTGGGAGCAAAAGGAAGCGAAAAGGAGCAAAGTTGGAGCAAAAACGGACAAAAGTTCATTTTATTGAACTATCGCTGAACAGCGCTGTCACCAGCGCTGGACCATGTTATTTTCCAGATAGTTGCGATCGTATTGGTGGAATAATGCACCGAACGGTGCCCTATCTAGCGCCGGACCGCGCTCTATCCCGATGTTAAACTAGATTTAATGCATTTAGCTTGATTTTGGAGGGTTTCTTTAGGAAAATCTTGGGAATTCAGTTTTGGCTGAATTTAAAATCTTTTGGAGTCAAGTTTAGAGAGAAGAGAAGAGTTTAGAATGTAGAGAGAGTTTAGAGAGAGTGTCTTCTCATTTAGTTTAGGAAATCTAAGTTTTGTGTTTTCTCTTCTAAGAAGTGTGACAGAAGAGGGAAAGTGAGAGATTTCTTATTCCTTACTTATCTAAAGAGAGAATTGTGTGTTGTTGTGAAGAAAGAAGAGGAGTCAAAGAATTTCCTTGAGATTACCTTGTGGAAGAGTTTGAGATAAGTTGTATTTACTTTAGTCTGTTTGTATGACGTTATTTTTATATAAAAAATCCATGTTTTGTCATCTTTTCCTCATGAGTCTTGAGTAGATTTCTTTGTCTTTCTCCTTTTTAGGTGATGTGTTGATGTTGTGATATGGAAATATTGTGTCAATTTATGATGGAGAATTTGTGATGACCTTTTCACTTCGAACATGATTTACTTTTTGATCTGGCCAATTGAATTGTTAAAACTTGTTGGGAAACATATTTTTTGAAAGGATTATGATTTCCACAATAAAAGTGAAGGTCACAATCAATGTCCATGAATGAGAGATGTAGTTCATGGGGATTGAGTGCAAATAAATAGAGAAATATACTTTGATGGGCGTAGAATTGGAGATTTCAGAGTGACAGACTAAAATCCTCAATCTGGTCCTAATGTTTGGAAACTGAAGTGAGAGTTAGCCTTCAGGCGAAGGGAAGTGGGAGTTATGGAGTGAGAGCCAGTATCCACCCAGCCTAACCACGAATTTGGGGACTAAACTTAGAATTATCCAATGTTCTTTATACGCTGACATATGGGTAAAGAATAGGAATGCTCCTATTTGGCACAATACATTTGCATCACTGATCTATGTCACAATAATCATCATATTTTGATTGGAAAGAAGGAAGACTCTTTCTTGCAACTGAACTTTGTTATAAATTTATTCTTGTGTTATTTTAACTTGCTAGAGTTTAGAACTTATTTTGGTAGAAATTGTAACTACAACTATTTGTCTTTATTTAAGAATTAAACTTGATTGCAATTGTGTTGTGATTCGATAAGTGATTTCTGTGCCACACCATAAAATTAGAGCCTCCCTGTGGGATCGATATCCAGGACTCCACTAGAGCCCTGTATTACTTGAGCGATACATATACTTGCGTTTAATTGTGTGACTCATTATAAAAATCTCTCTCTCTCTCTCTCTCTATATATATATATATATATATATATATATATATAAATCCGAGTTCATAAATTTAGGCAAATTTTAAAAGTCGCACCATGTTTTTGGCACCGTTTTCGGGGAGGTAAGGTAAAAAATGTTAAATGCTAAAATTTAATTTTGTAGTATTTGAAATCTTATATTTGAATTGTAATTCATAATTATGTATGTCTGTTTATTGTTAGTGTGCTTATTGTGTTCGTATGCTTAGTATCGAATCTATAGGTTTAGTGTCTTACGATTCTGAATTAGAGTGTACTATTAGAAAAATTTGAAAATAACAAAAACAATCTGTAAATCCTCACAAAATGGTGAACAACTTAAACAATGAAAATGAAAAATATACCAAGGCCTTTAAGAGATTATGCTAATCAACAGCAGATGAAATTCACTTAACTATCCAAAACCCTGATGTTGCTGCTAATTCATTTGAGCTTAAACCTTCTATTATCTAAATGGTATAAAATAATCAATTTGGGGGAACATCTAATGCTCGCTAGTTTTCTAGAACTGTGCACTACTTTTAAATATGATGGAGTGTCAAACGATGCTGTTAGGATTAAATTTTTTTTTCTTTTTCACTAAGGGATAAGGCTAAGGCGTGGTTAAATTCATTAGCACTTGAATCTATCAGAACTTGGGGAGAGCTTTCACAAATGTTTCTGTCAAAATATTTCCCACCTTCCAAAACTGCTAAGCTGAGGAATGATATCGCATCTATTAGTCAGTTTGATGGAGAATCCATATATGAAGCTTGGGAAAGATTTAAAGATCTTCTGAGAAAGTGTCCACACCATGCTTTACTAGCCTGGTTAATAATTCAAACCTTTTATAATGGATTAGTGGGATCTTTGAGATCGATTATCAAAGTTGTTGCTGGTGGATCATTAATGTCTAAACCTTTTGATGAAGCATATTCGTTAATTGAAGAGATGGCTACTAATAATTTTCAATGGCCCTCTGATAAATCCTAAAAGAGTAGATAGTATTCATGATTCTAATGTTATAACTATGATAGTCTCTCAAATTGCTACACTTTCCAAAAAAATAGATCAATATGGAATGAATTATTCTCCAACACCCCTAGTGTTAGAAGAAAATTCACCAGGACAGATGATAGACTCTCAAATGTCTCATGAAATCTTGGATGCCATAAATAACAAAGTCAATAATCCTTATTCGAATTATTATAATCCTAGTTGGAGGAATCACCTGAATTTCAACTGGAATAACACTAATGCTGTTATTAACCCACAATGGGGAACAATCCTATGAATCCAGTTGGAAATCCGAACAACCAAGGAAATACCAATTATAGACCTTCTTATCCTTCTGGTTTTAATAGTAATCAACAATTTAAGGAAAAGAAGTTGTCTACTGAAGAAATGATTCTGAATATGGGTAATCAAATTCAAGCTCAAAACGTTGCAATGAAGAATATTGAGAATCAATTGGGACATATCTTTACTGTGCTTAATAATAGACCTTATGGGAACTTCCTAGCAATGTTGAGATCAAACCAAAAGATCAAAACAAGGAGCAAATTAAGGCTATTAAATTAAGGAGTGGAAAAGAATTGGAACTAAGAGTTCAAAAAGAAGTTGAAGTTGAAAGAGAGGAAGTTAACATTGAGAAAGGTTCTAATAAGATATATCCAGACAAATATCCGCTAGAACCAATGAAGATAACTGTTGAAAAACCACCTCCTCTTTTTCCTCAAAGACTAAAGAAACAGAACAGGGAAAACAAATTTGCAAATTTTTTTGGAAATTCTTAAGAAATTAACGATTAATATTCCCTTTGTTGAAGCATTAGAGCAGATGCCTGATTATGCAAAGTTTATGAATGATATTCTTAAAAAGAAAAGAAAGTTCAAAGACCACAAGACTGTTGCACTTAGTGATGAGCGTAGTGAAATTATTCAGAAGAAGCTTCTTGAAAGCAGTTTCACTATCCCATGTGCTATATGTGAAAATTTTTTCGAAAAAGCTTTATGTAATCTTAGAGCTAGTATTAACCTTATGCCTTTATCAACTTTCAAAAGATTGTGAATAGGAGAAATTTCACCTACATCTGTGACTCTTCAACTGGCTGATCATTCTATCACTTATCCTAAAAAAGTTGTGGAAGATGTATTAGTAAAAGTGGATAAATTTATCTTTCCTGTGGACTTTATTTTATTAGATATGGAGGAAGGTAAAGAAATTCCAATTATTTTGGGAAGATCATTCCTTACTATTGGGAGAGCTATGATTGATGTTCAAAAAGGAGATTTAACTATGAGAGTTAATGACCAAGAGGTAACTTTTAATATTCTGAAATCTATGAAAAACCCTTCAACTGAAAAAGATGATGAGTGTTATCGAATGGAAATATGTGATTATTTGAGAGAAGATTATTTTAAAGAAGTATTTGAAGAAAAAATGGAATGTGAGGATGAATAAGAAAGAGAAAATGAAGATGATTTTGATGATGTGACAAATGAAACGTTAGAATTTGTTCAGGAAAAATTTGAAACATTGGATACTATGGAAAATGGAGATAAAAGTTTAATTCCATCTATCATTAAACTCCCTTAACTTGATATGAAAATTCTCCCTAATCATTTGAAGTATATGTCTTTAGGAGAATCATCTACTTTACAATTCATTGTATCTTTGGATTTAAATGAATATCAAGAACAAAAATTATTGGACACCTTAAAAAGATACAAAAAGGCTTTATGTTGGTCCATAACTGATATTAAAGGAATCAGTCAATCGATCTGTATGCACAGAATTTTGTTGAATGAACAACATAAACCTAGAGTTGATCCACAGAGGAGACTGAAACCAATAATGAAACAAGTGGTTAAAAAAGAGATTTTAAAGTGGTTAGATGCTGGAATTATATATCCTTTTTTTATAGTGTTTGGGTAAGCCCAATTCATTCTGTTCCTAAGAAAGGAGGAGTGACTGTTCACATAAATGATCGAAATGAAATTATACCAACAAGACAAGTCACTGGTTGGCGAATATATATTGATTATAAAATATTAAACGCCTCCACTAGAAAAGATCACTTTCCTTTACCACTTTTAGACCAATTGCTAGACAGACTTGCTGGACACAAGTACTGTTGCTTTTTAGATGGATATACTAGTTATCACCAAATACACATTGCTCCTAAGGATCAAGAGAAGACTACATTTACTTGCCCTTATAAAACTTTTACTTTTAGAAGAATGCCCTTTGGATTAATGCACCTGCAACATTTCAAAGATGTATGACGTCCATATTTAGCAAATTAATTGATGATAGAATAGAAGTGTTTATGGATAATTTCTCAGTATTTGGAGATTCATTTGATGCATGCCTATGCAACTTAGAAAAAGTTTTAGAGGTATGCGAAAGAACAAATTTAGTCCTAAACTAGGAAAATTGTCAATTTATGGTTGTAGAAGGAATTGTGCTGGGGCATAAAATATCTAAATATGGCATGGAAGTAGATCTTGCGAAGATTCAAATTATAGAAAAATTACCACTTCCAACAACTGTGAGAGGGGTAAGAAGCTTTTTGGGACATGTAGGATTCCACAGGCGATAAATTAAAGACTTTTTAAAAATTACTAACCCTCTATGCCAACTTTTGGAAAAAGATAGGAAGTTTAATTTTAACGATGAATGCTTAAAAGCTTTTGATCTATTAAAGGAAAAATCAAATTGTTGCAACTATAATAGTTCCACCTAACTCGGAGAAACCATTTGAATAAATGTGTGATGCTAGCGATTATGCTATTGGAGTTATTTTAGGGAAAAGACATGACAAAATGTTTAAAGTTATATACTACGCTAGTAAGACTCTTACTGATGCTCCAATTAATTACACCACTACTGAAAGAGAGTTATTAGTGATCTTTTATGCCTTTGAAAAATTTAGATCTTACTTAATTGGAGCTAAATGTATAGTGCATACTGATCATTTTGCTATTAAATATTTAATGCAAAAGAAAGATGCAAAACTAAGACTGATTCGATGGATACTTTTAATGCAAGAATTTGATTTTGAAATCGTTAATAGAAAAGGGTCGATAATCAAATAGCTGGTCATTTATCTTAACTTGAACAACCTAATTTGGATGACTTTGAAAAGGAAATCACTGAAACTTTTCCTGATGAGCAATTATATAATATTATTGAAGGAAATGTACTATGGTATGCTGATATTGTAAACTACATCGTTAGTAATATTTTACCACCTGACTTAACAGTGCAACATCAGAAACAATTTAAGCATGATGCTAAATTTTATTTCTGGGACGATCCTTATCTGTACAAGCAATGTAAGGATCTTATTATTAGGAGATGTGTGCCTTATGAAGAAACTGAAAGAATTATTTGAACATGTCATGATTCTGAATTTGAAAGACATTTCAGAATTGATAGAACTGACATAAGATTGTGCAATCTAGATTTTATTGGCCTACACTTTTAAGAGATGTTTATAGATTTATCAATAATTGTGATCGATGTCAGAGAATAGGCAATATATCTAGAAGAAATGAAAATCCTTTTAATTTCACTTTGTAAGTTGAAATTTTTGATGCTTGGGGATTAGATTTTATGGGACCATTTATACCTTCATTTGGAAATATATATATATATATATATATATATATATATATATATATATATATGTTGACCTCATTTTTGGTGAGGTCTTTTCTTTCCTCTTAGTGTTTAAGATCTAGCCATAGGACTTCTCCTTGATTATCCTAGAAGACTAGAGATGGAACCCACCATTTAGAAATTCAAACCAAATCTTGACTCTCTTTAAAATCCTACATGGATGGTCATTAACCTCCAAATCACTTAGAAGGTTAGGACCAATATGCAGGAAGACAAGGATGAATTTCTATAGGATGTTCAAGCCTTAGGACTGCCTTGGGTGGCCTGGTCTTCAAGGGGACTAGCTTACACACACTGCACTTCTACACTCTTCCTAAACCCTGAACCATCCCTACCCAATCTTGACTCCTGGTTCATTGGAGCACTCATGTGGATAAGTCCAAACCCCTAGCTCCTTGACTAAGAGGGTTAGGAACAACACATATGAGATGTTCAAAATGGACATTTCTTGGTCCATAGCTCACTCTAAGCTTTTCCACCCTCTCAACCATAATCAAATTCCATTTTTGCCAAAATTCCTGGTTTTGACATTGGGTCTTTAAGCCTACCTAAAATTACATAAAATGCCCCTACAACCACCAAACTCTCCAAAATTTCCTAAAAATTATCCAAAATTCCCAAAAATCCTAAAAATCATTTAAAAACAATTCCCACCTTTTAAATCCACCAAAATACCCCAATACCCACTAAATACCCCCTTTATACCCTAAAATACCCTTTTGGCCCAAAAATCCAAAAATTTCCAGAAAATTCCAGAAAATCCTAAATATTCCTAATTTCATTTTGTTCAACTACATCATAATCCAATTTTGATAATTTGACCCAATTTTATCAAAATCCCCTATTTGACCCATTTTTAACATAAATGGACCCAATGTCAAACCAAACAAATTCATTTGACCTCAATTTTGCCCAATTTCAATTCTAAACTTTAATTAAACATTCTAAATACCAATATAGACTAAATCCAAATCAAAATTGATTCGCATTTGAGTTCAATTCCATTTGAAATCCAAAACCCCCAAATTTGCCTAACTAATCCAAAACCCCCAATTAACCTAATGTCAACCTTCACCCCCCGCCCCACAAATTTCAATCCTAAACCTTCCATGGAATTACCATGAAACCCAAGAAACATTCAGTTATCCCAATTTGAGCCTAAGCTTAGCTTAAATCCACTTGAAATTCAAAATACCCCATTTTAACCCAAATTGGACACATGCCCTAAATCTACTAAATTGATTGGCCTAATCCTAAAATTTCCTCCCAATTGATGTTGGGAACTCTTCAATACACTCCCATAGACCATTTGAAACTTTCAATTGGGTCTAAACGTCACCCTAACCCAACTTTAATTCAAGTTGATCCAACTTTTCCCAAATTGATCAAAATCCCAAAATCAACCGAATTGACCTCTCAATTGAACTCAAAACCTTTCATGTCTTCATGAAAGTTCCTCATGGCAATCATTGGCATAATGTTGCTCAAGGAACTTGAACCCAAATCAAACCCAAACCCAAGTTAGCCCAACCTAAACCCAAGTGAGCCAATTTGAACCCTTGGCCTAACCAAACCAAATTGAACCAAATGTGGCTAAACCAGCTCTTCCACAGCCACCATCTGAACTCTAGGAACCACCCTAGATCCACCTAGCCTAAGATAAATGAGCCATGGACTAAGGATCCCCAATTTTAGGGGATCTCTTCCCTTAAATGGTTAAATCTCCTTTTGCCTTGCCCCAAACCTCTCCAAAACTGATTAATCAACATTAAACCCTGCCACCTGACTCACCTGACCTGAGGCCAGCTCTTCTGTCCTTGCCGGCTAGCCTAGTTGCCGGAGGGGGTCAAAACCGAGAGCCATCACCCACCTAAGCTCATCCAAACTTACCCAATTGGCCACCTCAGCCAAATTAAACCTTGGAGCTCCTCTGCTCTCCACCTAAGCAGTGGAATCCACCCTTCTATTGAACCCAAGCCCTGCCCTATAACCCTGGCCATATAACTCATACCTCTCCGCCATGAGAGAGGTGTTGAAAAACTTTCTCACAAAACCTCCCCAAATCACTCTCAGAGCTTCTCCCAGCCTAGAGAAGAAGAACCCCACTGTTCTTTTGCCCTAATCCTCACTGGTTGAGCTAAATTTTTGAGATCAATCTCAAGCCAAAAAATAGTACAACCCTTGAAACTTCATCAAACTTTAATTAACTTCTCCCACACCTTCCCCAGAGGTAGAGAGGAAGTTCCCCAGTGAAAGCCCCCTCGCTAGGCCACCGTTTGTGCTGGAGACCAAAGCTCAAAATCGACTATCATCACTTTCATACCTAGGCATTTCACCAGCGCTCGAGACTCAATTCCTAGCCTCCTGGGACTCCAATGAATGTGCCGAGCACCTCTGATCAAAGATTCACTTCTCAGAGAAAAGGTATTGAGTTCTTCTTCTTCCCAAGCTTTCATGGATTCTCCATTTTATTCTGCTTGATTTCAATGTGCATTAGTCATATAGATGAGTAGCTCTAGACTAGACGAGCATGTAGGAAGAAACCGCACTTGATTTGGTCAAGTATCGAGTGAAAAATTAGGGCTAGAAGGTGGATGGTTCTCGGCTCACACCAGTCGTGACAATGATCAGGAACCATTGGATGGTGCGTATATCGAATGGATGGCCAAGATCGCCAGATGGAGGGATGGAACGTGAACTGCAGGCCGTGTGACTGCCAAGTCTGATGGCGGCACCGAATCAGGAGGAGACACATGGAGCTTCGATCCGCTGTAGGATGCCGTGGTGTCGCGTCGGATAAGTAGGAAAATGGCTATTTTCTGAATTAATTAAATCCCTGAAACTTTAAAAATACATAACTTTGCATAGAAAAATCACAAAAATAAAAGAAAAATAACCTCGTGCTCAGTGAACAGAGGAGAATAATGTTAGAAAGAAATCAAGTTATTTGGTTGAGTATTTAATTCTTAATGATTTTAATACTGATCTGAGTATTTTAATTCTCCACACACACAATTCACCATGGCATGAGACCATAGGGCTTTTGTAGCCTCTGATCTTGGGAACATTCACTGAATTTTCCAAGGCTAGAGGTTATGCCCATGGCAAGTTATCTATTTTCCAAGTATTTATGTATGTTTTGGTATTTTAATTCCAATATTTAGTATAATGTTTGGAAAATTCTAAGAAAATTAGGGTAGGTTCACAGGAAATTATCTTATGAACCAAAACATTATAAATAACCCTAATGGTTCACTTGACCTAAAACCAACTTTGAATTAATTAAGACAAATTAAAAATCAAAATAACTTAAAAAAAATTCTCCACTGTCATATATGATAATAGGAACCCCCATAAAAAGTTTAAAATTAATTGAAAATGGTTTGATCCATTAAATGGATTTTTTAAGTAACATAGCCAAACTTAAACTTAAAAAATTCATAAAACTCAAAATACATTTAAAAAATTCACCAAAATGATTTTGGGGACTCTGTGATATCAGAGGAGTCTAGGAAAATTAAAATTGAATTTTTTCTAAAAACTTCATTTTTAACCTAACCTTTAATATTTTAATAATTAAAAAATTATAAAAATCACAAAAACATTTAAATTCATAAAAATGTTATATTTGGTCCCCTAATCATTTGGGAATCAATCCAATATTTTTCTTAAGTCACAAAACAAAGATATTGAATTTTAAAGGCTTAAGGCAATTTTTAATGTTAAAAATGGATTTTTTTAACCTTTTCACTAAAATAATTCTAAAAATTTAAAGAAAAATCAGAAAAATATAAGAAAAATAAAATAAATAAAATATAATTCAAAAAATCACCAAAATTGGTCCAAGTGATCCTCTATTCTGTAGAAACTTCCCATAATTTTTTTAAGGACAGAAAGTTCTCCTTGGTCATATTGTTGAATTTTCATTAAAAATCCTTATTTTTCATTAAAATCATTATATAAATTAAATTAAAAATTGAAAAATCACATCTTCTCCTCTAATGTCTTAATTGACATGTGGGTGAGGTGACATAAAAATTTCAAGATCATTTGAGCTTAATTTGATGAATTATGAGATGAATAGGCTTAAGAGGGCATTAAGGTAACTAAAAGGTTTTAACCTTAACTAATCTTTAGGCTTAACCAAAGGGAGGGTAAATATTTGATCCTAAATTTATTTTGGATGATTGAAACATAGGGAATTTATATGGTAGAAACTCATTAAACCATCTTAAACATTAAATAAGAAACATTAATTAAATAACATAAAATTTGGAAGATTAATTAAAGCTTGAATGATTGAGATTAAGGGATGTAATACAAGAGAATTCTAATTCTAAACTGAACCCTCAATCAATAATTCGATCAAAAATTATTTAAATATCAATTAATGAAACTCCAAAATGATGATTGAAATTAATACTTTAAGAAAAGAACAATTTTTGAACTTCTTATGATTAAACTAAAGACATTAAATGAAATTAATTTGAAATTGTCTAAAACTTAAATTAAAATAAGTTCAAAATGTTAAAGCTAAATTGGAATTCTTTAAGACATTAAAATTAATCTAAAGTTGTTTGAAACTTAAATTAAAAATAAATTTAAAATACTAAAGTTAACCTGGTATAATTCATAAATCACAAGATTATAACTAAAGAAAATTAAATCAGTTTAAAATATTCAAGATGAACCTAAAAGATTAAGACCTTCTGAAATAATAAAACTTAACCAAATTAAACAACTTGAACAATATTCCAATCTTAAAATAATTAATCAAAATATTATAACTAAATCACTTTAAATCATCAACTCAAACTTTAAATTAAGAATGATTGAATCTTTAATGAACTAATTTTCCCCTAAAGGCTTGCATTATCATAATTTTTAAATGAAGCATTAAATGAAAATGTCACCTTACTCATAAGGATAATCAAACATCCTAATTCACTGAGCAAGAGTCAAAATTCAAACTAAACCTAGGTGATCGATTCATCACCACAATGAAACTAACTGAACTTGAAAATAATCCCTACAATATTTCGGAAGATGTTCAGAATTAAGTTCCGAGCACTTCTCTAACTTGGTGGGATGTTTTGAAAGAACAATGAGACTTCATTGTTCTTTGGTGAAGAAAATCATCCATAAAACACAAGAACCTAGATGTCATTTAAGTTTATTGCAATTTACATTTAACAATAGGACTAGGATTTTGGTAGACAACCAAAACCTTCCCCTAGCTTTACCTAGGTATTTCTTGCAATTATATAAATGCCTTAACATGTGTTTTTAGTGCAGGTGAAAATGATGGGAATACCCACCAGGTATGCATTTAAGTTTATTGTAATTTAAATTTAGCAATTTATTAAATGTCTTACTTTTTTGTACTTATAAATGCATGAAAATGATCGTACCCAGCATGTTTAAATAACTCAAAATTTAATCACCAACAAAAATGAATCTGCAATTGCAACTAAAATTAAAACGTCTCATTGAATGATCGGGAATCCCTCGGATGATGTAACCCACGTGATGCTAACAAGATTTCCACGGTCTAAATGAAAGTGTGGAACTCATTTAGTTGAGTTTAGCAAATTCATTTGGACTAAGTGAATCCGATGAAAATAGCAGTGCCGGGATGACAGAATCGTGGGATCTTAATTGGTTCTGCTTAATCAACTTTAAAATTTATTTTACTTAAAATACTAACCCACCTAAATTTTCAACCTTTTCTAAACCAAGACACTTCTCTCATCTCTTGATTGTCACCTTCTAAAACTAAACCTCTGCAACAACAAGGAGCTTGGAGCACAGTGGGCAGCACGACCATCTTCATTAGCAAAACTTGTTTCTACTTCAGCTAAACCTTTGTTAGCATTAAATAACAAGGCCATAGGATTTTGAGGTAGTTTGCCATGTGAAACATAAATCCTCAAATTTTTGTTAGGGCCTTTGCATAATCATGTTATGCAAATTAAGCCCTAACCGGTCTTAGGACTTCGAGGTAGTCGTTTGGTACGACATAAACCCTCATATCTTTGAGGCTATTTGTATGATTATGTTAAATAAATATAAGTACTAATTAAATAAAATTGGCAGGATTGAAACACTAAATAATTCTCAAATTGAGTCCAAACAATAGGATAGTCGGGAAGTCACCGAAGTTCACTTCGGGTCTGTGACATCCCCTACTTCTCTTCCTTTGGATTCTTGAAATAACTGTTCCAAATTTGATCTATTCCCTATTGAAATCTCCAAAATCTAATTTGTTTGAAACCTTAAACTTTGAAATTCTTGAGAGCAAAACCATTGATCATTATCGAGAGTTTTCTTAAATGATTTCCGTCATTTGAGATGTAATTAACTACAGGGGATTGCCCTTAAAAAAATTTTAAGAACCCTCGTAATATAAACCCTGCTTAATTTTTTTTATATTAAGTAGGGGAAATTTATCGACAAATAAAATTGGTTCGCAGACCAAATGGATGTCACAAATCTTCTAGTTTATTTAATCTAGCCCCATCATCAAGCAGTGTGTCTATTCCTCGGGATAGATACATGGTTTGTGATGCAGTGCTCGTTTATATAAACTATTTGGGATGTGAGATCGGTTTGATTTCATATCTTAAAATTTTCAAACTTAAAATTATTTTCAAAATCAAATGCTACTTTCAAATTATATATATATATATTTAAATTAAATTTAAAATTTAAAATTTAAAATTTGCTGACAATTTCTGTAGGCGACCCCTTTTTAAAATACAACACTCAACCTATAAATATGCCTACAATTTTTCTGGCGACTCTGCCGATGATTAGTTCCTTCATTTTGGTCAGATGGTTTTGCTTTCATAAATCGGTAGTGAATCCATGCCCCTTAAGGATCAAACTATCATTCTTTTCGTTGACATACCACGTCCATTTCTGTCTTGAACGAGTATAGTCATCTCTCTTGGATTTTGGAGCCACTGTAAAAGCCACCCCTAAACAGAGAGGTTCCGGAATCATTCTACCTCTTAAAGGTGGGGTTGACCCCCAATAGGTGTTAGCTTAGGAGCAGTCCCTCAGGTTGAGAAGTCTTACGAGACTTTCTCTTCCTTTCCAATTCTGGATTGGATCCCTTGCCTTTTCTATATCCTTCCTCCTTTAATTGTTTCGTCCCTAATAAACAAACCTTCTAATAAATAAACCTTTTAATAAACGAACTCCTTTTAAATCACAATTACACGAATAAGACAGTATCTGAAATACTTTATAAATAAAACTAAGAAAATGACAAGATAAATGAGAATGTGTTCGGACTCTTTTTTGGAGAAATTCTTCTTCATCCTAAAAGTTTTGTGATGAAATGAAGCATAATTTGGAACTGAAGTTCAGGATCTACCCTGCAGAAGATGTCTGCACCGAAGCTGATTTTCTCCTTCACCAACGGACTGGACTTGGCAGTTAGCAAGGATGAGCTGCCTGATGATGCGATCATTCGCTTTAGACAAGGATTTGACAACACAGACATTAAGTTTGCAGATGTTACTCTCGTCGAATTGATGGACAAAGTACCGGAGGCCTTGGAACCCATAATTGAGTTCAACCTGAAGCCGGCTCAAGAGTTTCCTCCCCTGCAAAGGGTCCCAGTTGAAAGAAGCACCGCTGTTCATAGGAGGTTAGCTGCTACCCCTGGGACAGCCATCTCTACCCCCACTGGTCCGATCATTTGTGCACCTACCCTTGCTCCCGCCAAACTAAAAGGGAAAGGAATCCAAGTCAGTGACGAGCTTGTTACCTTGGAGGGTTCAGACTTTGCTGCAGTACCGTCTATCTTCGAGATAGGGTCTAGTTCGAGATTTGCACCCTTAAACCGGACACAAAGAAGGAATAAGAATAGAAAGATTGCCAAGATCAGGAAGACTAAGGCCACTGAAGTCGCCTTTCTTGAAGAGATTCCTGAAGAAGAAGAAGAATTGCCTGAGATCTCACTGCTGTTGGAGGGGAGTAGGTTCCACCCTCTCTCTACTCTGCATCTGATGAGGAAGATGCTCGAAGGATCGCCAATGTGTTACCCTTACATGCATATTACAGTGATTGTAAGAAGAAGAAGATCAAGACTACGCCGCTTACTCGATTGCAAGCAGTAGTGAAGAAGTTAGCCAGGAAAGAGGGCTGCCCCGTGTCAGAAATTCTGAGAAGAATGGGATGAGTACCAGTTAGATCCCGCCTCGGACCACGAGTAGACCCCATCACTGCCATAGAAAGGCCACGGAAGAAAGTACGAGTTAGCGAGAGAAGTTCACCTGTTATTGTATCTGGTCACCATATTAGGGAACACACCACCTACCGACGTACAACCGACAGACCATCTGGTCCTAGGCCACCTACTGCAAGAAGAATGGTGTGGCAACCTTTTATTGCTGAACCAATATCAACAGAGCACTCTGGAAAGAGAAGTCTCATTAGAGATCTTGAATTTGAGGAAAGTGCTGCGACTCTAAAGGAAACTCCTGAAGATGAAGTTCAACAGTCATAGCCTGACAACTGCGAGACCGTTTGGAAAAGACCACTTGAGGACGATATAGGAAAGCTAAGAACTAACATCCAACGGTTGGTAAGAGAAAGAAGAAAAAGACTGAGGAATGAAGTGGATTCGTCAGAGTTCATGGATGAAGTGTTCGCTGAAATCAACATGGTTGAGACCCGAGCATCATCAGCTTTACAGGGAGCTCCATCAAATTCAAAGGAAGAAGATCCAGAAGCACTGAAACTACGTCTGCGGGAAAAGGATGATACGATCTACCTAATGGAGAAGAAAATGGAGGAGATGGGGGCTGCCCTCGCCACACTCCAGAGTCAGCCTCAGCCTCAAAAGGAAACACCCCTAGAGAACATTCACATTGCAGATGGAGGAAATGAAATTACATCCGTCAACAGAGATGAACAGCCAAAGAAGGATTCAGCCCAGAGCATGATACCTAAAAAAGATATCAAGAATATGGTGGAACAGCAGGTGCGAGAAGCCTTAGCCCAGTCTAAGAGTGGAGCATCATTCAGACAGGTAGACCTTACCCTGAAGAATTTGATGCCATCCAATACCCGATGGGCTTTGTAGCACCTCTATTTAAGACCTTTGACGGTACGAAAAACCCCCGGCAACATGTCACACATTTTTGTGCTAGTTGCTGCAATGCAGGTGTGAGCGACGCTTTGCTTTTTCATCAGTTCATCAGCAGCTTGTCAGGGATTTCCTTCGATTGGTATGCAGAATTGCCGAACAGTTCAGTCAAGACCTTTTAAAAATTGGAGAACCTTTTCATTAAATGGTTTGTTGAGGCTCGACACCACATCACTATCGGTGATCTAGTCGTGGAGCAACAGAAACCGAATGAAACCTTGGTGGATTACATACTTCGATGGAGGAACTTAAGCTTGAAGTGTGAACCACAGCTTCAGGAACAACATGCAGTTGGTATCTTATTGAAGAGTATATACGGCCCGATAGCACTTCGCCTTAAAGGATACACAATTAAGACTTTTGAGAAGTTGCTTAGCAAGGTCGGGAGCTTGCAGGAAGAGGCAAAACAGCTGAGTTTCTTCGACAAGACTGATAAGCAGAAACCAATGAAAGCATTTGAGAAGAAATCAGGAATCATCGCGGTAGTGGATAAAGGTAAGCAGCCAGTGTAGATACAGCAAGAGTGGCCACGACCAAGCTATCAACCACTGCAACGGACTTATCAACAACCTCAGTAGAATTATCAGCAACCTTGATCAAGTAATCAGTCACAACAGCATGATCAACCGCCGCCTCGCCCACCACAGGCCCTGAAGGAGCTTTTGAATAAGGAGTATCCCTTCAAGACTGAAGCAATAGAGAAGATGTTTCACAATTTGATTAAGACGCCCGATTTTTAGCTGCCAGAGCCCAGGAGGCCAGAAGAAGTCGATAAGAAGGATCATTCGAACTACTGCCCTTACCACAGGATGCTCGGACATAAGATAGAAGACTGCTTCACCTTCAAGAATTGGCTCGAGGATAACCTTCAGAAAGGGAACATAACGATCCCACAGGAATACATGAAGGAGCCCCAAAAAGGAAGTTCTGTCAATGTTATTTCAACGGATCCTATTGTTCCGATAAACTCATACACGACCGATGATGGATGGAGTACTGTTTGGAAGAAGTCTTCAAAGAAAATTTTGGTTCACATCCAAACCGCTCCGGTGCGCACTTCAGCTCAGAGTTCGAAACTCGCCAAGCCAGCACTATCGATTGCGATTGAAAAACTGTCCCAGAAGGAGGAGAAGATCGTGGAAGAAGAGAAGACCGATGCTCCGAAGGGTAGACTAAGGGCTACTTTTCCTAGGATGGTTGTTTCTGATTCTGGGGTGAAATCCCTCGGACCTCTGACTCTATATGATTATTTACTCGACCCGGTAGGATTTTATAATGATAAGAGTTTTGGTGTTGGCTACGTTTTGACTGTTTCTGATGATTACATAACTAACAACAACCAACCTAATCTGGATCTCGATTTTGATATGAATAAAAATTCTCAAATCATATGAAACCTCGACGACAGTGATGAATGAGAATACATCCACAAGAATGGCTACGAAAGCTCAGGAAGTGACGAGTCCATTTGTGAATTCTGAGGAGCTCTGATCGCGATAGAATTAGAGTTGTCAGATTCCGAAGCAACTCCAGAAGAGCCAATCGTTCCAATTCAAGAGGAGACATCGGCAAATTCAGCACCAGATTTAGAAGAAATAACAGAAGTTAATTTAAGAAGTAAAAAAGTTCTACCCCCAAGAATGGGACCGAAAGATAAAGGAAAGCAGGTGGTTGCTCAGGAAGAGCCAACCCCAGTAGAGGAATTGCCCATTCGGGAAGAAATTGAAGAGCTTGGTAACAAAGTGGATTATAATGTGCTAGCCCATCTTAGGAAGCTACCAGCCAAACTAAGCATCTACAACGCTCTGATCCTGTCAAAGGAGATGAGGGAAACTCTGATCAAGGTCTTACTTGATCCAGAAATTTGCTTAGCTCAAATGACAGGTAATTCCTTAGACGAGGTTTGCTCGTTGAAAGGACAGCGTGGCGTTACCTTCACGGATAATGATTTACTACTCGAAATAGCTGATCACAACTGACCATTGTACATTTTAGTCAGTATCGGAAATATCATGCTCTCCAGGGTGTTAGTTGATCCTGGAGCATCGATCGACATAATGAACCTTCGGACATTAGCATATTTAGAAATTGATGCCCGCGATCTCGAAGCAGACAAAATGTTACTAAGAGGTTTCAATCAAAACGGAGAAAGAGCTCTTGGATCGATAACACTATTAATGTAGATCGGTGATTTGGCAAGGACAACTGCAAAATTCCACATAATAGATTTCGAGACATCGTTCAATGCTCTACTGGGTCGACCATGAATCCATGAAAACTGGATGGTATCATCATCTCTACACCAGTGCATAATGTATTATGAAGGAGGGGAAGAATAGTGTATCAAAGATGACTTGCAACCATTCTCCGTGCATGAAATTGGAATCCACGAAGATGCTGCATACTACGCGTCTCCAAAGAAGACAATCTTCTCCAGAAATGCCATACCAAACTAGGCAAAAGAAGTTTGAGACGACGAAGAACCTGAAATCTAGTTCAACAGTTACTCACCACTCCCTTACGGCGAGATGGTGAAGGTTTCTCCAGAACTCGCACCCAAGGTCGAGGCCAGGGATGAGGTCGAGGAAGAAACGGTGGAACAGTTGAACAGAAGAAACCTGTCATTGATGTTGATTGGGAGAATAGTTCTGAAGAAGAAGAAATCAGGAAGGAAACAATGAAGATAAATCAAAAGAAACCCCAATACAAGATCTCTCTCGAAGATGAAAAGAATGAAGAATACAAATCAATGTACGATAAGATAAACAACTAGTACATACTATGAACCCCGATATATCCTAGTAAAGTTGAGGGTATGGTGGTCAAGGAAGTACATGGTGGCAGTGCTAAACCGATCAAGTTCTACTGTGGTGCTTCTTCTTCCAAAATTGAAAATGATGTAAAATTTGAAGATGTTGCTTCCTCCGAATTAATGGAATTGCCTTTTGAGTGGTATTCTCCCTGTGTTCAAAACTTAATGCAGTGTGGTATCTTACCTAAACAATGGATGAAAGATCAATCTCAACGCTTTGAAAAATTATGGAATAATACCAGTCGACCTCCCAATTCAAAGCAGGGTCTCAGATTCAGCACAGTAGCGCCATCTAATGATGCATAATATTGCTTGGTTGTCACCCACAAGCCTAATGAAGACTGCTTGGAAGCTTCAGATGATCTCGAGGACTTACCAATTGGAGACGCTCCTCCAGAATTCAAAGACGAAATTAAATCTACAATAGACGAGTTAATGGAAGTTAACTTAGGTACTAGCGAAGAGCCTAGGCCGACCTTTGTTAGCTCCTTACTCAATAAAGAAGACTCCGAAGAAATGATCAAGCTACTAATGGAATTCAAGGACTATTTTGCTTGGAGTTATGATGAAATGCCGGGATTAGCTCCAGAGGTTGCAGTTCACAAGCTAGGAGTGGATCATACTGCCTTTTCAGTCAGATAAGCTCTGAGAAGAATGCGTCTAGAAATTGAACAACAAGTTATAGCTGAAGTTAAGAACCTCATTGACGCTAAATTTGTCCGTGAAGAACAATATCCAACTTGGTTAGCCAACGTGGTACCTGTCAGAAAGAAGAATCGTCAGATTAGAATCTGTGTGGATTTTAGAGATTTGAACAAAGCATGCCCAAAGGATGAGTTCCCGTTACCAATTCCAGAGTTGATGATCGACATCGCTTCAACACACGAGATCTTCTCTTTCATGGATAGATCATCAGGATACAATCACATAAAGATGGCACCAGAAGATGAGAAGCTCACAGCCTTCAGAACGTCAATTAGAGTATACTGCTACACAGTAATGCCTTTAGGATTGAAGAACACAGGAGCAACTTATCAAAGAGCAATGACGAGGATCTTTGATGATCTCATTCACAACCAAGTCAAGTGCTACGTGGATGATGTGGTCATCAAGAGTAAACTGAAAGAAGATCACCTGTATGATTTGAGAATTGCTTTCTAGCGATTAAGACAATTTAACCTTAACATGAATCTCTTAAAATGCGCCTTTGGCGTCGCCTCTGAGAAATTCTTAGGCTTTGTTGTCCGACATCGCGGAATTGAAATCGATCCAGAGAAGATTAAAGCTATCTTAGAAATATCGCCTCCTAAAACTTTGAAACAACTACGATCCTTTCAAGGGAAGTTAGCATATCTTCGATGCTTTATTTCGAATCTGTCAGGTAGGTGTCAGCCCTTCTCGGCATTAGTTAAAAAGGACACCAAATTTGTTTGGAAAGAAAAATGCCAGCGGGCCTTCGAGGACATTAAACAGTATTTAATGACACCTCCTATCTTAGCAGCCCCAATCTTGGGTCGACCGTTGATACTTTATACCGCAGCTTTAGATGACTCCCTCAGAGCCCTGCTAGCCCTGGTCAATGATGAAGGTAAAGAATACGCTCTCTACAACCTGAGTCATCGTCTAATTCTGACGGAGGTAAAGTATCCTTCGATTGAGAAGCATTGTTTGGCCCTGATCTTCACCGCTCAAAAGCTCAGGCATTACATGCTTTCTCATAAGGTCAACCTTATCTCGAAGTTTAATCCATTGCAATACTTGATGACTCGCCAGACACTTTCCGGCAGACTTGCCAGGTGGTCGATGATACTATTGCAATTCGATATAACTTTCGTTCCTCTTTGTGCTGTAAAGGGACAAGTCCTAGCAGAATTCCTCGCAGTGCACCCTTTACTAGCAGAATCGCCTCTCAACGATTGCATGCCAGACGAACAGATAATGAGCTTAGAAGACCCTGATGATCAACGTTGGGAAATGTACTTCGACGGAGCATTCTCAGCACAGAAAGATAAAGAATTGCAAACGATAGTACCTGGTAAGGCAGGAATCGGACTAATCTTTATAAAACCAGAGCGGGGGATGTTAAGATACTCTTACCATTTAACAGAACCGTGTACGAACAATGAAGCATAATAAAAAGCCCTTGTAACTGGACTGGAATTAGCCATTCAAATGGGGATAACCTACATCAACATCTAAGGAGATTCACAGTTGATCATACAACAGGTCGCAGGACGCATACAAAATTCTGAATCCAAGACTTGAGCTGTACTTTCAATATGCAATGAAGTTGTTGAAGCAGATTCCAAATGTAATAATATACAAGATTCCCAGAAGGGAAAATGCTCTCGCAGACATGTTACCCCACTTAGCAAAAGAATTCACCTGCTTAGAAGATAAATTAGTTGAAATGTTAGTTCAGGGGCCACAGGTCCTATCACAGCTCGACATGGATGCAACACAACAATCAGAAAAAGAGGAAGAAACAGTTGCAACAGTAACAGAGACTACAGAAGATTGGCAGTAGCCATTAATAGACTACCTACAAACATGAAACCTACTGGACGATAAGTCATTAGCCCATCAGGTTAAGAAAAGAACTCTTTCATACGCATTAATAAATAATACTTTGTACATAAGGTCTTTTGATCAGATGCGGCTAAGGTGCCTGAGTGGGTCCGAGGCTCGTGAAATTGTTAAAGAGGTACACTCGGGACTTTGTGGCACTCATCAGTCTGGTTTGAAGAATAAAATGAAAATTAAAAGACTAGGGTACTACTAGCCCTCGATGATGACCGACTGCATGAAGGTTGCCAAAAGCTGTCACCAGTGCCAAGTGCATGGAGTGGTTCTACACCAACCTCCAAATGTACTACATCCGACAATTATGTTGTGGCCATTTAATTGTTGGGGGCACGGACATTGTGGGTTTGATAGAACCACCTTCCTCAAGAGGATATCGCTTTATTCTTGTAGCTATAAATTACTTTTCCAAGTGGGCAGAAGCAGTACCACTCAGAGAAGTGAAGGCACGTCACGTGCTGCTGTTCTTCAGAAATCAAGTCGTCTACCATTTTGGGATACCGCGCAGAATTATCTCAGATAACGGGTCAGCATTCAGAAGTATGAAGATCAACGGTTTTCTTAGAAGGCATGGGATTGACTGGCACTATTCGACGATCTACTACCCAAGAGCAAATGGCTTGGCCGAGGCTTTTAATAAAACTCTCGTCCAAATCCTAAAGAATAATTTGGATAACAACAAAAGAAATTGGCACGAGAAGTTGTTAGAAGTCTTATGGGCCTACAGAACGACTTTCAGAACTCCTACTCAGTCTACGCCCTATCTACTGTACGGGTCAGAAGCCGTTTTACCCTTGGAGGTCCAGCTTTCGTCTCTCAGAATTGCAGTTGCGAACAAGATCACTATAGAAGAGAATGCCAAACTACGACTAGAAGAACTGGAAAGCTTGGAAGGGAAATGACTTTCAGCACAGCAGAATCTGGAATTGTATCAAGCAAAGATGATCCAAGCCCACGATAAGTTGGTCCGCCTGAGGACATTCAGAGTCGGTGACTTGGTTCTTGTTCTCAAGAGACCTATTCTGGCACATCGCAAGATAGGAGGTAAATTTGAACTGACTTAGGAGGGGCTGTTAATGGTCAAGACGGTCTACTCGGGAGGTTCCTACCAACTTGTGAATTGTCGTGGAGAACGATCTATGCTTCCAATCAATGGATGATATTTGAAGAAGTAGTACAAAACCTGATGTTTCGAAAGATGAACTTTGAAAATAAAGTCTCATTCCTAGAAGTACGGGTAGAGTGATCACTTGTAACCGGGTCTGAACCCAAAATTTAAAAAAAAAGATGAATGAATGATGAATAAAGTTTTTGTAAAAGGAAAATATAAATATATGTGAAAGAAATCATCATAATAATAAATTTTGATCCTTCCTTTCAAGTCAAACTCATTCTTGATTTTCCCTCATCTTTCACTATCTTATTTAAACTCTAATGAAATAAATAAAACTGAAAATTTTCATTAATGAATAAATTTTCTTATTGTTCTATTTTTTATACAGCTCCTGATCCTTTCCTTGTTTTGCAGGGAAATATCGAACGGGCGGTTGATTCTGAACTTCAAGAATGGAGTAAGTCTAGCACTCGATGAAGAAAAGATGAAGGATGGGGCAGTAATCGAGATCGACTCTGATTTCACACCGGCTGGGCTATAGTACGAGAAGGCTGATTGGACACCGATTGACCAGAAAGTGTTCCGCAGCCAGACAGTGATGAAATTGGGTGGCCCGAGTCAGCAGGCTACCATCAAGAAGAGGAAAGTAAACGCCTCTTAGATGACTGGAGTAGATAAGAAAATCAAGTCTGTGGTTACTACTGCAGAGGGCAGGCTTGTCAGCGCCGTGCCCACAGAGGTTTAGGGAGTAAGGAAAGCTATTCTCACTCCTATACAGCAAAGAAACAAGAACTGCCGCATTCACAGGATGCTGAGCAAGCTAGCGGTAGACCAGCATGAAGAGTAGTTGCTACCGTTAGTGCAAACATGTTGAAGAAGCCGGTTCGACAAGCTCCAGAAAAGGGGAGATCAACTCCAAGGACGTTAAAGAAGATGAAAGAAATTCCAAAGAGATCAGAAACAAAATCAGCGCCACGACGCCAGGCGGATACACCATCTTTGAAGTGTCTTGTTGCGAAAGCAACCCCAGAGGATGTCCTAGCAGGGACTACCCCCGAGGAGGTGAGACATGCAGGAGAGCGTGTCCGCATTATTTTTAGGTTGTGTTTTATTTTGAAAAGGGGTCGCCTACAGAAATTGTGCGGCGAATTTTTTTATTTAATTTAAATAAATAATTTGAAAAGTAGTATTTAATTTTTAAACATAATTTTAAATTTAAAAATTTTAAGATATGAAATCAAACTGATCTCACATCCCAAATAGTTTATATAAACGAGCACCGCACTACAAACCGTGTATCTATCCCTAATGATGTACACACCGCTCGATGGTGGGGCTCGATTAAATAAACTAAAAGATTTGCGACATCCGTTTGGTCCGCGAACCAATTTTATGTGCTCGACAAATTCCCCAGCTTAATATGAAAAACATTAAACGGGGTTTATATTACTCGGGTTCTTTAAAATTCCCTATAAGGGCAAGCCC
Source organism: Papilionanthe hookeriana x Papilionanthe teres (assembly GCA_022702705.1). Taxonomy (NCBI): domain Eukaryota; kingdom Viridiplantae; phylum Streptophyta; class Magnoliopsida; order Asparagales; family Orchidaceae; genus Papilionanthe; species Papilionanthe hookeriana x Papilionanthe teres. The sequence goes on from CM040421.1 coordinate 174,318,943, forward strand.
CTATAGTTAATTACATCTTAAGTGACGGGAATCACCTAAGAAAACTCTCGATAATAATCGGTAGTTTTGCTCTCAAGAATTTCAAAGTTTAAGTTTTCAAAGGATTGAATTTTGGAATTTCAACGGGGAATGGATCAAGTTTGGAACATTTTGTTTTGGGAATTCAAAGGAAGAAAAGTAGGAGAAATTACAGATTCGAAGCGAACTTCGGTAATTTCCCGACTATCCTATTGTTTGGCTTGGATTTAGGAAAGTGCTAATGTTTATTTAATGTTTTGATCTTGCCAGTTTTAGTTAATTAGGACTTATATCCGTATGACATGATCATACAAATGGCCTGGAAGATGTGAGGGTTTATGTCGTATCGGACGACTACCTCGGAAATCCTAAGACCGGTTAGGGCTTAATTTACATGACATGATTATGCAAATGCCTAATGAAAAGTTGAGGATTTATGTTGCGCTAAGCAAACTACCTCGAAATCCTATGGCTTTGTTGTTTAATTCTAGGAATGTTTAACTGATGTAGAGTTGTTTTGCTGACGAAGATGGCCATGCTACCCACCGTGCTCCAAGCTCCTTGTTGTTGCAGAGGTTTAGTTTTAGAAGTCATAAATCAGGAGATGAGAGAAGTGTTTTGGTTTAGAGAAGTCTTAATTTCCAAGTGTTTTTGTGTTTTAATTAAAACAAATCTTAAAGTTGATTATAACGACACCGGTTAAGATCCCACGGTTCCATCCTTCCGACATCGTTATTTTTATCGAATTCACTTAGTCCAGATGAATTTGCTAAACTCAACTAAATGAGTTCCACACTTTCATTTAGACCGTGGGAAATCCCGTTAGCAACACGTAGGTTACATCATCCGAGGTATTCCCGATCATCCAACGGGACGTTTTAATTTAGTTGTAATTGTAGTTTTGTGTTCATGTTTGTGATTAAATTTTGAGTTGTTTTATATTTTGAAATGTTGTGGCGGTGAATTTTATCTTGTAATGACTTTTAATTTAGTTTTGGTTTCAGTTTTAGGGACTATCCTAAAGGTGTGGGTTTTCATGCAACAGTTGTTTATCATGCAAGAAAAAGTAAGTGCGATGCAATTAAAGAAATTGCAATAATGTAAATTGCAATAAAAGCGTACCTGGAGGGTCTTCCCGTCATCCCAAGCTGCACTTAAAACACAATTAGAATATTTAAACAAGTTCCTAGGTAAAGCTAAAGGAAAGGTTATGGTTTTCTACCAATTTCCTAATCCTATAGCTAGTCATTTCCTATGACGTCTAGGTCTTTGTGTTTTAGTTTGAGGACGATTTTCTTCATCAAAGAATAATTAAGTTCAATTGTTCTTATGAACATCCTATCATATCGAGGAAGTGCTTAAGACAAATCTTAAACATCTTTTCAATATTGTTAGGATTGTTTTAAGTCCAAATGAATTTAATTATACAAATGAATTAATCGTCCGGGAATTCAAATTTTGTTGTTATCTTGCTCAGTGAACTAGGACATTTGAATATCCTATAGGTGAAGTAACATTTCATTTAATGTTCTATTTAGTAGTTATAATAACCAAAGCTTTCGAGGGCAAATTGGTGTTCAAATGATTTAATTTAAGTTAATGGGTTTAAATTTGGAATAATGTTCAAGTTGTTTTATATTTAATTTCTTTATGTCTTAGGTAATGTTATTTAATTCAATTTCATTTAACTTTAATTTAATTTAATCTAATTTTAATTTTAATTTAATTTAATTTAATTCAATTTAGTTTGATTTGATGTTAAATTAATTTAGTTTAATTTGATTTAATTTCCTTTAATTTAATTTAATTTGATTTAATTTTAATTTAATTTAATTTAACTAAACCCTATTTAATTTAATTTGATTTAATTTGTTTGATTTAATTTAATTTAATCTTTAATTTAATATTTTTTTAATTTAATTTAATTTAATTTATTTATTTAATTTAATTTAATTTAATTTAATTTAATTTAATTGATTTAATTTAATTTAATCTTTAATTTAATTTTAATTTTAATTTTAATTTAATTGAAAATTTAAAAAGAGTTTAATAATTTAACTTTTTAATTTAATTTAATGATTAGTCCTTTAACATTTTCGAATTTAAATTTGAATTATCATTTTTAATTAGGAAATAAATATTATTGAAATTATTAATTTAGGGATTTTTTAAATTAAAGAATAAATCTCTTCCTAATAATAATATCCCTATTTAATAATTCCAATTTTATTATTCTTCCAAATTTAATCAATTATTTAATTAAGGTTTATTTCAATTATTTTAAATTGTTTAATGGGTTTCTACCCTTTAATTATTTAAATTTTAATCATCCAAATAATATTAGGATCAAATATTTTACTTGTTAATTTTTATTAAACCTAAAGTTTTAATTAAGGGTTAAAATTTTAATTACCATTTTGCCCTTCAAGCTTAATAATTTCATAACTCACTAAATTGAGCTTAAATGAACTTGAAATTTTTATGTGACTTCACTCATATGCCAATAAAGACATGACAGGAGAAAATGTGATTTTTACTGTATTTAATTTATTTATGTAATTATTTTTGGTGGAAAATAGGAATTTCCAAGGAAAATTTAATAATATGACCAAGGGAAAGTTTCTATCCTTAAGAAAATTATGGGACATTCCTAATGACCAGAGGACCACTTGAACCAATTTTGGTGATTTTTTGAATTATATTATTTTTATTATAACTATTTTGAGTTTTGGAGTATTAATTAATTTAAAAATAAAATAAAGGTTGAAAAATGAAATTTATATTTTTTAAAAATCTCTCTGATATCAAGAAAATCAGAGAATCAATTTTTGCAATTTTCTGATTTCTCTTTGATTTATTATAATTATTTTAGTGAAAATGCTAGAAAATACATTTTTTTTTAATTTTAAAATTACCCTAGGGCTTTAAATTTAATATCTCATTAAATAGACCTAAGAAAAATATGGGATTTGTTCCTAAGTGATTAAAATTCAAAATGTGACATTTTGGTGAATTTTATTATTTTTATGATTTTTATTATTTTTTAATTATTAAAATATTAAAATAATATTAAAAATCAACTTGAAAAATCATTAACTTCTCATAGGGATGGCCTCTGACTTTGGAAAGTTCAGGGAATGTTCCCAAATTCAGAGGCTTCAAAAGCCCTATGGTCTCATGCCATTGTGAATTTCCTATATGCATGGAGAATTAAAACAATGCAGACGGTAAATAAATCATTAAAAATAAAATACTTGATGAAATTAAATGATTTCTTTTCCACATTATTCTCCTCTGTTCACTGAGCAAGAGGGTATTTTTATTTTATTTTTCTGATTTTTCTACACAAAGTTATGGATTTTCCAAGTTCAGGGAATTAAATAAATAGAAAAATCCCTAATTTTCTATTTATCCGAGTCGGCGCCGCGTCATCCTCGACATCTCCGAACGGCCACGCGGCGCGCTCCCATTCGACGCCGCCGCTTGAGTCAGCAGCCCGAGTCCCGCCTGTATCGTTCCGTCTCCTCATCCGGCGCGATCCTGGCCGTCCGTCCGCGCGTGTATTAAATGAACGACATCCATTCATCGTCCCTAAGCCTCCTAGCCCGAGAACCATCCATCTTCTAGGCCTAAGATCTCACTCGATACTTGACCAAATCTAACGTTCTTATGCTCTATGGATTCGTCTCGAGAAGACGAACACATCCATACGGTTTATGTAGCATGAAATTGACTTGATGAAAATGGAGAATGTTCAGAAGCTCGGGAATAAGAGTGAGGCCATACCTTTGCTCAGAGAAGTGTGGCTTCGATCTGAGGGTTGTTTCACCTTCGATTGGATCCCAGCAAGCTCCAGATGAAGTCTCCTGGTCTGGTGAATCGCCTAGGTATGATTTCAACCACAGCCGATCACAAAGCTTGGAGGCTGGAGCAACTGGGTGGCCTGGAGATGGGGATTTTGCTGGTGGACACCTTCTCTTGGTCTGGTGAAGGTGTAGGACCAATCAATTTGAAGATTGATCCACTGTGAAGAAGTGTCCTGGTTTTTGGGCTAAAGTTTGAGCTCAAAATTGAGCTCAGCTGGAGGGAATTGGGGCTGGAATTCAGTGGGGATCAAATGCTCTATGTGTGGGGAGTAGTCTGGAACAATTTTGGCAGAGTTTCCTTAAGGTTTGTTTCAACACCTCTCATGGCCGAGAGGGGGTGGTGTTTAAATAGGAGAGGGTGGAGGGCCTCACAGGGATGGCCAAGGGTTGGGATCAGTCGCTTAGGTCGAGGGCGAACGGCCATGGTGGCCATTGGGCATGGGGCGGCTCGACGAAGGTGGAATTCCAAATTTTGGCTCCTCCCCATGTCTAGGCCATGGAGTTTTCCGGCGACCCGGGCGGCTGGCCGGCGGGCATGGGTCACCCTCGAGGTCCGGTTGGGTCGGGGCTGGGGTTTAGTGCGATCGATTGCAGTTGGCCATGTGTAAAGGTGTTGAATCAAAGTAGAAGGGGGAAGGGATAATTTTTGCTTAATTTGGGTCAACCCATGGTTTTGGGCATGGTCCACCCTCCAAGGCCTGGTTTTGGGCTAAAAAGGATCACTTGGGTCAGCCAAGAGAAAATGGTGTGGTCTCCATCCATGATGAGGTGGCTAAGCATGGTTTAGTGTGTGACATGCTTAAGGTAAAAAAGGGCTTAAGAAGGATTAGGAAAGGGGTTCCCCCTTTTGCCATTAATGGCTTGATCACATGTCAAACCTTCCATGGCTTCATGTGGCTTGTCCATGGCTTGCATGGCTTGTCTTTGGCTTGGGGAAAAGCTTGGTCAATTTCATGAAAATGGATTTTAGAAATTTTTATAATTTGATGGAAATTTGTATGAAGCTTGATTTGGAATGGTTTAATTGATGATTTTGAAACTTAGGGGTGATTTTGATTAAATGGATGATGAGGGGAAGTGCCATGTGGGCTTTGGATGAATTTGGGCTTTTGAATTTGAAGGAAGTGGGCTTTTAGGAAAGTTTAAGGGAAGTTGGCTTTTTGAATTTTAAAATGGATTTTAGGATGAAATTTTGGTAAAGGCTTGGGCCAAATAATTGTTGGGTTTAGGTTTGAAATTGATGTAAAATTAATGTTGGGAAATGTTTATGGGAGTGTTTCAAAGAGGTTTTGACTTTGGTTGGGCTTTGATTTTGGGGTTTGGGCTTATTTGGGTTAGGTTTGGGTTTAGGTCAAAATTGGGCCTTTTAACTTTGGGTTGAATTTGAGTGGGGTTTGGGTCTAAATGTTGGGCAAATCATGTTAGTGTTTTGTTTTTGGGAATGTTAAGGAAGATTTGGAAAAGATTTGGGGTTAATTGGAGTTGAATTGGGTGAGTTTGGGTTAGGTTTGGGTCATGGGTCCAAATTGGGCTTTAAGGCCAAAAGTGAAATTGGATCCAAATGTCAATCAAATTGGACTTTGATTTTGTCTAGATTGGTGTTGGGAATGTTGAATTGAAATTTAGAATTGAATTGGACCAGGATTTGGGTCAATTGGGTAGGTTTGGTTTGACATTGGGTTCACTTTGGGTTTAAAATGGGTCAAATTGGGGGTTTTGATAAAAGTGGGGTAAATTGACAAAATTTGCCCATGGTGTAGTTAAAACAAATGAAATTGGGAATATTTGGGATTTTCTGGAATTTTCTGGGAATTTTCTGAATTTTTGGATTTTTGGGTCAAGAGGGGTATTTTGGGTATTTGGAGGGTATTGGGAGGTATTTTTGGAATTTTTGGTATTTTTTGGGTATGGATGATCAATCTGAGTAATGTGGGAATGCTTGGGGTTAATTTTGAGGAATTTTGGGTAATTTAGGTGATTTTGGAGGATTTCAAGGGTTTTGGGTAGGCTAGGCGGGTGTAGGGTCCCGGGGGTCAAAATTTGAAAATTTGGGAAATTGAAGATTGGGTGAATGTAAGTGGAATAAAATCATTTTGGTTGAGCCATGAAGCCATGAAGCCATGAAGCCATATCAAGCCCACATGAGCCATGAAGGGACTCATTTGAGGCATCCACTATGTTGTTCCTAACCCTCTTAGCCGAGGGCTTAGGGGTTAAGGACCATCCATGTGAGTCACCTACATGAGTCGGGAGGTCAAGTTGGGTATGGGTGTGTGAAAGTGTAGTGTATGTGTAAGTCAGCCCTTCACCGGACCGGGCCACCCGAGGCGGTCCTAAGGCCAAAGAGTCCTATAAGAACTCATCCTTTAAACTTCCACATTCGATTTCAACCCTACAGGTGATTATGGGTCTATAGTCGAGTTTGTAGAGTTTGCGGGGAGTTAGGAAGTGGTTTGAATTTCTAAAAGGTGGGTCCCAATTCTAATCCTCTAAGATAGTCAAAGGAAAAGCCTAAGGCTAGATCCTAAGTACTAAAGGGAAGAAGAGAAGACCTCATCGAAAATGAGGTCAACAAATGGACCCCCGATAGGTGTGGTGTGCTATCCAAGCACACCGCGCGTATTAGCGTTGACCGAAAAAATCAACAAAACCAACACAGATGTCCAAGTGACAAACTTAGGACAAAGTAGAAGAATTTCTGCTGGGGAGTGTCAAGTATATCTCTGAGACTGGAGATTCCTGAACTCTCGCTGGGGAAAGGGAAAAGGAGGTTAATCCCAAATCACATGATCTGGGGGAATTTCAATTTAGATTGTATTTTGTTTGAGTTTAAGTTTTGATGTGTGAGATTAGATTTTAGTTTGAGTTTCAATTTAGATTGAAGTTTTGTTAAGATTAATTTGAAGGGATTTGATTTGAAATCAGAATTGGAATTTTGAGGTTTTAGATGTAACATCTTCAACCTCGAAAGAAAATTGAATTGATCGGATTGAATCATTGCAATGAGGAGAGGTCTCAGAGCAATGCGGTATTGGATGTAAAATCCTTAACCTTAAGAGTTTGATTTTGATGTATTTCATTGCAATAGGGAAATAACCTAAAGCAATGCAGTATCGGATGTAAAATCCTCAACCCCAAGAAATTTAAATTTGATGTATTTCATTGCGATAGGGAAATGATCCTAAAGTAATGCAGTCTCGGATGTAAAATCATCAACTCCAAAAGTTTGAATTTGATGTATTTCATTGCGATAGGGAAATGATCCTAAAGCAATGCAGTCTCGGATGTAAAATCCTCGACCCAAAAGTTTGATTTGATGTATTTCATTGCGATAGGGAAAGGATCCTAAAGCAATGTAGTCTTAGATGTAAAATCCTCGACCCAAAAGTTTGATTTGATGTATTTCATTGCGATAGGGAAAGGATCCTAAAGCAATGCAGTTTCGGATGTAAAATCCTCAACCTAAAAGTTTGATTTGATGTATTTCATTGCGATAGGGAAAGGATCCTAAAGCAATGCAGTTTCGGATGTAAAATCCTCAACCCAAAAGTTTGATTTGATGTATTTCATTGCGATAGGGAAAGGATCCTAAAACAATGCAGTCTTGGATGTAAAATCCTCGACTCCAAAAGTTTGATTTGATGTATTTCATTGCGATAGGGCAAGAATCCTAAAGCAATGCAGTCTTGGATGTAAAATCCTCGACCCAAAAGTTTGACTTTTTGATGTATTTCATTGCGATAGGGAAAGGATCCTAAAGAAATGCAGTCTTGAATGTAAAATCCTCGACCCAAAAGTTTGATTTGATGTATTTCATTGCGATAGGGAAAGGATCCTAAAGCAATGCAGTCTTGGGTGTAAAATCCTCGACCCAAAAGTTTGAATTTTGATGTATTTCATTGCGATAGGGAAATGATCCTAAAGCAATGCAGTCTTGGATGTAAAATCCTCGACTCCAAAAGTTTGAATTTTGATGTATTTCATTGCGATAGGGAAATGATCCTAAAGCAATGCAGTCTCGGATGTAAAATCCTCGACCCAAAAGTTTGAATTTGATGTTTGATGTATTTCATTGTGATAGGGAAAGGATCCTAAAGCAATGCAGTCTTGGATGTAAAATCCTCGACCCAAAAGTTTGATTTAATGTATTTCATTGCGATAGGGAAAGGATCCTAAAGCAATGCAGTCTCGGATGTAAAATCCTCGACCCAAAAGTTTGAATTTGATGTTTGATGTGATTTGAAATTTGGAAAGATTGAATTTGAAATTTGATTGAGATATGATTTGGAATCTGGAAAGATTGAATTTGAAATTTGATTGAGATTTGATTTGGAATCTGGAAAGATTGAATTTGAAATTTGATTGAGATTTGATTTGGAATCTGGAAAGATTGAATTTGAAATTTGATTGAGATTTGTGTTCATTTTATTTGTCCTTTAACGATTCAAATTTATTTTATCGTTTATTTAGTGTCCATGTGAATTTGGTGTTCATCATTTTTTAGATTTTTAAGGAAAGTTTTCTTTTATTCCTTTTTTTATTTCTTTTCTGTTCTTTGTTCGAAGTTCATTTAACTTTAATGGTGTTTCCCTACCAATTTGCACAAAAGAGGTGAAGGCCAAAAATGTGACATGGTCACTTTCATTCCAATCATGTCGAAGATACATCATACAACTTAATCTGGAATACATCTCATACAATCCATGTAGACTCAAAATGGACTATGTATGATCTTCGTCGATCCATCCAAAGAAGCATCTGTCAAAATCCATGTCTGAATAGTGGGGTACATGGTCAATAACATCACCTTCCAAGCCATCTTTGGCAAGGATGCCGTATGGATGTACATTGGAGGTGTAATATTTTCCACGTAGCTCACAGCTCGTAAGGCCGGAGGCTCTCTAGCTCCGGGTCTTGCTGGAAATGGTAAGGTGTCTTCCTGTCGTCCATCCTCCTGAAAGTAACCGAGATCCGCTTCACCGGTACTCCCGGTATGCAATGTTTAGCGATATCTACTCCGTTGCCCTTCGGTATCATGACGGAACCTACCGGTAATGGTATCTTCACCGGCCCCTCGGAACTCACTCGGGCCTGCTATTCGGAGGTCGGATCCGAACATGATGTTACACTCATTCAAGAAAGAGACCGTGCGAAAGGTCCGACAAAGTCGTGGTGATCTATGTGCGGGGGTATGTAGTCACCCCGCTTGTAGATGTTAATAATGCAGCTATTGGGTATGCAATCTGCTGGCAGTACCCTCCATGTTATCAATATCTTTACCATTCTCTTGATGACTAATGGCATCGGATCCACTTGCCATGACGGAGTATTCCCGGTGGGTTTCCCTTCCTGTCTTCCGCAAAGTTGTAACAGCATCCACATTGTATTGTAATTCTTCCTTTCCCTGGCATCCATCTCCGGGGTTCTGAGTAGGTGTTTTCCCTTAGGCGGCCCGCTCGGCCCATTCTTTTCAAATCCCGGATGCAATCCACGATTTGTTGTTGTTCATATTCTGAGAATACGTCTGTATGTAGCTCGAGGCCTTCTAGTATATTGATCCTTCTACCTCTGATTCTCTCGAAGTATTCAAAGGTTTTCTTTTCAACATTCCGCATTCTTTCCAGCTCGTACTCGGAATAATCCGCAAATGGCGAGGCCCAGTGACGTATTGTGGGATATACGGCTCAATCCCTTCACGTTCTCCTGCATACCTCGACTCCTCGGGGATGATGTCCATCGGGACATCCCCCGGGGTTGCTTCTACAACAAGGTCATGCATCACTGGTGGTTCTATCTGGTAGCGTGGTAGCCTTCTTTCTTCTGATCTTCGTGAGATTTCCCTGGTCCTTTCTGTTATCCTAGGAGCTGGCCTCCTTTCTTCCGGTACCTGGTGAACTGGTGTCCTTGAAGTGTATGTGCTGGCAGTAGCAACTGTCTCATCGCGCTGGTCCGCTGCTAGTTTGGTCAACATCTTGCGGATACGGCGATTCTTATTTCTTCGTTGCGTTGCTGTGAGAGTAGCTCCTCGAACTTCCTGAATCTCCGTGGGCGCGGCGCCGACAAGCTCGCCCTCCGTCGTGGCGACTACGGACTTCATTTTCTTATCTTCTTCGGTGTTTGCCTTTCTTTTCTTCTGTCTTGGATTGGTGGCTTGGGCCACCCACTTTCATCACTGTCCGCTCGGGCGGTTCTTCTCGGTCAGCTGGGACCCGGTCACTTTCCTCGTACTTGTAGGCTCGTCGGTGTGAAATCCGAGTCAATCTTGATTATCGCTCCATTTTTCACCCTCTTTTCATCGAGTGCAAGGCTTACGCCATTTCTAAAGTTCGGGACCAACCGCCCGTTCGACATTTCCTCGCGAAAAGACAAGGAAAAGGATCGAGGGCAGTACTAAGAACAAGAACATTAAGAAAATGTTTATTAAAGACAGTTTTTTTTTATTGTATTATTATTTATTTTTTTTAACAGGAATGAATTGGGATAAGATCAGGAAAGAGATTTTGATTTGGAAAAGAAAACAAGGAAAACTTTATTATCATGATTTTATTCATCATAGCACATTTTTTTATTATTTTTGGGTTCGGACCCAGTCATAAGTAATTACTTCGCCCGTGCTTCTTAGGGATGAAGAATTAGCTCCTTCGAAACATCAGGTAGCGTAATACTTTTTCAAGTATCGTCCGTTGATCGGAAGCATATGTCGTTCTCCCTGGCAATTCACTAGCTGATAGGAACCTCCTGAGTATACTGCTTCAACCACGAACGACCCTTCCCAAGTGGGTTCAAATTTTCCTCCTATCTTGCGGTGTGCAAGAATAGGTCTCTTGAGAACGAGAACTAAGTCACCAACTTTGAAGGTTCTTGGGCGGACCGATCCGTCATGGGCTTGAACCATCTTAGCTTGATATAATTCTAAATTCGTCTGCGCCGTAAGTCTTTTCCCTTCAAGGCTTTCTAATTCTTCTAGTCGTAATTTGGCATTCTCTTTCGTCATGATCTTGTTTGCAACCGCAATTCGAGTGAAGGAAGCCGAACCTCTAAAGGTAACACTCGCCTCGGACCCATACACCGCGAGCGTAAGGTGTAGCTTGAGTAGGAGTTCTGAAGGTTGTCCGGTAGGCCCATAAGGCTTCTAATAACTTCTCGTGCCAATTTCTCTTATTATCGTCCAAAGTTTTCTTTAAGATTTGAATGAGAGTTTTATTAAAAGCCTCAGCCAGGCCGTTTGCTCTTGGATAGTAAATTGTTGAGTATCGCCAGTCGATTCCGTGTCTCCTGACAAAATTATTGATTTGTGTGCTTCGAATGCCGACCCATTATCCGAGATGATCTCGCGCGGCACTCCGAAACGGTAGACAACTTGGTTCTTGAAAACCGTAGCACGTGGTGTGCTTTCACTTCCCCGAGTGGAACCGCCTCGCCCACTTGGAAAAGTAATCCGTAGCCGCAAGAATGAAGCGATGTCCTTTTGAAGATGGTGGTTCTATTGGACCCACTATATCTGTGCCCCAAAATTCAAATGGCCACGATGCAATTGTCGGATGTAACACATTTGGAGGTTGGTGTAGAACCACTCCGTGCACTTGGCATTGGTGACAGCTCTTGGCGATTTTCATGCAGTCGGTCATCATCGAGGGCCGTAGTACCCTAGTCTTTTAATTTTCATCTTCATCTTCGGACTCGACCGGTGAGCGCCACGAGTCCTGAATGCACCTCTTTAACAATTTCACGGGCCTCGGACCCGCTTAGGCACCTTAGCGACATTTGATCAAAAGACCTTCCGTATAACGTGTTGTTTATTAATGCGTAGGACGAGTTCTTTTCTTGATCCGATGGGCTAGCGACCTATCGTCCGGTAACTTTCCTGTTTGCGGTGTAGTCTATTAATGGTCGTCGCCAATCTTCCGTGTTTTTTGTCACTGTTGCAACCGATCCTTTTTCTTTTTCGATTTGTGTATTATGTCTATGTCGAGTCGTGATAGGACCCGACGTCCGTGAACCGACACTTCCATCGATTCATCCCGCAAGCGAGTAAATTCTTTTGCGAGGCGAGCTAACGCATCCGCTAAGGCATTTTCTTTTCCGGGAATTTTGTAGATTGTCACATTCGGAATTTGTTCCAACAAGCCGTATGGCATACTCGGAAGTATTGCTCGAGTCTTGGTTTTAAAATTACGTACTTGTCCGGCGATCTGTTGAATGATTAACTGCGAATCCCCGTAGATGTTGATGTTTGTTGTCCCCATTTGAATAGCTAATTCCAGCCCCGTTATGAGGGCTTCGTATTCTGCTTCGTTGTTTGTACACGGTTCTATCAAGTGGTAGGAGTATCTTAACATCCCCCGCTCTGGTGTTATAAAGATTAGCCCGATTCCTGCCTTACCGGCACTATCACTTGCGATTCTTCATCTTTGTGTGCTGAAGATGCTCCGTCAAAGTATAATTCCCAACGTCGATCATCAGGGTCTTCTAGGGTTATTATTTGTTCATCTGGCAGATCGTCATTGAGAGGAGATTCTGCTGGCAAAGGGTGTGATGCGAGGAAGTCTGCTAAGACTTGTCCCTTTACGACACGAAGAGGCACGAAAGTTATATCGAATTGCAATAATATCATTGACCATCCGGCAAGTCCGTCGGAAAGTGTTGGACGAGTCATCAAGTATTGCAATGGATTAAACTTCGAAATCGAGTTGACCTTATGAGAAAGCATGTAGTGCCCGAGCTTTTGAGCGGCGAAGATCAGGGCCAAACAATGCTTTTCAATTGCGGGATACCTTATTTCCGTCGGAAGTAAACGACGGCTTAGGTAGTAAAGAGCATTTTCTTTACCCTCATCATTGACCTGGGCTAACAAGGCTCCGAGAGAGTCGTCTAAAGCCGCGGTATAAAGTATCAATGGTCTACTCGAGACCAGGGTCGCTAAGACAGGAGGTGTCATTAAATATTGTTTAATGTCTTCGAAGGCCCTCCGGCATTTCTCTTCCCAAATAAATTTGGCGTCCTTTTTAACTAGTGTCGAGAAAGGCCGACACCTACCCGACAAGTTCGAGATAAAGCGTCGAAGATATGCCAACTTCCCTTGAAAAGATCGTAGTTGTTTTAAGGTTTTGGGAGGCGGCATTTCTAAGATAGCTTTAATCTTTTCCGGGTCGATTTCAATTCCACGATGTCGGACAACGAATCCTAAGAATTTCCCGAGGTGACGCCGAAGGCGCATTTTAAGGGATTCATCTTAAGGTTAAATTGCCTTAATCGTTCGAAAACAATTCTCAAATCATACGAGTGGTTGTCCTTTACTTTGCTTTTGATGACCACATCGTCCACGTAGCATTCGACTTGATTGTGGATGAGATCATCAAAAATTCTTGTCATCGCTCTCTGGTAGGTTGCTCCTGAATTCTTCAGTCCGAATGGCATTACTGTGTAGCAATATACTCCGATCGACGTTCTGAATGCTGTAAGCTTTTCATCTTCTGGAGCCATTTTTATTTGGTTGTATCCTGAAGATCCATCCATGAATGAGAATATTTCATGCGTTGAAGCAATGTCGATCATTAATTCTGGGATCGGTTGAGGGAATTCTTCTTTTGGACATGCCTTGTTTAAATCTCTGAAGTTCACACAAATTCGATCCGACCATTCTTCTTTCGATCGGTACCACATTGGCCAACCAAGTCGGGTATTATTCTTCACGGACAAATTTGGCGTCTATTAACTTTTTAACTTCAGCTATGACTTGTTGTTCGATTTCTAGACGCATTCTTCTGGGACCTTGTCTAACTGGGATAGAAGTAGGATCCACTCCTAGCTTATGGACTGCGACCTGCGGAGCCAAACACGGCATCTCATCGTAGTTCCAAGCAAAACAGTCTTTAAATTCCATTAATAACTTGATTATTTCTTCGGAGTCTTCTTTATTGAGTAAGGAGCTAACAAAGGTAGGTCTAGGCTCTTCGCGAGTACCTAAGTTAACTTCCGTTAACTCATCTATTGTAGATTTAATTTCTTCTTCGAATTACGGTGGAGCGTCTCCGATTTGTAAATCTTCGAATTCTTCCGTAGTTTCCATGCAGTTTTTATTAGACTCGCAAGTGACAACCAAGCAAAATTCAGTATCGTCAACCGATCCTACTGTGCCGAATCCGAGACCATGCTTTGAATTGGGTGGACGACCGGAGTTATTCCATAATTTTTTAAAATGTTGTGATTGGCCTTTTGTCCATTGTCGAGGTAAGAAACCAAGCTGAATTAAATTTTGAACACAGGGAGAATACCACTCAAAAGGTAATTCCATTAATTCTGATGAAGTGGCATCTTCAAATTGTACATTATTCTCAGTTTTGGAGGAAGGAGCACCACGGTAGAATTTGATTGGCTTTGCACCGCCGCTACATACCTCTTTGACCACCATACCCTCGATCTTATTAGAATGGATCGGGGTCAGGGTCATAGTATGTACATAGTAGTTAATCTTCTCGTACATCGATTTATATTCTTCATTCTTCTCATCTTCGAGAGAGATCTTGAATTGCGGCTTTTTCCAACTTATTGTCGCTGCTTCTTGTTTGATTTCTTTTTCTTCTTCAGAACTGTCTTCCCAATCAACATTGATGGCTGGTTTCCTCTGTCCAACTGTCCTAACGTCTCTGCCACGACGTCGTCCCCGGCCTCGACCTCGGATGCGAGTTGTGGAGAAACCTTCACCATCTCACCGTAAAGGAGTGGTGAGTGACGGTTGGACTAGAACTTCAGGTTCTTCGTTGTCCCGAACTTTCTTTGCTTCATTTGTTATGGTATCTCTGGAGAAGATTGTTTTCTTCGGTGGTGCATAATAAGCTGCATCTTCATGGATTCCAATTTCATGTACAGAGAATGGTTGTAAGTCACCTTCGATGCACTGTTCCCCTCCATCGTAGTATTTGATGCACTGGTGTAGAGATGATGGTACCATCCTGTTTTCATGTATCCATGGTCGGCCCAGTAGAGCGTTGAACGATGTTTCTGAATCAATTATGTGAAATTTTGCGGTTGTCTTTGCTAAGTCACCGGTCTTCATTAGTAGTGTTATCGATCCGAGGGCTCTTTCTCCTTTCTGGTTGAATCCTTTTAACAACATTTTATCGGCTTCGAGCTCGCGGGCATCAATTTCCAAATATGCTAGTGTTCGAAGACTCATTATATTGATTGATGCTCCTGGATCCACCAATACTCTGGAGAGTGTAAACTTCCCTATTGTAACTGAAATGTACAACGGTCGGTTATGGTCTACTGTCCCAAGTAGTAGGTCATTGTCCGCGAAGGTAACACCTCGCTGTTCCTTTAACGAGCAAACCTCATCTAAGGAATCTCCTGCCATTTGAGCCAAGCAAATTTACGGATCAAGTAAGGCCTTGATCGAGCTTCTCTCATCTCCTTTGATAAGATGAGAGCATCGTAGATGCTCATTTTGGCTGGTAGTTTCCTAAGATGGGCTAGCACGTTGTAGTCCACTTTATTTTCATGTGTTTCGGCTTCTTCTTGAATGGGTATTTCTTCTGCCGGGGTTGGTTCTTCTTGAACAACCATCTGCTTTCCTTTATCATTTGGACCCATTCTCGGAGGTAGGACTCTTCCACTTATTAAGTTAACTTCTGTAATTTCCTCTGAATCTAGTGTTGAGCTTGCTGGTGTTTCTTCCTGAATCGGAATAACAGGTTCTTCCGGATTAGTTTCAGAGTCTGAAGGCTCTAATTCTATTGTGACTGGAGCTCCTCGAAACTCACAGATAGATTTGTTGCTTGTTGAACTCTTGTAACCTCCTTGATGGATGTCTCCTTCGTCATCGTGATCGTCAATATTGTGTATGATTTGAGAATTGTCATTGGTATCGAAATCGATGTCCGGATTGTCGCCAGTTACGTAATTGTTAGAAACTGTCAAAACGCAGCCAACGCCATAACCCTTATCATTATAAGATCCCACCGGAGTGAGCAGATAATCATATAGAGTCAGGGGTTTGAGGGATTTCTCCCCCGAATCCGAAACAACTATCCTAGGATAAGCAGCCCCTAGTCTAGCCTTAGGAGCCTCGGTCCTTTCTTCTTCGTTGATTTTCTTCTTCTCTTCAATCGTCTCCTGTTGAGGTGGTTCTTCTATCGCAAGTGACAGTGTCGGCTTAGCAGGTTTCGAACTTTGAATTGAAGCTCGCACCGAAGCAGTTTGGATGTTGTCTAAAATCTTTTTTGAAGACCTCGTCCAAGCAGTAGTCCATCCATCGTCAGTTGTATAGGGATCTATCGGAACGATGAGATCAGTCGAGACAACATTGACGTAACCTCCTTTCTGGGGTTGCTTCATGTACTCCTTTGGGATTGTTATATTCCCTTTCCGAAGGTTGTCATTGAGCCAACTTTTGAAGGTAATGCAATCTTCTATCTTGTGTCCAAGCATCCGGTGATAAGGGCAAAAGTTGGGATCACCTTTCTTGTTGACTTCTTCGGTCTCTTAGACTCGGCGAGATGGAAATGCGGAGTCTTCATCGGACTACGGAACATTTTCGGCATCTGCTTCATTCTTGAATGGATATTCCACCGCTCGAAGCTCCCTTAATGTACGTTGCGGACGAGGCGGTTGTTCATACTTGTGGAGATGACCGATAGGCCGGGTCGGGGTTGCTTGGTAATTCGTTGAGGTTCGTCGTGGCCGTTCGGACGATATTTGTATCGGTTGCTTGCCTTTGTCGGCTCGCTGCAACGATCCCGGATTTCTTTTCAAAAGTCTTCACAGGCTTTTGCTTGTCTGTCTTGTCGGCGAAACTTAATTGCTTCGCCTCCTCTTGCAAGCTCCCGGCCTTGCTTAACAACTTCTTAAAAGTCTTAATAGTGAATCCTTTGAGGAGAAGTGCTATCGGGCCGTGAATGCTTTTAAGTAAGATGCCGACTGCATGTTGTTCTTGTAATTGTGGTTCACACTTCATGCTTAAGTTCCTCCATCGAAGTATGTAATCCACCAAAGTTTCGTTCGGCTTCTGCTTCTCTACCACTAAATCACCTATAGTGATGTGGTGTTGAGCTCCGGCAAATCGCTTGATGAAAAGGTTTTCTAGTTCTGAGAACGTCTTCACCGAACCATTCGGTAATTCTGCGTACCAATCAAAGGCGATCCACGACGATGCCGCCGACGAAGCTGTCGGAAGAGTAATGCATCGCTCCCGCCGGCATTGCAACAAGCGGCACGAAAGTGTGCAACATGCTCGTCGGGGGTTTCCGGTTTCATCAAAGGTCTTGAACGAGAGGTGGTACGAAGCCTTTTAGGTGCTGGACGGCGTCGAATTCTTCGGGTAAGGTCTACCCGTCCGAATGGATGTCCCGCTCTTTGATTGTGCTAAGGCTTCTCGCACTGCTTTGTTCCACCAAGCTTTTGATATCCTTTTCTGGAATCATACTTTGTGTTGTATCTTTCTTTAGCTGATCATCCCCGTTGACGGACGTAATCTCCTTTCCTCCGTCTACAATGTGAATGACCTTTGGGGGTGTCTCTCTTTGAGGTTGCACTTGACTCTGGAGAGTGGCTAGGACTACAGCCATCTCTTCCATTCTTTTCGCCATTTGGGCGATCGTATCGTCTTTCTCTTGAAGTCGTCTTCTAATCACTTCCGGCTCCTCTCTTTCGCGGTGCACGAGAGCACCTTGTGAAGTCGACGAAGCTCGTGTTTCGGCCAGTGTTGATTTTCGCATACTCATCGTCCATGAATTCAGATGAATCGATCTCATCTCCGAATTTCTCTTCTCTTTCTTTTGCTAGTCGTCGAATATCAGTCCTCAACTTTTCCATAGCGTCCTCTAGCGGTCTTTTTTGTGCATCCTCGCAGTTGTCGTGTGATAGCTGCCTGGTTCCCTTCTCACGAGTCCTCTTTACCGCAGTAGCACTTTCTTCGGATTCAAGTCTCCTGACGAGACTTTCCTTCTCAGGCTGTTGTTTCAATCTTAATTGTCCAGTAGTGGGACGCCATACCATCCTTCTAGCGGCGAAGGTCCAGGACTCGATGGTCCGTCGGCCAAATGCTTTGGAAGGTGGTATCCTCCCTAATCTGTAATCCTGAAACGACGACGGGCGGACTAGCCTTCATCCTTTTATTTGGCTTTTACGTAACGATGGCGGGTTACTACTCGTGGCCCAAGAAGGGATTTGAGCGGCACCCGCCCTATTCTTCTTAGAATCTCCGATACGGGGCATTTCTCTTTCTTTGCTAGCTTCTCGATCACGGTCCGTAGTCGGGTAAATGGCGTGATCCTAGCCCTTTTCTTTCTGTCGTCGTCGTAGTATGCTTGGTCGAGGTAATGTAGAAACAATCCTGCGGACATTTTCCTCATCGGCCACGGCGGAAAGGGGATGGAATCTACTTCCTTCCAAAAAGGGTGTATCTTCGAGCAATGGTATGTATTCGGGTAGTGGTGTGTACTCGGGGATTTCGGGATTTCCTCCGGAAAGCGACTTCGGCGGCTACGGCCTTCTACAGTAATCTTCCCGCTTCGTTCCTTCTGCGGGTCCGTGTTAGTGATGGAATTCTTAAGCCGGACCCGATTTCAAAACGAAGGTCTCACGGGAAAGTCCGTACCCTCCACGATAGCGGAGTTCACCATAGTTACGGATTTCCTTCCCCTTTAATCGCGGCGAGGCTGGGGTAGGTGCGGAGACAACTAGACCAGGTGGGGGTAGCAAGAACGGTCCTCTGCGCACGAGCAGTACTCCTCTCAGTCGGGATCTTTTGCAGGGGAGGAAACTCTTGGGTTGACCTAAGGTTGAACTCGATCAGCGGCTTCTTAGCTTCAGATACCTTGTTTGTCAATGCGAAAAGGGAAACGTCAGTGATCTTGACATTTGTGTTCTAGAATCCTTGTCCAAACCGGATGATCCCATTGTCGGGCAGCTCATCCTTGTAAACAGCGAAGTTGAGTCCATTGGTGAAGGAGAAAATCAGCTTTGGGGCCTCCATTTCGCGGGGCGGATCCTAATTGTCGGTCCCAAGTTATGCTTCTTCTCATCGGGACGAAAAGAAAGGAATTAAAAGAGTCCGAACACATTCTTGTTCACGTATTTATAAGAAGGAGTTATTTGTTAAAAGAGTCATTCATTAAAGGGTTTGTTTGTTTAGAACGAAATGTTCAAAGGTGTAGAGAAGGTAGGGAATCCGATTCAGTTGGAAAGGAAAAGAAAGTCTTATGCAAGACTTCTCGACTCGAAGGATTACTCCTAAACTAACACCTATCGGGGTCCACCCCACCTCGGAAATGAGGTAGAAGGATCTCGGAACCTCTCCGTTTAGGGGTGTCTAAACAAGTGGCTCCTAAATCCGAGAGAATGTTGGCTATACTTGTTCACGGTAAAAATGAACATAGTATTCCAACAGAAAGAAGGATAGCTTGATCCACAAGGGACATGGATACACTACCGATTTTTGAAAGCAAAATTGTCTGATTAAAAATGGAGAGAGGAATTTTCCCCAGCGGAGTCGCCAGAAATCTGTCGGCATTATTTTTAGGTTGTGTTTTATTTTGAAAAGGGGTCGCCTACGGAAATTGTGCGGCGAATTTTTTTATTTAATTTAAATAAATAATTTGAAAAGTAGTATTTAATTTTTAAACATAATTTTAAATTTGAAAATTTTAAGATATGAAATCAAACTGATCTCACATCCCAAATAGTTTATATAAACGAGCACCGCACTACAAACCGTGTATCTATCCCTAAGGATAGATACAACGCTTGATGGTGGGGCTCGATTAAATAAACTAAAAGATTTGTGACATCCGTTTGGTCCGCGAACCAATTTTATGTGCCAACTAATTCCCCGCTTAATATGAAAAACATTAAACAGGGGTTTATATTACACTGGGTTCTTTAAAATTCCCTATAAGGGCAAGCCCACTATAGTTAATTACATCTTAAGTGACGGGAATCACCTAAGAAAACTCTCGATAATAATCAATAGTTACTGCTCTCAAGAATTTCAAAGTTTAAGTTTTCGAAAGGATTGAATTTTGGAATTTCAACAGGGAATGGATCAAGTTTGGAACATTTTGTTTTGGGAATTCAAAGGAAGAAAAGTAGGAGAAATTACATATTCGAAGCGAACTTCGGTAATTTCCCGACTATCCTATTGTTTGGCTTGGATTTAGGAAGGTCCTAATGTTTATTTAATGTTTTGATCTTGCCAATTTTAGTTAATTAGGACTTATATCCGTATGACATGATCATACTAATGGCCTGGAAGATGTGAGGGTTTATGTCGTATCGGACGACTACCTCGGAAATCCTAAGACCGGTTAGGGCTTAATTTACATGACATGATTATGCAAATGCCTAACGAAAAGTTGAGGATTTATGTTGCGCTAAGCAAACTACCTCGAAATCCTATGGCTTTGTTGTTTAATTCTAGGAATGTTTAACTGATGTAGAGTTATTTTGCTGACGAAGATGGTCGTGCTACCCACCGTGCTCCAAGCTCCTTGTTGTTGCAGAGATTTAGTTTTAGAAGTCATAAATCAGGAGATGAGAGAAGTGTTTTGGTTTAGAGAAGTCTTAATTTCCAAGTGTTTTTGTGTTTTCATTAAAACAAATCTTAAAGTTGATTATAACGACACCAGTTAAGATCCCACGGTTCCATCCTTCCGGCATCGTTATTTTTATCGGATTCACTTAGTCCACATGAATTTGCTAAACTCAATCGAATGAGTTCCACACTTTCATTTAGACCGTGAGAAATCCCGTTAGCAACACGTAGGTTACATCATCCGAGGTATTCCCGATCATCCAACGGGACGTTTTAATTTAGTTGTAATTGTAGTTTTGTGTTCGTTTGTGATTAAATTTTGAGTTGTTTTATATTTTGAAATGTTGTGGCGGTGAATTTTATCTTGTAATGACTTTTAATTTAGTTTTGGTTTCGGTTTTAGGGACTATCCTAAAGGTGTGGGTTTTCATGCAACGAGTTGTTTATCATGCGAGAAAAAGTAAGTGCGATGCGATTAAAGAAATTGCAATAATGTAAATTGCAATAAAAGCGTACTCGGAGGGTCTTCCCGTCATCCCAAGCTGCACTTAAAACACAATTAGAATATTTAAACAAGTTCCTAGGTAAAGCTAAAGGAAAGGTTATGGTTTTCTACCAATTTCCTAATCCTATAGCTAGTCATTTCCTATGACGTCTAGGTCTTTGTGTTTTAGTTTGAGGACGATTTTCTTCATCGAAAGAATAATTAAGTTCGATTGTTCTTATGAACATCCTATCATATCGAGGAAGTGCTTAAGACAAATCTTAAACATCTTTTCAATATTGCTTAGGATTGTTTTAAGTCCAAATGAATTTAATTATACAAATGAATTAATCGTCCAGGAATTCAAATTTTGTTGTTTCTTGCTCGATGAACTAGGACATTTGAATATCCTATAGGTGAAGTAACATTTCATTTAATGTTCGTTTAGGAGTTATAATAACCAAAGCTTTCGAGGGCAAATTGGTGTTCAAATGATTTAATTTAAGTTAATGGGTTTAAATTTGGAATAGTGTTCAAGTTGTTTTATATTTAATTTCTTTATGTCTAAGGTAATGTTATTTAATTCAATTTCATTTAACTTTAATTTAATTTAATCTAATTTTAATTTTAATTTTAATTTAATTTAATTTAATTCAATTTAGTTTGATTTGATGTTAAATTAATTTAGTTTAATTTGATTTAATTTCCTTTAATTTAATTTAATTTGATTTAATTTTAATTTAATTTAATTTAACTAAACCCTATTTAATTTAATTTGATTTAATTTGTTTGATTTAATTTAATTTAATCTTTAATTTAATTTAATTTAATTTAATTTAATTTAATTAATTTATTTAATTTAATTTAATTTAATTTAATTTAATTGATTTAATTTAATTTAATCTTTAATTTAATTTTATTTTTAATTTTAATTTAATTGAAAATTTAAAAAGAGTTTAATAATTTAACTTTTTAATTTAATTTAATGATTAGTCCTTTAACATTTTAGAATTTAAATTTGAATTATCATTTTTTAATTAGGAATTAAATATTATTGAAATGATTAATTTAGGGATTTTTTAAATTAAAGAATAAATCTCTTCCTAATAATAATATCCCTATTTAATAATTCCAATTTTATTATTCTTCCAAATTTAATCAATTATTTAATTAAGGTTTATTTCAATTATTTTTAATTGTTTAATGGGTTTCTACCCTTTAATTATTTAAATTTCAATCATCCAAATCATATTAGGATCAAATATTTTACTTGTTAATTTTTATTAAACCTAAAGTTTTAATTAAGGGTTAAAATTTTAATTACCATTTTGCCCTTAAAGCTTAATAATTTCATAACTCACTAAATTGAGCTTAAATGAACTTGAAATTTTTATGTGACTTCACTCATATGCCAATAAAGACATGAGAGGAGAAAATATGATTTTTCTGTATTTAATTTATTTATGTAATTATTTTTGGTGGAAAATATGAATTTCTAAGGAAAATTTAATAATATGACCAAAGGAAAGTTTCTGTCCTTAAGAAAATTATGGGACATTCCTAATGACTAGAGGACCACTTGGACCAATTTTGGTGATTTTTTGAATTATATTATTTTTATTATAATTATTTTTAGTTTTGGAGTATTAATTAATTTAAAAATAAAATAAAGGTTGAAAAATGAAATTTATATTTTTTAAAAATCTCTCTGATATCAAGGAAATCAGAGAATCAATTTTTGCAATTTTCTGATTTTTCTTTGATTTATTATAATTATTTTAGTGAAAATGCTAGAAAATACATTTTTTTTTAATTTTAAAATTACCCTAGGGCTTTAAATTTAATATCTCATTAAATAGACCTAAGAAAAATATGGGATTTGTTCCTAAGTGATTAAAATTCAAAATGTGACATTTTGGTGAATTTTATTATTTTTATGATTTTTATTATTTTTTAATTATTAAAATATTAAAATAATATTAAAAATCAACTTTTTTAGAAAATTGAAATTTTAATTTTCTTAAATTCCCCTGACATCAGAGAGGCTCCAAAACCAATTTGGTGAATTTTTAAAAAGTATTTTGAAAGTTATGAATTTTTAAAGTTCAAATTGCCTAAATGACTTAATCAACCCATTTAGTAGGGCTAACCAAGTCTAATTGACTTCAAATTTTTATGGTGGGTTCCTCTGATCCTAAACGTCAGTGGAGAATTGATTTCAAGTCAATTTGATGTATGATTAACTCTAATTAATTAGGGACCTATTTTGGGTGTTTAAGCTAATTAGGGTTATTTTAAATGAGTTAACTCAAAACCTATTTTTCCTAGGGTCCTCTGGTCATAAGAGACATCACCAAATTTTCCTAGAATTTATTTCACAACATACTAATTATTGGAATTAAAATACTCAAAATAGTAACATGAACTTGAAAAATCATTAACTTCTCATAGGGATGGCCTCTGACTTTGGAAAATTCAGGGAATGTTCCTAAATTCAGAGGCTTCAAAAGCCGTATGGTCTCATGCCATGGTGAATTTCCTATATGCATGGAGAATTAAAACAATGCAGAGGGTAAATAAATCATTAAAAATAAAATACTTGATGAAATTAAATGATTTCTTTTCCACATTATTCTCCTCTGTTCACTGAGCAAGAGGGTATTTTTATTTTATTTTTCTAATTTTCCTACACAAAGTTATGGATTTTCCAAGTTCAGGGAATTAAATAAATAGAAAAATCCCTAATTTTCTATTTATCCGAGTCGGCGCCGCGTCATCCTCGGCATCTCCGAATGGCCACGCGGCGCGCTCCCATTCGACGCCGTCGCTTGAGTCAGCAGCCCGGGTCCCGCCTGTATCGTTCCGTCTCCTCATCCGGCGCGATCCTGGCCGTCCGTCCGCGCGTGTATTAAATGAACGGCATCCGTTCATCGTCCCCAATCCTCCTAGCCCGAGAACCGTCCATCTTCTAGGCCTAATATCTCACTCGATACTTGACCAAATCTAACGTTCTTATGCTCTATGGATTCGTCTCGAGAAGACGAACACATCCATACAGTTTATGTGGCATGAAATTGACTTGATGAAAATGGAGAATGTTCAGAAGCTCGGGAAGAAGAGTGAGGCCATACCTTAGCTCAGAGAAGTGTGGCTTCGATCTGAGGGTTGTTTCACCTTCAATTAGATCCCAGCAAGCTCTAGATGAAGTCTCCTGGTCTGGTGAATCGCCTAGGTATGATTTTGACCACAGCCGATCACAAAGCTTGGAGGCTGGAGCAACTGGGTGGCCTCGGAGATGGGGCTTTTGCTGGTGGACACCTTCTCTTGGTCTGGTGAAGGTGTAGGACCAATCAATTTGAAGATTGATCCACTGTGAAGAAGTGTCCTGGTTTTTGGGCTAAAGTTTGAGCTCAAAATTGAGCTCAGCTGGAGGGAATTGGGGCTGGAATTCAGTGGGGATCAAATGCTTTATGTGTGGGGAGTAGTCTGGAACAATTTTGGCAGAGTTTCCTTAAGGTTTGTTTCAGCACCTCTCATGGCCGAGAGGGGGTGGTGTTTAAATAGGAGAGGGTGGAGGGCCTCACAGGGATGGCCAAGGGTTGGGATCAGCTGCTTAGGTCAAGGGCAGAACAGCCATGGTGGCCATTGGGCATGGGGCAGCTCAGCAAGGTGGAATTCTAAAGTTTGGCTCCTCCCCATGTCTCGGCCATGGAGTTTTCCGGCGACCCGGGCGGCCGGCCGGCGGTATGGGTCACCCTCGGGTCCAGGTGGGTCGGGGCCGGGGTTTAGTGCGATCGATTGCAGTTGGCCATGTGTAAAGGTGTTGAATCCAAGTAGAAGGGGGAAGGGATCATTTTAGCTTAATTTAGGTCAACCCATGGTTTTGGGCATGGTGCACCCTCCAAGGCCTGGTTTTGGGCTGAAAAGGATCACTTGGGTCAGCCAAGAGAAAATGGTGTGGTCTCCATCCATGATGAGGTGGCTAAGCATGGTTTAGTGTGTGACATGCTTAAGGTAAAAAAGGGCTTAAGAAGGATTAGGAAAGGGGTTCCCCCTTTTGCCATTAATGGCTTGATCACATGTCAAACCTTCCATGGCTTCATGTGGCTTGTCCATGGCTTGCATGGCTTGTCTTTGGCTTGGGGAAAAGCTTGGTCAATTTCATGAAAATGGATTTTAAAAATTTTTGGTAATTTGATGGAAATTTGTATGAAGCTTGATTTGGAATGGTTTAATTTATGATTTTGAAACTTAGGGGTGATTTTGATTAAATGGATGATGAGGGGAAGTGCCATGTGGGCTTTGGATGAATTTGGGCTTTTGAATTTGAAGGAAGTGGGCTTTTAGGAAGGTTTAAGGGAAGTGGGCTTTTTGAATTTTAAAATGGATTTTAGGATGAAATTTTGGTAAAGGCCTGGGCCAAATAATTGTTGGGTTTAGGTTTGAAATTGATGTAAAATTAATGTTAGGAAATGTTTATGGGAGTGTTTCAAAGAGGTTTTGACTTTGGTTGGGCTTTGATTTTGGGGTTTGGGCTTATTTGGGTTAGGTTTGGGTTTAGGTCAAAATTGGGCCTTTTAACTTTGGGTTGAATTTGAGTGGGGTTTGGGTCTAAATGTTGGGCAAATCATGTTAGTGTTTTGTTTGTGGGAATGTTAAGGAAGATTTGGAAAAGATTTGGGGTTAATTGGAGTTGAGTTGGGTGAGTTTGGGTTAGGTTTGGGTCATGGGTCCAAATTGGGCTTTAAGGCCAAAAGTGAAATTGGATCCAAATGTCAATCAAATTGGACTTTGATTTCGTCTAGATTGGTGTTAGGAATGTTGAATTGAAGTTTAGAATTGAATTAGACCAGGATTTGGGTCAATTGTGTAGGTTTGGTTTGACATTGGGTTCACTTTGGGTTTAAAATGGGTCAAATTGGGGGTTTTGATAAAAGTGAGGTAAATTGACAAAATTGGCCTATGGTATAGTTGCACAAAATAAAATTGAGAATATTTGGGATTTTCTGGAATTTTCTGGGAATTTTCTGAATTTTTGAATTTTTGGGTCAAGAGGGGTATTTTGGGTATTTGGAGGGTATTGGGAGGTATTTTTGGAATTTTTGGTATTTTTTAGGTATGGATGATCAATCTGAGTAATGTGGGAATGCTTGGGGTTAATTTTGAGGAATTTTGGGTAATTTAGGTGATTTTGGAGGATTTCAAGGGTTTTGGGTAGGCTAGGCGGGTGTAGGGTCCCGGAGGTCAAAATTGAAAATTTGGGAAATTGAAGATTGGGTGAATGTAAGTGGATAAAATCATTTTGGTTGAGCCATGAAGCCATATCAAGCCCACATGAGCCATTAAGGGACTCATTTGAGGCATCCACTATGTTGTTCCTAACTCTCTTAGCCAAGGGCTTAGGGGTTAAGGACCATCCATGTGAGTCACCTACATGAGTCAGGAGGTCAAGTTGAGTATGGGTGTGTGAAAGTGTAGTGTATGTGTAAGTCGGCCGCTTCACCGGACCGGGCCACCTGAGGCGGTCCTAAGGCCAAAGAGTCCTATAGGAACTCATCCTTTAAACTTCCACATTTGATTTCGACCCTGCAGGTGATTAGGGGTCTATAGTCGAGTTTGTAGAGTTTGCAGGGAGTTAGGAAGTGGTTTGAATTTCTAAAAGGTGGGTCCCAATGCTAATCCTCTAAGATAGTCAAAGGAAAAGCCTAAGGCTAGATCCTAAGTACTAAAGTGAAGAAGAGAAGACCTCATCAAAAATGAGGTCAACAAAGCGTGGTGGGGTTGAACCATACATCACGCAGTACGTTACGACCCCGATGATTTCAGATAATTCCAGAGTACGAGCTGGAGAGACTGCAGAAAGTTGAAAAGAAAACCTTTGAATATTTTGAAAGAATTCGAGGAAAGAGGATCAACATCCTGGAGGGCCTTGAGCTACATACATATGTGTTTTCAGACTACGAGCAGTAGTAGATTGTGGACTGTGTCGTCGATCTTCAGAAAATGGGCCGAGCTGGTCGTTTAAGAGAGATGACCTACTCAGAACCCCAAAGGTGGATGAAAGGAAAAGGAAGAGTCGCGATTCAGTGCGGATGCTGTTACAACATTGCCGAAGACAGGAAAGGAAATCCACCAGGGATTCTCCGTCACAGCGATGTGGATCCGATGCCAAGAATTATCAAGAGGATGGTAAAGTGGATAGTGAAATGGAGGGTGCTACCTGTAGATTGCATACCTAACAGCTGCATCATCAACATATAAGAGGAAGGCGGCTGCATACCACCACATATAGATCATCATGACTTTGTCAGACACTTCTACACAGTGTCTTTCGTCAACCAGTGTAACATCATGTTCAGATCAGACCTCCAGATAGCAGGCCTTGGAGAATTCCGAGGGCCGGTGGAGATACCTTTACTGGTAGGTTCCGTCCTGGTGCTAAAAGGAAATGGAGCAGACATAGCAAAGCACTGCATTTCAGGGGTGCCTGTTCAGCGAATCTCCGTCACTTTGATGAGGATGGACGACAGCAAGATGCCTTTCCGCTTTCGACCGGATCCAAAGTTAGAGAGTCTTCAGCCTTACGAGCTGTGAGCTACATGGAAAATAACACACCTCCAATGCACATCCGAACGACATTCCTGCCAAGGATGGCTTGGAAGGTGATGTTATGATCCATGTATCTCACTATTAAGACATGGATTTTGACAGATGCTTTTGAACAATCAACAAGGATCTTATGCAGCCCATTTTTGAATTATATGGATTGTATGGATACTAAATTTCAAGGAAAATATCATCATGTTTTGGATTAAGATATATGATGTATTTTTAACAAATTGAATGAAAACGATTGTGTCAAATTTTTCCTTCATTTATTATGTGCAAATTGACTGAAAAACGCCCTTAAGTTGAATGAACCTTGAACGAAGAACGACTTGAAAATAATTGCATATGAATAAAATGAAAAATGAACATAAAACAACGAAAAAGAGAGAAAATAAAATGAAAAGAAAATGATAGAAAAAGGAAATGAATGAGAACTCTTTTAAGAATCTAAATGTCCAAACAAATTCCAAACTGACATGAACTCCAATTAAACACAAAAATGAAATCGAATCACTAAAATGAACAAAATGAAACTAAGTCTCGAATTGAATTCCGATTTGAATTCATTGATTCAAATCTTTTGATTCTTCTTCAAATTGAAATACATTTGAAACTCCTTTGAACCCTCTTTTGAGTTTATTCTTCCCCATGGAAGACTCAAACTTCAATTTCAAACTTCTGAATTTTTCCATCGTTCTGAATCCCTTTCGATTCACTACAATTTCTTCCATCTTTTGAGAAGGTCGCTGAGTCTACTGACACAAAACCACGAGATTCTCGATTTGGTTTTGATGGCATGGATTCACATCCTTTTCCAAAAAATCAGCCTTTGATCAAATCTTTCGGGATGTGAAACACTTTCATGTCTCATTCTAATCTTCTATTACACTTCTAAACATTGAAATCTTAATGAATCAATCGTCAACAGTCGAGGCTGGTACCTAAATTCCAGTCCTCTTTTTTGAGGTCAGTACCTAATTTTTGACTCTCTCTCTTTCGGGATCAGTACCTAAATTCTGAGTCCCATCCCGTAGAGGCTGGTACCTAAATTCCAGTCCTCATTTTTGAGGTCAGTACCTAGATTTTGACTCTCACCTTTGAGGCTGGTACCTAAATTCCAGTCCTCATTTTTGAAGTCAGTACCTAAATTCCGACTCTCTCTCTTTCGGGATCAGTACCTATATTCTAAGTCCCATCCCTTCAAGGCTGGTACCTAAATTCCAATCCTCATTTCTGAGGTCAGTACCTAAATTCTGACTCTCATCCTTTCGAGGTCGGTACCTAAATTCCGACTCTCTTTCTGAGATTGATACCTAAATTTCAATTATCACTTTCTGAGGTTAGTACCTAAATTCTGACTCTCACCTTTCGAGGTTGGTACCTAAATTCCGACTCTCTTTCTGAGATTGATACCTAAATTTCAATTCTCTTTTTCCGAGGTCAGTACCTAAATTCTGACTCTCAACTTCCGAGGTCGGTACCTAAATTTCGACTCTCTTTCTGAGATTGATACCTAAATTTCAATTCTCTCTTTCTGAGGTCAGTACCTAAATTCTGACTCTCACTTTTTGAGGATGGTACCTAAATTCCAGTTCTCATCTCAGGATCAGTACCTAAATTCTGATTCTTATCTTTCGAGATCGGTATGAAAATTTTGATTCACATTTCAAGGCTGGTACCTAAATTCCAGTTCTCATCGTGAGATCAGTACCTAAATTCTGATTCTCATCTTTTGAGATCGGTACATAAATTCTGATTCTCATTTCGAGGCTGGTACCTAAATTTCAATTCTCATATGGAGATCAGTACCTAAATTTTGATTCTCATCTTTCGAGATCGGTACCTAAATTCTGATTCTCATTTTGAGGCTAGTACCTAAATTCCAGTTCTCATCGCGAGATCAGTACCTAAATTCTGATTCTCATTTTTGGAGATCAGTACCTAAATTTTGATTCTCACTCTGAGGCCGGTTCTTAAATTCCAGTCCTCACCCTTTCCAATTTAAATTCTGCTTTTGTTAATTCCAAATTCCCTTTCAAATCTAATCTAAAGCAAACTTTAATCAAAATTTCAAAACTCAAAATGAAAATCAAAATTTGAAGCCTTGATCTGAATCAAACTCGAGTTCGATCAAATTGAAACTCACCCTCTTGCTCCCTAGAAGGAATTCTGGGATCTTCAGCTTTGGAGATTTACCAGATACTCCCCAGCGGGAAGTTTTCTACGCTTTTTTCTAAGTGTGTCACTTAGAAGTCTGTGTTGGTTCTGTTGATCTCTTCGGTCAACGCCAATACGCGAGGTGTGCTTGGTTAGCACACCACACCTATTGGGTGTTCATTTGTTGACCTCATTTTGGTGAGGTCTTTTCTTTCCTCTTAGTGTTTAGGATCTAGTCATAGGACTTCTCCTTAATTATCCTAGAAGACTAGAGATGGAAGCCACCATTTAGAAATTCAAACCAAATGTTGACTCTGTTTGAAATCCTACATGGATGGTCATCAACCTCCAAATCACTTAGAAGGTTAGGACCAATAAGCAGGAAGACGAGGATGAATTCCTATAGGATGTTCAAGCCTTAGGACTGTTCTGGGTGGCCTGGTCTTGGTGCGGACTAGCTTACACACACTGCACTCCTACACTCATCCTAAACCCTGAACCATCACTACCCAATCTTGAATCCTGGATCATTGGAGCACTCATGTGGATAAGTCCAAACCCCTAGCTCCTTGGCTAAGTGGGTTAGGAATAATACATATGAGATGTTCAAAATGGAGATTTCTTGGTCCATGGCTCACTCTAAGCTTTTCCACCCTCTTAACCATAATCAAATTCCATTTTTGCCAAAATTTATGGTTTTGATATTGGGTCCTCAGGCCTACCTAAAATTACCCAAAATGCCCCTACAACCACCAAACTCTCCAAAATTTCCCAAAAATTATCCAAAATTCTCAAAAATCCTAAAAATCATTTTAAAACAATTCCCACCTCTTAAATTCACCAAAATACCCCAATACCCTCTAAATACCCCTTTTATACTGACCTCAATCTGTGAACAACGTAGTAATTTATGCTTTCAAAATCATGTTATAGTCAATACTTTGACCCAAATTATAATAGCGACTAGTGTATATAAATATAATTTTATGGAAAATATTTTACACACTAGGGGTACTACGCAAGTATACGTATCGTTTCAAGTAATATAGGGCTTTAAATAAAGACCCCAGTATCGATCCCACGAGGAGGTTTATAGATTTTTAAATATTTTAATTTATTTTTATGTATTTCTTTTAAAGTTTTAAATTTAATTTACTAAATGCAAAATTAAAGCAATAATAAAATAAATGAGTGATGTAAATAATAATAAGTAAACAACTTTCTTTCTTTCAATTAATCAAAGACTTTTTAGATAATATAATATTCGTGGAGAGTAAAAATTTATGGTATTGTGCCAAATAGAAGCAGTCCTATTATTTACCTTGCTCGATAGTATAAAGAACATTGGCTAATCTATAGATCAGGTCTGGATGTATTGTTAGTAGAATGAGTTAATCTAGGCTCACACTACTAGATGTTCAAGGGTGGCTATGGTCGGCCCGACTAGTGACCCGTTCCCTCTCTATAAACCAAATTACAAGAATTTAGTCTGTCACTCTAAAACCTTATCAATTCTATGCCCATTGAATAATATTTTCCTATTTATTTGCACTTCACCTTGAATACCCCGCTCAAGGACTTCGACTACCAAAGGAATCATGTGATGTCTACTAGTTAAGAGTTCATCTCCTTCTAGGTCTCAAAACTCATCAATAGATTTTAACAATTTAAATGACCAATTTAAATAGTAAATTAAGATCCGGTATTAATATCATCACAATATTTAAAACATATTTTAGTTTCTAATTCTCCAACGAATTTTAGATTATCTTATTTATCTTTTCATAATTGAAAGGAGAAAGTAAAGTAACTACTCAGAACACATTAAATCTAAATAACAAAACATATAAATAAAACTTTGAATAAAATTACAAATACTTATCTCAAGTGTTTCTCCAACTGAACCTCTGATTCCTTCTGACTCTAAAGCGAAATAGACTTCACAAGCACCAACTCTTCCAAACTCTCAATACAAACTCTAAATAAAATAACTCACTAATTTATGAAGGAAAGTAAACTAAAAGTATGGCCCTTAAAATAATCTCTCTAATTTTTTGATTTCTTATTGGGCTACTTGGGTTGGGCGTTTTTCTCTGTAGGAATAGCCTCCTATTTATAGGCTTCAAGGGTTGCCTAAGGCACCTCTTCAAAATGTGTCCAAGTTCAATGAATCTTCTAGAAAGTGTGTCTAGCGACTAGGCGCCGGACTCCGCGTCCAGTTCTTCACACCTTTTCACTTTGGATTGCACCTCTTCGCGATCCAAACAGTTTCCAAGCGTCTAAATATAATGTATCACATGTCCTATAATCCAGGAATAACTGCCAATCTTCTAGATGGTCCAATAACCGCTCTAACCATCAAAATAATCGTCCAAAGTATTTACAAAAACCATCTCAGAATTGGTATCGAGCTGGCGCTTAGGCGCCAGGCTCAATATTTTGGCAATTTTGCATTTTGGCTCCATTTTTACTCATTTTTGCTCCTTTTTCATCCTCCTTTATCATCCTTTTTCATCTTTTTTTTCTTTTTGAACATTTTTGCATCACCTACATCCAAAAACATAAAAATACCTTTCATTAAAGCATAATATCCTTAAAAATTTGATAAAAATCAAGGCATTAAAACATGTATTTTTTCATGGATCAAAATCTCCTAAACTTAAACGTTATTTGTCCTCAAGTAACCCTTTTTACTATATAAAATGTATAACATTTGGAATAAAGGTAAATATTTAAGATTCCTTGCAATTTTTGATTTTATAAAAGCTTTAGTAAATCATTAACCAAATTTCACTAACTAAGTTTAATTTTAAGAATTTAAAGAATACCATATTGTAAGACTTCAAAAATTATTCATTCATTTCGAAAATAATCATTGTTTATTATATTAAGATCACATAAATTATTACAAGAAAAAGATCTTCATGAAATTCTTTTCTAATAAAGATGCATGCATAAAAATTAAGTAAAATACGTAATTAGTTTTCTTTTTATAAGATAATTCAAGTGAAGCCAATTTTTGATTAGGTATTTCCTCAAGCTTCTCCTCACTTCTTTTTTTTTTTCACAGTGAGGATTAATGTATCTGGATAGCCTGTTAATGGTTTTGAACTTCACTATCCTTAACTTATATTTTCAAACTTATACATTTTCACTTAATTACTATAACATGAATAGTTTTCAAAAATGTATTTTAATCTTTTTCTTTTTCAAGTTATAATTCTTAATTTCTTAATACCTCTAAAATTCAATTATCTTTACCATGAATAGAAAAAATTCTTAATCTTACTCTTCTTTAAGTTGAATAATTCTATTCTTAAAATCAAAGTTATTAAAATTTTGGTTTAGTCTACTAAATTATTTATAATTTCAAAATTTTAAGTGGTCTTAAATAAATTTTTTATTCCTTATGTTATGTTAATATTTTCTAGAAAATATTAGCACTTTAAGGACAAATAAAATTTAAATTTGCATGTATTTTCCCTTCCGCCAAACTTAAGTTTTGATATAATATGAAAAATTTTAAAGTATGAGAGAAAGATAGGATAATATTAAAGAGGAATTTTTTTATAAGTCTGTAAAAACAGTCTACAAAGAAAAATTTACTTCTGCACATGCTTTTTATGAATATTACTGAAATAATAAAGCATATATAAAAGTAAGCAGGCTCAATTTTTATATCATTAGCAAAATTAAACAACTATATTAATCACAATAACAAAAACAAAACAACATCAATACCTATATAGGAATACTAAACAGTAGAGTGAAAACAGAAATAAACATTTATCATAGAAAATAAAAAAAATTCTTCCATATTTCAGTCTTAAACACATATCAAACTAGATATTCTAAAAACAGTCTCAACATAAAAAAAATCCACTACTAACAACAAACTAATCAGTACTAACAAACAAGAAGTAAACTAAAAACAAGATCAACTCATCTCCAGAGGTAAATCAAGCTACTAATCACTATCTGTAGCCTCATCATCATCATCACCAAAAGAAAATTCCACATCCTTTGGATCAACATACGGTGAAAATCTAGGACAGGTAGAGAACTGAACATCATGCTCACCCTTCAAGAATCTAACTAAAGATTCTGAATACTCAGCATTATAATCACTTTTCCTTTGGGCATATTCAAATATAAGATCAATCTTATTGTCTATAGTATCTACTATGCAATGAGTTAGAAATAACTCATTCTGCTGCTCTAGAAATTGATCATGCATGGATTCCCAGAAACTAGATGGTGGCTCAGCAGCAGAAGTAGAAGGTCTACCTGGAGTAGGTACAGAAGTAGAAGGAGCAGTAGATCTCTTCCCGCGAAGACGATCATAAATTCTAACACTCTCTTGCCCAATAGGCTTTGTAGTCTTCAGCTTTTCCTCTGAAATATCAGCAGTAACTCCATTGTTCACACATAAAGAATATATCAAGGATGGGAATCCTAATCCCTCAGAAGTGCTGGATCTTGCAATAGACTTCACAGAATCATAGATAATGCTGCCAACATCTATCGGCTTCCTCCGCTGAATGCAGTAGTTCAGAATAACTCTATCTCTGGTAAATTCACACAGGTGCTTGGAAGGAAGTAGTCTAGCAGAAATAAAATAGTGTCAGGCCTTTCATATACCATTCAGCTTAGAAGATTTAAAGTATACCCGTTTGTCGTTCCGTATCTTCCAAGCTCCAGTGCCGTCAGTCAGATATACAATAATCATCTCCAGATCTCCTTCAGATGGAGATAGACCAGAATAGTAGCACTCGACAGTAGGTGGTAAGTCGTAGAAAATATTGATTTGTTCCGGAGTGAATCCCACTCCGACACCTCTAACGAAGACTTCATAGTCTTCATGCATCCATAAAGTTGGCATAAAACTCTCGTACAACAGGAATAACAACAACGGTAGTGAAATAACAGAATTGCTGCCAGTTGTGTGCAACGATCGTGTTCACGATCATCTCTCCAGGATTGTAAAAACTGCGCTCCGAGATAAATTTCCTTATTGATGCAAATTCGTGATAACGAAAGTGCGCTACCGTAGTAGCGAACTTGCTGCTGTCGAAATTTTCTTGTGCTTTTCCGCGCTTAGATTTAGGTGCCATCTAAACATGAAAGAAAACACAAATAAATGAAGGAATCAAAGATCTAAACACTTTTAAGCTTGAGAAACTTAAAATGAGTAAAGAAAATCCATGGAAAATTTCTAAAAATCAAAATTTTTTCTCCAAAATTTTGGTTTTTAGCAAAAATAGGAAAATCCATGGTAGAAATAAAAAATAAATGGATTAGAAGGTAGATCTGACCTTAAGATGAAGAAATTGAGTGATTTTGGGCTCTAAAATGTGACGTTTTGACCTCAAGATGGATCTAAGGGGTGTATTTTCACGAAAATGAGGAAGGTGATGAAGCTTAAGCGTCGTCCATGGCTTTTAGGGGTTTAAATCCCGATTTTTGGGTAGCAGGCCAAACTGGCGCTTAGGCGCCGACTTCTGGCGCCTAGGCGCCAGACTCGCCTTTCACAAAAATCATTTTTAAAAGTTTATTTTCCACAAAAACTCACAAATTCAACTTCTAATTACTCACATAAGAGTATTGCTTCAGTTTCCAACTTCCAAAAATATTTTCCAAAAATTTTAAAAATTAAAAATTAAATCCATCAATTAAACACAAGTATAAGTCAAACTCTTCTAATTCCATTCATAATCTTCAATTTTGGGCTCAATACATTTCAGATAAGTACAATAGTAAGATTCAAGTCTTACTAACAATCAATCAAAACAATTTCAAAGCAAATACAACACACATTGAAAAGTAAAACAAACACACAAACAACACAATCGATTTACCAAATTGATACAATGACACACTAGATAAAGTCTCGATCTAACCACATTACTATCTAATCATCAAATTTGAAATTCACATTCTCGTCGCAATGAAGATTACTTGTCCTACTTGGGAAGAACACTAATGCACTTAGAAATTCTGTAACCGTTTTCTCGTCGATCCATTTGTTCTTCGAATACATCTCCACTAGAGCATCTTGATAGGCCGCTAGATGATCGAATTAAAGCTTTGCCTGCAATTCCAAATGCTTGATTTGATGATACATCTCATGGAGGCGATCTCCAATTCTTTTGAATTCCTCTTCAAACTTATCCAGGTGACTGAAAAATTTCTCCAAACTAACAGCAATGAAACCATTGAAGTAAGGTTGAGGATCCTTAGAATACTTATCTCTAACCTCTTCTCCATGATTTCTTCTCTCCATTTCTTCAAAATCTTTCTTATCTCCTCAAGTATGAAGTGTAAAGGTCGTAACTATGGTTGCTTAGGGATTAGGGACGAAGATGGGGTAGTTTATATGAGAAAATCGTGTGAAAAACTGAAAATTTTCTGTTTTTACACAACCCAATAACTGTGGTGCTTAGGCGCCAATTCTGGCGCCTAGGCGCTGGACCCATCGACACATAATTTAATCTGGCGCTTAGGTGCCGGATTTTGGCGCCTAGGAGCCGGAACCATGATCGACTCCGTTTTGCCTAACGTCAAATTTCAAATTTTCGATCTAAAAAATAGATAAATTTGAATGGTAAGATCAATATAAACTCAGTAATTAAAACAATGAAGGTCAACTTGATCTCCTTTTTACTCACATACAAAATGGAGTGATCCAAAGTCCAAACTTTATATACTTCAAGATAATCTTTAGCTTAAGTCAATAAAGACTTGTTAGCATCCAATTTTCTAAAGTTATATAAAATTAGTCAAGACCGAGGCATAACCTTACATTAAAAATGTAAAAACACACAAAAATAACTATGGGTTGCCTCCCACAAAGTGCTTGGTTTAACATTGTCAGCCTGACCTAATTGAATCTTTAATCAGGTAGACTCAACTCGTAAGCCTCTTTATAAATCATTTTAATGTCTCCCAAATAAGGCTTCAGTCTTAATTCGTTAACTTGAAATATTTTTCCCGTTTTGGGGTATTTAATATCCACGACTCCATAATGGTATACTTTCTCAATTATATATGGTCCCATCGATTTAGATCTTTCTTTTCCAGGAAAAAGTCTTAAAAGAGTATTAAATAATAATACTTCTTGTCCAGGCTCGAATATTTTTCCTAAAAATCTTTTTATCATGTAATATCTTCATTTTCTCTTTATAAATCTTTGCATTTTCATATGACTCATTTCTTATTTCATCCATCTCATTTAATTTTAATAATCGTTTTTCTCCTGCAGTATTCAAATCAAAATTAAAATCTTTTATCGCCCAATAAGCTTTATGTTCAAGTTCAACAGGTAAGTGACAATGTTTACCATAAACTAATCGATAAGGTGACATTCCGATTGGTGTCTTATAAGCTGTTCTATAAGCCCATAATGCAAAATCAAGTCTAATAACCCAATCAGTTCTTTTAGGATTAACAGTCTTCTCTAAAATTCTTTAAATTTCTCTATTTGATACTTCAACCATTCCACTTGCTTGTGGGTGATAAGCAGTTGCAATTCTATGTTTGATTCCAAATTTTTCCAGTAATGATTAAATTCTTATATTTTTGAAATGACTTCCACCATCTGTGATAATTACTTTAGGCATTCCAAATCTAAAAAAAATCATTTTCTTTAAAAATTTCGAAACACTTTTAGAATCACAGTTAGGTAAAGCTACAGCTTCAATCCACTTTGAAACATAATCGACTGCTAATAAAATATAAATCTTTCCAGGTGATGGCACAAATGGTCCCATAAAGTCTAAACCTGAAATATCAAAAATTTCAACTTCCAATATATAGTTTAAAGGAATTTCAGCTTTCCTAGATATATTTCCCATCCTTTGACATTGATCACATGTTTTAACATAATGTCTCACATCTTGGAACAAGGTAGGCCAACAAAATCCTGAATTTAAAATTTTAAATGTAGTTTTTATTTATTCCAAAGTGTCCACCAAATTCGGAATCATAACATTTTTGAATAATAGCAAAAGTTTCTTCATAAGGTACACATCTTCGAATTACAGAATCTCTTCCTAATTTAAATAAATGAGGATCTTCCCAAATATAAGATTTAGCATCATTTTTAAATTTCTTAATATATTTGTTATTCAATCCATAGGGTAGAATTTTGCTAACTAAATAGTTAACTATATCTGCATACCAAGCTGTTTGACATCCTTGAATAACATATAACTGTCGATCAGGAAATTTCTCATTTATATTTTCTTCAATAATAATATCCTTCTTAATTCTAGATAAATGATCAGAAATTTGATTGTCAGTTCCTTTTCTATCCACTATTTGAAAATCAAATTCTTGCAAAATTAAAACCCATCTTATCAGTCTAGGTTTAGCATCTTTCTTTGACATTACATATTTAATAGCGGAATGATCAGTATGAACTATGCATTTGGTACCAAGAAGATAAGGTCTAAATTTATCAAAGGCATAGACTATAGCTAAAAGCTCTTTCTCAGTAGTAGTGTAATTTCTTTGAGTTTCAGTAAGAGTTTTACTAGCATAATATATAACTTTGAAAATTTTCTCATATTTTTGTCCCAATACAGCTCCAATTGCAAAATCACTTGCATTGCACTTTAATTCAAAAGGTTTACTCCAATTAGGTGCAATAATTATAGGTGCAGTTATTAATTTTTCTTTTAAAATATTGAAAGCATTAACACAATCTTCATTAAATTCAAATTTAGCTTCTTTTTCCAATAAATGACTAAGAGGTTTAACAATTTTAGAAAAATCCCTTATATATCTTCTATAAAATCCAGCATGACCCAGAAAACTTCTCACATCAGTAACAGTAGTAGGTGGTTGCAGTTCAGCAATAATTTTCACTTTTGCTTGATCAACTTCCATCCCTTTTTGTGAAATTTTGTGACCAATTACAATGCCTTCTGTGACCATAAATTGACATTTTTCTCAGTTAAGAACTAAGTTTGTTTCTTCACATCTTTTCAGAACTTTGGATATATTTTCCAAACAAGATTCAAAAGAAGTTCCAAAAACTAAAAAATCATCCATAAATATTTCAATTCCTTTGTCAATCAAATCACAAAATATTGACATCATACATCTTTGAAAAGTTGCAGGTGCATTACATAAACCGAAAGGCATTCTTCTAAACGCAAATGTTCCATAAGAACTTGTAAATGTTGTTTTCTCTTGGTCCTCAGGAGCGACAGGTAATTGATGATAACCAGAATATCCATCCGGAAAACAGAAATATGAGTGTCCAGCTAATTTATTAAGCATTTGATCCAAGAAAGGTAAAGGAAAATGATCCTTTCTAGTGGCGTTATTTAATTTCTGATAATCAATGCAAATTCACCATCCAGTCACTTCTCTTGTAGGAATTAGTTCATTTCTATCATTGATAATGATAGTTACCCTCCTTTCTTTAGAACACAATGAATAGGACTCACCCAATGACTATCCGAAATAGGATAAACAATTCCAGCATCTAACCATTTTAAAATTTATTTTTTAACAACCTCTTTCATAATAGGATCTAATCTTCTTTGAGGTTCAATAGTAGGTTTAAAATCTTCTTCCATTAAAATCCTATGCATGCAGATGGAAGGGCTTATTCCTCTTATATTAACAATAGTTCAACCAAAAGCTTTCTTATAATTCTTTAACACTCTTATTAATTTT
The DNA here is from genome assembly GCA_022702705.1 of Papilionanthe hookeriana x Papilionanthe teres. NCBI lineage: Eukaryota > Viridiplantae > Streptophyta > Magnoliopsida > Asparagales > Orchidaceae > Papilionanthe > Papilionanthe hookeriana x Papilionanthe teres. The sequence continues at coordinate 174,358,295 of CM040421.1, forward strand.
TCTTCTTGATCTAAGCTTAGTTTAGAAGAAATAATAACAATTAAAGTTAATGAATTTCCAAGAAAAATATACTTTAAATGTGCACGTAACATTTTTAATTCCAGTTCAGGGGCTTTTTTAATCGAGGGTAAAAGTATATCATTTTGAGTTATGTCTAAAATTTCCCAGTTATCTTTAATATAATGAGTGTCTTTAAATAATTCTTCTTCTTTTAGTTCTTCAATTTCGTCAGTTAATAATTCAATTTTTTCTTCAGAAATGACTTTATATTTTTCTTGATAATGTTTTTCAATTATATAATCAATAATATCCATTCGATAGCATTTTTCTTTATCAGGGTACTTCATTGATTTAAGGACATTGAATTTAATCTCTTGATTTTAACATAGTTAATTCTCCTTTTTGCACATCAATCATAGCCCGTCCGGTAGCTAGAAAAGGTCTCCCTAAAATAATAGGTATTTCTTTATCTTCTTCCATATCAAGCACAATGAAATCCACAGGGAAAATAAATTTATCCACTTTAACAAGAAAATCCTCTATAACTCATTTAGGGTAAGTGATAGATCTATCAGCTAACTGAAGGGTTATAGTGGTGGGAGTAATCTCTCCTAAATTCAACCTTCAAAAAATAGAAAATGACATGAGATTAATACTTGCTCCTAAATCACATAAAGCTTTTCCACAAATTTTTTCTCCAATAGCACAAGGTATAGTGAAACTTCCAGGATCTTTAAGTTTCTGAGGTAATTTCTTTTAAATTATTGCACTACATTCTTCACTTACTGCAACAGTTTCAAAAGCTTCAAATTTTCATTTCTTACTTAAAATATCCTTCATAAATTTTGCATAAGTTGGCATCTGTTCCAAAGCTTCAGCAAAAGGTATGTTAATGGTAAGTTTCTTAAAAATTTCAATGAACTTAGAAAATTGATGATCAAGCTTTTGATGTTTTAGTCTTTGAGGAAAAGGTGGTGGTGGTTTTTCAACTTCCACATTAATAGGAATAACAGTCTGATCTTTACTAGGAGAAGGAGTTTCTTTAGGTTTTTCAATCTTTTCAACCTCAATCTCATTTTCAATTTCATTCTGAATTCTTTCTTTTAATTCTTTTCCACTTCTAAGTTGTACAGCCTTAACATGTTCATGTTCTTTTCCAGTTTCTTTTTGATTGATTTCAACATTACTAGGAAGTGTTCCTGGAGGTCTGTAATTAGTTAAATTAGCGATTTGTCCCATTTAATTCTCAATATTACAAATAGCAGAATTTTGATTTTGTAGTTAGTTACTCAGTTGTAAAATTAATTCTTCTATAGATAACTTCTTTTGTTGATTATTAAATCCAGGAGGTTTATAGTTTGACTTTACTTGATTGTTCCAATTTCCAGTTGGATAAGATTGATTATTACCCCATTGTTGTTGTGAATTATTCCAGCTAAAATTAGGGTGATTTTTCCATCCAGGATTATAATAATTTGAATAAGGATTATTTTTACTAGCAATAGCTTGTAAAGTTTCAATATTTTGAGAATCTTCCATATTAGCAGAATTGTTATGTGATACATTGATAGCAAAATTATCTAATTTCTTAGATATTGCAGCAACTTGTGAAGCTAAGATAGAAAAGGCTTCATTATTATGATTACTTGCCATTCTTTTAGGATTAATCCTTTCAAAAGGCCATTAAAAATTATTGTTAGCCATTTCTTCAATTAAAGTATAAGCTTATTCAAATGAATTAGCCATTAAAGAACCTCCAGCAGCAGCATCAATAATTGATTTCTGTGATCCAATAAGTCCGTTATAAAATGTTTGAATAATTAACCAATCAGGTAAAGCATGATGAGGACACTTTCTTAATAGTTCTTTAAATCATTCCCAAGTTTCATAAATTGTCTCCCCATCAAATTGACTAAATGAAGTAATGTCATTTTTAATTTAGCAGTTTTAAAAGGAGGAAAATATTTAGCAAGGAATTTTTGTGCAATTTCAGCCCATGTTTTAATAGAACCTGTTGCTAGTGAGTTCAACCACATCTTTGCTTTATCTCTTAAAGAGAAAGGAAAGAGTCTAAGTCTGATAGCATCATCAGAAACATTGTTATATTTAAAGGTAGCACAAAGTTCTAAAAAACTAGCAAGGTTTAAATTTGGATCCTCATTTGGTGTTCCCCCAAATTGATTATTTTGAACCATTTGAATAATAGACGGTTTAAGCTCAAAAGAATTAGCATCTAAAGTGGGTATTTGAATATTATTATGAAGTTCATCAACTATAGGGTTAGCATAATCTCTTAATGGTTTGTAAACATTTTGTTCATTAATTTCAATTGGATTTTGTAAATTGTTATGTAAATTAGCCATCTCTAGATATTTTTAAATTTGTTTTCCTTTTTTAATTCTTCTTACAGTTCTTTCTAATTCAGAATCTAAAGGTAATAATCCTTCAGAACCAGAACTACGCATAAAAAGGTAAATAAAAAGTAAAATAAAATAGCAAGAAATATAATTTGTTCTTTTTTACTTTTTATTTTTGTTTTTATAAATGTTTTTGTATTTTATATTTTTGTATTTTGATAATAAAAGAAATAAATAAAATAAAATAAATATTAAAAATAAAAAAATTTGCCCTCCCAGGCAACGGCGCCAAAAACTTGACCTCAATCCGCGAACAACGTAGTAATTTATGCTCTCAACAATATGTTATAGTCAATACTTTGACCCAAATAATAATAGCGGCTAGTGTATGTAAATATAATTTTATGGAAAATATTTTACACACTAGAGGTACTACACAAGTATATGTATCATTTCAAGTAATATAGGGCATTAAATAAAGACCCCGAGTATCGATCCCACGAGGAGGTTTATAGATTTTTAAATATTTTAATTTTATTTTTATGTATTTCTTTTAAAGTTTTAAATTTAATTTACTAAATGTAGAATTAAAGCAATAATAAAATAAATGAGTGATGTAAATAATAATAAGCAAACAACTTTCTTCCTTTCAATTAATCCATGACTTTTTAGATAATATAATATTCGTGGAGAATAAAAATTTATGTTATTGTGCCAAATAGAAGCAGTCCTATTCTTTACATTCACTCGATAGTATAAAGAACATTGGCTAATCTAAATATCAGGTCTGGAAGTATTGTTAGTAGAATGGGTTAATCTAGGCTCACACAACTATATGTCCAAGGGTGGCTATGGTCGGCGCTACTAGTGACACGTTCCCTCTCTATAAACCAAATTACAAGAATTTAGTCTGTCACTCTAAAAACTTATCAATTCTACGCCAATTGAATAATATTTTTCTATTTATTTGCACTTCACCTTGAATACCCCGCTCAAGGCCTTCGACTACCCAAGGATTCATGTGATATCTACTAGTTAAGAGTTCATCTCCTTCTAGGTCTCAAAACTCTTCAATAGATTTTAACAATTTAAATGGCCAATTTAAATAGTAAATTAAGATCCGGTATTAATATCATCGCAATATTTAAAACATATTTTAGTTTCTAATTCTCCAATGAATTTTAGATTATCTTATTTATCTTTTCATGATTGAAAGGAGAAAGTAAAGGAACTACTCAGAAAACATTGAATCTAAATAACAAAACATATAAATAAAACTTTGAATAAAATTACAAATACTAATCTCAAGTGTTTCTCCAACTGAACCTCTGATTCCTTCTGACTCTAAAGCGAAATAGACTTCACAAGCACCAACTCTTCCAAACTCTCAATAAAAACTCTAAATAAAATAACTCACTAATTTCTGAAGGGAAGTAAACTAAAAGTATGGACCTTAAAATTATCTCTATAATTTTTGGATTTCTTATTGGGCTACTTGGGTTGGGTGTTTTTTTCTGTAGGAATATCCTCCTATTTATAGGCTTCAAGGGTTGCCTAAGGAACCTCTTCAAAATGTGTCCAAGTTCAATGAATCTTCTAGAAAGTGTGTTTGGCGCCTAGGCACAGGCATCTGACGCCGGACTCCTCGTCCAGTTCTTCACACCTCTTCACTTTGGATCGCACCTCTTCGCGATCCAAACCATTTCCAAGCGTGTAAATACAATGTATCACATGTCCTATAATCCAGGAATAACTGCCAATCTTCTAGATGGTCCAATATCCACTCTAACCATCAAAATAACCATTTAAAGTAGTTACAAAAATCATCACAAAATTGGTATCGAGCTTGCGCTTAGGCGCCAAATTCTGGCTCCAGGCTCAATATTTTTGCAATTTTGCATTTTGGCTCCATTTTTGCTCCTTTTTGCTCCTTTTTCATCCTTTTTCATCTTTCTTAATTTTTGAACATTTTTGCATCACCTACATCCAAAAACATAAAAATACCTTTCATTAAAGCATAATATTTTTAGAAATTCGATAAAAATCAAGGCATAAAAAAAGATATTTTTTTCATGGATCAATACCCTAAAATACCCTTTTGGCCCAAAATTCCAAAAATTCCTAGAAAATCAAAAAAATCCTAAATATTCTGAATTTCATTTTGTTTAACTACACCATAAGCCAATTTTGACAATTTGACCCAATTTTATCAAAATCCCCAATTTGCCCCATTTTTAACCTAAATGGGCCCAATGTCAAACCAAACCAATCCATTTGACCTCAATTTTGACCAATTTCAATTCTAAACTATAATTCAACATCCTCAATACCAATCTAGACTAAATCGAAGTCCAAATTGAATCACATTTGAGTTCAATTCCATTTGAAATCCAAAACCCCCAAATTTGCCTAATTAATCCAAAACCCCTAATTAACCTAATGTCAACCTTTCCCCCCAAATTTCAATCCTAAACCTTCCATGGCATTCCCATGAAACCCATGAAACATTCAATTATCCCAATTTGAGCCTAAGCTTAGCCTAAATCCACTTGAAATCCAAAATACCCCATTTTAACCTATATTGGACACATGCCCTAAATCTACCAAATTGATTGGCCTTATCCTAAAATTTCCTCCCAATTGATGTTGGGAACTCTTCAACACACTCCCCCTTAGACCATTTGAAAATTTCAATTGGGTTTAAACCTCACTCTAACCCAACTTGGACCTAAGTTGATCCAACTTTGCCCAAATTGATCAAAACCCCAAAATCCAACAAATTGACCTCTCAATTGAACTCAAAACCTTTTCATGTCTTCATGAAAGTTCCTCATGGCAATAATTGGCACAATGTTGCTCAAGGAACTTGAACCCAAATCAAACCCAAACCCAAGTTAGCCCAACCTAAACCCAAGAGAGCCAATTTGAACCCATGGCCGAACCAAACCAAATTGTTGCTCAAGGCACTTGAACCCAAATCAAACCTAAACCTAAGTTAGCCCAACCTAAACCCAAGAGAGCCAATTTTAACCCATGCCCAAACCAAACCAAATTAAACCAAATGTGGCTAAACTAACTCTTCCACAGCCACCATCTGAACTCTAGGAACTACCCTAGATCCACTTAGCCCAGGATAAGTGAGCCATGGACTAAGGGTCCCCCATTTTAAAGAATCTCTTCCCTTAAATGGTTAAATCTCCTTTTGCCTTGCCCCAAACCTCTATAAAACTGATTAATCACCATTAAAACCTGCCACCTGACTCACCTGACCTGAGGCCAGCTCCCCTGTCCTTGCTGGCCAGCCTAGCCGCCGGAGGGAGTCAAAAACGAGAGCCACCACCCACCTAAGCTCACCCAAACTTACCCAATTGGCCACCTAAGCCAAATTAAACCTTGGAGCTCCTCTGTCCTCCACCTACGCAGTGGAATCCACCCTTCAATTGAACCCAAGCCCTGCCCTATGGTCGTGGCCATATAACTCATACCTCTCGGCCATGAGAGAGGTGTTGAAAAATTTTCTGACAAAACCTCCCCAAATCACTCTCAGAGCTTCTCCCAGCCTAGAGAAGAAGAACATCACTATTTTCCTGCCCTAATCCTTACTGGTTAAGCTCAATTTTTAAGTTCAATCTCAGGCCAAAAAATAGGACAACCCTTGAAACTTCACCAAACTTCAATTAACTTCTCCCACACCTTCACCAGAGGTAGAGAGGAAGTTCCCCAATCAAATCTACCTAGCCAGGCCACCCGTTTGTGCTGGAGACCAAAGCTCAAAATTGGCTTTCATCACTTTCATACCTAGGCATTTCACCAGCGCTCGAGACTCAATATGTTGCCTCCTAGGACATCAATGAAAGTGCCGAGAACCTCTAATCGAATCTTCACTTCTCAGAGCAAAGGTATTGAGCTCTTCTTCTTCCCGAGCTTTCATGGATTCTCCATTTTATTCTACTTGATTTCAATGTGCATTAGCTGTATAGATGTGTAGCTCTAGACTAGACGAGCATGTAGGATGAAACCGCACATGATTTTGTTAAGTATCAAGTGAGAAATTAGGGCTAGAAGGTGGACGATTCTCAGCTTACACCAGTCGGGATCATGACCAGGAATCATTGGATGGCGCGTGTATTAGATGGATGGTCAGGGTCGCGCCGGATGGAACGTGAACCGCGGGCCGCGTAGCTACCGAGTCACATGGAGGCGTCGAATCAGGAGGAGACGCGTGGAGCTTCGATCCGGCGTAGGATGTCGTGGAGCCGCATCGGATAAGTAGGAAAATGGCTATTTTCTGAATTAATTAAATCCATAAAACTTTAAAAATGCATAACTTTGCATAGAAAAATAACAAAATTAAAAGAAAAATACCCTCTAGCTCAGTGAACAGAGGAGAATAATGTGGGAAAGAAATCAAGTTATTTGGTTGAGTATTTAATTTTTAATGATTTTAATACTAATGTGAGTATTTTAATTCTCCACTCACACACACATTTCACCATGGCATGAGACCATAGGACTTTTGTAGCCTCTGGTCTTGGGAACATTCACTGAATTTTTCAAGGCCAGAGGCTATACCCATGGCAAGTTATCTATTTTCTAAGTTTTTATGTCTGTTTTGGTATTTTAATTCCAATAATTAGCATACTGTTTGGAAAATTCTAAGAAATTTAGGATAGCTTTCCTATGACTAGAGGAACTCAAGGAAATTATCTTATGAAAAAAAACATTAAAAATAACCCTAATGGTTCACTTGACCTAAAACTAACTTTGAATTAATTAAGATAAATTAAAAATCAAAATAACTTGAAATCAATTCTCCACTGTCATATAGGATAATAGGAACCCCCATAAAAAGTTTGAATTTAATTGAAAATGGTTTGACCCATTAAATGGATTTTCCAATAACATAGCCAAACTTAAACTTAAAAAATTCATAAAACTTAAAATATATTTAAAAAATTCACTAAATTGATTTTGGGGACTCTCTGATATCAGAGGAGTCTAGAAAAATTAAAATTGGATTTTTTTTAGAAACTTCATTAATAACCTAAACTTTAATCTTTTAATAATTAAAAAATTATAAAAATCACAAAAACATTAAAATTCATAAAAATGTCATATTTGGTCCCTTAATCACTTAGGAATCAACCAAATATTTTTTTAAGTCACAAAACAAAGATATTGAATTTTAAAGGCTTAAGGAAATTTTTAATGTTAAAAATAGATTTTTTCAACCTTTTCACTAAAATAATTCTAAAAATTCAAAGAAAAATAAAAAATATATAAAATTTTTTTTCTGAGTTCCTTGGGACTAGAGAGATTTATGAAAAATATAAAACCCATTTTTCCAATCTAATTTTATTTTATAATTAATTAATACTCCAAAACTTAAAATAATTATAATAAATAAAATATAATTCAAAAAATTACCAAAATTGGTCCAAGTGATCCTCTAGTCAGTAGAAACTTCCCATGATTTTCCTAAGGACATAAACTTCTCCTTGGTCATATTGTAGAATTTTCATTAAAAATCCTTATTTTCCATTAAAATCATTATATAAATTAAATTAAAAATTGAAAAATCACATTTTCTCCTCTAATGTCTTAATTGACATGTGGGTGAGGTGACATAAAAATTTCAAGTTCATTTGAGCTTAATTTGATGAATTATGAGATGAATAGGCTTAAGAGGGCGTTAAGGTAATTAAAAGGTTTTAACCTTAACTAATCTTTAGGCTTAACCAAAGGGAGGGTAAATCTTTGATCCTAACTTTATTTTGGATGATTGAAACATAGAGAATTTAAAAGGTAGAAACTCATTAAACCATCTTAAACATTAAAGAAGAAAAATAAATTAAATCACATAAAATTTGGAAGATTAATTAAAGGTTGAATGATTGAGATTAAGGGATGTAATACAAGAGAATTCTAATTCTAAACTGAACCCTTAATCAATAATTTGATCAAACATTATTTAAATATCAATTAATTAAACTCTAAAATGATGATTAAAATTGATACTTTAAGAAAATAACAATTTTTGAACGTCTTATAATTAAACTAAAGGCATTAAAAGAAATTAATTTGAAATTCTCTAAAACTTAAATTCAAATAAGTCAAAAATGTTAAAGCTAAATTGGAATACTTTAAAACATTAAAATTAATCTAAAGTTGTTTGAAACTTAAATTAAAAATAAATTTAAAACACTAAAGTTAACCTCGTATAATTCATAAATCACAAGATTATAACTAAAGAAAATCAAATCAGTTTAAAATATTCAAAATGAACCTAAAAGATTAAGGCCTTCTGAAATAATAAAACTTAACCGAATTAAACAACTTGAACACTATTCCAAACATAAAATAATTAATCAAAATATTATAACTAAACTAAATCACTTTAAATCATCAACTCAAACTTTAAATTAAGAATGGTTGAATCTTTAATGAACTAATTTGCCCCTAAAGGCTTTCATTATCATAATTTTTAAATGAAGTATTAAATGAAAATGTCACCTTACTCATAAGGATAATCAAACATCCTAATTCTTTGAGCAAGAGTCAAAATTCAAACTAAACCTGGGTGATCGTTTCATCACCACAATGAAACTAACTGAACTTGAAAATAATCCCTACAAAGTTTAGGAAGATGTTCAGAATTAAGTTCTGAGGGATGTTTTAAAAGAACAGTAAGACTTCATTGTTCTTTGGTGAAGAAAATCATCCATAAAACCCAAGAACCTAGACTTCATAGGAATTGACTAGCAATAAAATTAGGATTTTGGTAGACAACCAAAACCTTCCCCTAGTTTTACCTAGGTATTTCTTGCAATTATATAAATACCTTAACATGTATTTTTAGTGCAGGTAAAAATGACGTGAATGCCCACCAGGTTTGCATTTAAGTTTATTGCAATTTACATTTAACAATTTATTAAATGTCTTACTTCTCTGTACTTATAAATGAATGAAAATGATCGAACCCAACATTTTTAAACAACTCAAAATTTAATCACCAATAAAAATGAAACTGCAATTGCAACTAAAATTAAAACGTCTCGTTGGATGATCGGGAATCCCTCGGATGATGTAACCCACGTATTGCTAACGAGATTTCCCTCAGTCTAAATAAAAGTGTGGACCTCACTCAGTTGAGTTTAGCAAATTCATTTGGACTAAGTGAATTCGATGAAAATAGCAGTGTCAGGATGACGGAACCGTGGGATCTTAATCAGTTCTGCTTAATCAACTTTAAGATTTGTTTTAATTAAAATACTAAGCCACCTAAATTTTCAACATTTTCTTAACCAAGACACTTCTCTCATCTCTTGATTGTCACCTTCTAAAACTAAACCTCTGCAACAACAAGGATCTTGGAGCACAGTGGGCAGCATGACCATCTTCATCAGCAAAACTTGTGTCTACTTCAGCTAAACCTTTCTTAGCATTAAATAACAAGGTCATAGGATTTTGAGGTAATTTTCCTAGTGCAACGTAAATCCTCAACTTTTCGTTAGGCCTTTTCATAATCATGTTATGCAAATTAAGCCCTAACCGGTCTTAAGACTTAAGTAGTCGTTTGGTATGACATAAACCCTCATATCTTCGAGGCTATTTGTATGATTATGTCATATAAATATATGTCCTAATTAACTAAAATTGGCAGGATTGAAACACTAAATAATTCTCAAATTGAAGCTAAACAATAGGATAGTCGGGAAGTCACTGGAGTTCACTTCGAGTCCGTGACATCCCCTACTTCTCTTCCTTTGGATTCTTGAAATAACTGTTCCAAATTTTATTTATTCCTTATTGAAATTTACAAAATCCAATTTGTTTGAAACCTTAAACTTTGAAATTCTTGAGAGTAAAACCACTGATCATTATCGAGAGTTTTCTTAAATGATTCCCGTCATTTGAGATTAATTAACTATAGGGGCTTGCCCTTATAGGGAACTTTAAGAACCAGGTAATATAAACCCTGCTTAATCTTTTTATATTACGTAGGAGAAATTTGTCGGCAAATAAAATTGGTTCACAGACCAAATGAATGTCACAAATCTTCTAGTTTATTTAATCGAGCCCCATCATCAAGCAGTGTGTCTATTCCTCAGGATAGATACACGGTTTGTAATGCGGTGCTCGTTTATATAAACTATTTGGGATGTGAGATCGGTTTGATTTCATATCTGAAAATTTTCAAACTTAAAATTATTTTCAAAATCAAATGCTACTTTCAAATTATATATATTTAAATTAAATTTTAAATTTAAAATTCACCGACAGTTTATGTAGACGACCCCTTTTTAAAATACATCACTCAACCTATAAATATGTCGACAACATATACTGATTGTTGTTGATTATGTATCAAAATGGATTGATTCAATAGCTTTACCTAGGTGTGATGCTAGAAATGTTTCGAGGTTTTTAAGAAAAAATATTTTTACAAGATATGGAATGCCTAGAGTAATCATTACTGATGGAGGATCCCATTTTAAGAATAATCTGATTCAGAGATTGGTGGAAAAGTATAATATTATGCATAGAATCTCTACAACTTATCATCACCAAAATAGTGGTTTAGCAGAGGTATCTAATTGTGAAATTAAACAAATTTTGGAGAAAGTCATTAATCCTAAGAAATTGGATTGGTCTGCTAGACTAGATACTGTTTTATGGGAATACAAAACTGCTTATAAAAATCCTATATGAATGTCCCCTTACATACTAATCTTTAGAAAAACTTGTCACTTACCAGTTGAATTAGAATATAAAGCATATTGGGCGATAAAGAAATTGACTTTTAATTTGAAAGATGCTGGTGAGAAGAGACTATTGCAATTGAATGAATTGGAAGAAATCAAAAATGAATCATATAATAATGATAGAATATATAGGGAAAGAAGAATAACATGGCATGATCAGAAGATTTTTAAAAAGGAATTTGAATCAGGACAAAAAATTTTATTATACAATACAATATTGAAATTATTTCCTGGAAAACTGAAATCTAGATGGACAATACCTTTCATTGTCATTAAAATATATCAGTTTGGAGCTGTGATTATGGAAGACCCTAAGAATATTCAAAGTTAATGGCCAAAGATTAAAACCACATTTTGAAGGCAATAAACCTAATTTTAAAGTGGTTTTAATGTTGGATCAACTTGAATAACTGTAAGTTATGTCGAGCTGACCACGTTAAACCAAGCTCTTTGTGGGAGGCAACCACCCACAGTTATTGAGTTTTTGCTTTGTTTGATGTGTTATTTGTGTTTGTTTGTTACATAAATAAGTCTTGTTATTCCTTAAATACCATTAACAACATTTAAGAAAGGAATCAAATTGAAATTTGGAACGAATTTGGACGAAGTGAAGTTTGGAAAAATTTGAACTAGCATTGAACGGCGCTGTTATCAGCGCCGGACAGTTCCACTATTCAGAAACCGTTTCTCGTCTTTAAATTCGAGTTTTGCAGTTCTAGGCAGTAAATCCTCCATTAAAACTCTAAAAACCGCCCCTAGACACAGGAACTACCAAAGGAATGAAGAGGAAGATCCCAATTCTTGCCTAAATGGATTTCAACTTCATTGAAACTTCAAGATTTCAAGTTTTCAATCATAGAAAGTTCGTCAGTTTTAAAGCGCAATGTCTATTCAATAAAAATATCTCAAAAATGAGGTTTATTAAGGAACGAGGCTTTGTGAATCGAGGTACGAATTCTCCTACGACTAGAATTGATGAAACTATTATTCAGAGATGTTGGAAAGTATTGTGTTGTAATACTACCGCCGTAGTTATCCCAGTCATGAAGAAGTTCTTTGCAAATCTTCATGGAATCAACCAATGATTAGTCTATGTGTGAGGTATGTTTGTCACATTTACTCCTGCAAAGATTAATGATTTATACATGATTGAGAATGTGTCAATCTGCCACTATTCGAATTTTTCCCCAGTGAAGGACAATATGAATGATATATAAAGATATTTGATAGATGAAAGTGATGAATGAGAGACAAGAGATAACAGGTATGTAAGTTTTTCGACCACACTGTTAAATCCTACGTTGAAACACTTACATTATTTCATATGTGCAAAATTGCTCCCAGCTATGAAAATCAGTAAAGTAACTAAGGAGTGTGCTATTATGAACTACTGTATTCAAATGAGGATGCCTATTGATGTTGTTTCAATAATTGTCAAATCAGTTTTGGGATTGATCGTTCACAGATCTAAGTATGGGCTTGGAAATCCTTCCACCATATTTCTTCCTCTGCAGTCAATCACAAGTGTCATATAAGAACTGGGAAAGAGTACTTCTACCTTGGAAGCCTATAGACCCAGCAGATGCATATAGTAACTAGGAAGTTAGTGATATGAATGACATAAGCATTATTTAAGATCAAACATCTCAGAGGTCAATACCTATTCCTCCTTAATTTCCTGAAAGTTCACAGATTAACTTAAAAAAAATTAAGAAATTGGAGAAGGAAGTACAACACCTGATGAATGCAATTAACAATCTATCTGATTTCTTTGATCATCTGGATTGGAGAATGAAGGAGCACTTTGATCATTATAGATATCTTGAAGGAAGTTTAACACAATTGATGAAAAGGAAAGGTTGGATTGAAGAGGATTCTACTGAAGAATTTCTCTTTCATCCATTCTATAATTTGTTCGTTCACGCTCAATCAATTGGAGATCTTAGAGTTGATAATGGTTTCAAGGAAGAATGAAAACTTGATTAATGTATTTCTATGTTTGTGTATCTGATTTCTTTGCTTGAATGTTATGTTTGGACTTGCTTCCTTGTTTAGTTTTCAGCGTTATTGTGTTGTGTTTGTGATTGATGCTGAATTTCAGAATTATATCTCTTGACGCTGTGTAGTATTTAGTGTTATGTTGTACGGCTTATTTTTAGGTTGTGTTTTATTTTGAAAAGGGGGTCGCCTAACAGAAGTTGTCGGTGAATTTTTTAATTTAGTTTAAATAAATAATTTTGAAAAGTAGTATTTGATTTTGAAAATAATTTTAAATTTGAAGGTTTTAAGATATAAGATTAAACCGATCTCACATCCCAAATAGTTTATATAAACGAGCACCGCACCACGAACCGTATATCTATCCCTAAGGATAGACACACTGCTTGATGGTGGAGCTCGATTAAATAAACTAGAAGATTTGTGACATCCGTTTGGTCTGCGAACCAATTTTATAAGCCGACAAATTCCCCTGCTTAATATGAAAGCATTAAACAGGGTTTATATTACCTGGGTTCTTTAGAATTCCCTATAAGGGTAAGCCCCTATAGTTAATTACATCTTAAGTGACAGGAATCACCTAAGAAAACTCTCGATAATAATCAATAATTCCGCTCTCAAGAATTTCAAAGTTTAAGTTTTCAAGGGGTTGAATTTTGGAATTTCAATAGAGAATGGATCAAGTTTAGAACATTTTGTTTTGAGAATTCAAAGGACGAAAGGTAGGAGAAATTACGGATTCGAAGTGAACTTCGGTAATTTCCCGACTATCCTATTGTTTGGCTTGGATTTAGGAAAGTCCTAATGTTTATTTAGTATTTCAATCTTGCCAATTTTAATTAATTAGGACTTATATTTATATGACAGAATCATACAAATGGCCTTGAAGTTATGAGGGTTTATGTCGTACCGAACGACTACCTCGGAATCCTAAGACCGGTTAGGGCTTAATTTGCAATGCAAATGCCTAACAAAAGGTTGAGGATTTATGTTGCACTAGGCAAACTACCTCGAAGTCCTATGGCTTTATTGTTTAATTCTAGGAATGTTTAGCTGATGTAGAGTTGTTTTGTCGACGAAGATGGCCGTGCCGCCCACCGTGCTCCGAGCTCCTTGTTGTTGCGAGAGGTTTAGTTATAGAAGTCATAAATCAGGAGATGAGGAAAGTGTTTTGGTTTAGAGAAAAATCTTAATTTCCAAGTGTTTTTTACGTTTTAATTAAAACAAATCTTAAAGTTGATTATAACGACACCGGTTAAGATCCCACGGTTCCATCCTTCCGGCATCATTATTTTTATCGGATTCACTTAGTCCAGATGAATTTGCTAAACTCAACTGAATGAGTTCCACACTTTCATTTAGACCGTGGGAAATCCCGTTAGCAACACGTAGGTTACATCATCCGAGGTATTCCCGATCATCCAACGAGACGTTTTAATTTAATTGTAATTGTAGTTTTGTGTTTTGTTTGTGATTAAATTTTGAGTTGTTTTATATTTTGAAATGTTGTGGTGGTGAATTTTATCTTGCAAAGGGTTTTAACTTAGTTTTCGTTTCAGTTTTAGGGACTATCCTAAAGGTGTGGGTTTTCATGCAACAATTGTTTATCATGCAAGAAAAGTAAGTGCAATGCAGTTAAATAAATTGCAATAATGTAAATTGTAAGAAAGTAAATTGCAATAAAATAAAAGCGTACTCGGAGGCTCTTCCAGTCATTCCAAGCTGCACTTAAAACACAATTAGAATATTTAAGCAAGTTCCTAGGTAAAGCTAAGGTAAGGGTTATGGTTTTCTACCAAGTTCCTAATCCTATAGCTAGTCATTTCCTATGACGTCTAGGTTCCTTGTGTTTTGGTTTGAAGACGATTTTCTTCATCAAAGAACAATTAAATTCAATTGTTCTTATAAACATCCTATTATATCAAGGAAGTGCTTAAGAAGAATCTTAAACATCTTTTCAATATTTCTAGGATTGTTTTAAGTCCAAATAAATTTAATTATATAAATGAATTAATCGTCCGGGGATTCAAGTTTTGTTATCTTACTCAGTGAACTAGGACATTTGAATATCCTATGAGTGAAGTAACATTTCATTTAATATCCTGTTTAGGAGTTATGATAACTAAAGCTTTCGAGAGTAAATTGATATTCAAATGGTTTGTGATTTAGTTTAATTTCAATTAATGGGTTTAAATTTAGAATAGTGTTCAAGTTATTTTAGATTTATTTTGAATTCTTTATGTCTTTAGTGATGCTATATTCAATTTAATTTAATTTAATTTAATTGAGTTTTAATTTAATTTAATTTAATTTAATTTAATTTAATTTGGTTTGATTTAACTTAATTTAGTTTGATTTGTTTTAATTTTAATTTAATTTGATTTAATTTAATTTAATTTAATTTTAATTTAATTTAATTCAATTCAATTTACTTAATTTAATTTAATTTTAATTTAATTTTATTTTTAATTTTAATTGAAATTTTAAAAGAGTTTAATAATTTAACTTTAGTTTAATGATTAAGTCTTTTAATATTTTAAATTTGAGTTATCATTTTAATTAAGAATTAAATATTAATGAGATAATTAATTTAGGGATTTTTAAATTAAAGAATAAATCTCCTCCTAGTAATATCCCTATTTTAATAATTCCAATTTTATTATTCTTCCAAATTTAATCAATTATTTAATTAAGGTTTAATTATTTTAGATTTTTTAATGGATTTCTACCCTTTAATTATTTAAATTTCAATCATCCAAATCAGATTAGGATCAAATATTTTACTTATTAATTTTTTTTGTTAAACCTAAAGTTTTAATTAAGGATTAAAATTTTAATTACCACTTTACCCTTTAAGCTTAATAATTTCATAACTCACTAAATTGAACTCAAATGAACTTGAAATTTTTATGTGACTTCACTCATATGTCAATAAAGACATGAGAGGAGAAAATGTGATTTTTCTGTATTTAATTTATTTATATAATTATTTTTGGTAGAAAATAGAGATTTCCAAGGAAAATTTAATAACATGACCAAGGGAAAGTTTCTGTCCTTAAGAAAATTAGGGGACATTCCTAATGACCAGAGGACCACTTGGACCAATTTTGGTGACTTTTTGAATTATATTATTTTTATTATAATTATTTTAAATTTTGGAGTGTTAATTAATTTAAAAATAAAATAAATGTTGAAAAATGAATTTTATATTTTTCAAAAATCTCTCTGATATCAAGGAAATCAGAGAATCAAATTTTACAATTTTCTAATTTTTCTATGATTTATCATAACTATTTTAGAGGAAATGCTAGAAAATACATTTTTTAATTTTAAAATTACCCTAGAGCTTTAAAATTTAATATCTCACTAAATAGACCTAAGAAAAATATGGGGTTTGTTCCTAAGTGATTAAAATTCAAAATGTGACATTTTGGTGAATTTTATTTTTTTTGTGATTTTTATTATTTTTTAATTATTAAAATATTAAAATAATACAAAAAATTAAATTTTTTAGAAAATTGAAATTTTAATTTTCTTAAATTCCCCTAATATCAGAGAGGCTCCAAAATCAATTTGGTGAATTTTTGAAAGATATTTTGAAAGTTATGAATTTTTAAAGTTTAAAATGGCTAAGTGGCTTAATCAACCCATTTAGTAGGGCTAACCAAGTCCAATTGACCTCAAATTTTTATGGTGGGTTCCTCTAATCCTAAAGGTCAGTGGAGAATTGATTTCAAGTCAATTTGATGTATGGTTAGCTCTAATTAATTAGAGATCCATTTTGGGTGTTTAAGCCAATTAGGGTTGTTTTAAATGAACTAACTCAAAACCTATTTTTCCTAGGGTCCTCTGGTCATAACGAACATCTCCAAATTTTCCTAGAATTTATTTCACAACATGCTATTTATTGGAATTAAAATACTCAAAACAGTAACATGAATTTGAAAAATCAATAACTTTTCATAGGGATGGCCTCGACTTTGGAAAATTCAGGGAATGTTCCCAAATTCAGAGGCTTCAAAAGCCCTATGGTCTCATGCCATGGTGAATTGTATACATGCATGGAGAATTAAAAATATGCAGAGAGTAAATAAATTATTAAAAATAAAATACTTGATGAAATTAAATAATTTCTTTTCCACATTATTCTCCTCCGTTCACTGAGCAAGAGGGTATTTTTATTTTATTTTTATGATTTTTCTACACAAAGTTATGAATTTTTGAAGTTTAGGGAATTAAATAAATAGAAAATACCCCTAATTTTCTATTTATCCACGCGGCGCCGCGTCAACCTCGGCAGCTCCGAACGCACACGCGTCGCGCTCCCATTCGACGCCACCGCTTGAGTCAGCAGCCCGGGCCCCGCGGTTCTCGTACCGTCTCCTGGTCCGACGCGATCTGAGCCGTCCGTCCGCGCGTGTATTGAATGGACGGCATCCGTTCATCGTCCCCGAGCGTCCTCACCCGAGAGCCGTCCACACTAAATCCTTAAGATCTCACTCGATACTCAATGGATTTTCATGTTCTTATGCTCCATGGATTCGTCTTGAGAAGACGAATACATCCATACGATTTATGTGGGATGAAATTTACGCAATAGAAATGGAGAATGTTCGAAGCTCGGGAAGAAGAGTGAGGCCATACCTTTACTCGGAGAAGTGTGGCTTCGATCCGAGGGTTGTTGCACCTTCGATTGGATCCCGACAAGCTCCGGATGAAGTCTCCGGTCGCAGTGAATTGCCTAGGTAGGATTTCGACCACGCCCGATCACAAAGCTTGGAGGCTGGAGCAACCGGGTGGCCTCGGAGATGGGGCTTTTGCTGGTGGACACCTTCCCTCGGTGCAGTGAAGGTGTAGAACCAATCAATTTGGGGATTGGCTCACCTGTGGAGAAGTGTCCTGGTTTTGGGCTTGGATTTCAACTACGAAATTGAGCTCGCAGAGAAGAAATGGCGTGGGGATTTCGAGTGGGGATCAAATGCTCTGTGTATGGGGAGTAGTCTGGAACAATTTTGGCAGAGTTTCCTTAAGGTTTGTTTCAGCACCTCTCATGGCCGAGAGGGGTGGTGTTTAAATAGGAGAGGGTGGAGGGCCTCTTAGGGAGAGTTAGGGCTTGGGATCAGCTGCTCTTGGCAAGAGAAGAACGGCTCCAATGGCCAGCTGGGGATGGGGCGGCTCAGCAGGTGAGAATTCCAAGTTGGGCTCACATGTGAGCTCTCGGCTCGGTGGTTTCCGGCGGCCGTGGTGGTCGGCCGGCCGGGGTCGAGTCACCCTCGAGGTCGGGGAGGTCGGGGTTGGAGGTTTGTGCGGTCAATTGGCCATGGACATGTGTAAAGGAGTTGAATTGAAATGGAATGGGGGATGAGCTCATTTTGGGTCCAAATGGGTCAACCCACCTTTTGGGCTTGGTTCACCTCCCCATGGCTGATTTGGGCTGAGGGAAGAAAAGAGGCTCCTTATTTTGCCATTAGTGGCTTGATCACATGTCAAGCCTTCCATGGCTTCATGTGGCTTGTCCATGGCTTGCATGGCTCACCTTTGGCTTGGGAAAAGTGGAGTCGATTTCATGGAAATGGATTTAAGAAAAATTTTGGTATTTAGGGGTGATTTGGCATGAGGCTTGATTTGGAATTATTTGATGATGAATTTAGGACTTAGGTAATGGCTTTAATTAAGTGGATGGCAAATGGAGATGTCATGTGGGCTTTAGGGTGGATTTTGGGCTTTTTGAAATAGTTTTAGATGGGCTTTTAAGATGGTTTAGGAAAGTGGGCTTTTGAATTTAAAATGGATTTTGGGATGAAATTTTGGTAAAGGCTTGGGCCAAATAATTGTTGGGTTTAGCTCATGGATGTGTCATGAGTGAGTTGAAGTAAATTGGGAGTGCTTTGGGTTTGAATTGGGTTGAATTTGGGCTTCTTTGGTGAATGGGCCAATATAGGTCAAATTGGACCAAGTTGGGCCAATGTTGGGCTAGGGTTGAAATTGATGTAAAATTAATGTTGAGAAATGTTTATGGGAGTGTTTCAAAGAGGTTTTGACTTTGGTTGGGCTTTGATTTTGGGGTTTGGGCTCATTTAGGTTAGGTTTGGGTTTAGGTCAAAATTGGGCCTTTTAGCTTTGGGTTGAATTTGAGTGGGGTTTGGGTCTAAATTTTGGGCAAATCATGTTAGTGTTTTGCTTGTGGGGATGCTAATGAAGATTTAGAAAAGATTTGGGGTTAATTGGAGTTGAATTGGGTGAGTTTGGGTTAGGTTTGGGTCATGGGTCCAACTTGGGCTTTAAGGCCAAAAGTGAAATTGGATCCAAATGTCAATCAAATTGGACTTAGATTTGGTCTCGATTGGTGTTGGGAATGTTGAATTGAAGTTTAGAATTGAATTGGACCAGAATTTGGGTCAATTGGATAGGTTTGGTTTGACATTGGGTTCACTTTGGGTTAAAATGGGTCAAATTGGGGGTTTTGACAAAAGTAGGGTAAATTGACAAAATTTGCCCATGGTGTAGTTGGACAAAATGAAATTGGGAATATTTTGGATTTTCTGGAATTTTTGGGAATTTTCTGAATTTCTGGATTTTTGGGTCAAGGGGGGTATTTTGGGTATTTGGAGGGTATTGGGAGGTATTTTTGGAATTTTTGGTATTTTTGGGTATGGATGATCAATTTGAGTGATATGGAAATTTTTGGAATTGATTTTGGGGGATTTTGGGTAATTTAGGTGATTTTGAAAAATCTGGGTAATTTCAAGGGCTTTGGGTAGGTTAGGCGGGTGTAGGGTCCCGGGGGTTAAAAATTGAAAATTTGTAAAATTGAAGATTGGGTGAATATAAGTGAAATGAAATCATTTTGGTTGAGCCATGAAGCCATATCAAGCCCACATGAGCCATGAAGGGACTCATTTGAAGCATCCACCATGTTGTTCCTAACCCTCTTAGCCAAGGGCTTAGGGGTTAAGGACCATCCATGTGAATCACCTACATGAGTCAGGAGGTCAAGTTAGGTATAGGTGTGGTTTTAGGAGGTGTGTGAAAGTGTAGTGTATTTGTGAGTGTATGTGTAAGTCAGCCCCTTCACCAGACCAGGCCACCCAAGGCAGTCCTAAGGCCAAAGAGTCCTATAGGAACTCATCCTTTAAACTTCCACATTTGATTTCAACCCTCTAGGTGATTAGGGGTCTACAGTCAAGTTTGTGGAGTTTGCAAGGAGTTAAGAAGTGGTTTGAAATTCTAGAAGGTGGGTCCCAATTCTAGTCCTCTAAGATAGTCAAAGGAAAAGCCTAAGGCTAGATCCTAAGTACTAAAGAGAAGAAGAGAAGACCTCATCAAAAATGAGGTCAACAGGCTTATTTTTTTAGATTGTGTGTTTTATTTTGAAAAGGGGGTCGACTAACAGAAATTGTCGGCGAATTTTCAATTTAATTTAAATAAATAATTTGAAAGTAGTATTTGATTTTAAAAATAATTTTTAAATTTGAACATTTTAAGATATGAAATCAAACCGATCTCACATCCCAAATAGTTTATACAAACGAGCACCACACCACAAACCGTGTATCTATCCCAAAGAATAGACACACTGCTTGATGATGGGGCTCGATTAAATAAACTAGGAGATTTGTGACATCCGTTTGGTCTGCGAACCAATTTTATAAGCCGACAAATTCCCCTGCTTAATATAAATGAATTAAGCGGGGTTTATATTACACGGGTTCTTAAAGTTCCCTATAAGGGCAAGCCCCTATAGTTAATTACATCTTAAATTACGGGAATCATTTAAGAAAACTCTCGATAATGATCAGTGGTTTTGCTCTCAAGAATTTCAAAGTTTAAGGTTTTCAAACAATTGGATTTTGGAAATTTCAATAGGAATAGCTCAAATTTGGAACAGTTTTTTTTAGGAGTCCAAAGGAAGAGGAGTAGAGGAAGTTGAGGATCCAAGAGGAATCTTGACAACTTTCCGACTATCCTATTGTTGGGCTTTGAATTTTGAAAATGAATTTATTTAAGTTTCAATCTTGCCAATTAATTATAGGAATTACATTTACATAATCACATGGTTATGCAAATAACCTGAAAGATAAGAGGATTTACACCATATCGGACGACGACCTCGGAATCCTAAAGTGTTAGGGCTTATATTGCACAATAGAGCTGTGCAAAAGCTTAAAAGAACAGGTGAGGATTTATGTCGCACTAGGCAGACTACCTCGAATCCTATGGCTTGTTGTTTAAATTAAAGAATGGTTTTGCTGATGTCGACATAGGTTTTGCTGTTGACGATGGCCGTGCTGCCCTCGAAGTCGTGCTCCGTGCTCCACGTCGTAGCAAAGTTGCAGTTTAGGTTTAAATCTTAAGTTAAAGTGAACATGCAAATCGTTTTATTTCATCTTATTATTATTATCGTTTTCATTTTCATTGCAAGTGTGAGTGTGTGCAACAGTGACAGGTGTAGCAAAAGAAAGCAGGAAAACAAGTAAGCAGGAATATGCTATAGCAAACAACAGGAAGCAAGTATCACAAGCAGGTTATGCTGAGCTAAACGAGAATAACATGCTACAACAAGCAAAACATGCTAAGCAAGTATGTATATCGAAAATAAGCGAGGCTAGACTAGCAAGAGTATATGCTTGAAAGGTAAGGCATGCGTAACATGTATAAACTGAAAGTAAACGAGCTAGACTAACGGGAGTATGTACTCGAAAAGTAAAGCGGGTATAACGATAAAAAAAGTAAAAAGCGTGTCACAGAGTACCGTATGCTCTGCTCATCCGCGGTGCACTGTTACTCGTTTATTATTTTCATATTTTTCTTATATTTCCTGCAGAAGAGTCGTTAGCGCAGGAAAAAAAAGCAAGAGTACAAGTAGTGGGAAACACATGGCTCAACAGGAGTACTACGGTACGTACGAAAGTAGCGAAGTACGAAAACCCAACAGTAAAACAAAAGAAGGATGACAGGGGAGCGAACAAAATCACAAGAGAAAACCAGAAAATAGAGAGAAAGAAAAAGAACGTCCGTAGAGAACTCCGATAAAGGTCACGAATGGAAACAAAACAAAGTCGTAGAAAACCGCAAAGAACATCGGAAGAAACTCACAGATGACCCGCTAAACTCATGGCGAACCATAAGAAAGCCATGGGCCTCTGGAAAGAAAGACCCGTAAGCACGGTGGTGTTTCGGACTCAGAGCTGTGCTAATGTCCGGACTTGAGTGCTGACCACTAGACCGACTTTCTGCAGAAGGCAGTCCTAATCCGACTCGAACAACCAACCGTGGACCTTTATAAATTTTCACACATTTCATTTTTGGTTTTCATGCAAGCAAGACTGTAGGTAAGTAGGTCTGTGTAGTAGTGGCGGTAATTTTGTATTTTTCAAACATATGTATTTTTTTGTTTTAAAACATTTCAGTCCACGGGTTGACTATCCTAATAGGACTAGGTCTACGAACATTAGACTGTCGGTAGTAGAATCCCCAAGGACGGTCGAACGGTTCCGTGATTCCTGCTCTACTCTCTACAGAGTCTCTGAGTCAGGCGGCCCCATTCTATGATTCTCGTAATTTTTCTTTTTGCAGTCTCATCAATGTCCCCACCGCACTTACAGCCTTGCTTGATGGCCCCATATATAACCCAAGGAGGTTATATATGCACACCTACACGTCCCCTGTAGGTGTGTGCTTTGAGCCAAGAAACAAGGTGTAACTAGGGACGAGAGGTCAAGGAAAGAAGGACGGAAAGCGGCTCACTTAACACAATTTCGAAAAGAAGTGAGTCGATTTCCAATAATCAGAAAACACGTAAGTCACCCTAGACTCCCGACCGACCTCACATGTCCTGAGAAAAGGACTAAAGGCACCTCGATGCTCTCGGAGAAGGTGAAGACTAGACTCCTAGGAACACACTTCCTTTTCCCAAATAACTGTAAAATCATAAGCAAAAGAAAGAAAGAGAAAGCCACTGCTCGTGAAGTGACCCCTAAGGTGGTGTGTAACCCTTCCTAAACATTCAAGTAATGGCAAAGAAAAGGGAAACATAAAACAAAGCTGCGGGTAAAGAAAGTAAAACGGAGTGAAGTAGAAATGAAGTAGAAAAAGAACAAAACCAACCAAGAAAAATCGGGCAGCATAACGGCATAAAAATGAATTTTCCACACCTGCAATTTGCATAAAAAGAGATGTCGCAAGCATGTATATGTAACAACCAATGTTTCCATTCATCCCAAGCATGTATAAAGTATGTTAGAACTCTCAAAACCATAAGATAGCTTGCATGAAAAAGAGAACCTCAAATTCCTACAAGTAAAACACACTTTTATGTTTGGAATGAGGTGAAACATGTGTGCAAGTATAGCTTTGATGTTGTATATGTGAATAAATGTTGAAATAGATGAAAAGCAAGCACACATAGCTTCAAATTTTGATATTTCATGAGGGAACATGTTTGAATGCAAAAATTGCAAATAAATTCACCAATTTAATCTCATATTAGCTAGCCGTCGTTAAGCCACAATAAAGCATGAAATGAGGTAAGAAACATATGACATTAAAGCTTAAGTGTTGTGTATATGGATACATGGCGAAATATGTGAATAATGAACATGTATAGCCTCTTTCACGAGTGTATATGGCCACTTTCAAATCCGAATTTTGCATATAAGAAATGTTCCCAAATTTGGGCATGTATCCTTCAGATCTTCCAGAAAATGTATTTTAATTTTCACCACTCACTCACATGTTCCAACACCTTAATTCTGCAATCATTTCCATTTTTCACATTAAACTCATTCAGTTTTTATTTTTTATTTTTGAAGTGACCTTAATTTTCCAATTCGGAAACACTATAAAATGCGTTTGGGAGCAATCCCTAGAAGCATCAAAAAGCCGCAGTCCAAAAATGCTACATGCAAGCCCAAAACTTCAACCAAATAAGAAACAAGAAAGGGCTCAAACGCCTCTCCAAACGTTCAAAATTTTGCAAATGAGTCATCCCAAACTTTCAGTTTTTTACAAATAGGCCACCCCGAAGTTTTAGATTTTGCTAAGCAAACACCTCAAACATTTCAGATTTTGCAAACCAAGCTTCTAAACGTTTCAGATTTTGTGAAACAACACCTCAAATACTTCAGGTTTCTTTATAAAAAGATAAGGCTCAAGCATTCCAGATTTTTGCAAAGGAGAAAAAACCCCGACAGCTGTAGCAAATTCAGACCAAAACATGCATTTTTAAGCTCCCAAACTGAAGCCAATCTAGATGGCAGAATAAACTCCAAATATTCCAAAAATATTCATCAAGTAAGTCATAAACATATCCAAAAAACTGCAGATCGTAAAGGGGCATGAAACGGTCCCACATTCAGCATTCAAAACCTTCCCTTCCCCAACTCTCTTTGAGTAGATCCTGGAACTCACATAGGTGCAGCTTTCCAAAATAAAGGAAATTAAAGCTAGCCAAATCTCAATCCAAAGATCCAGAAAAACAAAGCAGAATACAAACTAGCAATAAAGTGACCCATAAGCGATTGCATTCATACCACATAAGTTGTACATGCTTACATGCGGTTCACCAATTTTAATGTGATTCAAAAAACTTGGGTGGTAGCCATGTAAATCGACTTGAATTCACATCAAAATTTATGTGGGTGTTAAATATGTAAATAAATAAGAATTAAGTGGCATGCATGTAAAAATTAAATAACCCCCATTCAAATTAATCACCTTCACACAAGAACTATCAATGTGCTTCCACTAGAAACATAATCTTTAAATCCAACATTCAAACCCCCACATGTCCATACAAGTTTGAAGAGAAGCAGTTTCAAGATTCCATAGTTTGTAAACAATGAAAAGTTCCATCTTTAGTTAAAGGCGGATCAGTGATTCAACTCGTCACCGTCAAAGAACAAGAAATGGAGCCTAAAGAAGACGAGTAGTGAGGCATTTACAAGCACCCCACCATTCTTGATTTATTTGCATGAATGAAGCATGTGAGAATAGCTCAAAAAACAAAACAAGAATATTATTTCATCACCTCTCCACTAACTTAATCTTTCCTTGAAGTTAAAAGAAGTTGTATTTACTGTTCAAAGATCGCTAGTGCCATAAGCAAAATCAAAGAAACCTGAATTCCTGATGTGAAACAAGCAATTCCCAGAAAAAAATGAAATCTTATGAATCCCTCCACTAACCACCAAACAGATTCAAATCAGACTTTTAAAAATAAATAAAAGATTCTTCTTATTAAGGGCCGATAATACTTCACAAATGAAACCAAAGAAGAAGGCTAAATAGTAGGATCCTTACCTCTAAATGCTCACTGGGCTAAGAACTTCTTTAAGCAAACCTAGAGCAGCTTCAAAACAAGCCCAGAGAAAATCTGGCAGCACCTCCCCTTCCAAAAATTTTGGCCAACCCTAACCTTCCCAAAGAGGGGGTTTTTATAGGCCAAGAAGGAGAAGATACTTACTTTGGCTTACCTGGGCGGTAAGGCGAGCCAAGAGAAGCGACAAGAGTCGCGTGAGAGATGTGGGAATCGAGCCGCTGAGGGCGCAGGAGGCGTGGCGGCAGAAGGGGAAGCTTTAGGCAGAGCACGCGTACGAGGAGGGGACCACGGCCGAAGCTCCGCGACAAAGAAGAGGAGATGGGGGGAGGGGCTCGGTTCGGCTGGGGCTCGCGACAGGAAGGAATCGCGAATGGGAGAGGGGGCTGGGCGTGAGTGCTGCGAGAGGGAGAGTCGTGGGTTTAGAATTAGGGATTTAGGTTTTTTTTCTTTTTTTTTTTTGCTTTTCATTTTTTTTTTAAAAAAACATTTTATTCAAATTTTCGCCGATTCGGACAAAAATCAATCCCGCACAAAACAATATCAAAATTAGTGTCCTTCCTTGGTAATTTCGACGTTCCGGACGCAACGGCGCAGTCCGTTTCCTCATCCGAGGCCGTTTGGACAACCTCGTTATCAAAACAGGTCAAAAAAAGGTCAAATTTGGGGATTTCGCGATTAAATCAGATTTGGTTGAAATTCAAGGTTGAACTGGTAGCGATCGAATGTTGCGTTCAGTTTAGGGGAGTGTATCAAAGCGTTTAAAATTTAAATTGAGAAGAAAATGGCTAGCGTCGGGTCAATTTGGGTCAAATCGGAGCCTAGGTCGGGCTTAGGTCAAAATTGAGGTTTTTGATGAAATCAGCTTAAATTGACAAAATTGGGCTGTGGTATAGTTGAACAAAATGAAATTGGGAATATTTGGAATTTTCTGGAATTTTCTGGGAATTCTTGGAATTTTTGGAATTTTGGGTTAAAAAGGGTATTTTGGGTATTTGGAGGTTATTTGGAGGGTATTGGGGTATTTTGGTGGGTTTAAGGTTTAGAATGTGTGTGAGAGTGTGATGTGTGCAAGCTAGACCTCACCAGACCAGACCATCCAGGGTACTCCTAAGGCCAAAGAGTCCTATAGGAAACTCATCCATTAAACCTCCACATATTGGTCTTAACCCTCCAAGTGGCCTGGAGGTTTACAATCAAACATGTGGGGTTTGAAGGGAATCAAGAAGTGTTTGGAATTTCTAAGTGGTGGGTCCCATTTCTATTCCTCTAGGATTAGTCAAAGGAAAAGCCTAAGGCTAGATCCTAAGGACTAAGAAGAGAGAAAAGACAATACCTCATCAAAAATGAGGTCAACAAATGGACCCCCAATAGGTGTGGTGTGCTGACCAAGCACACCGCGCCTCTTGGCGTTGACCGAAGAGATCAACAAAACCAACACAGATGTCCAAGTGACAAACTTAGGATGAAGTAGAAGAATTTCCGCTGGGGAGTACGAGGTAAATCTCCAAGATTGAAGATTCCAGAACTCTCATCTGGGAAAAAAAGGAGGTGAATTTCAGATCACAAGATTTTAAGAGATTGGATCTTAGATTCGTTTCATTTTTATTTCAAGTTTTAATTTTGAGTTTGAATTTCGATTTGAGTTTCAATTTTGGTTTTATGTGGAGAAAAGAGTAGAGCTAAGGCCCACCCGAATGCATTTGTATGCTGAGAAGGAAGCAGGACTGAACCTATTCCATATGTGTATGCTGAGATGGATTAAGACTGAGCCTATCCCAAATGCCGAGGAAGAATAGGACAAAGCCTATCCGAAATGCAGAGTGCTTTAATTTCAATTTCTTGCTGAGAGGATCAAATTTTGAGATTGCTGAGAAAGGAGTAGGATTGTGCCTATCCCTAGTACTGAGAATTCGTCGAGAAGGGAGTCGAGCGGAAGCATATCCCGAGTGCTCGAGAATATGCCTGAGAATTCGCTGAGATTGCTTGAGGATATGCTCGAGAATTGCTGAGATTGCTCGAGGATATGCTCGAGAATGCTGAGAATTGCTTGAGAACTCGCTGAGATTCGTCGAGAAATGCCGAGAATATGCTTGAGAATTGCTGAGATTCGTCGAGAAGGGAGTAGGGCGGAAGCCTATCCCAAGTGCTCGAGAATTGCGAGATTCCGTGAATGCGAGACATTGAAGAATTTTGCTGACTTATCGTCGAGATCGAAGAATTTTGTTGAAATTTATTTATGCGGAGATTGAGGGAAATTTTGCTAAGGTCCATGGGGAATTTTTTCTTCGAGATTCGGTTTATGCGGTGGTTGTGAAAAATTTTGTTGATATTTGATTTATGCTTATGACTATGAAGAATTTTATCGAGATTTGGCTTATGCTTGAGATTTGAGAAAGATTTTGCTGATATTTGGGAATGCGAGTTTTATGAATGCGGAGATCGAACATATTGCTGAGATTTATGAATGCGGAGATTGTGAAAACATATTGTAAAGTGCGAGAGAATGTTTGTAGAAGTTCATGCGATGCTTGAATTTTATCGAAATGTTATGCGGAGATTTTTGAAAATTCACAAGGTGCGAGTTCTTTTGTTTTGTTCAAATGTTGACTTTTATTTTGTTTGATGCGAGTTTTATTTAGTTTCATTTGTTTTAAGAGCGGGACCCGGTTTTAGACAAGTGTGACATCGGTGCTTCGTAGGACAAGAATTTGTCTCCGAAGCATCACGATGCGCGATACTTCCGAGGGTATCATCAACCGATTGAAATCAACTGTAGATAATAACTCACTCTTTAAGTTGCTATCGGAATTTATATTCTTTCAAGCACCTATAAAGATGTGTTATCTCTAAGGACGTCGCAGTTTAGGAGGTTGCAACTCTGTAGCTTTGTTCGTAGCAGTTGTCATTTGATTTTGTCACCGATTTCGTAAAGGGTGTTCACACTATCTTCGAGAAATTACTATGACGTTCTTTGAACTGACGTTGAAGTTGTATTTGCTGGGCGCTGAAGGATACAACTTCGGGGTTGAATTTACATTAACTGCTAATATCGTTGTCATTTGTTTAATTCTTTCTTCCTGGGCTTAAGTAGATTTCAAAATTTATGTTCATGTGATTAAAATATTTTTCACCATCCAAAGATATTTTTGAGCCAGTTAATGACCGTCCAAAAGACATAAAATCACTTGACTCTTTTCAAAGCATAATATCAGAGGAAACTTCTTAAGGTTGTATTTCAAGTTTTATTAATCGGGGGAGGATTAAGACACCAATTTTTGATTATATGCTTGCCTCAAGCTTCTTCTCAGGGAGCATTCTTTTTCTTTTTCTTTCTCATTTTTTTTTTCATTGAGCTTTTCGCTCTCCTTCTTTATTGAGGATTACTATATCTGGTGGAGCACATGTTAAAGATTTTGAATGTCTTGATTGAGACACCAATTTTTGATTTTGTGCTCACCTCAAGTTTCTCCTCAGGAACTTTTTTTTTCTCTTTTTTTTTTTGCTCCTTTGTTTTCTGAGAATTACTGTATCTGGCAGTGCATATTTTTGTTAAAGATTTTGAATGTCGAAACTCCCCTAATTAATAATTCCAAAATGTTTCTTAACATGAATCCTGGGATATTATAACTTATTCGAAAGTCCGGACCCGACCACATGGCGGGAAATTAAAAGGCTCGTGATATCCCGAATCAATTACTCGTATTTCAACCACACTACTTCATTTTGAAATCAATTTAGGACCCAGTCCAAATTCCTTAAAGTAAATGACTCAGTTATTAGAGCATTAATTTCATTCTTCCCTGAAACCATAGTCTTAGCAAAATATCCAAATTTAAGCTTTCGAAACATTGAGCAGTTCTGGACAAAAACAAACTCTTTGTCATTCATTCATTGCAGTAAGAAGGATGGTACAGACCAATACTGATCGTGCTAATATCTCCTTTCAGCGTCAAAAGTAATAGCAACCAAAAAGTGTCACATCCGTTGTCAGTTGCGTAGGAACTAATTGAAGCAAACAAATCGCCTGAAATCATATTGATATAACTTATTTCAAGTTCCTTTCAAATATTCATCAGGGATTGTTACGCTTCCATTCTTGAAGTTTTTCTCCAGCCATTCTTTGAAACTGATACAGCCTTCAATGGTGTGCCCAAGCATTCTGTGATATGGGCAATAGTTGGGATGATTCTTCTTGATAACTTCCGCTGGTTTCTTTGCCTCAGGCAATTTGAACTTGGGTTTCTTAATCAAATTTTGAAACATTTTTTCCACTCCCTCATCTTTGAAAGAATATACTCTGCTTAGTTTCTTGGCCGTAGACGGACCCTGTCTTCATTCCATCCGAAGTGACCATTGTTAAGACGACTGCTGATAGTACTGTTGTCGAGGCTGTTCAATCTGGATCTGCATTGGCTGCTTGCCTTTATCCACCACTGCCATTGTCTCAGACTCCTCAAATGTCTTGACCGGCTCTAGCTTTTCAGAATTTTCTGGAAAACCCAACTGTTTTGCTTCCTCTTGCAAACTTCCAGCTTTGCAAAGTAGTTTCTCGAACGTTTTAATTGTGAATCCTTTGAGGAGAAATACAACTGGTCCATGGATTCTCTTTAAGAGAATTTCAATTGCATGTTGCTCCTGGAGTTGTGGCTCACACTTCAGGCTTAAATTTCTCCATCGCAAAATGTAGTCTACCAATGTTTCGGTTGACTTCTGTCGCTCCACCACAAGATCACCGATGGTGATATGGTGTCTAGCTCCAGCGAACCGCTTAACAAAGAGGTCTTCCAATTCTACGAACATTCTCACCGAACCATTTAGCAGATCTGCGTACCATTCGAATGCAACCCCCGAAAGGCTATTCACAAATTGACGACACAACAATGCATCGCTACCCCCTGCATTGCAACGAACTTGCTCGAAAGTGTGCAACATGCCTGTCGGGGTTTCCGGTACCATCAAAAATCTTGAACCGAGGTGATACGAAACCTCCGGGATATTGGACAAGCATCAAACTCTTTAAGGTATGGTCTACCCTTCGGAATCGATGTTCGTTCTTTAGATCGAGCCGTGGCTTCTCTCACCTGTCGTTCCACCATTTGCTTAATGTCTTGTTCGGTATCGGACCCCGAACCGAATCCCTCTTCTATTGTACATCGACGGTGAACTCCCTTCTTTCATCCGTAACATTAATGGTCTCTAGTTGGTTTGTTTCCGGAGGTGTTATTCGCGGTGATTGTGACTTTCCTTGAATTGTGGCCATAGCAGTCATCACTTCTTCTAGTTGCTTCTTCAAATGGTTGATATGTTCATCTCGTTGTTGAATGGCTCTTTGCCAATCCTCTGTGGCGTTCTCTTCACCAAAAAGCGGAGTGTCGCTCGCAGATAATGTTGATTGGGTCTCGACGACGTCGATTTCTGCGAATTCACTTTCCATGAAATCTGCTAGTTCGTAATCTTCCTCTTCAATGTTGTTTTTCTGATCTTTAGACAGTTGTGCAATGTTAGCTCGAAGCTTTTCCACGACCTCCTCAATTGACTTTCCTTTGATGACTTTAAGGTCAACTCGGAGATTTTCGAGAAACATCACTTATTTCCCGAGCACCGGTGTCATCGCGTAGAAGTCGATTGAATCATCCGAAATCATATTTATAGAACCTTTTTCAGTGTTCTTTTAAATATTCTTCCGGGATTACCACCTTTCCACTTCGAAATTCTCCTCAAGCCAATCCTTGAAGCTGAAGCAGCTCATCAATGGTGTGTCCAACGAACTCGTGGTATGGGCGAGCACTTGGATGTCCTTTCTTGTTGATCTCGTCGGGTTTCTTCGGCTCGGTAGTCCGAATTCGGCCTCTTGGTTAGATTTTTGAACATCTTTGCCACGACATCATCCTTGAAGGAATAGTTTCTGTGTAACCGATCTGACGTTGTTGGAACCTTTCTTTCGCCTATCTGGTGCAGTCTCATCTGGAACAACTGTTCTTCAGACCGTTGCAAGTGCTGTTGCGGCTGCTCGACTTTCGGAATCCTTGATCGCGTTTCCATTCTTGCGCCTTCGTCATTTGTACGGACTTCAAATCGGACCCAATCTTGAACTTAGAAGACGGCAAAACACAAGCATCAACTGACTCTTCCTCATGTAGAATATCTTTTCCTTTAATCAGCGGGGCGACTGGTACAGCGGTAGCGAATCCGACAGTAGGAGCAGAAACAGTCTCAGGAGTAGTCCCAACAGCATCTGAGTTCTTTTCAATCCATTCCTTCTTTGGCATGGGGAGTTTCTCAACAGTCTTCAGGTTGAACATTACAATAGGCTTAACAGACTTGCTCATTTCAGGCTTCGTCATCTCAACAGCCACATCCCCGAACTTAGCTTCAACATCGTCGAACCCTTGCCCAAACTTGATGACTGACAGATCAGGCAGCTCATCCCTACTGACGGCGAACTCTACTTCGGAGGCGAAAGAAAAGATCAACTTCAGTGAAGAGATTGTCCCCGTCATTTGAAGAATTCCCAGAAGTCAGTGACGTCCCGTGTCTTGTAATTTCAGCGGTAATACTCAAGTTAACGTACTTGTCCTGAAAACTGGGCATCCTTTAAAATTTATTCATGTAAAATTTTTTTATCTCAAAATTTTGCATTTTGTTTTATTATTGTGTATTCGATGGGTTTTCAAAATTTTATTTTGAATTGAAATTTTAACAAAATTTTATTTTGTTTAGAGTTTATTGGAAGGTTGTTAGAGAGGAATTTCAGTTTGACATGTTTACAACGAATCAAACCTAACGAGGAATGAAGTATCAGACCCAGTCCGAGATTTAGAGAGGTTGAATTCACATTCAAATCACATGAATAGATCGCTCCTATTCTAACACACCTATCGGGGGTCTACCTCGCCTCTTTAGGGAGGTGGGAGGATTCCGGAACCTCTCTGTTTAGGGGTGTCTAAACAGTGGCTCCAGAATCCAAAAAGGAGTTGACTATACTCACTCAAGACAGAAATGAGCGGGGTACGTCAACGGAAAGAATAGTAGTTTGGTCCATTAGGGGCATGGACTCACTACCGATTTATGAAAGCAAAACCATCTGATCAAAATGGAGAGAGGAACTATTCCCCAGCGGAGTCACCAGAAGTTGTACGGCTTAATTTTTTAGGTTGTGTGTTTTATTTTGAAAAGGGGGTCGCCTAACAGAAATTGTCGGCGAATTTTCAATTTAATTTAAAAAAATAATTTGAAAAGTAGTATTTGATTTTAAAAATAATTTTTAAATTTGAACATTTTAAGATATGAAATCAAACCGATCTCACATCCCAAATAGTTTATACAAACGAGCACCGCACCACAAACCGTGTATCTATCCCGAAGAATAGACACACCGCTCGATGATGGGGCTCGATTAAATAAACTAGGAGATTTGTGACATCCGTTTTGTCCGCGAACAAATTTTATAAGCCGACAAGTTCCCCGCTTAATATAAATGAATTAAGCGGGGTTTATATTACTCGGGTTCTTAAAGTTCCCTATAAGGGCAACCCCCTATAGTTAATTACATCTTAAATTACGGGAATCATTTAAGAAAACTCTCGATAATGATCAGTGGTTTTGCTCTCAAGAATTTCAAAGTTTAAGGTTTTCAAACAATTGGATTTTGGAAATTTCAATAGGGAATAGCTCAAATTTGGAACAATTTATTTTAGGAGTCCAAAGGAAGAGGAGTAGGGGAAGTTGAGGATCCAAGAGGAATCTTGACAACTTCCCGACTATCCTATTGTTGGGCTTTCAATTTCGAAAATGAATTTATTTAAGTTTCAATCTTGCCAATTAATTATAGGAATTACAT
Organism: Papilionanthe hookeriana x Papilionanthe teres; assembly: GCA_022702705.1. Lineage (NCBI taxonomy): Eukaryota > Viridiplantae > Streptophyta > Magnoliopsida > Asparagales > Orchidaceae > Papilionanthe > Papilionanthe hookeriana x Papilionanthe teres. The sequence goes on from CM040421.1 coordinate 174,391,574, forward strand.
TTACATAATCACATGGTTATGCAAATAACCTGAAAGATAAGAGGATTTACACCATATCGGACGACGACCTCGGAATCCTAAAGTGTTAGGGCTTATATTGCACAACGTAGTCGTGCAAAAGCTTAAAAGAACAGGTGAGGATTTATGTCGCACTAGAGCGTACTACCTCGAATCCTATGGCTTGTTGTTTAAATTAAAGAATGGTTTTACCGATGTCGACATAGGTTTTGCTGTTGACGATGGCCGTGCTGCCCTCGAAGTCGTGCTCCGTGCTCCACGTCGTAGCAAAGTTGCAGTTTAGGTTTAAATCTTAAGTTAAAGTGAACAAGCAAATCATTTTATTTCATCTTATTATTATTATCATTTTCATTTTCATTGCAAGCGTGAGTGTCTGCAACAGTGACAGGTGTAGCAAAAGAAAGCAAGAAAACAAGTAAGCAGGAATATGCTATAACAAACAACAGGAAGCAAGTATCACAAGCAGGTTATGCTGAGCTAAACAGGAATAACATGCTACAACAAGCAAAACATGCTAAGCAAGTATGTATACTGAAAATAAGCGAGCTAGACTAGCAAGAGTATATGCTGAAAAGTAAGGCATGCGTAACGGTATAAACCGAAACTAAACAAAGCTAGACTAGCAGGAGTATGTACCGAAAAGTAAAGCAGGTATAACGATAAAAAAGTAAAAACCGTGTCACGAGAGTACCGTATGCTCTGCTCATCCACGGTGCACTCGTTACTCCGTTTATTATTTTCATATTTTTCTTATATTTCCTGGAGAAGAGTCGTTAGCGCGAGGAAAAAAAGCAAGAGTACAAGTAGTGGGCAAACACATGGCTCAACAGAGTACTACGGTACGTACGAAAGTAGCGAAGTACGAAAACCCAACAGTAAAACAAAAGAAGGACGACAGGGGAGCGAACAAAATCACGAGAGAAAACCAGAAAATAGAGAGAAAGAAAAAGAAAGTCCGTAGAGAACTCCGAAAAAGGTCACGAATGGAAACAAAACAAAGTCGTAGAAAAACGCAAAGAACACCGGAAGAAACTCACAGATGACCCGCTAAACTCATGGCGAACCATAAGAAAGCCATGGGCCTTTGGAAAGAAAGACCCGTAAGCACGGTGGTGTTTCGGACTCAGAGATGTGCTAATGTCCGGACTTGAGTGCTGACCACTAGACCGACTTTCGCGGAAGGCGATCCTAATCCGACTCGAATAGCCAACCGTGGACCTTTATAAATTTTCACACATTTCATTTTTGGTTTTCATGCAAGCAAGACTGTAGGTAAGTAGGCTGTGTAGTAGTGGAGGTAATTTTGTATTTTTCAAACATATGTATTTTTTTGTTTTAAAACATTTCGATCCATGTGTCGACTATCCTAATAGGACTAGGTCTACGAACATTGGATCGTCGGTAGTAGAAACCCCAAGGACGGTCAAACGGTTCCTCGATTCCTGCTCTACTCTCTGCGAGTCTCCGAGTCGGGCGGCCCCATTCTATGATTCTCGTAATTTTTCTTTTTGCGAGTCTCATCAATGTCCCCACCGCACTTACGACCTTGCTGATGGCCCCATATATAACCCAAGGAGGTTATATATGCACACCTACACGTCCCCGTAGGTGTGTGCTTTGAGCCAAGAAACAAGGTGAAACTAGGGACGAGAGGTCAAGGAAAGAAGGACGGAAAGCGGCTCACTTAACACAATTTCGAAAAGAAGTGAGTCGATTTCCAATAATCAGAAAACACGTAAGTCACCCTAGACTCCCGACCGACCTCACATTTCCTGAGAAAAGGACTAAAGGCACCTCGACGCTCTCGGAGAAGGTGAAGACTAGACTCCTAGGAACACACTTCCTTTTCCCAAATAACTGTAAAATCATAAGCAAAAGAAAGAAAGAGAAAGCCACTGCTCGTGAAGTGACCCCTAAGGTGGTGTGTAACCCTTCCCAAACATTCAAGTAACGGCAAAGAAAAGGGAAACATAAAACAAAGCTGCGGGTAAAGAAAGTAAAACGGAGTGAAGTAGAAATGAAGTAGAAAAAGAACAAAACCAACCAAGAAAAATCGGGCAGCAAAACGACATAAAAATGAATTTTCCACACCTGCAATTTGCATAAAAAGAGATGTCACAAGCATGTATATGTAACAACCATTGTTTCCATTCATCCCAAGCATGTATAAAGTATCTTAGAACTCTCAAAACCATAAGATAGCTTGCATGGAAAAGAGAACTTCAAATTCCTACAAGTAAAACACACTTTTATGTTTGGAAAGAGGTGAAACATGTGTGCAAGTATAGCTTTGATGTTGTATATGTGAATAAATGTTGATATAGATGAAAAGCAAGCACACATAGCTTCAAATTTTGATATTTCATGAGGGAACATGTTTGAATGCAAAAATTGCAAATAAATTCACCAATTTAATCTCATATTAGCTAGCCGTCGTTAAGCCACAATAAAGCATGAAATGTGGTAAGAAACATATGACATTAAAGCTTAAGTGTTATGTATATGGATACATGGCGAAATATGTGAATAATGAACATGTATAGCCTCTTTCACGAGTGTATATGGCCACTTTCAAATCCGAATTTTGCATATAGGAAATGTTCCCAAATTTGGGCATGTATCCTTCAGATCTTCCAGAAAATGTATTTTAATTTTCACCACTCACTCACATGTTCCAACACCTTAATTCTGCAATCATTTCCATTTTTCACATTAAACTCATTCAGTTTTTATTTTTTATTTTAGAAGTGACATTAATTTCCCAATTCTGGAAACACTATAAAATGTGTTTGGGAGCAATCCCTAGAAGCATCAAAAAGACGCAGTCCAAAAATGCTACATGCAAGCCCAAAACTTCAACCAAATAAGAAACAAGAAAGGGCTCCAACGCCTCTCCAAACGTTCAAAATTTTGCAAATGAGTCATCCCAAACTTTCAGATTTTTACAAATAGGCCACCCCAAAGTTTTAGATTTTGTTAAGCAAACACCTCAAACATTTCAGATTTTGCAAACCAAGCTTCTAAACGTTTCAGATTTTGTAAAACAACACCTCAAATACTTCAGGTTTCTTTATAAAAAGATAAGGCTCAAGCATTCCAGATTTTTGCAAAGGAAAAAAAACCCCGACAACTGTAGCGACCAAAACATGCATTTTTAAGCTCCCAAACTGCAGCCAATCTAGATGGCAGAATAAACTCCAAATATTCCAAAAATATTCATCAAGTAAGTCATAAACATATCCAAAAAACTGCAGTCGTAAAGGGGCATGAAACAGTCCCACATTCAGCATTCAAAACCTTCCCTTCCCCAACTCTCTTTGAGTAGATCCCGGAACTCACATAGGTGCAGCTTTCCAAAATAAAGGAAATTAATGCTAGCCACATCTCGATCCAAAGATCCGGAAAAACAAAGCGAGAATACAAACTAGCAATAAAGTGACCCATAAGCGATTGCATTCATACCACATAAGTTGTACATGCTTACATGCGGTTCACCAATTTTAATTTGATTCAAAAGACTTGGGTGGTAGCTATGTAAATCGACTTGAATTCACATCAAAATTTATGTGGGTGTTAAATATGTAAATAAATAAGAATTAAGTGGCATGCATGTAAAAATTAAATAACCCCCATTCAAATTAATCACCTTCACACAAGAACTATCAATGTGCTGCCACTAGAAACATAATCTTTAAATCCAACATTCAAACCCCCACATGTCCATACAAGTTTGAAGAGAAGCAGTTTCAAAATTCCATAGTTTGTAAACAATGAAAATTTCCATCTTTAGTTAAAGGCGGATCAGTGATTCAACTCGTCACCCTCAAAGAACAAGAAATGGAGCCTAAAGAAGACAGTAGTGAGGCATTTACAAGCACCCCACCATTCTTGATTTATTTGCATGAATGAAGCATGTGAGAATAGCTCAAAAAACAAAACAAGAATATTATTTCATCACCTCTCCACTAACTTAATCTTTCCTTGAAGTTAAAAGAAGTTGTATTTACTTGTTCAAAGATCGCTAGTGCCATAAGTAAAATCAAAGAAACCTGATTTCCTGATGTGAAACAAGCAATTCCCAGAAAAAAATGAAATCTTATGAATCCCTCCACTAACCACCAAACAGATTCAAATCAGACTTTTAAAATTAAATAAAAGATTCTTCTTCTTAAGGGCCGATAATACCTCTTATGGCATGAGATACTTCACAAATGAAACCAAAGAAGAAGGCTAAATAGTAGGATCCTTACCTCTAAATGCTCACTGGGCTAAGAACTTCTTTAAGCAAACCTAGAGCAGCTTCAAAACAAGCCCGGAGAAAATCTGGCAGCACCTCCCCTTCCAAAAATTTTGGCCAACCCTAACCTTCCCAAAGAGGGGGTTTTTATAGGCCAAGAAGGAGAAGATACTTACTTTGGCTTACCTGGGCGGTGAGGCGAGCCAAGAGAAGCGACAAGAGTCGCATGAGGGAAGTGGGAATCGAGCCGCTGAGGGCGCAAGAGGCGTGGCGGCAGAAGGGGAAGCTTTAGACAGAGCACGCGTACGAGGAGGGGACCACGACCGAAGCTCCGCGACAAAGAAGAGGAGATGGGGGGAGGGGCTCGGTTCGGCTGGGGCTCGCGACAGGAAGGAATCGCGAATGGGAGAGGAGGCTGGGCGTGAGTGCTGCATGAGGGAGAGTCGTGGGTTTAGAATTAGGGATTTAGGTTTTTTTTTCTTTTTTTTTTTGCTTTTCATTTTTTTTTTAAAAAAACAACATTTTATTCAAATTTTCGCCGATTCGGACAAAAATCAATCCCGCACGAAAAGATATCAAAATTAGTGTCCTTTCTAGGTAATTTCGACGTTCCAGACGCAACGGCGCAGTCCGTTTCGTCATCCGAGGCCGTTTGGACAACCTTGTTATCAAAACAGGTCAAAAAAGGTCAAAAAAGGTCAAATTTGGGGATTTCGCGATTAAATCAGATTTGGTTGAAATTCAAGGTTGAACTGGTAGCAATAGAATGTTGCATTCAGTTTAGGGGAGTGTATCGTAGCATTTAAAATTTAAATTGAGAAGAAAATGGCTAGCGTCGGGTCAATTTGGGTCAAATCGGAGCCTAGGTCGGGCTTAGGTCAAAATTGGGGTTTTTGATGAAATCGGCTTAAATTGACAAAATTGGGCTGTGGTATAGTAGAACAAAATGAAATTGGGAATATTTGGGATTTTCTGGGATTTTCTGGGAATTCTTGGAATTTTTGGAGTTTTGGGTTAAAAAGGGTATTTTGGGTATTTTGAGGTTATTTGGAGGGTATTGGGGTATTTTGGTGGGTTTAAGGTTTAGAATGTGTGAGAGTGTGATGTGTGCAAGCTAGACATCACCAGACCAGACCATCCAGGGTACTCCTAAGGCCAAAGAGTCCTATAGGAAACTCATCCTTTAAACCTCCACATATTGGTTCTTAACCCTCCAAGTGGCCTGGGGGTTTACAATCAAACATGTGGGGTTTGAAGGGAATCAAGAAATGTTTGGAATTTCTAAGTGGTGGGTCCCATTTCTAGTCCTCTAGGATTAGTCAAAGGAAAAGCCTAAGGCTAGATCCTAAGGACTAAGAAGAGAGAAAAGACAATACCTCATCAAAAATGAGGTCAACATATGTGTATGTGTTTGTAACTTTGATTTTATATATGAAAGTGATGTTTTATGTTGTTTTTATTAAAAAATATCATTTTCCATGGCTTTAGAATGTTATTCAATGCTTAATTAGACTAATTAGACATCGAAGCGGGCTTGAAAAGATTGAAATTGCAAAAGAAAGTGGGAACCCAGTTTTTGAACTAGCGCCGAATGACACTGTCACCAGCGCCGGACCGCGCCAAAAGACAAAGAGTTTGACCATAGGAGCATAAAAATGCGCTGAACAGTGCTGCTGCTAGCGCCGAACAGCGCTCGACCAGGAAAAAGGCTTGAAACTCTAAATTTTTACAATTTAACCCCGAAACCCGTGATGCGATGCGACTTTATATATGCTTTAAAATACAAGAATTTGATACCACTTTTAAGAATATTTAATTCCTGAAAAATGGCTTCAAAAACTTGATGTGCGAGGTTTACTTTTTTTAATTTATATTTAGATTTTATAATAATTATTGTAAAAGTCACAATTTTAAACGCAAGTATACGTATCGTTCAAGTAATACAGGGCTCTAGTGGAGTCCTGGTAATCGATCCCACAGGGATAGTGAATTTTTAAGAAGTAAGAAATATTAGTAATATTTTAGAATTTTCAAATGCAATTTATATATACTCTCTTTTTTTATATGTATATTCAAATTTAATTTACTAACAATTTTTACTAAAAGCAGGTAAGCAGTAAGTAGTAAAGTAATGTAAGCAATAAAATTCAATACAAGTATAAAAACGACTTTCTCCTTTTTCAACTAATCCAAGAATTATAGAGTAATTATCTTTTGTAGGGAATTAATATTATGGTATTATGCCAAATAGAAGCATTCCTATTCTTTACCGTTTGGTCCAGGTACAAAGAACATTGACTAATCTATAGAGAGGCTCAAGAAGTTTTATTAGTAGAATGGGTTAATCTAGGCTCACACTACTAGATGTCCAAGGGTGGCTATGGTCAGCCCTACCATGACTCATTACCTTTCTATAAACCAAATTATTAGAATTTAGTCTATCACTCTAAATACTAATTAATTTTACGCCAAATAAACATTATCTTCCTATTTATTTGCACTTCACCTTAAACAATTCGCATATAGCCTGCGATTACCTAAGGATTCATGTGATATCTATTAGTTAAGAATTTATCGCCAGATAGGTCTCAAAAATCTTCAACAGGTTTTAATAAATTAAATGGTCAATTTAAAAAGTAAACTAAGATCAGGTATTAATATAATCACAATGTTTAAAAATATTTTATATTTAATTCTCCTACAAAATTTAATTAATTTATAATCTTTTCATAGTTGAAAGGAGAAAGATAACTAACTACTCTGAAAACATTGAAATAACACAACAATATATATTTATAAAACTTTGAACCAAAGTACAAATACTTATCTGAAGTGTTCCTTCAAGTGATCCACAGACTTCTACTGACTCCAAAGCAATGATGAAAGACTCCAACAGCAATAACAAACAATAAACACTCAAAATAAACTCACTAGATACAAAATAAAGTGGCACCCTAAGTATGGAAGAGACTAAATAAAACTAGAGAGGAGAGAGGAGAGAGAAGATGCTAAAATGGGTATGTGTACTAAGAGGGGGGTTTTGGTGCAATTTTTTCTGTAGAATGGGCTCCTATTTATAGAGCTCTGAATTTGACCAGGGGTTGCTTAAGGCACCTCTTCAAAATTCGTCCAAATTTAATGTATCTTCTAGAAGGTAACTGTCGGGCCTAGGCGCCGGACTTCGTGACCAGATCTTTCGCACCTCTTCACTTTGGGTTGCACCTCTTCGTGATCCAGACAGTTTCCTTGTCTCCAAATACATTGTATCAAATGTTCTATATATTAGGAGTAACTTCCAGTCTTCTAGAAGCTCTAATAACCGCTTAACACCGTTAAAATAACTACACAAAGTCATCCAAAAAAAACTTGACAGCGTCTGTATCGAACTGGCGCTTAGGCGCCGGATTTGGCGCCTAGGCGTCAGGCCAATAATTCCAAAATTTTGATCCATAAGCTCCATTTTTGCTCCTTTTTGCTCATTTTTCCTTCTTTTTCTTTCTTGGACTCTTTTTAAATCATCTACATCCAAAAACATAAAAATACCTTTCACTAAAGCATAATATCCTTAAGAATTGAATCATAAATAAGGCGTAAAAATGGGTACTTGTTTGGTAGATCAAATTTCCCCAAACTTAAATGTTACTTGACATCAAGTAACCCTTTTAATTACATAAAATAGATAACATTTGGAATGAAGTAAAAATATTTAAGATTCCTTGCAATTTTTTGTTTTATAAATGCTTTAGTAAATCATTAACCAAATTTCACTAATTAAGTTTAATTTTAATAATTAAAGAACGTTTAACTACCAAATCATAAGACTTCCAATTTTTTATTTATTTCAAGAATAATTGTAGTTCATCATATTAAGGTCACATAGAATATTTACAAGAAAAAGATTTTCATGAAATATTTTTATAGTAAAATATATGTACATAGAAATTAAGTTAAAAATGAAATCAGTCTTCTTCTTATAAGATAATTCAAGTGAAGCCAATTTTTAATTAGGCATTTCCTCAAGCTTCTCCTCACTTTCTTTTCTTCTCTTCTTCTTCTTTTTCTTTTTCTTCTTTTTTTACTTCTTTTTTTTTAAATGAGGATTACTATTTTTGGATAGCCTGTTAATGATTTTGAACTTCACTATCCTTAACTTATTTTCAAAAACTTATAAATTTTTTACTTAATGAATATGACATTAATAATTTATTAATTTTCAAATCTTATTTCATTATTTTCTTTTCAAGCAATAATCTTGATTCCTTAGTATTTCAAAAATACAATTCTCTTTACTATAAATAGAAAAATTTTGATCTTATTATTCTTTAAGCTAAATAATTCTATTCTTAAAATCAATCAAAATTTTTGAAGTTTTAGTTAAGTTTACTAAATTATTTATAAATTCAAAAATTTAGGTAATCTTAAACAGATTTTTCATTCCTTATGTTATGTTAATATATTTTTAAAGAAAATATTAGTTCTTTAAGGACAAATAAAATTTAAATTTGATAAATGTTTTCCCTTCCCCCAAACTATGTATCATGAAATTTTCTAAAGCATGAGATAAAGAAATAAACATGAATTAATCTAAGTACAATAATGATGTAGTAAGGAAAAACTAACGTCTACTTCTACACATGCTTTAATATGAATATAACAGAAGTGTTTAAGCATATATAGAAAAGTTTTGCAGAGTAGTATTTAATTTTTAAATATAATTTTTTTAATTTTATTATTTTTTTATTTTTTAACATCAAAATTTACTAACTATTCATGAACACTAAACATTAGGCTGAAATAGAAATAAACTTTTATAGAAATTCATTCACATTTCAGTCTTAAACACACATCAGATAATCTAAAAAACAGTTTTAACATAAAAAGTTCACATAAACACTAACAAATAACATCACACTAAACAACACAAGAAACAAGAAAATACACTAAAAATAGAATCAACAATCTCTAGAGATAAGTCAAGTTACTAATCACTATCTGTAGCTTCATCATTGTCATCACCAAAAGAAAACTTCATATCCTTTGGATCAACATATGGTGAAAATCTGGGACAAGTAGGGAACTGAACATCGTGCTCACCCTTCAGAAATCTCACTAAAGACTCTGAATACTCAGCATCGTAATCACTCTTTCTTTGTGTATACTCAGAAAGATGATCAATCTTCTTGTCTATCGTATCTACTCTACAGTGAGTTAAGAATAACTCATGCTGCTGCTCTATAAACTGATCATGCATGGTTTTCCAAAAAGTAGATGATAGCTCAGCAAAGTAGATGGTCTAGAAGTAGAAGCTCTACCTGAAGTAGGTAATGAATCAGCAGGTGCAGTAGAACTCTTACCTCGCAGTCGATCATAAATGCTGACGCTTTCTTTTCCTATAGGCTTTGTCAACTTGAGCTTTTCCTCAGAAAGCTGAACAACTACTCCACCACTTTGACATAGAGAATAGATCAGAGATGGAAAACCGAGTCCAATAGAAGTACTAGAACGAGCAGTAGCCTCTATAGAATCATAAATAATGCTCCCTACATCAATAAACTTTCTTTCTTGAATGCAGTAGTTGAGAATAGCTCTATCTTTGGTAACTTCGCTCAGATTATTAGATGGAAGGAGAAGAGCAGAAATAAAGTAGTGTCATGCCTTTGAAACACCATTAAGCTTAGAAGATGAAAAATTTACCCTTTTTCTGTTCTGAATCATCCAGGCTCCAGAACTGTCAGTCAAGTAGGAAATGATCATATCGAAATCTCCCTCAGATGGAAATAATACTGAGTAATAGCTCTCAATGTTTGGTGGCAGGCCATAGAAAATACTGATGCGTTCAGGAGTGAATCCTACTCCAACTCCTCGAATGAAAATCTCAAATTCTTTCGCATCCACGAAATTAGCATAAAACTCTCTAACAACCGGGGTAACAGCAATAGCAGTGAAATAGCATAATCATTTCCAGTTAAGCGCAACGATTGTCTCCTCAATTCTTTCTCCAGGATTATAAAAGCTTTGCTCCGAGATAAACTTTTAAGTCATAGAAAAATTGTTGTATCGAAAGTGTGCAGCAGCAGTGACGAACTTTCTACGATCAAAATTTTCTCGTTCCTTTCCTCACTTAGATTTGGGTGCCATCTAAACGTGAAAATAAAAAAGCCAAATAAATTCAATGGATCTTAGGAAAATAAACTAATGTAAGCTTTTCAAACTTGAAAAAGCTTAAAAGTTCATGGGTTTAACCATAAAAAAATCAAAATTTTTCTCAAAAATTTAGTTTTTCTTAATGAGAGCAAAATTCATGGTGAAAATAAAAAATAATGAGTTTAGAATGTAGATCTGACCTCAATATGAAGAAATCGGGTGATTTCAAGCTCAAAAACTTGAAAATCCGGGTTTAAATGGGATCTCTAGGTGGTATTTTCGTGAAACACAGTGGAGAAGGAAGCTTATGCATCAAAAATGGCATGGGGGGGGTGTTTAAGAAGATGAGTTTTCAGGTTTAGGCTGAACCGGCGCCTAAGCGCCGAATTCTGGCGCCTAGGCGCCAGACTCGCCTTTCCAAAAATTTGATTTAAATTAAAGATTTTCCACCAAATCTTATCAAATTTGACTCTTAATTACTCTTATGAGAGTATTAATCCATTTTATATCCTCCAAATATTTTCATAATCAAATTAAAAATATAGTATATATCCACAAAAAAAATATATCCAAATTCTTCAATTCTAAATACTAACATCCATTCCAAATTCAATAACTTTCAGTACAAGTCTGTATCATGGTTCATCATTTTCTAAATAACACAAACAACAACATATTCAAAGCAAACATTCAAATCCAACAATACACATTGAACAATTAAGTAAACACACAAATTAGATATTTAACACACAAACACAAGACTCGATCACACCTAAAACACATATAGGATCTATTTAACACTGATCTTCAATTACCATCTCTTTCGCAATGAAGTTCGCTAGGACCAAAGGGATAGAACACCAACGCCCTTGGAAATTCCAAAGTCATCTTTTCATCAATCCACTTGTTCTTCGCGTACATTTCTACTTGAACATCATGATAGGCAGCCATATGATCAGATTGAAGTTTGGTTTGTCATTCCAAGTGTTCGTATTGGTGGTACATCTCATGGAGACGATTATTGATACTTTGAAGTTCTGCTTCAATCTTATCCAATCGACTAAATATTTTCTCCATACTAACAGCAATAAAACCATTAAAATAAGGTTGAGGATCTTTAAGAGATTTGTCTCTTACCTCATTTCCATGATTTCCTCTATCCATTGCCTCCAAATTTTTCTTAACTCCTCCAAAATAGATAGCTCTGGACGAAATTAGTGTTTCTATGGGATTGGGGACGAAAAATAGGCTATATATAAATAGATTTCATGTGAAAACTGAAGAATTTCTGTTTTTCCATGATCTGTAACGGCGTCGCTCAGGAGCTGGAATCTGGCGCCTAAGCGCCAGATCATTGATACACAGGCCACTCTGGCGCTTAGGCGCCAACTTTTGGCGCCTAGGTGTCGGAAACTCGTTCGACTCTGAATCGCCTATCGTCAAATTTTGTATAGTTTCGGTCATAAAAATAGGTATAATAAACAAGTGTGATCAACACACAAAAACAATTACGAAAAATTCAAATCACAAACAATCACAAACGAAGGTTAACTTGATCTCCTTTTTACTCACATTTGACATGGAGTGGTCCAAGTCCAAATTTAATATACTTCAAGAAAATGTTTAGCTTAAGCCAATTCAAACTTGTTATCCTTCTATTTCCCTAAGTTATATATAAATTTAGTCAAAACCAAGACATAACCTTACAACAATAATTAAAGTCAAACTAATAAATATGGGTTGCCTCCCACAAAGCGCTTGGTTTAACGTCATCAGCCCGACCTAATTAATTAAATTAATCAGGTAGACTTAGCTCATAAGCCTCTTTGTAATTTAATTTCATTTCTCCAATATAAGGCTCAGTCTTAATCCGTTAACTTTAAATATTTTTCCAGTTTTATGATCTTTAATATCCATAGCTCCATAAGGGTATACTTTCTCAATTATAAATGGTCCCATCCATTTAGATTTTAATTTTCCAGGGAAAAGTTTTAAACAAGCATTAAATAATAATACTTCTTATCCATGCTTGAATATTTTCCTTGACATTTTGTCATGCAAGTTCTTCATTCTTTCCTTATAAATTCTTGCATTTTCATAAGACTCATTTCTTATCTCTTCTATTTTATTGAGTTGTAATAATTGTTTTCTCCTGCAGTATTCAAATTATAATTGAACTCCTTTATCGCCCAATAAGCTTTATGCTCCAGTTCAATAGTAAGTGACAATGTTTACCATAAATTAACTGATAAAGTGACATTCTGATAGGTGTCTTATAAGCTGTTCTATAAACCCATAATGCAAAATCAAGTCTATCAACCCAGTCAGTTCTTTTAGGATTAACAGTCTTTTCTAAAATTCTTATAATTTCTCTGTTTGACACTTCTGCCATTCCACTTGTTTAAGGATGATAAGCAGTTGCAATTCTATGTTTAATTTTGAATTTTTTTAGTAATGATTGAATTCTTATATTTCTGAAATGACTTCCCCCATCTGTGATAATTATCCTGGGCATTCCAAATCTTTTAAAAATCATTTTCTTTAAAAATTTCGAAACACTTTTGGAATCACAGTTAGGTAAAGCTACAGCTTCGATCCACTTTGAAACATAATCAACTGCTAATAAAATATAAATCTTTCCAGATGATGGTACGAAAGAACGCATAAAGTCTAAACCCCATACATCGAAATTTTCGATTTCTAATATAAAGTTTAGAGGCATTTCATGTTTTCTGGATATATTTCCCATTCTTTGACATCGATCATAAGTTTTCACATAATGTCCAATATCTTTAAATAAAGTAGGCCAATAAAATCCAGAATTTAAAATTTAAATGCATTTTTATCCAGTCCAAAGTGTCCTCCAAATTCAGAATTGTGAAATTTTTGAATAATTGTAAAAGTTTCTTCATAAGGTACACATCTTCGAATCACAGAATCTCTTCCTAATTTAAATAAATGAGGATCTTCCCAAATATATGATTTACAATCATTCTTGAATTTCTTAATGTATTTACTATTCATCCCATATGGTAAAATATTACTAACCAAGTAGTTAACTATATCTGCATACCAAGACATTTGTAATCCTTGAATGACATATAATTGCTCATTCGGGAATTTCTCATTTATCTTTTCTTCATGAATCTTCTCATTATTATTTTTGATTCTTAATAAGCAATTTGGTTGTCAGTTCCTCTTCTATTCACAATTTCAAAATCAAATTCTTATAAAAGTAAAACCCATCTGATCAATCTAGGTTTAGCATCCTTTTTAGATATTAAATACTTAATGGCAGAATGATCGATTTGTACGATACATTTTCTTCCAAAAAGATATGGTCTAAATTTATCAAAAGCATATACTATTGCTAAAATCTCTTTTTCAAAAGTAGTGCAATTTATTTGAGTTTCATTAAGAGTTTTGTTAGCATAGTATATAACTTTGAAAATCTTCTAATATTTTTGTCCTAATACAGCTCCGATTGCATAATCACCTACATCACACATTAATTCAAAATGTTTATTCCAATCAGGTGCAACAATGTCAGATGCAGTGATTAATTTTTCTTTCAAAATATTAAACGCATTCAGACAATCTTCATTAAATTCAAATTTAGCTTCTTTTTCTAATAAATGGCAAAGAGGTTTAGCAATTTTAGAAAAATCCTTTATATATCTCCTATAAAATCCAGCATGACCCAAAAAACTTCTCACATCAGTAACGGTAGTAGGTAGTTGCAGGTCAGCAATAATTTCCACTTTTGCTTGATCCACTTCCATCCCTATTTGTGAAACTTTATGTCTAAGTACAATGCTTTCTGTGACCATAAATTGAAATTTTTCCCAGTTTAGAACTAAATTTGTTTCTTCACATCTTTTCAAAATTTTTGTTATATTTTCCAAGAAAGATTCAAAAGAAGTTCCAAAAACTAAAAAACCGTCCATAAATACTTCATATCCTTTATCAATCAAATCACAGAATATTGACATCATACATCTTTGAAAAGTTGCAGGTGCATTGCACAAACCGAAAGGCATTCTTCTAAAGGTAAATGTTCCATAAGGACTTGTAAATGTTATCTTTTCTTGATCCTCAGGAGCAACGAGTAATTGATGTAATTAATGATAACCAGAATATCCATCCAGAAAATAGAAATATGAGTGTCCAGCTAGTTTATCCAGCATTTGATCTAAGAAAGGTAAAAAAAATGATCCTTTCTAGTGGCGTTGTTTAATTTTCGATAATCAATGCAAATTCACCATCCAGTAACTTGTCTTGTTGGGATTAATTCATTTTTTTCATTAACAATGACTGTTACTCCTCCTTTCTTCAGAACAAAATGAATAGGACTTACCCATTGGCTATCTGAAATAGGATAAATAATTCCAGCATCTAACCATTTTAAAATCTCTTTCTTGACAACCTCTTTCATAATTAGATTTAATCTTCTTTAAGGTTCAATAGTGGGTTTACAATTTTCTTCCATTAAAACTCTATGCATACAAAGTGAAGGGCTTATTCCTTTTATATCTGCAATAGTCCAACCAAAAGCTTTCTTATAATTCTTCAGAACTCCTATTAATTTTTCTTTTCTTAATTCTGAAGATATTATTACAGGTAAAGTTAATGAATCTCCAAGAAATGCATACTTTAAATGTGCAGGTAACATTTTTAATTCCAATTCAAGGGCTTTTTCAATTGAGGGTAAAAGTATATCATTTTTAGTTGTGTCTAAAATTTCCCAATTTTCATGAATGTAATGAGTTTCTTCAGATAAATTTTCTTCATTTAATGACTCATTATATAATATAGATTCTTTATCTTTATCATCAGAAATGACCTTACATTTTTCTTGGTAATGCTTTTCGATTATATAATCAAAATTATCCATTTGATAATATTTTTCTTTATTAGAATACCTCATTGATTTCAGAACATTGAATGTTATCTCTTGATCATTAACTCTCATTATTAATTCTCCTTTTTGCAAATCAATCATAGCTCGACCGGTAGCTAGAAAAGGCCTCCCTAAAATGATAGATATTTTTTTATCTTCTTCCATATCTAGAATAATGAAATCCACAGGGAAGATAATTTTATCTAACTTAACAAGAACATCCTCTATAACTCCTTTAGGATAAGTGATCGATCGATCAGCTAACTGAAGAGTTACAATGGTCGGAGAAATCTCTCCTAAATATAACCTTCGAATGATAGAAAATGGCATGAGATTAATACTAGCTCCTAAATCACATAAGACTTTTCCACAGAATTTTTCTCCAATAGCACATGGTATAGTGAAACTTCCAAGATCTTTAAGTTTCTGAGGTAATTTCTTCTGAGTTATTGCACTACATTCTTCACTTAATGCAAAAGTTTCATAAGCTTCAAATTTTCTCTACTTGCCTAACATATCCTTGAAAAATTTTACATAGCTTGGCATTTTCTCCAAAGCTTCAGCAAAAGGAATGTTGATGGTAAGTTTCTTAAAAATTTCAAAGAATTTAGAAAATTGATGGTCAAGCTTCTGCTGTTTATGTCTTTGAGGAAAAGGTGGTGGTGGTCTTTCAACTTCCACTTCAATAGGTAAAACTGTCTGATCTTTACTTGGAGGAAGGCTATCTTTAGGTTTTTCAATCTCTTCAACTTCTTTCTCTTTTTCAATCTCATTCCGTGTTTTCTCTTTTAATTCTTTTCCACTTTTGAGTTGTACAGCTTTTGCTTGTTCATGTTCTTTTTCAGATCCTTTAGAATTAATTTCGACATTGCTAGGCAGTGTTCCATGAGGTCTGTAATTAATGAAATTAGCTATTTGACCCATCTTATTCTCAATATTACGAATAGCAGTGTTTTGATTTTGTAGCTGATTGCTTAGTTGCAAGATCAATTCTTCTACAGACAAATTTTTCTGCTGATTGTTATAACCAGGAGGATAAGTTAGTCTATAGTTTGAATTTCCTTGTTTGTTCCAATTTGGATTAACTTGATGTCCATTACTCCAATTAAAATTAGGATGATTTTTCCAACCAGGATTATAATAATTAGAATAAGGGTTATTAGTTTTACTAGCAATAACTTGCAAAGTTTCCATTGTTTGAGAATCATCAGAATTTGCAGAATTATCATTACTTACATGCGATATATTAATAGCAAAATTATGTAACTTTAGACATCTCAGCCACTTGTGAAGCTAAAATAGAAAAGGCTTCATTATCATGAATACTGGCCATTCTTTTAGGATTATCCCTTTCAAAAGGCCATTAAAAATTGTTATTAGCCATTTCTTCAATTAAGGTGTAGGCTTCTAAAAATGTCTTAGCCATTACAGAACCACCAGTAGCAGCATCAATAATAAATCTAAGTGATCCAATAAGTCCATTATAAAATGTTTGAATAATTAACCAATCTGGTAAAACATGATGAGGACATTTTCTTAATAGTTCTTTAAATCTTTCCCAAGCTTTATAAATTGTTTCTCCATCAAATTGCGTAAATGAAGTAATATCATTTCTCAATTTAGCAATTTTAGAAGGAGGAAAATATTTAGCAATGAATTTTGTGTCATATCTGCCCATGTTTTAATAGAACAAGTTGCTAATGAATTAAGCCACATTTTTGCTTTATCTTTTAAGGAAAAAGGAAAGAGTCCAAGCCTTATAGCATCATCAGAAACATTATTATATTTAAAGGTAGCACAAAGTTCTAAAAAACTAGCAAGATGTAAATTTGGATCCTCATTAGGTGTTCCTCAAAATTGATTGTTTTGAACCATTTGAATAATAGAAGGTTTAAGCTCAAAAGAATTAGCATCTATAGCTGGAATTTGAATACTTACATGAAGTTCATCAGCTGTAGGGTTTGCATATTCCCATAATGGTTTATAAATATTTTGTTCATTAATTTCGATTGGATTTTGATTATTGTTATGTAAGTTAGCCATTTTTTGATGTTTTGAAATTTGTTTTCTTTTTTTAATTCTTTTAAATTGTTCTTTCTAATTCAAACTAATTAATTTTACACCAAATAAATATTATCTTCCTATTTATTTGCACTTCACCTTAAACAATCCGCGTATAGCCTGTGATTACCTAAGAATTCATGTAATATCTACTAGTTAAGAATTTATCTCTGGATAGGTCTCAAAATTCTTCAACAGGTTTTAACAAATTAAATGGCCAATTTAAAAAGTAAACTAAGATCAGGTATTAATATCATCACAATTTTTTAAAATATTTTATATTTAATTCTCCTACAAAATTTAATTAATTTATAATCTTTTCATAGTTGAAAGGAGAAAGATAACTAACTACTCTGAACACATTGAAATAACATAACAAAATATATTTATAAAACTTTAAATCAAAGTACAAATACTTATCTGAAGTGTTCCTTCAAGCGATCCGCTGACTTCTATTGACTCTAAAGCAATGATGAAAGACTCCAACAACACTAACACACAATAAACACTCAAAATAAACTCACTAGATACAAAATAAAGTAGCACCTTAAGTATGGAAGAAACTAAATAAAACTAAAGAGGAGAGAGATGATGCTAAAATGGGTATGTGTACTAAGAGGGGGGGTTTTGGTGCGATTTTCTCTGTAGAATGAGCTCCTATTTATAGAGCTCTGAATTTGATCAGGGTTTGCTTAAGGCACTTCTTAAATATTTGTCCAAATTCAATGTATCTTCTAGAAGGTAACTGTCACGCCTAGGCGCCGAGATCTGGCGCCTAGGCGCCGAGATCTGGCGCCTAGGCGCCGGACTCCGTAACCAGGTCTTTCGCACCACTTCACTTTGGGTTGCACCTCTTCATGATCCATACCATTTCCTTGTGTCCAAATACATTATATCACATGTCCTATATATTAGGAGTAACTTTCAGTCTTCTAGAAGCTCCAATAATCGCTTAACACCATCAAAATAACTGCCTAAAGTCATAAAAAAAACTTCACAACGTCTGTATCGAACTGGCGCTTAGGCGTCGGATTCTTGTGCCTAGGCGTCGGATTCTGGCGTCTAGGCGCTAGGCCAATAATTCCAAAATTTTGCTCCATAAGCTCCATTTTTCTCTTTTTTGCTCTTTTTTCCTTCTTTTTCTTTCTTGGGCTCTTTTTAAATCATCTACATCCAAAAACATAAAAATACCTTTCATTAAAGCATAATTTCCTTAAGAATTGAATCATAAATAAGGCGTAAAAATGGGTATTTTTTATGTAGATTAACCCACCATTTTTTGCCCAAACCATCGTCTTCTACCTCCAGCCAAGGCTAGTTTTCTCACATAGGGCTCACTAGCATTTGGATTTGAAGTGATTTCGTGGCTAGAAAAGTTTGGATTTCATCTTCTCTTAGTAAGAGCTACACTTTAACCTAAAATTTTTCGATTTTGACTGTGGAAATTGATCCATGAAAAAAATACTTAATTTTATGCCTTGATTTTTATTAAAATTTTAAGGATATTATGCTTTAATGAAAGGTATTTTTTATGTTTTTAGATGCACGTAATCTAAAAATGTTCAAAAAGAAAAAAAAGATGAAAAAGGATGAAAAAGGAGCAAAAAGGAGTAAAAATGGAGCCAAAATGCAAAATTGCCAAAATAATGGGTCTGGTGCCTAGGCGCCAGAATCCGGCGCCTATGCGCCAGCTCGATACCAAAACAGTTACGATTTTGTAACTACTTTTGGCAGTTATTTTGACGGTTAGAGCGGTTATTGGACCTTCTAGAAGATTAACAGTTATTCCTGGATTATAGGACATGTGATACATTGTATCTAGACGCTTGGAAATGGTTTGGATCACGAAGAGGTGCGATCCAAAGTGAAGAGGTGTGAAGAACTGGACGTGGAGTCCGGCGCCTAGGCGCCAGACATAGTTGTACGGCTTATTTTTAGGTTGTGTGTTGAATTTTGAAAAGGGGTCTCCTAACAGAAATTGTCGGTGAATTTTTAATTTAATTTAAATAAATAATTTGAAAAGTAGTATTTGATTTGGAAAGTAATTTTACGTTTAAAAATTTTTAAGATATGAAATCAAACTAATCTCACATCCCGAATAGTTTATATAAACGAGCACTGCATCACAAACCGTGTATCTATCTCGAAGAATATACACACTGTTTGGTGATGGGGCTCGATTAAATAAACTAGAAGATTTGTGACATCCGTTTGGTCTGCGAACCAATTTTATAAGCCGACAAATTCCCTCGTTTAATATGAAAGCATTAAACGAGGTTTATATTACTCGGGTTCTTTAAAATTCCCTATAAGGGCAAGCCCCTATAGTTAATTACATCTTAAGTGACAGGAATCATCTAAGAAAACACTCGATAATAATCAATAATTCTGCTCTCAAGAATTTCAAAGTTTAGGGTTTTCAAGGGATTGAATTTTGGAATTTCAATAGGGAATGGATCAAATTTGGAACATTTTGTTTTGGGAATTCAAAGGAAGAAAGGTAGGAGAAATCACAGATTCGAAGCAAACTTCGGTAATTCTCGACTATCCTATTGTTTGGCTTGGATTTAGGAAAGTCCTAATATTTATTTAATGTTTTGATCTTGCCAATTTTAATTAATTAGGACTTATATTTGTATGATAAAATCATACAAATAGCCTCGAAAATGTGAGGGTTTATGTCGTATCGGAAGACTACCTCGGAATCCTAAGACCGGTTAGGGCTTAATTTGCAATGCAAATGCCTAACAAAAGGTTGAGGATTTATGTTGCACTAGGCAAACTACCTCGAAGTCCTATGGTTTGGTTATTTAATTCTAAGAAAGTTCTGCTGAAGTAGACTCAGGTTTTGCTGATGACGATGGCCGTGCTGCCCACCATGTTCCGAGCTCCTTGTTGTTGCAAGGTTTAGTTATAGAAGACGAAAATCAAGGGATGAGAAAAGTGTTCTGGTTTAGAGAAGTCTTAAAATCCAAGTGTTCTTAATATTTTAATTAAAACAAATTTTAAAGTTGATTATAACAACACCGGTTAAGATCCCACGGTTCCATCCTTCCGGCATCGTTATTTTTATTGGATTCACTTAGTCTAGATGAATTTGCTAAACTCAACTGAATGAGTTCCACACTTTCATTTAGACCGTGGGAAATCCCGTTAGCAACACGTAGGTTACATCATCCGAGGTATTCCCGATCATCCAACAGGACGTTTTAATTTAGTTGTAATTGTAGTTTTGTGTTCTGTTTGTGATTAAACTTTGAGTTGTTTTATATTTTGAAATATTGTGGCGGTGAATTTTATCTTGTAAAGACTTTTAATTTAGTTTTGGTTTCAGTTTTAGGGACTATCCTAAAGGTGTGGGTTTTCATGCAACAGTTGTTATCATGCAAGAAAAGTAGGTGCGATGCGATTAAATAAATTGCAAGAAAAATAAATTGCAAGAAAAGTAAATTGCAATAAAATAAAAGCGTACTTGGAGGGTCTTCCCGTCATCCCAAGCTGCACTTAAACACAATTTAGAATATTTAAGCAAGTTCCTAGGTAAAGCTAAGGGAAAGGTTATGGTTTTCTACCAAATTCCTAATCCTATACCTAGTCATTTCCTATAACGTCTAGGTTCTTGTGTTTTGGTTTGAGGACGATTTTCTTCATCAAAGAACAATTAAGTTCAATTGTTCTTATAAGTATCCTATCATATTGAGAAAGTGTTTAAGAAGAATCTTAAACATCATTTCAATACTCGTTAGGATTGTTTTAAGTCCAAATGGATTTAATTAATCGAGTGAAGTAATCGTCCGAGGTTTAGTTTAGTTTTGTTGTTATCTTGCTCGGTGAACTAGGACATTTGAATATCCTATAAGTGAAGTAACATTTCATTTAATGTTCCGTTTAGGAGTTATGGTAACCAAAGCTTTCGAGGGCAAATTGATGTTCGAATGGTTTGTGATTTAATTTAATTTCGGTTATCGGATTTAAATTTGGAATAGTGTTCAAGTTACTTCATATTTAATTTCTTTATGTCTTAGGTGATGTTATATAATTCAATTTAATTTAACTTTAATTTAATTTGGTTTAGTTTTAATTTTAATTTTTAATTTTAATTTTAATTTTAATTTTAATTTTAATTTTAATTTTAATTTTAATTTTAATTTTAATTTTAATTTTTATTTGATTTTATTTTATTTTTATTTTATTTTAATTTAATTTAATTTTAATTTAATTTAATTTAATTTAATATGTTTTAATTTAATTTAATTTAATTTAATTTAATTTAATTTAATTTAATTTAATTATTTATTTATTATTTTTTAATTTTAATTTAATTTAATTTAATTTAATTAATTTAATTTAATTTAATTTAATTTATTTAATTTGTTTGATTTAATTCAATTTAATCTTTAATTTAATTTTATTCTTAATTTTAGTTTAATTGAAAATCTAAAAAGAGTTTAATAATTTACTTTTAATTTAATTTGATGATTAAGTCCTTTGACATTTTAAAACTTAAATTTGAATTATCATTTTAATTAGAAATTAAATATTATTGAGATGATTAATTTAGGGATTTTTAAATTAAAGAATAAATTTCTTCCTAATAACATCCCTATTTTAATAATTCTAAATTCATTATTCTCCCAAATTTAATCAATTATTTAATTAAAGTTTATTTCAATTATTTTAAATTGTTTAGTAGGTTTCTACCCTTTAATTATTTAAATTTCAATCATCCAAATCAGATTAAGATCAAATATTTTATTTGTTAATTTTATTAAACCTAAGGTTTTAATTAAGGGTTAAAATTTTAATTACCACTTTGCCCTTCAAGCTTAATAATTCCATAACTCACTAAATTGAGCTCAAATGAACTTGAAATTTTTATGTGACTTCACTCATATGCCAATAAAGACATGAGAGGAGAAAATGAGATTTTTCTGTATTTAATTTATTTATGTAATTATTTTTGGTAGAAAATAGAGATTTCCAAGGAAAATTTAATAATATGACCAAGGGAAAATTTCTGTCCTTAAGAAAATTATGGGACATTTCTAATGACCAGAGGACCACTTGGACCAATTTTGGTGATTTTTTGAATTATATTATTTTTATTATAATTATTTTAATTTTGGAGTATTAATTAATTTAAAAATAAAATAAAGGTTGAAAATGAAATTTATATTTTTCAAAAATCTCTCTGATATCAAGGAAATCAGTAGAATCAATTTTTGCAATTTTCTGATTTTTCTTTGATTTATTATAATTATTTTAGTGAAAATGCTAGAAAATACATTTTTTTTTAATTTTAAAATTACCCTATGGCTTTAAAATTTAATATCTCATTAAATAGATCTAAGAAAAATATGGGATTTGTTCATAAGTGATTAAAATTCAAAATTTGACATTTTGGTGAATTTTATTATTTTTATGATTTTTATTATTTTTTAATTATTAAAATATTAAAATAATGCAAAAAATTAATTTTTTTAGAAAATTGAGATTTTAATTTCCTTAAATTCCCCTGATATCAGAGAGGCTCGAAAACCAATTTGGTGAACTTTTGAAAGGTATTTTGAAAGTTATGAATTTTTAAAGTTTAAAATGGCTAAATGGCTTAATCAACCCATTTAGTAGGGCTAACCAAGTCCAATCGACTTCAAATTTTTATGGTGGGTTCCTCTGATCCTAAAGGTCAGTGGAGAATTGATTTCAAGTCAATTTGATGTATGGTTAGCTCTAATTAATTAAGGAGCTATTTTGGGTGTTTAAGCCAATTAGGGTTATTTTAAATAAACTAATCCAAGATCTATTTTTCGTAGGGTCCTCTGGTCATAAGAGACATCACCAAATTTTCCTAGAATTTATTTCACAACATGCTAATTATTGGATTTCAAATACTCAAAACAGTAACATGAATTTGAAAAATCAATAACTTCTCATAGGGATGGCCTCGACTTTGGAAAATTCGGGGAATGTTCCCAAATTCAGAGGCTTCAAAAGCCCTATGGTCTTATGCCATGGTGAATTTCCTATATTCATGGAGAATTAAAACAATGCAGAAGGGAAATAAATCATTAAAAATAAAATACTTGATGAAATTCAATGATTTCTTTTCCACATTATTCTCCTCTGTTCACTGAGTAAGAGGGTATTTTAATTTTATTTTTCTGATTTTCCTACACAAAGTTATGGATTTTTGAATTTTAGGGAATTAAATAAATAGAAAAATACCCTAATTTTCTATTTATCCACGCGGCGCCGCGTCAACCTCGGCAGCTCCGAAACGCCGCGTGGCCCTCTCCGATTCGACGCCGCCATCTGACTCAGCGCTCCGGGGGCCCGCTGTGTCGTTCCGTCTCCTGATCCGGCGCGATCCTGGCCGTCCGTCCGCGCGTGTATTAAATGAACGGCATCCGTTCGTCGTCCCCAGGCGTCCTTACCTAAGAGCTGTCCGTCTTCTAGGCCTAAGATCTCACTCGATACTTGACCAAATTTAACGTTCTTATGCTCTATGGATTTGTCTCAAGAAGACGAACACATCTATACGGTTTATGTGGCATGAAATTGACTCAATGAAAATGGAGAATGTTCAGAAGCTCGGGAAGAAGAGTGAAGCCATACCTTTGCTCAGAGAAGTGTGGCTTCGATCTGAGGGTTGTGTCACCTTCGATTGGATCCCAACAAGCTCCAGATGAAGTCCCTTGGCCTGGTGAATTGTCTAGGTAGGATTTCGACCACAGCCGATCACAAAGCTTGGAGGCCGGAGCAACCGGGTGGCCTCGGAGATGGGGCTTTCAATGGGGAACTTCTCCTCTTGGTCCAAGTGAAGGTGTAGGACCGGTCGATTTGAGGATTGGCTCACCGTGGCAAAGTGTCCCGGTTTTGGGTGAAATTTCGGCTGAGAAATTGGATTCTGTCGGTGGTGATTAGGGCAAATTGACACCTGGGGATCAACCGCTCTAAGGATGGAGAAGGGTTTGGAACAATTTTGGCGGAGTTTCGGCAAGGTTTGTGCAACTCTCCTCTCATGGCCGTGAGGGGGTCGGGTTTAAATAGAGGTGGCTGGAGGGCCTCACAGGGATGGCCAAGGGTTAGGATCAGCTGCTCTGGGCATGGGAAGAATAGCTACAATGGCCATTGGGGATGGGGCAGCTCAGCAAGTGAGAATTTCAAGTTTGGCCTCACATGTGAGCTCTCGGGTGTGGTGTTTTCCGGCGACCTGGTGGATGGCCGGCCAGGCATTGGTCACCATCAAGCTCAGGGAGGTCAGGGCTGGGGCTTAGTGTATTCAATTGGCAGTTGCCAGGTGTAAAATTGTTGGATCAAAATGGAATAGGGATATGGCTAATTTTGGCTAGGTTTGGTCAACCCATTTGTTTGGGCTGGGTTCACCTCCCCATGGCTAGCCTTGGGCTGAGAAGATCAGTTAGGTTAGCTGATCAAAAGGTGGTGATGTCCTTATCCAAGAATATTTGGATTAAATCTTGGTTAAGGGGTATCATGGGTGAGGTTAAAGACTTTTAGGAATTAAGGAAAGCTCCCTCTCCTCTTACCCAATGTGGTATGGTCACATGTCAAACAATTCACATGGCTTGCATGTGGCTTAAGAATGGCTTCATGGCTCACCTTCGGCTTCGGGAAAAGTTGAGTCAATTTCATGGAAATGGATTTAAGAAAAATTTTGGTATTTAGGGGTGATTTTGCATGAGGCTTGATTTGGAATTATTTGATGATGGGATTGGAACTTAGGGAATGGCTTTGATTAAATGGATGGCAAATGGAAATGTCATGTGGGCTTTAGGGTAGATTTTGGGCTCTTTGAAACGGTTTTAGATGGGCTTTTAAAATGGTTTAGGGAAGTGGGATTTTGGATTTTAAAATGGATTTTAGGATGAAATTTTGGCAAAGGCTTGGGCCAAATAATTGTTGTGTTTGGTTTAAGGATGTGTCATGAGTGATTTGAAACAAGTTTGGAGTGATTTGGGTTTGATTTGGACCCCTTTGGTGAATGGGCCAATGTAGGTCAAATTGGGCTAACTTGGGCCAATGTTGGGCTAGGTTTGAAATTAATGTAAAATAAATGTTGGGAAATGTTTATGGGAGTGTTTCAAAGAGGTTTTGGCTTTGGTTGGGTTTTGATTTTGGGGTTTGGGTTCATTTGGGTTAGGTTTGGGTTTAGGTCAAAATTAGGCTTTTTGGCTTTGGATTGAATTTAAGTGGGGTTTGGGTCTAAATGTTGTGCAAATCATGTTAGTGTTTTGTTTGTGGGAATGTTAAGGAAGGTTTAGAAAAGATTTGGGGTCAATTGGAGCTGAATTGGGTGAGTTTGGGTTAGGTTTGGGTCATGGGTCCAAATTGGGCTTTAAGGCCAAAAATGGAATTGGATCCAAATGTCAATCAAATTGGACTTGGATTTGGTCTAGATTGGTGTTGGGAATGTTGAATTGAAGTTTAGAATTGAATTGGACCAGAATTTGGGTCAATTGGGTAGGTTTGGTTTGACATTGGGTTCACTTTGGGTTAAAATGGGTCAAATTGGGGGTTTTGATAAAAGTGGGGTAAATGGACAAAATTGGCCCATGGTGTAGTTGAACAAAATGAAATTGGGAATATTTGGGAGTTTCTGGAAATTTCTGGGAATTTTCTGAATTTTTGGATTTTTGGGTCAAGAGGGATATTTTGGGTATTTGGAGGGTATTGGGAGGTATTTTTGGAATTTTTGGTATTTTTGGGTATGTATGATCAATTTGAGTAATGTGGGAATGCTTGGGATTGATTTTGAGGAATTTTGGGTAATTTCAAGGGCTTTGGGTAGGCTAGGCGGGTGTAGGGTCCCGGGGTTCAAAAATTGAAAATTTGGAAAATTGAAGATTGGGTAAATGTAAGTGGAATGATATCATTTGGTTGAGCCATGAAGCCATATCAAGCCCACATGAGTCATGAAGGGACTCATTTGTGGCATTCACTATGTTGTTCCTAACCCTCTTAGCCAAGGGCTTAGGGGTTAAGGACCATCCATGTGAATCACCTACATGAGTCAGGAGGTCAAGTCGGGTATGGGTGTGGTTTGTAGGAGGTGTATGAAAGTGTAGTGTATCAATGTAGTGTATGTGTAAGTCAGCCCTCACCGGACCAGGCCACCCGAGGCGGTCCTAAGGCCAAAGAGTCCTATAGGAACTCATCCTTTAAACTTCCACATTCGATTTCAACCCTCAGGTGATTAGGGGTCTACAATCAAGTTTATGGAGTTTGCGAGGAGTTAAGAAGTGGTTTGAATTTCTAAGTGGTGGGTCCCAATTCTAATCCTCTAAGATAGTCAAAGGAAAAGCCTAAGGCTAGATCCTAAGTACTAAAGAGAAGAAGAGAAGACGTCATCAAAAATGAGGTCAACAAATGGACCCCCAATAGGTGTGGTGTGCTAACCAAGCACACCGCGCGTATTGGCGTTGACCGAAAAGATCAACAAAACCAACACAGATGTCCAAGTGACAAACTTAGGACGAAGTAGAAGAATTTCCGCTGGGGAGTGTCAAGTATATCTCTGAGACTGGAGATTCCTGAACTCTCGCTGGGGAAAGGAAAAGGAGGTGAATCCCAAATCACATGATCTGGGGGAATTTCAATTTAGATTTTACTTTGTTTCAATTTAAGTTTTGATGTGTGAGCTCGGATTTTAGTTTGAGTTTCAATTTAGATCGAAGTTTTGTTAAAATTAATTTGAAGGGATTCGATTTGAAATGAGAATTGGAATTTTGTGGTTTTAGATGTAACATCTTCAACCTCGAAAGAAAATTGAATTGATCGGATTGAATCATTACAATGAGGAGAGATCTCAGAGAAATGCGGTATTGGATGTAAAATCCTTAACCTCAAGAGTTTGATTTTGATGTATTTCATTGTGATAGGGAAAGAATCCTAAAGCAATGCAGTTTCAGATGTAAAATCCTCAACTCCAAAAATTTGATTTTGATGTATTTCATTGCGATAGAGAAAAAAATCCTAAAGCAATGCAGTTTCGGATGTAAAATCATCAACCCCAAAAATTTGATTTTGATGTATTTCATTGCGATAGGGAAAGAATCCTAAAGCAATGCAGTTTCGGATGTAAAATCCTCAACCCCGTAAATTTGATTTTGATGTATTTCATTGCGCTAGTGGAAAGAATCCTAAAGCAATGCGATCTCGGATGTAAAATCCTCAACCAAAAAGTTTGAATTTGATGTATTTCATTGCGCTATGGAAAGAATCCTAAAGCAATGCAGTCTCGGATGTAAAATCCTCAACCAAAAAGTTTGAATTTGATGTATTTCATTGCGCTAGGGAAAGAATCCTAAAGCAATGCAGTCTCGGATGTAAAATCCTCAACCAAAAAGTTTGAATTTGATGTATTTCATTGCGCTAGGGAAAGAATCCTAAAGAAATGCAGTCTCGGATGTAAAATCCTCAACCAAAAGGTTTGAATTTGATGTATTTCATTGCGCTAGGGAAAGAATCCTAAAGCAATGCAGTCTCGGATGTAAAATCCTCAACCCAAAAGTTTGAATTTGATGTATTTCATTGCGCTAGGGAAAGAATCCTAAAGCAATGCAGTCTCGGATGTAAAATCCTCAACCCAAAAGTTTGAATTTGATGTATTTCATTGCGCTAGGAAAGAATCCAAAAGCAATGCAATCTTGGATGTAAAATCCTCAACCCAAAAGTTTGAATTTGATGTATTTCATTGCGCTAGGGAAAGAATCCTAAAGCAATGCAGTCTCGGATGTAAAATCCTCAACCCTAGGAATTTGATTTTTGATGTATTTCATTTTGCAAAGATTTGCAGCGTTGATTTGAAAAGTGTGGAATTTTGGTGTTTCGAGAATTTCATGAAAGTTGTAAAAGACTTTCATGGAAGGAAATAGATTAGGAGGGAATATGTAGATGTTACATACCCCGTTCAAAAGAGTTGATCTGAAGTCACTGGTTTGGATTGGATATAATTCCTTGCCATCAGATTCGATCCGTGTCAATGGAATCAACAACTTCCATCCCAAACAAGGGAAAGAGTAGAACGGATTGGATTTCAGATTTGGGAAATTGAATTTGCATTTTCGATTGAGATTTAATTTGAGATCTGGAAGATCGAATTTGAGATTTGATTTAAAACTTGATTTGAAATTTGGAAGGATTGAATTTGAATTTGATTTAGATTTGATTTGAGATCTGGAAGATCAAATTTGAATTTGATTTAAAACTTGTGCTCATTTTGTTTGTCCTTTAACGATTCAAATTTATTTTATCGTTTATTTAATGTTCATGTGAGTTTGGTGGTTATCATTTTTTTAGATGTTTATGGAAAGTTTTCTTTTATTCTTTTTTTTATATTATTCTTTTTTTGTATTTTTAAATTTAACAGGAATGAAGTGGGATAAGATCAGGAAAGAGATTTTGATGTGGAAGAGAAAACAAGGAAAGCTATATTATCATGATTTTATTTATTTTAGCACATTTTTTATTTTTAGATTCGGACCCAGTCATAAGTAACTACTTCGCCCGTGCTTCTAAGGATGAAGAATTCATTCTTTCGAAACTTCAGGTAGCGTAATACTTCTTCAAGTATCGTCCGTTGATCGGAAGCATATGTCATTCTCCTCGGCAGCTCACTAGCCGGTAGGAGCCTCCCGAGTATACCGCTTCAACCACAAACGGTCCTTCCCAAGTGGGTTCAAATTTTCCTCCTATCTTGCGGTGTGCAAGGATAGGTCTCTTGAGAACGAGAACTAAGTCACCAATTTCAAGGTTCTTGGGCGGACCCGGCTTGTCATGGGCTTGAACCATCTTAGCTTGGTATAGTTCTAAATTTTGCTGCGCTGCAAGTCTTTTCCCTTCCAGGCTTTCTAATTCCTCTAGTCGTAACTTGGCATTCTCTTCTGTCGTGATTTTGTTTGCAACTTTAATTCTGAGTGAAGGAAGCTGAACCTCTAAAGGTAACACTGCCTCGGACCCATACACCAAAGCGTAAGGTGTAGCTTGAGTAGGAGTTCTGAAGGTTGTTCGGTAGGCCCATAAGGCTTCCAATAACTTCTCGTGCCAATTTCTCTTATTATCGTCCAAAGTTTTCTTTAAGATTTGAACAAGAGTTTTATTAAAAGCCTCACTGTGCCATTTGCTCTCGGGTAGTAAATTGTTGAATATCGCCAGCCGATTCGTGTCTCCCGACAAAATTGTTGATTTGTGTGCTTCGAATGCCGACCCATTATCCGAGATGATCCCGCGCGGCACTCCGAAACGGTAGACAACTTGGTTCTTGAAAACCGTAGCACGTGGTGTGCTTTCACTTCTCTCGAGTGGAACCGCCTCCACCCACTTGGAAAAGTAATCTGTAGCCGCAAGAATGAAGCGATGTCCTTTCGAAGATGGTGGTTCTATTGGACCCACTATATCCGTACCCCAACATTCAAATGGCCACGACGCAATTTTCGGATGTAACACATTTGGAGGTTGGTGTAGAACCACTCCGTGCACTTGGCATTGATGATAGCTCTTGGTGATTTTCATGCAGTCGGTCATCATCGAGGGCTAGTAGTACCCTAGTCTTTTAATCTTCATTTTCATCTTCGGACCCGACTGGTGAGCGCCACAGAGTCCCGAATGCACCTCTTTAACAATTTCACGGGCCTCGGACCCGCTTAGGCACCTTAGCCACATTTGATCGAAAGACCTTCCGTATAACGAGTTGTTTATTAATGCGTAAGACGTAGTTCTTTTCGATCCGATGGGCTAGCGACCTATCATCCGGCGCTTTTCCGTTTGTAGGTAGTTCATTAATGGCCGTCGCCAATCTTCCGGGTTTTTTGTCACCGTTGCAATCGATCCTTTTTCTTCTCGATTCGTGTATTGTGTCTATGTCAAGCCGTGATAGGACCCGACGTCCGTGAACTGACACTTCCACTGATTCATCCTGCAAGGTGCAAATTCTTTTGTGAGACGAGCTAACGCATCTACTAAGGCATTTTCTTTTCTGGGAATTTTATAGATTGTCACATTCGGAATCTGTTCCAACAATTGTATGGCATACTGGAAGTATTGCTCGAGTCTTGGTTTTAAAATTCTTATCGTCCGGCGATCTCGTTGAATGATTAACTCGCGAATCCCCGTAGATGTTGATGTCTCGTTATCCCCATTCGAATAGTTAATTCCATTCCCGTTATGAGGGCTTCGTATTCCGCTTCGTTGTTTGTACACGGCTCGTTAAGTGGTAGGAGTATCTTAACATCCCTACTCCGTGTTATAAAGATTAGTCCGATTCCCGCCTACGGCACTCGTCACTTGCGATTCTTCGTCTTTGTGTGCCGAAGATGCTCCGTCGAAATATAATTCCTAACGTTGATCATCGTGGTCTTCTAGGCTCATTATTTGTTCGTCCGGCAAATCGTCATCGAGAGGAGATTCCGCCGCAAAGGGTGTGCTGCGAGGAAGTCCGCTAAGACTTGTCCCTTTATCGCACGAAGAGGCACGAAAGTTATATCGAATTGCAATAATATCATCGACCATCCGGCAAGTCCGCCGAAAGCGTTGGACTGGTAATCAAGTATTGCAATGGATTAAATTTCGAGATCAGGTCGACCTTATGAGAAAGCATGTAGTGCCCGAGCTTTCGAGCGGCGAAGATCGTGGCCAAACAAAGGCTTTTCAATTGCGGGATACCTTATTTCCGTTGGAAGTAAACGACGACTTAGGTAGTAAAGAGCATTTTCCTTACCCTCATCATTGACCTGAGCTAACAGGGCTCCGAGAGAGTTGTCTATAGCCGCGGTATAAAGCATCGCCGGTCTACCCGAGACTCGGGTCTGCTAAGACAGGAGGTGTCATTAAATATTGTTTAATGTCCTCGAAGGCCTTCTCGGCATTTCTCTTCCCAAATAAATTTGGCGTCCTTTTTAACTAGTGCCGAGAAAGGTTAACACCTACCTGACAAGTTCGAGATAAAGCGTCGAAGATATGCCAACTTCCCTCGAAAAGATTGTAGTTGCTTTAAGGTTTTGGGAGGCGGCATTTCTAAGATAGCTTTAATCTTTTCCGGTCGATTTCAATTCCACGATGTCGGAAAACGAATCCTAAGAATTTCCAGAGGTGACGCCGAAGGCGCATTTTAAGGGATTCATCTTAAGGTTAAATTGTCTTAATCGTTCGAAAACAATTCTCAAATCATACAGGTGGTTGTACTTTACTTTGCTTTTGATGACCACATCGTCCACGTAGCATTCGACTTGATTGTGAATGAGATCATCAAAAATTCTTGTCATCGCCCTCTGGTATGTTGCTCTTGTGTTCTTCAGTCCGAATGGCATCATTGTGTAGCAATATACTCCGATCGGCGTTCTGAATGCTGTAAGCATTTCATCTTCTGGAGCCATTTTTATCTGGTTGTATCCTGAAGATCCATCCATGAATGAGAATATCTCATGTGTCGAAGCGATGTCGATCATTAGTTCTGGGATCGGTAGAGGGAATTCATCCTTTGGACATGCCTTGTTTAAATCTCTCGAAATCCACACAAATTCCGATCCGACCATTTTTCTTCTCGATCGGCACTACATTGGCTAGCCAAGTTGGGTATTGTACTTCACGGACAAATTTGGCGTCTATTAGCTTTTTAACTTCGGCTATGACTTGTTGTTCGATTTCTAGACGCATTCTTATGGGACCTTGTCTAACTGGGACAGAAGTAGGATCCACTCCTAGCTTATGGACTGCGACCTCTGGAGCTAATCCTGGCATCTCATCGTAGCTCCAAGCAAAATAGTCTTTAAATTCCATTAATAACTTGATTATTTCTTCGGAGTCTTCTTTATCGAGTAAGGAGCTAACAAAGGTAGGTCTAGGCTCTTCGAGAGTACCTAAGTTAACTTCCGTTAACTCATCTATCGAGATTTAATCTCTTCTTCGAATTCGGTGGAGCATCTCCAATTTGTAAATCTTCAAGTTCTTCTCGTAGTTTTCATGCAGCTTTCATCGGACTCGCAAATGACAACCAAGTAAAATTCAGTATCGTCAACTGATCCTACTATGCCGAATCCGAGACCATGCTTTGAATTGGGTGGACGACCGGAGTTATTCCGTAATTTTTCAAAATGTTGTGATTGACCTTTTGTCCATTGTCGAGGTAAGAAACCACGCTGAATTAAATTTTGAATATAGGGAGAGTACCACTCAAAAGGTAATTTCATTAATTCTGATGAAGTGACATCTTCAAATTATACATTATTTTCAGTTTTGGAGGAAGGAGCACCACGGTAGAATTTGATTGGCTTTGCACCGCCGCTATGTACCTCTTTGACCACCATACCCTCGACCTTATTAGAATGGATCGGGGTTAGGGTCATAGTATGTACATAGTGATTAATCTTCTCGTACATCGATTTATATTCTTCATTCTTCTCATCTTCGAGAGAGATCTTGAATTGTGGCTTCTTCTGACTTATTGTCGCTGCTACTTGCTTGATTTCTTTTTCTTCTTCAGAACTGTCTTCTCAATCAACATTGATGGCTGGCTTCCTCTGTCCAACTGTCCTAACGTCTCTACCATGACCTCATCCCCGGCCTCGACCTCTAATGCGAGTTGTGAAGAAACTTTCACCATCTCGCCGTAAGGGAGTGGTGAGTGACTGTTGGACTAGAACTTCAGGTTCTTCGTTATCCCGAACTTTCTTTGCTTCATTTGTTATGGTATCTCTGGAGAAGATTGTTTTCTTCGGAGGTGCATAATAAGTCGCATCTTCATGGATTCCAATTTCGTGTATGGAGAATGGTTGTAAGTCACCTTTGATGCACTCGTTCCCCTCCATCATAGTATTTGATGCACCGATGTAGAGATGATGGTACCATCCCGTTTTCATGTATCCATGGTCGGCCCAAAGAGAGCGTTGAACGACGTTTCGAATCAATTATGTGAAATTTTGCGGTTGTCTTTTCTAATTCACCGGTCTTCATTAGTAGTGTTATTGATCCGAGGGCTCTTTCTCCTTTCTGGTTGAATCCTCTTAATAACATTTTGTCGGCTTCAAGCTCGCGAGCATCGATTTCCAAATATGCTAGCTTTCGAAGACTCATTATGTTGATCGATGCTCCTGGATCCACCAATACTCTGGAGAGTGTAAACTTCCCGATTGTAACTGAAATGTACAACGGTCGGTTGTGGTCTCGTCGTCCCAAGTAGTAGGTCATTGTCCGTGAAGGTAACACCTCGTCGTTCCTTTAACGAACAAACCTCATCTAAGGAATCTCTCGGCCATTTGAGCTAAACAAATTTCGGATCAAGTAAGGCCTCGATCGAGCTTCTCTCATCTCCTTTCGACAAGATGAGGGCATCGTAGATGCTCGCCTGGTCGGTAGTTTCCTAAGATGGGCTAGCACGTTGTAGTCCATTTTATTTCCATGTGTCTCGATTTCTTCCCGAATGGGTTTTTCTTCCGCCGGGTTGGTTCTTCTCGAACAACCACCGCTTTCCTTTGTCCTTCGGACCCATTCTCGGAGGTAGAACTCTTCCACTTCTTAAGTTAACTTCCGTAATTTCTTCCGACTCTAGTATTGAGCTTGCCGGTGTTTCCTCCCGAATCGGAATGACAAGTTCTTCTTGATTAGCTTCGCAGTCCGAAGGCTCTAACTCTATTGTGACCGGAGCTCCTCAAAACTCGCGGACGTATTCGTTGCTTCGTTGAACTCTCGTAGCCTCCTTGATGGATGTCTTCTTCGTCATTGCGATCGTCGAGATTGTGTATGATTTGAGAATTCTCATTGGTATCGAAATCGATGTCCGGATTGTCGCTAGTTACGTAATCATTAGAAACAGTCAAAACGTAGCCAACACCATAACCCTTATCATTATAAGATCCCGCCGGAGTGAGCAAATAATCATACAGAGTCAGAGGTTCGAGGGATTTCTCCCCCGAATCCGAAACAACTATCCTAGGATAAGCAGCCCCTAGTCTAGCCTTAGGAGCCTCGGTCTTCTCTTCTTCGTCAATTTCTTCTTCTCTTCAATCGTCTCCTGTTGAGGTGGTTCTTCTATCGCAAGTGATAAGTGCCGACTTAGCGGTGTTTCGAACTCTGAATTGAAGTTCGCACTGAAGCGGTTTGGATGCTGTCTAAAATCTTTTTTGAAGACCTCATCCAAGCGGTAGTCCACCCATCATCAGTTCTATAGGGATCTATCGGAGCGATGAGATCAGTTGAGACAACATTGACGGAACCTCCTTTCTGGGGTTCTTTCATGTACTCCTTCGGGATTGTTATATTCCCTTTCCAAAGGTTGTCGTTGAGCCAACTTTTGAAGGTAATGCAATCTTCTATCTTGTGCCCAAGCATCCGGTGGTAAGGGCAAAAGTCGGGATCACCTTTCTTGTTGACTTCTTCCGGTCTCTTAGGCTCTGGCAGCTCGGAAATCCGGAGTCTTCATCGACTACGGAACATTTTCGGCACCGCCTCATTCTTGAACGGATACTCCTCGCTCGTAAGCTCCCTTAACGTACGTTGCGGACGAGACGGTTGTTCATACCGTCGAGATGACCGATAGCCGGGTCGAGGTTGTTGATAACTCCGTCGAGGTTGCTCGCGGCCGTTCGGACGATATTTGTATCGGTTGTTTGCCTTTGTCGACCGCCGCAACAATCCCGGATTTCTTTTCAAAAGTCTTCACAGTGCTTTTGCTTGTCTATCTTGTCGGCGAAACTTAATTGCTTCGCCTCCTCTTGCAAGCTTCCGGCCTCGCTTAACAACTTCTCGAAAGTCTTAATGGTAAATCCCTTGAGGAGAAGTGCTATCGGGCCATGAATGCTTTTAAGTAAGATGCCGACTGCATGTTGTTCTTGTAATTGTGGTTCACACTTCATACTTAGATTTCTCCATCGAAGTATGTAATCCAACAAAGTTTCGTTCGGCTTCTTCTTCTCTACCACTAAATCACCTATAGTGATGTGGTGCTGAGCTCCGGCGAATCGCTCGATGAAGAATTTTTCTAGTTCTGAGAATGTCTTCACCGAACCATTCAGTAATTCTGCATACCAATCAAAGGCGATCCCTGACAGGCTGCTGAAGAATTGTCGGAAGAGTAATGCATCGCTCCCGCCGGCATTGCAACAACTGGTACGAAAGTGTGCAACATGCTGTCGGGGGTCCTGCTCCATCAAAGGTCTCGAACGGAGGTGGTACGAAGCCTTTTGGGTATTGGACAGCGCCGAACTCTTCCGGTAAGGTCTACCCGTCCGAATGGATGTCCCGCTCTTCGATTGTGCTAAGGCTTCTCGCACTCCGCCGTTCCACCAAGCTCTTGATATCTTTTTCGGAATCATACTTTGTGTTGTATCTTTCTTTAGCCGATCATCCCCGTTGACGGATGTAATCTCCTTTCCTCCGTCTACAATGTGAATGACCTCTCGGGTGTCTCTCTTGGGGTCGCACTCGACTTTGGAGAGTGGCTAGGGCTGCGCACCATCTCTTCCATTCTCTTCGCTATTCGGGTGATCGTATCGTCTTTCTCTTGAAGCTGCCTTCTCATCACTTCCGGCTTCTCTCTTTCTGCGGCTGCAGGAGCACCTTGCGAAGCTGACCAATCTCGCGTTTCGACCATGTTGATTTCTGCATACTCATCGTCCATGAATTCCGATAAATCAATCTCGTCTCCGAATTTCTCTTCTCTTTCTTTTGCTAATCGTCGAATATCAGTCCTCAACTTTTCCATAGCATCTTCTAGCGGCCTTTTCTGTGCATCCTCGCAGTTATCGTGTGATAGCTGCCGGGTTCCTTCTCACGAGTCCCCTTTACCGCAAGTGGCGCTTTCTTCGCATTCAAGTCTCCTAACGAGACTTTCCTTCTTCGACTCGTTGTTTCAATCTTAATCTGTCCAAGTAGTGGGACGCCATACCATCCTTCTAGCGACGAAGGTCTAGGACCGCATGGTCCGTCGACCACATGCTCGGAAGGTGGTATCCTCCCTAATCTGTAATCCTGAAACAACGATAGGCGGACTAGCCTTCATCCTTTTATTTGGCTTTTCTGTAACGATGGCGGGTTCTACTCGGGCCCAAGATAGGATTTGACTGGCACCCGCCCTATCCTTTTTAGAATCTCCGATATGGGGCATTTCTCTTTCTTCGCTAGCTTCTCGATCACAGTCTGTAGTCGGGCAAATGGTGTGATCCTAGCCCTTTTCTTTCTGCTGTCGTTGTAGTATACTAGTTGAGGTAATGTAGAAACAATCCTGCGGACATTTTCCTCATCAGCTGCGGCGGAAAGGGGGTGGAATCTACTTCCTTCCAAAAAGGGTGTATCTTCAAGCAATGGTATGTATTCAAGTAGGGGTGTGTACTCAGGGATTTCTGGGATTTCCTCCAGGAAAGCAACTTCGGCAGCTCTGGCCTTCCTGGCAATCTTCCTACTTCTGTTCCTTCTTTGGGTCCGTGTTAGTGATTGAATTCTTGAGCTGGACCCGATTTCAAAACGAAGGTCTCACAGAAGGTCTCGTACCCTCCATGG
Organism: Papilionanthe hookeriana x Papilionanthe teres; assembly: GCA_022702705.1. Classification (NCBI taxonomy): domain Eukaryota; kingdom Viridiplantae; phylum Streptophyta; class Magnoliopsida; order Asparagales; family Orchidaceae; genus Papilionanthe; species Papilionanthe hookeriana x Papilionanthe teres. Next base: position 174,428,440 of record CM040421.1, read on the forward strand.
TAACAGGTTCACCATAGTTCCGGATTTCCTTCCCCTTTAATTTGGCGTAGCCGGGGTAGGTGCGAGACAACCGCACCAGCGGGGGTAGCAACAACAGCTCCTCCCGCGGACAGCAGCATTCTCTCTCTGTTGAAATCTTTTGCAGGGGAGGAAACTCTTGGGTTGACCTAAGGTTGAACTCGATCAACGGTTTCTCAGCTTCAGATACTTTGTTTGTCAGCGCGAAAAGGGAAACGTCGGTGATCTTGACATTCGTGTTCTCGAATCCTTGTCCAAACTGGATGATCCCATTATCGGGCAGCTCATCCTTGTAAACAGTGAAGTCGAGTCCATTGGTGAAGGAGAAAATCAGCTTTGGGGCCTCCATTTCTGCAGGGTAGATTCTGATTGTCAGTCTCAAGTTATGCTTCTTCTCATCAGGACGAAAAGAAAGGAATCAAAAAGAGTCCGAACACATTCTTGTTCATATATTTATAAGGAGAAGTTATTTGTTAAAGGAGTCATTCATTAGAGGGTTCGTTTATTTAGAACGGAATGTTTAAAGGTGTAGAGAAGGTAATGAATCCGATTCAGAGTTGGAAAGGAAAAGAAAGTCTTATGCAAGACTTCTCGACTCGAAGGATCACTCCTAAACTAACACCTATCGGGGGTCCACCCCACCTCGTAAATAAGGTAGAAGGATTTCGAACCTCTCGTTTAGTGGTGTCTAAACAAATGGCTCCTAAATCCAAGAGAATGTTGGCTATACTCGTTCAAGCTAGAAATGAACATAGTATTCCAATGGAAAGAAGGGTAGCTTGATCCACAAGGGACATGGATACACTACCGATTTTTGAAAGCAGAATTGTCCGATTAAAATGGAGAGAGGAATTGTCCCCAGCGGAGTCACCAGAAATTGTACGGCTTATTTTTAGGTTGTGTGTTGAATTTTGAAAAGGGGTCGCCTAACAGAAATTGTCGGCAAATTTTTAATTTAATTTAAATAAATAATTTGAAAAGTAGTATTTGATTTGGAAAGTAATTTTAAGTTTAAAAATTTTTAAGATATGAAATCAAACTGATCTCACATCCCGAATAGTTTATATAAACGAGCACCGCATCACAAACCGTGTATCTATCTCGAAGAATATACACACTATTTGGTGATGGGGCTCGATTAAATCAACTAGAAGATTTGTGACATCCATTTGGTCTGCGAACCAATTTTATAAGCCGACAAATTCCCCTGTTTAATATGAAAGCATTAAACAGGGTTTATATTACTCCGGGTTCTTTAAAATTCTCTATAAGGGCAAGCCCCTATAGTTAATTACATCTTAAGTGACGGGAATCACCTAAGAAAACTCTCGATAATAATTAGTAATTCTGCTATCAAGAATTTCAAAGTTTAGGGTTTTCAAGGGATTGAATTTTGGAATTTCAATAGGGAATGGATCAAATTTGGAACATTTTGTTTTGGGAATTCAAAGGAAGAAAGGTAGGAGAAATCACAGATTCGAAGCGAACTTCGGTAATTCCCCGACTATCCTATTGTTTGGCTCTGGATTTAGGAAAGTCCTAATATTTATTTAATGTTTTGATCTTGCCAATTTTAATTAATTAGGACTTATATTTGTATGATAAAATCATACAAATAGCCTCGAAAATGTGAGGGTTTATGTCGTATCGGACGACTACCTCGGAATCCTAAGACCTAGGTTAGGGCTTAATTTGCAATGTAAATGCCTAACAAAAGGTTGAGGATTTATGTTGCACTAGGCAAACTACCTCGAAGTCCTATGGCTTGGTTATTTAATTCTAAGAAAGTTCTGCTGAAGTAGACTCAGGTTTTGCTGATGACGATGGCCGTGCTGCCCACCATGCTCCGAGCTCCTTGTTGTTGCAGAGGTTTAGTTATAGAAGACGAAAATCAAGGGATGAGAAAAGTGTTCTGGTTTAGAGAAGTCTTAAAATCCAAGTGTTTTTAATATTTTAATTAAGAAAAATTTTAAAGTTGATTATAACGACACCGGTTAAGATCCCACGGTTCCATCCTTCCGGCATCGTTATTTTTATCGGATTCACTTAGTCTAGATGAATTTGTTAAACTCAACTGAATGAGTTCCACATTTTCATTTAGACCGTGGGAAATTCCGTTAGCAACACGTAGGCTATATCATCCGAGGTATTCCCGATCATCCAACAGGACATTTTAATTTAGTTGTAATTGTAGTTTTGTGTTCTGTTTGTGATTAAATTTTGAGTTATTTTATATTTTGAAATATTGTGGCGGTGAATTTTATCTTGCAATGACTTTTAATTTAGTTTTGGTTTCAGTTTTAGGGACTATTTTAAAGGTGTGGGTTTTCATGCAACAGTTGTTATCATGCAAGAAAAGTAGGTGCGATGCGATTAAATAAATTGCAAGAAAAGTAAATTGCAATAAAATAAAAGCGTACTTGGAGGGTCTTCCCATCATCCCAAGCTGCACTTAAACAGAATTTAGAATATTTAAGCAAGTTCCTAGGTAAAGCTAAGGGAAAGGTTATGGTTTTCTACCAAATTCCTAATCTTATAGCTAGTCATTTCCTAGGACGTCTAGGTTCTTGTGTTTTGGTTTGAGGACGATTTTCTTCATCAAAGAACAATTAAGTTCAATTGTTCTTATAAGTATCCTATCATATTGAGAAAGTGTTTAAGAAGAATCTTAAACATCTTTTCAATACTGCTAGGATTGTTTTAAGTCCAAATGGATTTAATTAATCAGGTGAAGTAATCGTCCGAGGTTTAGTTTAGTTTTGTTGTTATCTTGCTCAGTGAACTAGGACATTTGAATATCCTATAAGTGAAGTAACATTTCATTTAATGTTCTGTTTAGGAGTTATGGTAACCAAAGCTTTCGAGGGCAAATTGATGTTCAAATGGTTTTTGATTTAATTTAATTTCAGTTATCCGATTTAAATTTGGAATAGTGTTCAAGTTACTTCATATTTAATTTCTTTATGTCTTAGGTGATGTTATTTAATTCAATTTAATTTAACTTTAATTTAATTTGGTTTAGTTTTAATTTTGATTTTTAATTTTAATTTTAATTTTAATTTTAATTTTAATTTTAATTTTAATTTTAATTTTAATTTTAATTTTAATTTTATTTTATTTTATTTTTATTTAATTTTAATTTAATTTAATTTTAATTTAATTTAATTTAATTTAATATGTTTTAATTTAATTTAATTTAATTTAATTTAATTTAATTTAATTTAATTATTTATTTATTATTTTTTAATTTAAATTTAATTTAATTTAATTTAATAGAATTTATTTAATTTGTTTGATTTAATTCAATTTAATCTTTAATTTAATTTTATTCTTAATTTTAGTTTAATTGAAAATCTAAAAAGAGTTTAATAATTTACTTTTAATTTAATTTGATGATTAAGTCCTTTGACATTTTAAAACTTAAATTTGAATTATCATTTTAATTAGGAATTAAATATTATTGAGATGATTAATTTAGGGATTTTTAAATTAAAGAATAAATTTCTTCCTAATAACATCCCTTATTTTAATAATTCTAAATTCATTATTCTCCCAAATTTAATCAATTATTTAATTAAAGTTTATTTCAATTATTTTAAATTGTTTAGTAGGTTTCTACCCTTTAATTATTTAAATTTCAATCATCCAAATCAGATTAAGATCAAATATTTTATTTGTTAATTTTATTAAACCTAAGGTTTTAATTAAGGGTTAAAATTTTAATTACCACTTTGCCCTTCAAGCTTAATAATTCCATAACTCACTAAATTGAGCTCAAATGAACTTGAAATTTTTATGTGACTTCACTCATATGCCAATAAAGACATGAGAGGAGAAAATGTGATTTTTCTGTATTTAATTTATTTATGTAATTATTTTTGGTAGAAAATAAAGATTTCCAAGGAAAATTTAATAATATGATCAAGGGAAAATTTCTGTCCTTAAGAAAATTATTGGACATTTCTAATGACCAGAGGACCACTTGGACCAATTTTGGTGATTTTTTTAATTATATTATTTTTATTATAATTATTTTAAGTTTTGGAGTATTAATTAATTTAAAAATAAAATAAAGGTTGAAAAATGAAATTTATATTTTTCAAAAATCTCTCTGATATCAAGGAAATCAGAGAATTAATTTTTGCAATTTTCTGATTTTTCTTTGATTTAAAATGCTAGAAAATACTTTTTTTTTTAAATTTTAAAATTACCCTATGGCTTTAAAATTTAATATCTCATTAAATAGACCTAAGAAAAATATGGGATTTATTCCTAAGTGATTAAAATTCAAAATTTGACATTTTGGTGAATTTTATTATTTTTATGATTTTTATTATTTTTTAATTATTAAAATATTAAAATAATGCAAAAAATTAATTTTTTTAGAAAATTGAAATTTTAATTTCCTTAAATTCCCCGATATCGAGAGGCTCCAAAACCAATTTGGTGAACTTTTGAAAGGTATTTTGAAAGTTATGAATTTTTAAAGTTTAAAATGGCTAAATGGCTTAATCAACCCATTTAGTAGGGCTAACCAAGTCCAATTGACTTCAAATTTTTATGGTGGGTTCCTCTGATTCTAAAGGTCAGTGGAGAATTGATTTCAAGTCAATTTGATGTATGGTTAGCTCTAATTAATTAAGGAGCTATTTTGGGTGTTTAAGCCAATTAGGGTTATTTTAAATAAACTAATCCAAGATTTATTTTTCCTAGGGTCCTCTGGTCATAAGAGACATCACCAAATTTTCCTAAAATTTATTTCACAACATGCTAATTATTGGATTTCAAATACTCAAAACAGTAACATGAATTTGAAACATCAATAACTTCTCATAGGGATGGCCTCTGACTTTGGAAAATTCAGGGAATGTTCCCAAATTCAGAGGCTTCAAAAGCCCTATGGTCTCATGCCATGGTGAATTTCCTATATGCATGGAGAATTAAAACAATGTAGAAGGGAAATAAATCATTAAAAATAAAATACTTGATGAAATTAAATGATTTCTTTTCCACATTATTTTCCTCTGTTCACTGAGCAAGAGGGTATTTTTATTTTATTTTTCTGATTTTCCTACACAAAGTTATGTATTTTTGAATTTTAGGGAATTAAATAAATATAAAAATACCCTAATTTTCTATTTATCCACGCGGCGCCGCGTCAACCTCGACAGCTCCGAAACGCCGCGTGGCCCTCTCCGATTCGACGCCGCCATCTGACTCAGCGCTCCGGGGGCCCGCTGTGTCGTTTCGTCTCCTGATCCGGCGCGATCCCGGCCGTCCGTCCGCGCGTGTATTAAATGAACGGCATCCGCTCATCGTCCCCGGGCGTCCTTACCCGAGAGCCGTCCGTCTTCTGGGCCTAAGATCTCACTCGATACTTGACCAAATTTAACGTTCTTATGCTCTATGGATTCGTCTCGAGAAGACGAACACATCCATATGGTTTATGTGGCATGAAATTGACTCAATGAAAATGGAGAATGTTTAGAAGCTCGGGAAGAAGAGTGAGGCTATACCTTTGCTCAGAGAAGTGTGGCTTCGATCTGAGGGTTGTGTCACCTTCGATTGGATCCCAGCAAGCTCCAGATGAAGTCCCTTGGCCTGGTGAGTTGTCTAGGTAGGATTTCGACCACATCCGATCACAAAGCTTGGAGGTTGGAGCAACTGGGTGGCCTGGAGATGGGGCTTTCAGTGGGGAACTTCTCCTCTTGGTCCAGTGAGGGTGTAGGACCAGTCAATTTGAGGATTGGCTCATTGTGGCAAAGTGTCCTGGTTTTGGGTGAAATTTCAGTTGAGAAATTGGATTCTGTTGGTGGGGATTAGGGAAAATTGACACTGGGGATCAACTGCTCTAAGGATGGAGAAGGGTTTGGAACAATTTTGGCAGAGTTTCGGCAAGGTTTGTGCAACTCTCCTCTCATGGCCGTGAGGGGGTTGGGTTTAAATAGAGGTGGCTGGAGGGCCTCACAGGGATGGCCAAGGGTTGGGATCAGCTGCTCTGGGCATGGGAAGAACAACTACAATGGCCATTGGGGATGGGGCAGCTCAGCAGGTGAGAATTTCAAGTTTGGGCTCACATGTGAGCTCTCGGGTGTGGTGTTTTCCGGCGACCTGGTGGCTGGCCGGCCAGGCATTGGTCACCATCAAGCTCAGGGAGGTCAGGGCTGGGGCTTAGTGTATTCAATTGGCAGTTGCCAAATGTAAAATGGTTGGATCAAAATGGAATGGGGATATGGCTAATTTTGGCTAGGTTTGGTCAACCCATTTGTTTGGGCTGGGTTCACCTCCCCATAGCTAGCCTTGGGCTGAGAAGATCAGTTAGAGTTAGGCGATCGAAAGGTGGTGATGTCCTTATCCAAGAATATTTGGATTAAATCTTGGTTAAGGGGTATCATGGGTGAGGTTAAAGACTTTTAGGAATTAAGGAAAGCTCCCTCTCCTCTTACCCAATGTGGTATGTTCACATGTCAAACAATTCACATGGCTTGCATGTGGCTTAAGAATGACTTCATGGCTCACCTTTGGCTTGGGAAAAGTTGAGTCAATTTCATGGAAATGGATTTAAGAAAAATTTTGGTATTTAGGGGTGATTTTGCATGAGGCTTGATTTGGAATTATTTGATGATGGGATTGAAACTTAGGGAATGGCTTTGATTAAATGGATGGCAAATGGAAATGTCATGTGGGCTTTAGGGTAGATTTTGGGCTCTTTGAAATGGTTTTAGATGGGCTTTTAAAATGGTTTAGGGAAGTGGGCTTTTGGATTTTAAAATGGATTTTAGGATGAAATTTTGGCAAAGGCTTGGGCCAAATAATTGTTGGGTTTGGTTTAAGGATGTGTCATGAGTGATTTGAAACAAGTTTGGAGTGATTTGGGTTTGATTTGGACCCCTTTGGTCAATGGGCCAATGTAGGTCAAATTGGGCTAACTTGGGCCAATGTTGGGCTAGGGTTGAAATTGATGTAAAATAAATGTTGGGAAATGTTTATGGGAGTGTTTCAAATAGGTTTTGGCTTTGGTTGGGTTTTGATTTTGGGGTTTGGGTTCATTTGGGTTAGGTTTGGGTTTAGGTCAAAATTGGGCTTTTTGGCTTTGGATTGAATTTAAGTGGGGTTTGGGTCTAAATGTTGGGCAAATCATGTTAGTGTTTTGTTTTTGGGAATGTTAAGGAAGGTTTAGAAAAGATTTGGGGTCAATTGGAGCTGAATTGGGTGAGTTTGGGTTAGGTTTGGGTCATGGGTCCAAATTGGGCTTTAAGGCCAAAAATGGAATTGGATCCAAATGTCAATCAAATTGGACTTGGTTTTGGTCTAGATTGGTGTTGGGAATGTTGAATTGAAGTTTAGAATTGAATTGGACCAGAATTTGGGTCAATTGGGTAGGTTTGGTTTGACATTGGGTTCACTTTGGGTTAAAATGGGTCAAATTGGGGGTTTTGATAAAAGTGGGGTAAATGGACAAAATTGGCCCATGGTGTAGTTGAACAAAATGCAATTGGAAATATTTGGGATTTTCTAGAATTTTCTGGGAATTTTCTGAATTTTTGGATTTTTGGGTCAAGAGGGGTATTTTGGGTATTTGGAGGGTATTGGGAGGTATTTTTGGAATTTTTGGTATTTTTGGGTATGTATGATCAATTTGAGTAATTTGGGAATGCTTGGGATTAATTTTGAGGAATTTTGGGTAATTTCAAGGGCTTTGGGTAGGCTAGGCGGGTGTAGGGTCCCGGGGGTCAAAAATTGAAAATTTGGAAAATTGAAAATTGGGTAAATGTAAGTGGAATGAAATCAATTTGGTTGAGCCATGAAGCCATATCAAGCCCACATGAGTCATGAAGGGACTCATTTGAGGCATTCACTATGTTGTTCCTAACCCTCTTAGCCAAGGGCTTAGGGGTTAAGGACCATCCATGTGAATCACCTACATGAGTCAGGAGGTCAAGTTGGGTATGGGTGTGGTTTTAGGAGGTGTATGAAAGTGTAGTGTATAAATGTAGTTGTCGGCATATTTTTAGGTTGTGTTTTATTTTGAAGATGGGTCGCCTAACGTAAATGCATCGGCGAATTTTTAATTTAATTAAAATAAATAGTTTGAAAAGTAGTATTTAATTTTGAAAATAATTTCAAATTTGAAGGTTTTAAGATATGAGACTAAACCGATTCTCACATCCCAAATAGTTTATATAAACGAGCACCGCACCACAAACCGTGTATCTATCCCTAAGGATAGACACACTGCTTGACTGAGTGGGGCTCGATTAAATAAACTAGAAGATTTGTGACATCCGTTTGGTCCGCGAACCAATTTTATAAGCCGACAAAATTCCCCGCTTAATATGAAAACATTAAACGGGGTTTATATTACCTGGGTTCTTCAAAATTCCCTATAAGGGCAAGCCTCTATAGTTAATTACATCTTAAGTGACGGGAATCACCTAAGAAAACTCTCGATAATAATCAATAATTATGCTCTCAGGAATTTCAAAGTTTAAGTTTTCAAGGGATTGAATTTTGGAATTTCAATAATGAATGGATCAAGTTTGGAACATTTTGTTTTGTGAATCCAAAGGAAGAAAAGTAGGAGAAATCACAGATTCAAAGTGAACTTCGGTAATTTCCCGACTACCCTATTGTGTGGCTTAAATTTAGGAAAATCCTAATGTTTATTTAAATGTTTTGATTTTGTCAATTTTAATTAATTAGGACTTATATTTATATGATAGAATCATACAAATAGCCTCGAAGATGTGAGGGTTTATGTCGTATCAGACGACTACCTCGGAATTCTAAGTCCGGTTAGGGCTTAATTTACATGACCCGATCATGCAAATGCCTAACAAAGGTTGAGGGTTTATGTTGCTCTAGGCAAACTACCTCGAAGTCCTATGGCTTTGTTGTTTAGTTCTAGGAAAGTTTTGCTGATGTAGATTCAAGTTTTGCTGAAGACGATGGCCGTGCTGCCCATCATGCTCCGAGCTCCTTGTTGTCGCAGAGGTTTAGTTTTTAGAAATTATAAATCAGGGGATGAGAAAAGTGTTTTGGTTTAGATAAAATCTTAATTTCCAAGTGTTTTTTACGTTTTAATTAAAACAAATCTTAAAGTTGATTATAACGACACCGGTTAAGATCCCACGGTTCCATCCTTCCGGCATCATTATTTTTATCGAATTCACTTAGTCCGGATGAATTTGCTAAACTCAACCGAATGAGTTCCACACTTTCATTTAGACCGTGGGAAATCCCGTTAGCAACACGTAGGTTACATCATCCGAGGTATTCCCGATCATCCAACAGGACGTTTTAATTTAGTTGTAATTGTAGTTTTGTGTTCGTTTGTAATTAAATTTTGAGTTGTTTTATATTTTGAAATGTTGTGGTGGTGAATTTTATCTTGCAATGACTTTTAACTTAGTTCGGTTTCAGTTTTAGGGACTATCCTAAAGGTGTGGGTTTTCATGCAACGAGCTTGTTTTATCATGCAAGAAAAGTAAAGTACATTTGCAAGAAAGTAAATTGCAGGAAAGTAAATTGCAAGAAAGTAAATTGCAATAAAATAAAAGCGTACCCGAGGGTCTTCCCGTCATCCCAAGCCGCACTTAAAACACAATTAGAATATTTAAGCAAGTTCCTAGGTAGAGCTAAGGCAAGGGTTATGGTTTTCTACCAAATTCCTAATCCTATAGCTAGTCATTTCCTATGACGTCTAGGTCTTCGTATTTTTGTTTGAAGACGATTTTCTTCATCAAAGAATAATTAAATTCAATTGTTCTTATAAATGTCCTATCATATCGAGGAAGTGCTTAAGAAGAATCTTAAACATCTTTTCAATATTTCTAGTGATTGTTTTAAGTCCAAATGAATTCGATTATATAAATGAATTAATCGTCCGAGAATTCAAGTTTCGTTGTTATCTTACTCGATGAACTAGTGACATTTAAATGTCCTATAAGTGAAGTAACATTTCATTTAATGTTCTATTTAGGAGTTATGATAACTAAAGCTTTTGAGGGTAAATTAGTATTCAAATGATTTGGTTTAAGTTAAAGAGTTTAAATTTGGAATAGTGTTCAAGTTATTTTAGATTTATTTTGAATTCTTTATGTCTTTGGTGATGTTATATTTAATTCAATTTAATTTAATTTAATTGAGTTTTAATTTAATTTAATTCAATTGAGTTTGATTTGATGTTAAATTAATTTAATTTGATTTGATTTAATTTTAATTTAATTTGACTTAATTTAATTTAATTATTTAATTTAATTTAATTTATTTAATTTAATTTAATTTAATTTAATTATTCAATTTAATTTAAATTATTTAATTTAATTTAATTTAATTTGATTGTTTAATTTAATTTGATTTGATTTAATTTAATTCAATTATTTAATTTAATTTAATTTTAATTTAATTTAATTTAATTTATTTTAATTTAATTCAATTATTTAATTTAATTTAATTTATTTTATTTAATTTAATTTAATTTACTTTAATTTAATTTTAATTTAATTTTATTTTTAATTTTAATTGAAATGTTTAAAAGAGTTTAATAATTAAGTCTTTTAATATTTTAAATTTGAGTTATCATTTTAATTAAGAATTGAATATTAATGAGATAATTAATTTAGGGATTTTTTTAAATTAAAGAATAAATCTCTTCCTAATAATATCCCTACTTTAATAATTCCAATTTTATTATTCTTCCAAATTTAATCAATTATTTAATTAAGGTTTAATCATTTTAAATTGTTTAATGGGTTTCTACCCTTTAATTATTTAAATTTCAATCATCCAAATCAGATTAGGATCAAATATTTTACTTGTTAATTTTTTATTAAACCTAAAGTTTTAATTAAGGGTTAAAATTTTAATTACCATTTTACCCTTTAAGCTTAATAATTTCATAACTCACTAAGTTGAACTCAAATGAACTTGAAATTTTTATGTGACTTTAATCATATGTCTATAAAGACATGAGAGGAGAAAATGTGATTTTTCTGTATTTAATTTATTTATATAATTATTTTTGGTGGAAAATAGAGATTTCCAAGGAAAATTTAATAACATGACCAAGGGAAAGTTTCTGTCCTTAAGAAAATTAGGGGATATTCCTAATGACCAGAGAAGCACTTGGACCAATTTTGGTGATTTTTTGAATTATATTATTTTTATTATAATTATTTTAAGTTTTGGAGTGTTAATTAATTTAAAAATAAAATAAATGTTTAAAAATGAATTTTATATTTTTCAAAAATCTCCCTGATATCAAGGAAACTAGAGAAGCAAATTTTACAATTTTCTAATTTTTTTATAATTTATTATAATTATTTTAGTGAAAATGCTAGAAAATACATTTTTTTTAATTTTAAAATTACCTTAAAGCTTTAAAATTTAATATCTCACCAAATAGACCTAAGAAAAATGTGGGATTTGTTCCTATGTGATTAAAATTAAAAATGTGACATTTTGGTGAATTTTATTATTTTTGTGACTTTTATTATTTTTTAATTATTAAAAATATTAAAATATTATTAAAAATCAACTTTTTTAGAAAATTGAAATTTTAATTTTCTTAGGTTCCCCTGATATCAGAGAGGCTCCAAAACCAATTTGGTGAATTTTTGAAAGGTATTTTGAAAGTTATGAATTTTTTAAGTTTAAAATGACTAAGTGGCTTAATCAACCCAATTAGTGGGGCTAACCAAGTCCAATTGACCTCAAATTTTTATGGTGGGTTCCTCTAATCCTAAAGGTCAGTGGAGAATTGATTTCAAGTCAATTTGATGCATGGTTAACTTTAATTAATTAAAGACCTATTTTGGGTTTTTAAGCCAATTAGGGTTGTTTTAAATGAACTAAGTCAAAACCTATTTTTCCTAAGGTTCTCTGATCATAAGAAACATCACCAAATTTTCCTAGAATTTATTTCACAACATGCTATTTATTGGGATTAAAATACTCAAAATAGTAACCTGAATTTGAAAAATCAATAACTTTTCATAGGGATGGCCTCTGACTTTGGAAAATTCAGGGAATGTTCCCAAATTCAGAGGATTCAAAAGCCCTATGGTCTCATGCCATGGTGAATTGTATGCATGCATGGAGAATTAAAATAATGCAGAGAGTAAATAAATTATAAAAAATAAAATACTTGATGAAATTAAATGATTTTTTTTCCACATTATTCTCCTCTGTTCACTGAGCAAGAGGGTATTTTTATTTTATTTTTCTGATTTTTCTACACAGAGATATGAATTTTTGAAGTTTAGGGAATTAAATAAATAAAAAAATATCCTAATTTTCTATTTATCCACGCGGCGCTGCATCAACCTCGGCAGCTCCGAACGCACACTCGTCGCGCTCCCATTCGACGCCGCCACCTGAGTCAGCAGCCCGGGCCCCGCGGTTCTCGTACCGTCTCCTGGTCGGATGCCATCTGAGCCGTTCGTCCGCGCGTGTATTGAATGGACGGCATCCGTTCATCGTCCTCGAGCGTCCTCACCCGAGAGCCGTCCACACTAAATCCCTAAGATCTCACTCGATACTTAATGGATTTTCATGTTCTTATGCTCTATGGATTCGTCTTGAAGAGACGAACACATCTATACGGTTAACATGCATTGAAACTAAGGCATTTGAAATGGAGAATCTCCAGAAGCTCGGGATGAAGAATTAGCTCATACCTTTGCTCGCAGAAGTGTGGCTTCAATCCGAGATTTGTTGCACCTTCGATTGGATCCCGCAAGCTCCGGATGAAGTCTCCTGGTCCGGTGAATTGTCCGGATGTGATTTCGACCAAGCCCGATCACAAAGCTTGGAGGCCGGAGCAACCGGGGTGGCCCGGAGATGGGGCTTTTGTCTGGTGGACACCTTCCCTTGGTCTGGTGAAGGTGTAGAACCAATCAATTTGGGAATTGGCTCACTGTGGAGAAGTTCCTGGTTTTGGGTGGAATTTCAACTCTGAAATTGAGCTCACAGAGGAGAAATGGCAGGGGGATCTCACTGGGGATCAAGTGCTCTGTGTATGGGGAGAAGTCTGGAACAATTTTGGCAGAGTTTTGGCAAGGTTTGTGCTTAGCCCTTCTCATGGCCGAGAGGGGTGGAGTTTAAATAGGAGAGGGTGGAGGGCCTCCCAGGGAGAGTTAGGGCTTGGGATCAGCTGCTCTTGGCAAGAGAAGAACAGCCTACAATGGCCACTCGGGGATGGGGCGGCTCAGCAGGTGAGAATTTCAAAGTTGGCTCACATGTGAGCTCTCGGCCATGGTGTTTTCCGGCGGCTCGGTGGCCGGCCGGCCGTGCATGGGTCACCCTCAAGGTCGGGTGGGTCGGGGTCGGGGCTTGGTGCAAGCAATCGGCCATTGCCATGTGTAAAGGCTTTGATTCAAAGTAGAATAGGGCATGGCTAGTTTTGAGTCTAAATGGGTCAATCCACCCATTTGGGCTTGGTGCACCCTTCAAGGTGGCTTTGGATGCTGTGGGGGATCAAAGGGATCAGTTGGTTTGGCATGGAGAAGTCTCCATCCAAATATATTTGGATTAAATTTAAGTTTAGGTGAAACATGATTAAGGCTAATGAGCTTTAGGGATTAAGGAAAGCCCCCCCTCTTCTTACCCAATATGGCATGGTGGAGTGTCCAAAGCTCTCATGGCTCACATGTGGCTCATGCATGGCTTCATGGCTCACCTTTGGCTTGGCAAAAAGTTTGGTCAATTTCATAAAAAAGGATTTTGGATAATTTGGTTGAAATTTGGATGAAGCTTGATTTGGAATAATTTGATCATTGGTTTAGGACTTAGGGATGATTTTAATTGAAAGTATGATGAGGGGAAATGTCATATGGGCTTTGGAAGAATTTTTGGGGTTTTGGATTTGGTGGAAGTGGGCTTTTAAAATGGTTTAAGGAATGGGCCTTTTGATTTTAGGATGGGCATTTGGATAAAAATTTTGTGAAGAAATTTGTCAAATAAATGTCATAATTTGTTTAGGGATGTTCTATGAAGGGCTTGGAATCAATTTGGTGTGATTTGGAGTTGAATTGGTTTGAATTTGGATTTATTTGGTAAGTGGGCCTATGTAGGTCCAAGTGGGCTAAGTTGGGCTAATGTTGGGCTAGGGTTGAAATTGATATAAAATCAATGTTGAGAAATGTTTATGGGAGTGTTTCAAAGAGGTTTTGACTTTGGTTGGGCTTTGATTTTGGGGTTTGGGCTCATTTGGGTTAGGTTTGGGTTTAGGTCGAAAATGGGCCTTTTAACCTTGGGTTGAGTTTGAGTAGGGTTTGGGTCTAAATTTTGGGCAAATCATGTTAGTATTTTGTTTATGGGAATGTTAAGGAAGATTTAGAAAAGATTTGGGGTTAATTGGAATTGAGTTGGGTGAGTTTGGGTTAGGTTTAGGTCATGGGTCCAAATTGGGCTTTAAGGCCAAAAGTGAGATTGGATCCAAATGTCAATCAAATTGGGCTTGGATTTGGTCTAGATTGGTATTGGGGATGTTTAATTGAAGTTTAAAATTGAATTGGACCAAAATTGGGGTCAATTGGGTAGGTTTGGCTTGACATTGGGTGCACTTAGGGTTAAAATGGGTCAAATTGGGGGTTTTGACAAAAGTAGGGTAAATTGACAAAATTGGCCCATGGTGTAGTTGGACAAAATGAAATTGGGAATATTTGGGATTTTCTGGAATTTTCTGGGAATTTTCTGAATTTTTGGATTTTTTGGCCAAGAGGGGTATTTTGGGTATTTGGAGGGTATTGGGAGGTTTTCTTGGAATTTTTGGTATTTTTGGGTATGGATGATCAGTTTAAGTGATGTGGAAATTTTTGGGATTGATTTTGGAGAATTTTGGGTAATTTGGAAATTTTTGAGAAATTTGGGTAATTTTAAGGGTTTTGGGTAGGTTTAGTAGGTGTAGGGTCCCGGGGGTCAAAAATTGAAAATTTGGGAAATTGAAGATTGGGTGAATTTGGGTGGAAACAAGTCATTTTGGTTGAGCCATGAAGTCACATCAAGCCCACATGAGCCATGAAGGGAATCACTTGAGGCATTCACTATGCTGTTCCTAACCCTCTTAGCCAAGGGCTTAGGGGTTAAGGACCATCCATGTGGATCACCTACATGAGTCAGGAGGTCAAGTTAGGTATGGGTGTGGTTTTAGGAGGTATGTGGAAGTGTAGTGTGTAGGTGTAGTGTATAAGTGTGGTGTGTGTAAGTCAGCCCCTTCACTGCACCGAGGCCACCTGGTGCGGTCCCAAGTGCCAAAGAGTCCTATAGGAACTCATCCTTTAAACTTCCACATTTGATTTCAACCCTCTAGGTGATTAGGAGTCTACAGTCAAGTTTGTGGAGTTTGCAGGGAGTTAAGAAGTGGTTTGAATTTCTAAAAGGTGGGTCCCAATTCTAGTCCTCTAAGATAGTCAAAGGAAAAGCCTAAGGCTAGATCCTAAGTACTAAAGAGAAGAAGAGAAGACCTCATCAAAAATGAGGTCAACAGTAGTGTATGTGTAAGTCAGTCCTCACCAGACCAGGCCACCCAGGGCAGTCCTAAGGCCAAAGAGTCCTATAGGAACTCATCCTTTAAACTTCCACATTTGATTTCAACCCTCTAGGTGATTAGGGGTCTAGCGATCAAGTTTGTGGAGTTTGCAGGAAGTTAAGAAGTGGTTTGAATTTCTAAGTGGTGGGTCCCAATTCTAATCCTCTAAGATAGTCAAAGGAAAAGCCTAATGCTAGATCCTAAGTACTAAAGAGAAGAAGAGAAGACCTCATCAAAAATGAGGTCAACAATAGTTTCTAGAAGATTCATTGAACTTGGACACATTTTGAAGAGGTGCTTTAGGGAACCCTTGAAGCCTATAAATAGGAGGCCAATTCTACAGAAAAAGAGGCCCCCAATCAGAGAGATAATTTTAAATATAGGGCCACACTTTTAGTTTACTTTCCTTCATAAATTAGCGAGTTTATTTTATTTAGAGTTTGTATTGAGAGTTTGGAAGAGTTGGTGCTTTTGAAGTCTATTTCACTTTGGAGTCAGTAGGAATTAGAGATTCAGTTGGAGAAACACTTGAGATAAGTATTTGTAATTTGATTCAAAGTTTTATTTATATGTTTTGTTATTTAAATTCAATGTGTTCTGAGTATTTACTTTACTTTCTCCTTTCAATTATGAAAAGATAAATAAGATAATATAAAATTCGTTGGAGAAATAAAAACTAAATATGTTTAAATGTTGTGATGATATTAATACCGGATCTTAATTTACTATTTAAATTGGCCATTTAAGTTGTTAAAATCTGTTGAAGAATTTTGAGACGTAGAAGGAGATGAATTCTTAACTAGTAGATATCACATGAATCCTTGGGTAGTCGAAGGCCTTGTGCGGCTTATTCAAGGTGAAGTGCAAATAAAAAGAAAAATATTATTCAATTGACATAAAATTAATAAGTTTTTAGAGTGACAGACTAAATTCTTTTAATTTAGTTTATAGAAAGGGAACGGGTCACTAGTAGGGCCGACCATAGCCACCCTTGGACATATAGTAGTGTGAGCCTAGATTAACCCATTCTACTAACAATACATCCAGACCTGATCTATAGATTAGCCAATGTTCTTTATACTATCAAGCGAAGGTAAAGAATAGGAATGCTTCTATTTGGCACAATACCATAAATTTATATTCTCCACAAATATTACATTATCTAAAAAGTCTTTGATTAATTAGAAGGAAGAAAGTTGTTTGCTTATTATTATTTACATCACTCATTATTTTAGTACTGCTTTATTTCTGCATTTAGTAAAATAAATATTAAATTTATAACTTTAAAATAAATACATAAAAATAAAATTAAAATATTTAAAAATCTATAAACCTCCTCGTGGCATCGATACTGGGGTCTTTATTTAAAGCTTTATATTACTTGAAACGATACATATACTTGCATAGTATCTCTAGTGTGTAAAATATTTTCCATAAAATTATATTTATATAAACTAGCCGCTATTATTATTTGGGTCAAAGTATTGGCTATAACATATTTTTGGAAGCATAAATTACTGCGTTATTTGTGGTCGGGTCAAGTTTTTGGTGTCGTTGCCGGGGAGGCAAA
Organism: Papilionanthe hookeriana x Papilionanthe teres; assembly: GCA_022702705.1. Taxonomy (NCBI): domain Eukaryota; kingdom Viridiplantae; phylum Streptophyta; class Magnoliopsida; order Asparagales; family Orchidaceae; genus Papilionanthe; species Papilionanthe hookeriana x Papilionanthe teres. The sequence goes on from CM040421.1 coordinate 174,445,560, forward strand.
TTTTTAGATTTTAAATATTTTTTTATTTTATTTATTTCTTTTATTGTTAAAATACAAAATATAAAATACAAAAACATTTATAAAAACAAAAATAAAAAAAACAAGAAGAGATTTTATTTCTTGTTATTTTATTTTACTTTTTATTTACCTTTTATGTGTAGTTCTGGATCTGAAGAATTATTACCTTTAGTCTCTGAATTAGAAAGAACTATAAGAAGAATTAAAAAAGGAAAACAAATTCAAAAATATCAACAAATGGCTAATTTACATAACAATTTACAGAATCCAATTGAAATTAATGAACAAAATGTTTACAAACCATTAAGGGATTATGCTAACCCTACAGCTGATGAACATCATATTAGTATTCAAATACCTGCTGTAGATGCTAATTCTTTTAAGCTTAAACCGTCTATTATTCAAATGGTTCAAAATAATCAATTTGGGGGACCACCAAATGAGGATCGAAATTTACACCTTGCTAGTTTTTTAGAATTTTGTGCTACCTTTAAATATAACAATATTTCTGATGATGCTGTTAGACTTAGACTCTTTACTTTCTCTTTAAGAGATAAAGCAAAGATGTGGCTGAACTCATTAGCAACAGGTTTTATTAAACCATGGGCTGAAATGGCACAAAAATTCCTTGCTAGATATTTTCCTCCTTCTAAAACTGCTAAATTAAGAAATGATATTACTTCGTTTAGCCAATTTGACGGGGAGACAATTTATGAAACTTAGGAAAGATTTAAAGAACTATTAATGCTTTACCTGATCGGTTAATTATTCAAACATTTTATAACGGACTTATTGGATCACTGAAATTAGTTATTGATGCTGATGCTGGAGGATCTTTAATGGCTAAATCATTTGAAGAAATTTAAACTTTAATTAAAGAAATGGCTAACAATAATTTTCATTGGCCTTCTGAAAGGTTTAATCCTAAAAGAATGGCAAGTATTCATGATAACGAAGCCTTTTCTATCTTAGCTTCACAAGTGGCTGCAATATCTAAGAAATTAGATAATTTTGCTATCAATGTTTCACATAACAACTCTGCTAATATTGAAGATTCTCAAACTATTGAAACTTTACAAGCTATTGCTATTAAAAATAACCCTTATTCAAATTATTATAATACTGGATGGAAAAATCACCCTAATTTTAACTGGAATAATTCACAACAACAATGGGGTAATAATCAATCTCATCCAACTGGAAATTGGATCAATCAAGTAAATTCAAACTATAAACCTCCTGGATTTAATAATCAACATAAAAAGTTATCAATAGAAGAATTAGTTTTTCAACTGAGTAATCAATTACATAATCAAAACACTGCTATTCATAATATTGAGAATCAAATGGGACAAATCGCTAATTTAATTAATTACAGACCTCTAAGAACACTTCCTAGTAATGTTGAAATCAACCCAAAAGAAACTGGAAAAGAACATGAACATGCTAAAGCTGTACAACTTAGAAGCGGAAAGGAATTAAAAGAAAGAATTTAGGATGAAATTGAAAATGAGATTGAGGTTGAAGAGATTAAAAAACCTAAGAAACTCCTTCTCCTAGTAGAGATCAGACTGTTATTCCTATTAATGTGGAAGTTGAAAAACCACCACCACCTTTTCCTTAAAGACTAAAACAACAGAAGCTTGATCAACAATTTTCTAAGTTCTTTGAAATTTTTAAGAAACTTACCATTAACATACCTTTTGCTGAAGCTTTGGAACGGATGCCAACTTATGCAAAATTTATGAAGGATATTTTAAGTAAGAAACGAAAATTTAAAGCTTTTGAAACTGTTGCATTAAGTGAAGAATGTAGTACAATAATTCAAAAGAAATTACCTCAAAAACTTAAAGATCCTGGAAGTTTCACTATACCTTATGCTATTGGAGAAAAATTTTGTGGAAAAGCTTTATGTGATTTAGGCGCCAGTATTAATCTCATGCTATTTTTTATTTTTCAAAGGTTGAATTTAAGAGAGATTTCTCCCACCACTGTAACCCTTCAGTTAGCTGATAGATCTATCACTTACCCTAAAGGAGTTATAGAGGATGTTCTTGTTAAAGTGGATAAATTTATTTTCCCTGTGGATTTCATTATACTTGATATGGAAGAAGATAAAGAAATACCTATTATTTTACGGAGACCTTTTCTAGCTACTGGACGGGCTATGATTGATGTGCAAAAAGGAGAATTAACTATGAGAGTTAATGATCAAGAGATTAAATTCAATGTCCTTAAATCAATGAAGTACACTGACAAAGAAAAATGATATCGAATGGATATTATTAATTATATAATTGAAAAACATTATCAAGAAAAATATAAAGTCATTTCTGAAGAAAAAATTGAATTATTAACTGACGAAAATGAGAACTAAAAGAAGAAGAATTATCTAAAGAAACACATTATATTAAAGATAACTAGGAAATTTTGGACATAACTCAAAATGATATACTTTTACCCTCGATTTAAAAAACCCCTGAATTGGAATTAAAAATGTTACCTGCACATTTAAAGTATGCTTTTCTTGGAAATTCATTAACTTTACCTGTTATTATTTCTTCTAAACTAAGCTTAGATCAAGAATAAAAATTAATAGGAGTGTTAAAGAATTATAAGAAAGCTTTTGGTTGGACTATTGCTGATATAAGAGGAATAAACCCTCCCATCTGTATGCATAGGATTTTAATGGAAGTAGATTTTAAACCTACTATTGAACCTCAAAGAAGATTGAATCCTATCATGAAAGAGGTTGCTAAAAAAGAAATTTTAAAATGGTTAGATGTTGGAATTATTTATCCTATTTCGAATAGTCAATGGGTGAGTCCTATTCATTGTGTTCCAAAGAAAGGAGGAGTAACTGTCATTGTCAATGATAAAAATGAACTAATTCCTACAAGACGAGTTACTGGATGGTGAATTTGCATTGATTATCAGAAATTAAATAACGCCACTTGTACCATCATCTGGAAAGATTTATATTTTATTAGCAGTTGATTATGTTTCAAAGTGGATTGAAGCTGTAGCTTTACCTAACTGTGATTCCAAAAGTGTTTTAAAATTTTTAAAGAAAATAGTTTTTTCAAGATTTGGAATGCCTAAGGTAATTATCACAGATGGTGGAAGTCATTTCAGAAATATAAGAATTCAATCATTACTGGAAAAATTTGGAATCAAACATAGAATTGCAACTCCTTATCACCCACAAACAAGTGGAATGGTTGAAGTATCAAACAGAAAAATTAAAAGAATTTTAGAGAAAACTGTTAATCCTAAAAGAACTGATTGGGTTGATAAACTTGATTATGCATTATGGGCTTATAGAATAGCTTATAAGAGACCAATCGGAATGTCACCTTACCGGTTAGTTTATGGTAAACATTGTTACTTACCTGTTGGACTTGAACATAAAGCTTATTGGCCGATAAAGGAGTTTAATTTTGATTTGAATACTGCAGGAGAAAAATGATTATTATAATTAAATGAGATGGATGAAATAAGAAATGAGTCATATAAAAATGTAAAGATTTATAAAGAGAAAATGAAGATATTACATGACAAAAAGATTTAAGGAAAAATATTTGAGCATGGACAAGAAGTATTATTATTTAATACTCGTTTAAGACTTTTTCCTAGAAAATTAAGATCTAAATGGATGGGACCATATATAATTGAGAAAGTATACCATTATGGAGTTGTAGATATTAAAGACCCCAAAATGGGAAAAATATTTAAAGTTAACAGATTAAGACTGAAGCCTTATTTGGGAGACATAAAAATGATTTATAAAGAAGCTTACGAGTTGAGTCTACCTAATTAAAGACTTAATTAGGTCGGGCTGACGGCGTTAAACCAAGCGCTTTGTGGGAGGCAACCCATAGTTATTTTTGTGTGTTTTTACATTTTTAATGTAAGGTTATGCCTCGGTCTTGACTAAATTTTATATAACTTTTGAAAATTGGATGCTAACAAGTCTTTATTGACTTAAGCTAAAGATTATCTCAAAGTATATAAAGTTTGGACTTTGGATCACTCCATTTTGTATGTAAGTAAAAGGAGATAAAGTTAACCTTCATTATGATTGTTTATAATTTGAGTTAATTTTAATTACTGAGTTTAATTGATCTTACCATTCTAATTTACCTATTTTTGAGATCGAAACTTTCAAATTTGATGTTAGGCAAAACGGAGTCAAACATGGTTCCAGCGCCTAGGCTCCGAAATCTGGCACCTAAGCACTAGATTAGATTGTGTATCGATGAATCTGGAGTCTAGGCACCAATTTTGGCGCCTAAGCGCCACAGTTACTGGGTCGTGTAAACACTGAAATTTTTAAATTTTCACATGATTTTCTCCTATAAACTACCCCATCTTCATTCCCAATCCCTAAGCAACCATAGATATGACCTTTACACTTCATTCTTGAGGAGATAAGAGAAGATTTTGAAGAAATGGAGAGAAGAAATCATGGAGAAGAGGCTAGAGACAAGTGTTCTAAGGATCCTCAACCTTTCTTCAATGGTTTTATTGCTGTTAGTTTGGAGAAGTTTTCGAGTCTCCTAGATAAGTTTGAAGCGGAATTCAAAAGTATTGGAGATCACCTCCATGAGATGTATCATCAAATCTAGCATCTGGAATGACAGGAAAAGCTTCAATTCAATCATCTAGCGGCCTATCAGGACGCTCAAATGGAGATGTATGCGAAGAACAAACAGATCGATGAGAAAACGGCTGCGGGTTTTCCAAGGGTGTTAGTCTTCTTCCCAAGTAGGCCGAGTAATCTTCATTACAACGAGAATGGAAATTTCAAATTTGAAGATTAGATAGTAAATGTGGTTAGATCAAGACTTTATCTAGTGTGTCATTGCATCCATTTGGTAAATCGAATGTGTTGTTTGTGTGTTTGTTTTATTGTTCAATGTGTGTTGTATTTGCTTTGAGATTGTGTTGTTTGATTGTTTGGTAAGACTTGAATCTTATTATTATACTTATCTGTAATTCATTGAGGCCGAAATTGAAGATTATGAAATGGAATTAGAAGAGTTTGACTTAAACTAGTGTTGGATAGGTGGATTTAATTTATAATTTTTCAAAATTTTTGGAAAATATTTTGGAAGTTGGAAACTGAAGCAATACTCTTATATGAGTAATTGAAAGTTGAAGTTGTGAGTTTTGGTGGAGAATTAAATTTTTAAAATGATTTTTGTGAACGGTGAGTCTGGCGCCTAGGCGCCAGAGGTCAACGCCTATGCGCCAGAGGCCGGCGCCTAGGCGCAGGTTCGGCCTGAACAAAAAATTTCATCTTCTTAAACCCCCAATACCATGGCCGACGCTTAAGCTCTCTTTCTTCCTCCATTTTCGTGAAAACCTACCCCATAGATCCATTTTGAGGACAAATCTTCACGTTTTTTAGCACGAAATCACTCGATTTCTTCATCCCGAGGTCAGATCTACCTTCTAATTCATTTATTTTTTATTTCTACCATGAATTTTCCAATTTTTGCTAAAAACCAAAATTTTGCAGAAAATGTTTTATTTTTATAAAATTTTCCATGGATTTTTAAACTCATTTTAAGTTTCTCAAGCTTAAAAGAGTTTAGTTTATTTGATTCCTTAATTTATTTGTATTTTCTTTCACGTTTAGATGACACCTAAATCTAAAAGCGGAAAAGAACGAGAAAATTTCGATCGCAGCATGTTCGCTACTGCGGGAGCGCACTTTAGTAACCAAGAATTTGCGACATCAAGAAAATTTATCTCGAAGCGCAGTTTTTACAGTCCTGGAGAGATGAATTTTATGCCAACTTTATGGATGAAGACTATGAAGTCTTCATTAGAGGTGTCGGAGTGGGATTCACTCCGGAGCGGATCAACATTTTCTACGGCCTACCACCTACCATCGAGTGCTACTATTTTGGTCTATCTCCATCAGAAGGAGATCTGGAGATGATCATTGCATATCTGACTGACGGCACAGGTGCTTGGAAGATCCGGAATGACAAATGGGTAAACTTTAAATCTTCTAAGCTGAATGGTATTTCAAAGGCCTGGCACTATTTTATTTCTGCTAGACTACTTCCTTCCAACCACTTGAGTGAAGTTACCAGAGATAGAGCTATCCTGAACTATTGCATTCAGGAAATGAAGTTGATTGATGTTGGCAGCATTATCTATGATTCTGTAGAATCGACTACACAATCCAGTACTTCTGTGGGATTAGGATTCCCATCTTTGATATATTCTTTATGCGTGAGCGATGGAGTTATTGCTGATATTTCTGAGGAGAAGCTGAAGACTACAAAGCCTATTGGGCAGGAGAGTGTTAGTATTTATGATCATCTTCGCGGGAAGAGATCTACTGCTCCTTCTACTTCTGTACCTACTCCAGGTAGTGCTTCTACTTCTAGACCTTCTACTTCTGCTACACCACCACCTAGTTTTTGGGAGACTATGGATGAGAGGTATTCAAAGCAGCAGAATGTGTTACATTTAGCTCATTGTCGCATAGATACGATCGATGCAAAATTTGATCATCTTGCTGATTTTTCCTATAGGAAGAGTAATTATGATGCTAATTATGATGAAACTCTTGTTAGATTCCTGAAGGGAGAACAGTCTGTTTAGTTCCCCACTTACCCTAGATTCACACCTTATGATCCGAAGAAGACTGAGGATTTTTCCTTTGGTGTCGATGATGATGATGATGAGGAGACTACGAGTGATGATTAGATTGTTGAGATTATGTTCTTGTTTTATTTGTCTGTGTGTTAGACTTAGTAGTATGATTGGTTTATGTTTGTTTGATGTTTTTTTGATGTTAGTTGTATTGATGATTGTCGTACTATTTAGTTATTGATGTTGTTCTGTTTCTGTTATTGTGATTAGTATAGTCATTTAATTTAGCTATTGATATAAAAATTGAACCTACTTACTTTTATATATGCTTCATTATTTCAGTGATATTCATTAAAAACATGTGTAGAAGTAAATTTTTCTTTATAGACTATTTTTACATACTTATAAAATTCCTTTATAAATTATGCCTTTCTTTCTCTCATACTTTAAAATTTTTCATGATATACCAAAACTTAAGTTTGGGGGAAGGGAAAATACATGCAAATTTAAATTTTATTTGTCCTTAAGTGCTAATATTTTCTTTAAAAAATATTAACATAACATAAGGAATGAAAAATCTATTTATGATCACTTAAATTTTTGAAATTATAAATAATTTAGTAGACTTAACCAAAATTTTAATAACTTTGATTGATTTTAAGAATAGAATTATTCAACTTAAAGAACATAAGATTAAGAATTTTTTCTATTCATGGTAGAGATAATTGAATTTTAGAAGTATTAAGAAATCAAGAATTATAACTTGAAAAAGAAAAGATTGAAAGTCTTTTTGAAAACTATTCATGTTATAGTAATTAAGTGAAGATGTATAAGTTTGTAAATATAAGTTAAGGATAGTGAAGTTCAAAATCATTAACAGGCTATCCAGATACAAAAATCCTCACTGTGAAAAAAAAAAGAAAAGAGAGGAGAAGCTTGAAGAGATGCCTAATAAAAAATTGGCTTCACTTGAATTATCTTATAAGAAGAAAACTAATTACATGTTTTACTTAATTTTTATGCATGCATCTTTATTAGAAAAGATTTTCATGAAGATCTTTTTCTTGTAAATAATTTATGTGGTCTTAATATAATAAACTACAATTATTTTCGAAATGAATGAAAAATTTTGAAGTCTTACGATTTGGTAGTTAAATATTCTTTAAATTAAACTTAGTTAGTGAAATTTGGTTAATGATTTACTAAAGCCTTCATAAAATCAAAAATTACAAGGAATCTTAAATATTTACCTTTTATTCCAATTGTTATACATTTTATATAATAAAAAAATGTTACTTGAGGACAAGTAACGTTTAAATTTGGGGGATTTTTTATCCATGAAAAAAATACCTATTTTATGCCTTGATTTTTATTAAAATTTTAAGGATATTATGCTTTAATGAAAGGTATTTTTTTATGCTTTGGGATGCAGGTGATGTAAAAATGTTCAAAAAGAAAAAAAGATGAAAAAGGATGAAAAAGAAGAAAAAAGGAGAAAAAATGGAGCCAAATGCAAAATTGCCAAAATAATGGGTGACCCACAATTTTATATTATGATATTTTTAATTTAATTGCAACGACGCCAAAAACTTGACCCCGCTATATTATATGTATAGAATTATAATTGTTTATGTTGTGGATGCTACGCAAGTATACGTATCGTATCAAGTAATACAGGGCTCTAGTGGAGTCCTGGTTATCGATCCCACAGGGAAATATAAAATTAAATAACAACTAATTTTAAAATAATAATAATAATAATTTTAAAATAGTATACGAAAATTTGGAATTCTAAATTTAAGCGCAATAAAGTAAACTAAGTATTTTAATTAGGTAACTTAACTAAGTAGAAAATTAATACGTATTGAAAGTGCAAGAAATTAAACTAATTGCTAATTAAGTCTTAACTATTCGGAAAAAGTATCTTTCCCCTTGTTTAGAAATTTAAGTGATTGATGAATTTAAATAGATAATTTTAAGGTATTGTGACAAATAGGAGCATTCCTATTCTTTACCCTTTGGTCCAGGTGTAAAGAATATTGACTAATCCTATGTTTGATTACTGAATCTGCAGTTAGGTCGGGAGGATACCGACTGCCACTTCAGAGCTCCCACGTTCCCCTCGCCCGAGGGCTAACATCTACACTTCGGCTCTCAAACAATAGGACCGAATTGAATATTTTAGTCTGTCACACTAAAATGCTCTATTCTACGCCCGATGGATATTATTTCCCTATTTATTTGCACCCTCCTTCCAAGGCTTTTGAATTCCCCGAATATCAGATGTAATTTTTACTATAGTTGATAATCAACACATTTTAACAAATCAAATGGCCAGTTTGAAAGTAAATTAAGTTTTAAGTAAAAATTATCACAATTTATTAATATTTAAAAGTACTTCTATTTTTAGTTCATCTAGTCACTTAATTTCATAAACGAGGAGAAAGACTAAATTAACTACTCGAATGCATGGGAACTAAATTAAGCATGTATTTCATTTAAAGTTAAAAACAATAAATATAAATACTTATCTCGATTTATCCCCAAGCAGACTCCTCGCAGTTCCTTTGACTCTTCCTTCCAGTACAGCAAGACTCGCTAAAAACTCACTAACTCACTAATTAAGACTCTAAAGACTAAAATTGACACTTAAAGACTCAAAACTGCACACATAACACAAAATAACACACACTTAGAACACACACTTATAACACACACTTAGAACACACACTTATAACACACACTTAGAACACACACTTATAACACACACTTAGAACACACACTTAGAACACACACTTAGAAGCTGAATTTCGGCTTCTATATATAGAGGTGAGCAAAGGACCAAGAGGTGTGTAAGCATCCCTTCAAAAAGTGTCCAGGTTCAATGTATCTGCGCCATTTGAACTACCTCGCCGTCGGCGACGAACTACCTCGCTGTCGGTGAGGCTTCTACAAGGTCTTCGAACCGCGCTATCTCGCTGTCGGTGGGCTCGGTCTCGCTGTCAGCGAGACAGTTATAAATCCTTCAGAATTTCTTCCTCGTACCCTTGCCGTAGGCGGGCTCAATCTCGCCGTCGGCGACTCAGCACAAATTGCATTATTTTCTTCCTTTTTGCTCCAAATCTGCTCCTTTTTATGATTTTTGCTTTTATCACCTAAATTCTACATTCCTGCAACAAAATAAAGAAAATACCTTTCTTTAAAGTGCAATTTCATCAAAAATAGGTATGAATTTCTTAATAAAATTTTCGAGTGATCAAAATCCCCCAAACTTACTTATTACTTGTCCTCAAGTAATTTTTAGTACTACATAAAAATAATGATTTCTATAGTAAGATTTTTCAATTCAAATAAACTATGAATTATATTAATTAATATCATAATAAATTTAAATAAAAATAATTCATGTAATTTAATTAATCTTATAGAAATAAATTATTTAGTTATCGAGTCTAAGATTTCTAGCTTACTTATTCATTTCAGGAATGACTATATTTAAAAGAATAATTACTTAAGATATTCATATGATAAGAAATTCAAGAAAACACTATTAGGTAAAATTCTGGTCCATAAACATAAGTTTGGAAATATCTAAGTTTTTTTCTTTTTAGGTTAATTCAAATGAAGCCAATTTTTGATAAGGCATCTTCTCAAGCTTCTCCCTTTTTTTTTCTTTTTTTTTTTTGAACTAATGAGGATTACTGTATCTGGAGAGCCTGTTAATAATATTGAACTTCATTTTCATCTTCCTAAATTTGAAACTTAGGAATATTTCTTAGCTTATATATACTTCATAGTTTTTACTTCATTGATTTTCAATCTTTTCTTTTTCACTTGAATACTTAAGAATTTTAATTTTAGAATATAGTTTTCCTTACTAAAAATAGTTTACTATATTCTTATTCCCTTTAACCAAATATTTTATTATATTTAATTAATTAAAGCACTAGAAATATTTCATTTAACCTTTTATAATAATTAAATAAAATAATTCATATTAATTAAATTGAAAAATTTGCTTATAAAAATCAATTTATAATAATTTAAAAATAGAAATTGAGAACAAGTTATTAACTAAATTTGTATTTTACTCCCCCCCCAAACTTAAATTTTTATATCTACTCTAAATAATGAAAAAAAAGGAAAGTAAATAAATCATACCTTTGAAGTTTAGGTATTTCTTTTTCTTTGAAATTTTTGCAGGCTTTTTCATTTTTCATTGAACTCTCGTACTGTTAGTAATCTCCATATATATATAACAATTTAAAGAAAATGCGGGGATAAAATCTGAGATAAGTATTAAATACAACAATTAAAATTAACTCTACACTACACATATGAATTACTAACATATTAAAACAATTTAACTAACACATTAACAATTTTACAACTTAAAACAATACAGAATAAAATAAAAACGTACAAAAGAAAACTAACATCCTATTTAACATAAAAACAAATGCAGTTAACTAACACAAAAACAAAAAACTAAACTACCATAACAATTCAAGCAAATAATCTAACAAACATCCAATGTCTCACAACATAAAGTACTGAATATTACAAACATATAAAAGTTTCCTAAATAACTTAACATCAAACAAACAAAATAAATAAAGTCATAATCTTCTATATTGAAGTCCAAACTATATTGTCATCCCCTCCTTGATCTGCAGGCCGAGAAGACGAGCAGGATGATACCGAGTATACCGGGGCATTATGGAAAGATGACATCTAAATCTCCACTCACGTAGCGACGTTCGACTTCATGATATGCTATCTCGTACTCTGAATGTCTCTGCAGGTACTCACTATCATAATCATGTCTCCTCTCCAGATTATCAATCCTTTGATCAAAATGATCAAATCTTCTCCTTATTGTCTCTCCAAACTGCTCAAAACTCCTCCTATGCAGTGTCAGCTCATTCATCAGATCTTGTAGGGTAGGGGTGGTAGGCTCAGGAGGTTCATAGCTAGTAGAGGGTATATCTCTACTTGACCGAGTGAAATAACTTCTCACTCCGATCTCCACCCTTCATGAGACTCATATTTCTTAATATTGGCCGTTGTGAGTGGGTTCATGGGTTCTATCCACTCCTCATCATCCGCCGCCTCAACTCTGAGAGTTGGCGATTGCATAAATCAACCCAGGATGTCCCAATCCCCCTCCACTTTCATTTCCAGTAGTGGCTAAGATATTTCTATAGATGACACTTCCAATGTTTATACTTCTTTTGTTCTGAATACAAAAATTCAGAACTGCTTTATCCCTTGTTACCTCACTGTGGTGATATGTAGGTAACAAAGTAGAACAAATAAAATAGTGCCATGCTTTAGAATTTGCATTTAACTTAGAACGAGGAAAATTCACTCTTTCCCGCTGCTTTATCTTCCAAACTCCAGTCCCGTCAGTAAGAAAATTTATCACATCTTCTAGAGGTTCCGGCATAGTTCCAAATGTTTCGTACTCATTTGGACCGTCCCGAACTTCATAGAAGGCGTTAATTCTAGTAGCGATGAAGTCAACCATAAATCCACGTACCTTTACTGGTGCGTCCTCTACAGACGATCGAAGTTAGAATAAAATTCCTTTACTACTTCCACAACAGCTCTATTGGTGATGTAGCAGAGATTCTCCCAACCTATTTCTTTAATGATCCGCTCAACTTCACCTCCCGGATTCTTAAAAACTCGATTTGCAATGCACTTTCTTGCTTGAATATTTTGAAAATACCGATTTTGTGCTCGTGCATTGACAAATCGGTCAGTATCGTAATCTACTCGTCTTTTCTGTCGCGGAGCTATTTTTCGATCGATCTATGAAATTCACAAAAATCGTCACTAAACTTCCTAATATTACTAAGGAGGCTTCCTACAACATCTAAGATCAAATCAAAACAAATTTTATGGATTTCTATTGAGTAATTCTTCCACATTTAGGATTTTTCAAAAATTTTCAATGTGGAGAAAATACATGGTGAAAATCAAAAATTTTTGCATAGGAGTGAAGCACTTACCAAGAGAAGATGAAATCAGGTGTTTTTGAGTGATGAAATCGCCTCTAAATCCGAAATTTTGTGAGCCCTAGGGTAGTTTTTGCTAAAATGAGAGGTAGGGGATGATGAATAGTGTTTGGCGAGCTAATATTTTTCAGAACCAAAAACTCTCGCAAAAAATCCGCTATCGGCGAGAAATTTTTGCTCTAACCTTCGCTGTAAGTGAGATCGATCTCGCTGTCGGCAGGATTTTTCTCGCCGTCGGCTAAATTCCAAAATTTGTCACTCATTTTCGTCCTTGATTTGCCTTATATTATATTTCCGATCACATCATTTATTAATTTAATATGAAGATTAGCTACTTATACACAAACAAATTCACACAACACAATAAATTAACTTTAATATTGAAATCCATGAGATGTACAAACTAACATAATTTTAAACTCTATAATCAAACTTCAATTCTCCAATCCTTACTACTAATCAGCATCGCAAACCAATCCACGACACACTAAATGCTGATACTAAAACTATAACGCATATCTCAATTAAGTTTGAGATATTCAAATCATCACTCCACACATAATAAAATCTAAATCAAATCAAATAACATAAATACAAACATACTATGGAAATCTTTACTACTACTCTTTAATGTCGAATCTTCATCTTCTCCGATATTTCCGATATGACGATGATGCACAAATAAGTTATAGAAAGGCCCGAAGGGAAACTCCGAAGCGGATTCTTCGATGATCCAACCCTTCAGTCTCGTAAATGAAGAAAGCTAGCTTCGTGTGTCCGGAATGATCAAAGTGTTCCTTCATCCTCCAGTCAATGTGATCAAATAAATCGGATATATTGTCGATTGAATCTCTCACTTTCTGCAGCTTCTTTCTCCATTCCTTTAATTTTCATCATAAGTAACTCCGTTTTATCTGAAATAGGCCTTGCTATAGGATTATTCTGTGAAGCTCTATCAGAGATAAATGTAATTTCATCATCATTGTCCAAAGTAGGGAACATATCTGTAGGATCAAGCGGCTTCCAAGGTAACGGAACCTTTTCCCAAGCTTCATAAGAAACCCGGTACTCGATCGCATAATGCAAAAATAATAGATGGGTGTCCTAGTCCGTGAACTGACCCATGCATAATTAAACCCAATGCAGACTTAACAATTATTGATCCAACATCAATAGGCAATCCATTTTGAATACAATAATTCAATATAGCGCATTCCTTCGAAACCTTGTTTACCCTCATAGTAGGTAACAATTTTGATGAGATGAAAAAGTGCCAGTGCTTTGAGACAGGATTCAAAAGTGATGTAGAGAAACTAACATACCCGTCTTCACGCATTTCCCAATCTTCCGGTTCATCAGTCAGATATCGAAATATCTCATTCATATTATATCGAGAAGGCACAAAATTTGAATAGTGACATACCGGGGTGTTTTCTATAGAGAATAATTCATTTACTCTTGATGGAGTAAATGTCACCCATCTTTCTCGGACGTAGACATTCCCATTGTTGATCGCATGTAAGTTAGAGTAGAACTCTTTCACAACTGGGATAACAACAGCAGACGTAGTGTAACAAAATACCTCCCAGTGCCGCTGCGCGATCGTTTCTTCTATTTTCGTAGTGGAATTCTCTAATCCTCGATTGACAGATCCCCGTTCCTTAATAACTCTTTTCTTTATCAAAACCTTGTTGAAGATCCGCTGCGCTTCGCACTCACAAATTTCCTCCGGTTAAACACTCCAGAATTAGAGGAATCTAAGAATTTGGAGGCCATTATGGTGAATGGAATGAATTCTAGTGAGGAAGACAGATCTAGAATGATTTAAGAATGGGTTTCCACAAAGGAATTGGTGTTGAAACCGTCCAATTCGGCATTCAAATTATAAATAACTCATCTTTATAACTTCCTCGCTGTCGGCGAGAAGTTTCTCGCCGTCGGCAGGACGTTTCTCGCTGTCAGCGAGCTCGATAAATAAACTGAATTTAATTTAGGCATGAACCTCGCTGTCGGCGAGATTCCAAAATAATTTCCAATTTCTCATCTTAAATCGAATAATTTCTTTTCTCATCATAATGGTTCGAATATGTGATGATTCTTAATAATAATTGAGTAGTAAAGTTTCAATAATATAGACTAACTATTAAGATACAATAAAAATAGATAAATAATATGGGTTGCCTCCCATAAAGCGCTTGGTTTAACGTCGTCGACTCGACCTAATTTCAATTATTAATCGAGTCGACTAAGCATTAAAACCTCTTTATAGTTAGGTCTTATACCTTCGAAATATGGTTTTAATCTATGTCCATTAACTTTAAATTTATGTCCGAGTTTTTGGATCTTCGATTTCTATAGTTCCGTATGAAAATATTTGAGTTATGGTGAAAGGTCCTAACCATCGAGACTTCAATTTTCTAGGAAATAATTTCAATCTAGTATTATATAGCAAAACTTCCTGTCCCGGTTCAAAATTTCTCTCGATTAATCTTCCGATCATGCCATAATTTCATCTTTTCTTTATAAATCCGATCATTATCATATGATTCATTTCTTAATTCTTCCAATTCATTTAATTGCAGCATTCTTTTCTCACCAGCTTCCTTCATATTATAATTAAATTCTTTAATCGCCCAATATGTTTTATGTTCTAATTCAACTGGTAAGTGGCATGTTTTTCCATATATAAGCCTGTAAGGAGTCATTCCAATCGAAGTTTTATAAGCGATCCTATAAGCCCATAATGCGATTGTCTAATCTAATAGACCAATCTAACCATTTGGGTTTACATGATTTTTCTAAAATACGTTTAATCTCACGATTAGATACTTCAGCTAATCCGCTAGTCTCGTGGATGAAAAGCAGTGGATATCTTATGAGTAATATTGTATTTTTCTACTAGTTTGTGAATGTATTTATTTCTAAAATGAGTTCCTCCGTAAGTGATAATCACTCTCGGCATTCCAAATCTAGTAAAAATATTTTTCATCAGAAATTTTGAAACACTCTTAGCATCACACCTAGGTAAAGCTTGTGCCTCAATCTATTTGGAAACATAATCAACAACTTACTAATATATATGAGTTTCCAAACGAAGGAATAAAAGGTCCCATAAAATCTAATCCCCAAACATCAAAAATTTCAACTTCTAATATAAAATTCAGAGGCATTTCATTTTTTCTAGATATATTTCCTACTCTTTGACATTTATCGCAAGTTTTAATATATCTGTATACATCTCTAAATAGAGTAGGCCAGTAAAATCCAGATTGTAGAATCTTATAAGCAAGCTTTATCGGTCCCAAAATGTCCTCCAAAATCGAATCATGACATTTTTGAATAATTGGTTCAGTTTCTTCATAAGGTACACATCTTCTAATAATTAAATCCTTACATTGCTTATATAAATATGGTTCATCCCAAAAATAGTTTTTCGTATCATGGATGAATTTTTTCTCGTTTTGCAAAGTTAGCATAGGTGGTAAAATATTACTAACTATATAGTTTACTATATCAAGCATACCATGGTATTTTCCACTCATTGATATTATATAGTTGTTCATCGGAAAAGCTGTCTATAATTTCATTTTCAATATCGGATAATTCATGATTTTCTAATCTTAATAAATGATCCGCAATTTGATTATCGGTTCCTTTCTTATTAACGATCTCAAAATCGAATTCTTGCATTAATAGCATCCATCTAATTAATCTTGGTTTGGAATCTTTCTTTTGCATTAAATATTTGATAGCAGAATGATCAGTATGCACGATACATTTTGTTCCAATCAGATAAGGTCTAAATTTATTAAAACCATATACTACCGCTAATAATTCTCTTTCTATAACTGTATAGTTTATTTCAACATCATTTAGAGTTTTACTAGAATAGTATATAACTTTAAAAATCTTTTCATATCTTTGCCCAAGAACCGCTCCTACAGCATAATCACTAGCATCACACATAAGCTCAAATGGTTTCTCCCAGTTAGGTGAAACTATTATAGGTGCTGTAATTAATTTTTCTTTTAAGAGTTCAAAAGCATTCGGGCATTCGATTGTAAATTCAAATTTCTTGTCCTTTTCGAGAAGTTGGCATAGAGGTTTAGTAATTTTTGAAAAATCTTTTATATAGCGTCTGTAGAATCCAACATGTCCAAGAAAACTTCTTACCCCTTTTACCATAGTTGGAGGTGGTAATTTAGCTATAACTTGAATTTTTGCAGGGTCCACTTCCATGCCTTTTTCCAAAATTTTATGCCCTAATACAATGCCGCCCGCAACCATAAATTGACATTTCTCCCAATTTAGAACTAAATTTGTTTTCTCACATACTTCTAATACTTTTTCAAGATGAGTTAAGCATGTGTCAAATGATGTTCCAAATACGGAGAAATCATCCATAAATACTTCTATTCCATTGTCAATTAACTTACTAAATATAGACATCATACATCTCTCGGAATGTTGCTTGGTGCATTACATAATCCAAAAGGCATTCTTTGAAAAGCGAAAGTTCCATAAGGACTAGTAAATGTAGTTTTCTCTTGATCCTCAGGAGCAATTTGTATTTGATGATAACCGGTGTATCCATCTAGAAAATAAAAATACTTATGTCCGGCTAATTTATCTAACATTTGGTCTAGAAATGGTAAAGGGAAGTGATCTTTCCTGGTGGAGGTATTTAATTTCCTATAATCAATTCATATAGGCCAACCAGTAACTTGTCTTATAGGAATAAGATCATTATTTTCATTGGCAGTGACAGTCATTCCTCCCTTCTTAGGAACACAGTGAATTGGGCTTACCCAAGCACTATCAGAAATAGGATATATAATACCATTATCTAACCATTTTAAAATTTCTTTCTTAACTACTTCTTTCATTATCGGGTTTAATCTCCTCTGGGGATCTGCTTTAGGTTTATGTTCATCATCTAAAATAATTCTATGCATACGGATTGAAGGACTAATTCCTTTAATATCTGCTAAAGTCCAACCAAAAGTTTTCTTATATTTTTTTAAAGTTTCTAAAAGTTTTTGTTCTTGAGATTCGTTTAATGCATATGAAATAATAACTGGTAAAGTTGAAGAATTACCTAAATAAGCATATTTCAAATGATCAGGTAATATTTTTAGCTCAAGTTCAGGAGGTTTAATAATTGATGGAACTATATTCTTGTCAGTGTTTTCAGTATTATCCAAAAATTCAAATCTTTCTTGAATATAATCTAGTTCTTCATTATTATCTTCAATTAATTCAGTGTTTTCTTTTTCTAATTTATCTTTGTAATATTCCATAAAATGTTCTTGTTGTAAATGTTCAAGTATTTCCATCCGAAAACATTCATCATCTTTTTCTAAATGCAGGATATTTCATTGATTTTGCAATATTAAATGTAACTTTTTGGTCATTTACTCTCATAATTAATTCTCCTTTTTGAACATCAATCATAGCTTTTCCAGTAGCTAAAAATGGTCTTCCTAAAATGATAGTAATTTCTTTATCTTCCTCCATATCTAAAATAATAAAATCTACCTGGGAAGATAAATTTATCCACTTTTACTAACACATCTTCAATAACTCCCTTAGGATAGGTAACCGAACGATCGCCTAATTGAAGGGTTACCGAAGTAGGTGTAATTTTTCCTAATCCTAATCTCTTAAAAATCGATAGAGGCATTAGATTGATGCTTGCTCCTAAGTCACACAGCTTTTCCATAAAATTTTTCTCCTATAGCGCAGGGTATAGTGAAACTACCAAGATCTTTCAATTTTTTAGGAAGCTTCTTCTGAATAATAGCACTACACTCTTTACTAAGTGCGACTGTTTCATTATCGGTGAATTTTCTTTTCTTATTTAGAATATCTTTCATAAATTTTACATAATTTGGCATCTGATCTAAAGCTTCGACAAAAGGTATATTGATTGTTAATTTATTTAATATTTCAAGGAATTTAGCAAATTTTTTATCTTTTTTATGTTGAGCTAGTCGTTGAGGAAATGGTGGTGGAGGTTTTTCAACAGAAATTTTCATAGGTATTAAAGGATGTTCTAAGTTTGAATCTTGTTGAAGTATTTCCTTTTCAATTTCCACTTCCTCTTTTTGGCTTTCAAGTTCTTTTTGAATTTGCGGTTCTAATTCTTTTCCACTCCTTATTTGTATTGCTTTAATTTGTTCTTTTCCTTGATCTTTAGGATTTATTTCCACATTACTAGGAAAAGTTCTAGGTATTCTATTATTTATCGCAGTAGCAATATGTCCAAGTTGAGTTTCGATATTTTTAATAGATGTTCCTTGAATTTGTAATTGATTTCCTTGAATTTGTAGTTGATTTCCTTGATTTTGTAGTTGATGACCCATATTCAAAATTAATTCATCCATAGATAATTTCTTATCTTTGAATTGAGGGTTATTGTTATTAAATCCAGGTGGGTAATTAGGTTTATAGTTTGGATTTGCTTGATTAGGTTGATTCATTCATTGTTGATTAGATGTGTTATTCCAATTAAAATTTGGATGAGTTTTCCAACCAGGATTATAATAGTTTGAATAAGGGTTATTAGTTCTATTATTAATAGCATTTAAAGTTTCATAATTAGATTGAGATTCTATGATTTGTTCAGATGAGTTTTCTTCTAAAGTAGGAGAGTAGTTCATTCCAAAATGATCTAATTTCTTAGATATAGTAGCAATTTGAGAAGCTAACATAGATATTGCATCGTTTTCATGAATGCTGGCTATCTTTTTTGGATTTACTCTATCAGCAGGCCATTGGAAATTATTTGTTGTCATTTCTTCGATTAGTGCATAAGCTTCATCAAATGGTTTAGACATTAATGAACCTCCAAGACAGCACATCGATGATTGATCTTAAAGATCCTACTAATCCATTATAAAAGGTTTGAATAATCGACCAATCGGTAGCGCATGATGTGGGCATTTTCTAAGAAGTTCCTTAAATCTCTCCCAAGCTTCATATATTGATTCTCCATCTAACTGACAAAAAGAAGTTATATCATTTCTAAACTTAGCAGTTTTAGATGGTGGAAAATATTTGGATAGAAATGTTTGTGATAATTCTCCCCAAGTTTTAATAGATCCAGGTGCTAAAGAATTCAACCACATTTTAGCCTTATCCCTTAATGAAAAAGGAAAAAGTCTAAGTCTTATAGCATCGTCAGATACTCCTTGATATTTAAAAGTAGCACAAAGTTCTAGAAAACTAGCAAGATGTAAGTTAGGATCTTCAAGTAGGTGAACCACTAAATTGATTGTTTTGTACCATTTGGATAATTGCGGGTTTAAGTTCAAATGAATTAGCGAGCAACATCGGGGTTTTGAATAGTTAAATGAATTTCATCCGATGTAGGGTTGGCATAATCTCTTAATGGTCTTTGTTGGTTCATATTTTGAATTTCAGGAATATTCGTCATTTGTGTTAAATTTATAATTTGTTTCTTTTGTTTTCTAATTCTTTTAATTGTACGCTCTAATTCAGAATCGTAAGGTATTAAATTTTCCTTTCCAAATTTGTGCATACAATTTTAGAATAGATATTAATTTATTTATTATGATTATTTTAAAATAGTCCGTTACTCTAGTAAATTTTTCTTACTTTCCACGGCAACGGCGCCAAAAACTTGACCCGCAATTTTATATTATGATATTTTTAATTTAATTGCAACGACGCCAAAAACTTGACCCCGCTATATTATATGTATAGAATTGTAATTGTTTATGTTGTGGATGCTACGTAAGTATACGTATCGTATCAAGTAATACAGGGCTCTAGTGGAGTCCTGGTTATCGATCCCACAAGAGAAATAGAAAATTAAATAACAACTAATTTTAAATAATAATAATAATAATTTTAAAATAGTATACGAAAATTTGGAATTCTAAATTTAAGCGCAATAAAGTAAACTAAGTATTTTAATTAGGTAACTTAACTAAGTAGAAAATTAATACGTATTGAAAGTGCGGGAAATTAAACTAATTGCTAAATAAGTCTTAACTATTCAGAAAAAGTATCTTTCCCCTTGTTTAGAAATTTAAGTGATTGATGAATTTAAATAGATAATTTTAAGGTATTGTGACAAATAGGAGCATTCCTATTCTTTACCCTTTGGTTCAGGTGTAAAGAATATTGACTAATCCTATGTTTGATTATTGAATCGCGGCTAGAGCTGGGAGGATACCGACCGCCACTCGAGCTCCCACGTTCCCCTCGCCCGAGGGCTAACATCTACACTTCGGCTCTCGAACAATAGGACCGAATTGAATATTTTAGTCCGTCACACTAAAATGCTCTATTCTACGCCCGAGTGATATTATTTCCTATTTATTTGCACCCTCCTTCCAAGGCTTTTGAATTCCCGAATATCAGATGTAATTTTTACTATAGTTGATAATCAACACATTTTAACAAATCAAATGGCCAGTTTGAAAGTAAATTAAGTTTTAAGTAAAAATTATCACAATTTATTAATATTTAAAAGTACTTCTATTTTTAGTTCATCTAGTCACTTAATTTCATAAACGAGGAGAAAGACTAAATTAACTACTCGGAATGCATGGGAACTAAACTAAGCATGTATTTCATTTAAAGTTAAAAACAATAAATATAAATACTTATCTTGATTTATCCCCAAGCAGACTCCTCGCAGTTCCTTTGACTCTTCCTTCCAGTACAGCAAGACTCGCTAAAAACTCACTAACTCACTAATTAAGACTCTAAAGACTAAAATTGACACTTAAAGACTCAAAACTACAGACATAACACAAAATAACACACACTTATCACACACACTTAGAACACACACTTATAACACACACTTAGAACACACACTTATAACACACACTTAGAACACACACTTATAACACACACTTATAACACACACTTAGAACACACACTTATAACACACACTTAGAACACACACTTAGAAGCTGAATTTCGGCTTCTATATATAGAGGTGAGCAAAGGACCAAGAGGTGTGTAAGCATCCCTTCAAAAAGTGTCCAGGTTCAATGTATCTGCGCCATTTGAACTACCTCGCCGTCGGCGACGAACTACCTCGCTGTCGGCGAGGGTTCTACAAGGTCTTCGAACCGCGCTATCTCGCTGTCGGCGGACTCGGTCTCGCTGTCAGCGAGACAGTTATAAATCCTTCAGAATTTCTTCCTCGTACCCTTGCCGTCGGCGGGCTCGATCTCGCCGTCGGCGACTCGGACTAAATTGCATTATTTTCTTCCTTTTTGCTCCAAATCCACTCCTTTTTATGATTTTTGCTTTTATCACCTAAATTCTACATTCCTTCAACAAAATAAAGAAAATACCTTTCTTTAAAGTGCAATTTCATCAAAAATAGGTATGAATTTCTTAATAAAATTTTCAGTGATCAATGGGTCTAGCGCCTAGGCACCAGAATCTGGCGCCTAAGCGCCAGCTCGATACCAAAATAGGTACAATTTTGTAAATACTTTGGGCAATTATTTTGACGGTTAGAGCGATTATTGGACCTTCTAGAAGATTGGCAGTTATTCCTAGATTATAGGACATGTGATGCATTGTATCTAGACGCTTAGAAACGGTTTGGATCGCGAAAAGGTGCGATCCAAAGTGAAGAGGTGCAAAGAACTGGACGCGAAGTCCGGCGCCTAGGTGTCAGATGCCGGCGCCTAGGCGCCAGACACAGTTTCTAAACAATTCATTAAACTTGGAAACATTTTGAAGAGGTGCTTTAGGCAACCCTTGAAGCCTATAAATAGGAGGCCATTTCTATAGAAAAAGAGGCCCCCAATCAGAGAGATAATTTTAAATATAGGACCACACTTTTAGTTTACTTTCCTTCATAAATTAGTGAGTTTATTTTATTTAGAGTTTGTATTGAGAGTTTGGAAGAGTTGTTGCTTTTGAAGTCTATTTCACTTTGGAGTCAGTAGGAATCAGAGGCTCAGTTGGAGAAACACTTGAGATAAGTATTTGTAATTTGATTCAAAATTTTATTTATATGTTTTGTTATTTAAATTCAATGTGTTCTGAGTAGTTACTTTACTTTCTCCTTTCAATTATGAAAAGATAAATAAGATAATATAAAATTTGTTGGAGAATTAAAAACTAAATATGTTTAAATATTTTGATGATATTAATACCAGATCTTAATTTACTATTTAAATTGGCCATTTAAGTTGTTAAAATCTGTTGAAGAATTTTGAGACCTAGAAGGAGATGAATTCTTAACTAGTAGATATCACAGGAATCCTTGGGTAGTCAAAGGCCTTGTGCGGCTTATTCAAGGTGAAGTGCAAATAAATAGGAAAATATTATTCAATGGGCGTTGAATTAATAAGTTTTTAGAGTGACAGACTAAATTCTTTTAATTTGGTTTATAGAAAGGGAACGGGTCACTAGCAGGGCCAACCATAGCCACCCTTGGACATCTAGTAGTGTGAGCCTAGATTAACCCATTCTACTAACAATACATCTAGAACTCGATCTATAGATTAGCCAATGTTCTTTATACTATCGAGTGAAGGTAAAGAATAGGAATGCTTCTATTTGGCACAATACCATAAATTTATATTCTCCACAAATATTATATTATCTAAAAAGTCTTGGATTAATTGGAAGGAAGAAATTTGTTTGCTTATTATTATTTACATCACTCATTATTTAAGTACTGCTTTATTTCCGCATTTAGTAAATTAAATATTAAATTTATAACTTTAAAAAAAATACATAAAAATAAAATTAAAATATTTAAAAATCTATAAACCTCCTCGTGGGATCGATACTGGAGTCTTTATTTAAAGCCCTATATTACTTGAAACGATATGTCTACTTGCGTAGTATCTCTAGTGTGTAAAATATTTTCCATAAAATTATATTTATATACACTAACCGCTATTATTATTTGGTCAAAGTATTGGCTATAACATATTTTTGGAAGCATGAATTTCTGCGTTATTTGCGGTCGGGTCAGAAATCTCTTACATTAGGAAGATTTGAAATTTTGATGTTTTTGGAGAAACTTTGGAGATTTTTCATGGATTTTGAGTTCTTATCATTTTAAATTTACTTTAGAGTCCATTGCATTGCAATTTTAAAATTGATTTAGATAAATTTGGTATTTTTAGACAAATGGCTCCAAGAATTTCAAAGGGGAAGAGGAAATTTGAGTATGATGAAAGCAAATTTGTGAATTTCAAGGCTTATTCATGCTTTAGTACATTTCTTAGCAATAAGAAATGTATTCAAGAGAAAGCCTTTGAAAATCCTGGAGGTATGCTTGAAGAACTTATGTGAATCGTCAATGGGAGATTTTCTGTTATTTCACTGCTGAAGCGATGCTGGGAATAGTTAGAGAGTTTTATGCAAATATGTATTATTCTAAGAGTGAATACATACTGGTTAGAGGCCAAATGATTGAATTCACCCCTGCTCGGATTAATGCATTTTATCAGTTAAGTGCACATTTTTCTTGTGAATATGAAAATTTTCCTATCACGAATGAAGCATTGGATATGATTGTAAACTTTTTGACTGATGGAAAAGTTGAGTGGAAGGTTAAACAAAGGCTAAAAGTTAACTTCCCCCCTTTCTACTTTGAATCCTGTATCAAAAGCCTGACACTATTTTTTTTTTGCAAGACTTTTGCCTACCAACCATCACAGTAAGGTTACTGTAGATAGATCTATTCTGAATTACTGTATTCAGAACATGAAGAATATAAATATTGGGGTTATAATTCATAAAAGTAAAGTTCAAAAGGAGAGACTACAGGTGGACTAGGACACCCCAACCTGATTCATGCTTTGTGTATTCAGTCAGGAGTAGCAGTTGAAGATAATGATGAAGCAGTCCATCCCCTGAAGCTCATTACTAAACTAAATTTGAAAAATTATGAAGCCCATGTGTTGACCTCATTTTTGATGAGGTCTTCTCTTCTTCTTTTTAGTACTTAGGATCTAGCCTTAGGCTTTTCCTTTGACTGTCTTAGAGGACTAGAAATGGAACCTACCCTTTAGAAGTCCAAACACCTCTTGACTCCCTGCAAGCCCCACAAGCTCGATTGTAGACCCCTAATCACCTAGAGGGTCGAAATTAAATGTGGAAGTTTAAAGGATGAGTTCCTATAGGACTCTTTGGCCTTAGGACTGCCCTGGGTGGCCTGGTTTGGTGAAGGGCTGACTTACATACACACTACATTTATACACTACACTTTCACACAAGTATACTCAGCATGACCTCCTCACTCATGTAGGTGATTCACATGGATGGTCCTTAACCCCTAAGCCCTTGGCTAAGAGGGTTAGGAACAACATATTGGATGCCTCAAATGAGTCCCTTCATGGCTCATGTGGGCTTGATATGGCTTCATGGCTCAACCAAAGTGATTTCATTCCACTTATATTCACCCAATCTTCAATTTTCCAAATTTTCAATTTTTGACCCCGGGGACCCTATACCCGCCTAACCTACCCAAAACCCTTGAAATCCTCCAAAATTCCCAAATCACCTAAAATTCCTCAAAATCAATCCCAAACATTTCCACATTACTCAAATTGACCATCCATACCCAAAAATATCAAAAATTCCAAAAAAACCTCCCAATACCCTCCAAATACCCAAAATACCCCCTCGACCCAAAAATCCGGAAATTCGAAAAATTCCCAGAAAATTCCAAAAAATCCCAAATATTCCCAATTTCATTTTGTTCAACTACACCATGGGCCAATTATCTCAATTTACCCTACTTTTTTCAAAACCCCCAATTTGACCCATTTCAACCCTAGCCCAACATTGGCCCAAATTAACCCAATTTGACCTATATTGGCCCATTCACCAAGGAAGCCCAAATTCAACCCAATTCAAACCCAAATCACTCCCAACTTGCTTCAAATCACTCATGACACATCCATGAGCTAAACCCAATATTTTTTTGGGCCCAATCCTTCACAAAATTCCCATCCATAAATTTATTTTCAAACCAAAAGCCCACTTTCTTAAACCTTCCTAAAAGCCCAAACTTCATGCTAAAGCCCATATGACACATTCTTTTCATCACTTCATTAATTGAAATTATCCCTAAAGCCTAAATCAATAATCAAATCATTCCAAATTAGGCTTTATCCAAATTCCATCAAAAGTACCCAATATCCTTAAAAACCCATTTTCATGAAACCAAGCCAACTTTTTCCAAAGCCAAATGGAGCCATGAAGCCACTCTTAAGCCACATGTAAGCCATGTGAGTTGCTCACATGTGACCTAACCACATTTGGCAAAAGGAGGGCCCCCTTTCCTAATCCTTCTTAAACCCTTTTTTACCTTAAGCATGTCACACACTAAACCATGCTTAGCCACCTCATCATGGATGGAGACCATACCATTTTCTCTTGGCTGACCCAAGTGATCCTTTTCAGCCCAAAACCAGGCCTTGGGTGGTGCACCTAGCCCAAAGGGATGGGTTGACCAATTTGAGCCAAAATAAGCCTCTCCTCATTCCATTTCAATCCAACCTCTTTACACATGGCATTGGCCAATTGACTACACAAAACCCCAGCCCTGACCCACCTGAACTTGAGGGTGACCATTACCTGCCGGCCAGCCGCCTGGATCGCCGGAAAACACCATGGCCAAGACCTTGGGAGGAGCCAAAAATTTCAATTCTCCTCGTCGACTTGTCTCAACCCAAATGGAAAGCATAGCTCTTCTTCTCTTGCCAAGAGCAGGCTCGATCCCAAGCCCTAACTCTCCCAGGAGGCCCTCCACCCTCTCCTATTTAAACACCACCCCCTCTCGACCATGAGAGGTGTTGAACCGGACCTTACCGAAACCCCTGCCAAAATTGTTCCGAACACTCTCCATACTTAGAAGCGAGTTGATCCCCGAGTGACAATTTGCCCTAATCCCCACCAACAGAGCCCAATTTCTCGACCAAAATTCCACCCAAAACCAGGACACTTCTCCACAAGTGGATCAATCCCCAAATTGATTGGTCCTACACCTTCACCGGACCAAGAGAAGGAGTCCACCAGAAAAGCCCCTCTCTAGGCCACCCGATTGCTCCAGGCCTCCAAGCTTTGTGATCGAGCGTGGTCGAAATCATACCTAGGAGATTCACCAGACCAGGAGACTTCATCTGGAGCTTGTTGGGATCCAATTGAAGGTGACAAAACCCTCAGATTGAAGCCACACTTCTCTGAGCAAAGGTATGAGCTAATTCTTCATTTCGAGCTTCTGGAGATTCTCTATTTCAAATGCTTTAATTTCAATGCATGATCACCATATAGATGTATTTGTCTCTTCAAGACGAATCCATAGAGCATAAGAACACAAAAATCCGTTAAGTATTGAGTGAGATATTAGGGATTTAGTGTGGACGGCTCTCGGGTGAGGACACTTGGGGATGATGAACGGATGTCGTTCATTTAATACACGCGAGGACGGACGGTTCAGATGGCGTCGGACCAGGAGATGGTACGTGAACCGCGGGCCGCGTGGCGCTGAGTCAGAAGGCGACGTCAAATGGGAGCGCGCCGCGTAGCCGTTCGGAGATGCCGAGGATGACGGGGCGCCTCGTGGATAAGTAGGAAATTAGGTTATTTTTCCTATTTATTTAATTCCCTAAACTTCAAAAATCCATAACTTTGTGTAGAAAAATCAGAAAAATAAAATAAAAATACCCTCTTGCTCAGTGGACAGAGGAGAATAATGTGGAAAAGAAATCATTTAATTTCATCAAGTATTTTATTTTTAATGATTTATTTACTCTCTGCATTTTTTAAATTCTCCATGCATATAGGAAATTCACCATGGCATGAGACCATAGGGCTTTTGAAGCCTCTGAATTTGGGAACATTCCCTGAATTTTCCAAAGTCAGAGGCCATCCCTATGAGAAGTTATTAATTTTTCAAATTCATGTTGCTGTTTTAAGTATTTTAATTCCAATAATTAGCATGTTGTGAAATAAATTCTAGAAAAATTTGGTGATGTCTCTTATGACCAGAGGACCCTTAGGAAAATAGTTTTTGAGTTCATTCATTTAAAATAACCCTAATTGGCTTAAACACCCAAAATAGATCTCTAATTAATTAGAGTTAACCATAAATCAAATTGACTTGAAATCAATTCTCCACTGACCTTTAGGATTAGAGGAACCCACCATAAAAATTTGAAGTCAATTGGACTTGGTTAGCCCTACTAAATGGGTTGATTAAGCCATTTAGCCATTTTAAACTTTAAAAATTCATAACTTTCAAAATACCTTTCAAAAATTCACCAAATTGGTTTTAGAGCCTCTCTGATATCAGGATAATTTAAGAAAATTAAAATTTCAATTTTCTAAAAAAGTTGATTTTTTGATATTATTTTAATATTTTAATAATTAAAAAATAATAAAAAACACAAAAATAATAAAATTCACCAAAATGTCACATTTTGAATTTTAATCACTTAGGAAAAAACCCCATATTTTTCTTAGGTCTATTTAATGAGATATTAAATTTTAAAGCCCTAGGGTAATTTTAAAATTAAAAAAAATGTATTTTTTAGCATTTTCACTAAAATAATTATAATAAATTAAAGAAAAATCAGAAAATTGTAAAAATTGATTCTCTGGTTTCCTTGATATCAGAGAGATTTTTGAAAAAATATTAAATTCATTTTTCAACCTTCATTTTATTTTTAAATTAATTAATACTCCAAAACTTAAAATAATTATAATAAAAATAATATAATTCAAAAATCACCAAAATTGGTCCAAGTGGTCCTCTGGTCATTAGGAATGTCCCATAATTTTCTTAAGGACAGAAACTTTCCCTTGGTCATATTATTAAATTTTCCTTGGAAATTCCTATTTTCCACCAAAAATAATTACATAAATAAATTAAATACGAGAAAAATCACATTTTCTCCTCTCATGTCTTTATTGGCATATCAGTGAAGTCACATAAAAATTTCAAGTTCATTTATGCTCAATTTAGTGAGTTATGAAATTATTAAGCTTGAAGGGCAAAATGGTAATTAAAATTTTAACCCTTAATTAAAACTTTAGGTTTAATAAAATTAACAAATAAAATATTTGATCTTAATCTGATTTGGATGATTGAAATTTAAATAATTAAAGGGTAGAAACCTATTAAACAATTTAAAAATAATTGAAATAAACCTTAATTAAATAATTGATTCAATTTGGAAGAATAATAAAATTGGAATTATTAAAATAGGGATATTATTAGGAAGAGATTTGTTCCTTAATTTAAAAATCCCTAAATTAATCATCTCAATAATATTTAATTCCTAATTAAAATGATAATTCAAATTTAAGTTTTAAAAATGTTAAAGGACTTAATCATTAAAATTAAATTAAAAAGTTAAATTATTAAACACTTTTTAAAAGTTCAATTAAACTAAAATTAAAAAAAAATTAAATTAAATTAAAGATTAAATTAAATTAAATTAAAAAAATTAAATAAATTAAATTAAATTAAATCAAATAAATTAAATTAAATCAAATAAATTAAATTAAAAAAAATAAAATAATAATAAATAAATATATTAAATTAAATTAAATTGAATTAAATTAAAACATATTAAATTAAATTAAATTAAAACATATTAAATTAAATTAAAATAAAATAAAATCAATTAAAATTAAAATTAAAATTAAAACTAAAATTAAAATTAAAAATTAAAATTAAATTAAAATTGAAACTAAACTAAATTAGATTAAATTAAAGTTAAATTAAATTGAATTAAATAATATCACCTAAGACATAAAGAAATTAAATATAAAGCAACTTGAACACTATTCTAAATTTAAACCCTTTAACTAAAGTTAAACTAAATCACAAACCATTTGAACACCAATTTGCCCTCGAGAGTTTTGGTTATCATAACTCCTAAACAAAATGTTAAATGAAATGTTACTTCACCTATAGGATATTCAAATGTCCTAGTTCACTGAGCAAGATAACAAAACCTGAATTCCTGGACGATTAATTCATTTGTATAATTAAATTCATTTGGACTTAAAACAATTCTAGCAATATTGAAAAGATGTTTGAGATTCTTCTTAAACACTTTCTCAATATGATAGGATGTTTATAATAACAACTGAACTTAATTATTCTTTGATGAAGAAAATCGTCCTTAAACCAAAATACAAGAACCTAGACGTCATAGGAAATGACTAGCTATAGGATTAGGAATTTGGTAGAAAACCATAACCCTTCCCTTAGCTTTACCTAGGAACTTGCTTAAATATTCTAATTGTGTTTTAAGTGCAGCTTGGGATGACGGGAAGACCCTCCGGGTACGCTTTTATTTTATTGCAATTTACCTTATTGCAATTTATTTAATCGCATCGCACTTACTTTTCTTGCATGATAAACAATCTGTTGCATGAAAACCCACACCTTTAGGATAGTCCCTAAAACCGAAACCAAAACTAAATTAAAAGTCATTGCAAGATAAAATTCACCGCCACAACATTTCAAAATATAAAATAACTCAAAATTTAATCACAAACAGAACACAAAACTACAATTACAACTAAATTAAAACGTCCTGTTGGATGATCGGGAATACCTCGGATGATGTAACCTATGTGTTGCTAACGGGATTTCCCACGGTCTAAATGAAAGTGTGGAACTCATTTAGTTGAGTTTAGAAAATTCATCACGGACTAAGTGAATCCGATAAAAATAACGATGCCGGAAGGATGGAACCGTGGGATCTTAACCGGTGTCGTTATAATCAACTTTAAGATTTGTTTTAATTAAAATATAAAAAAAACTTGGACTTTAAGATTTTCTCTAAAACAAAACACTTCTCTCATCTCCTGATTTATGACTTCTAAAACTAAACCTCTGCAACAACAAGGAGCTCGGAGCATAGTGGGCGGGACAGCCATCGTCATCAATGAAAACTCGAGTCTACTCCAGACAAAACTTTCTTAGAATTAAATAACTAAGCCATAGGACTTCGAGGTAGTTTGCTCTAGTGCAACATAAATCCTCAACCTTTTGTTAGGCATTTGCATTGCAAATTAAGCCCTAACCGGTCTTAGGATTCCGAGGTAGTCGTCCGATACGACATAAACCCTCACATCTTCGAGGCTATTTGTATGATTTTATCATACAAATATAAGTCCTAATTAATTAAAATTGGCAAGATTGAAATATTAAATGAATACTAGGACCTTCCTAAATTCAAGCCAAACAATAGGATAGTCGGGAAATTACCGAAGTTCGCTTCGAATCCGTAATTTCTCCTACCTTTCTTCCTTTGAAATCCCAGAATAAAATCTTTCAAATTTGATCCAATCCCTTTTGAAATTCCAAAATTCAATCCTTTGAAAACTTAAACTTTGAAATTCTTGAGAGCAGAATTACTGATTATTATCGAGAGTTTTCTTAAGTGATTCCCGTCATTTAAGATGTAATTAACTATAGGGGCTTGCCCTTATAGGGAATTTTAAGAACCGGGTAATATAAACCTCGTTTAATACTTTCATATTAAGCGGGGAACTTGTCGGCTTATAAAATTGGTTCGCAGACCAAACTGATGTCACAAATCTTCTAGTTTATTTAATCGAGCCCCACCACCAAACAGTGTGTCTATTCTTCGAGATAGATACACAGTTTGTGATGCGGTGCTCGTTTATATAAAAACTATTCGGGATGTGAGATCAGTTTGATTTCATATCTTAAAATTTTCAAACTTAAAATTATTTTCAAAATCAAATGCTACTTTTCAAATTATATATATATTTAAATTAAATTTAAAATTTAAAATTCGCCGACAATTTCTGTTAGGCGACCCCTCTTTTTAAAATACAACACACTTAACCTAAAAAAATAAGCCGTACACCATGTAGGATGGAAGTGAAGTAAGAAAGCTAAGGAGCTTTCTTCTAGTCATGAGAGACCATCTACATCTAGAGAGCCTACTCTGTATGATGTTATGAATTAGTTGAAAAGGTTGAACACTAGAGTAGAGGGATTAGAAGCAAGGAAAAAGATAAATGATGATTATCAAGTGCGGTGGAGAGAATATAAGATAGCTTATCATGACGCACAGATGAGATTTTTCAGGGGAGACACTGGTGCTGTATTTCCTACTTACTCTGAGTATACTCCATACCAGCCTGAAGAACCTGATGATGGTGGAGCTCTTGCAGATGATGGTTGGTAGTTTTAGTTTTTTTTTCATTTTACTTTGTTATGTATATGTTTTTTGTATATGTGATGTACCTGAGACTCTTTGTGATTAATATCTATGATGTAATGTGTATTTGGTATGTACTTGTAGTAGACTTTATGTTGATTTGTGATGTATGTAATGTTTTAATTTGTGATAGTAACAGTTGGATGTTAATGTTGTGTGTAGTTTATGTTGCATGTTTCTAAACTTCTTCTCTTATAAATTTCTAACCCATATTTCTGTATAGAGATGCTCTTAATTATTTTAGGCCTATTGTTCTACTTTATAAAGAAAAACCTGCTTAAACTCAAAGGTATGAAAAACCCGAAACATTGAGGTATGAGTTATATGCTATATCTTTTCTTTCTTCCCATGTTAATTGTATTAATATTCAAAAATCTAAGTTTGGGGGAGGGAAAGAATTAACTGCTAATTGTTTTCATTTAAAAATATTTTCAAAATTATTAACATGATTTCTTGTAATAGAACTCAATTTCAGATAACTGCATTTTGATTTTATTTGAGTATTTTGTAAAGTTGAATGAAAGTATTTTGTAATGAAAAGTAATTTTGTAGGCTAAGATATTTGGTATAAGAGAATATGACTACTTTTCAAAGTAAGAAAATTTGTATTTTTAAAATATTAAAAATCTTAAAACTTTATATGATAGGAAAAGATTGAGACTCTATGATGAATCATTAATAATCTAAAGAAATGCCTATAAGGTAAATGATGTGGTAAGTTTCAAATTTAGGGTGAGAAGGGTGAAGTTCAAAATTATTAAAGGCTATCTAGATACAATAATCCTCACTTAAAAGAAAAGAAAAGAAAAGAAAAGAAAAGAAAAGCAAAAGAAAAAGAAAAGAAAGAAAAGTGAGGAGAAGCTTCAGGAGATGCCTAATAAAAATTGGCTTCACTTGGACCTACCTAAAGGTAAAAACATAATTACGTTCCTGAACTTATATGTGTGGATTAACATCCTTATAGTTGTGTTCTCATAAACTTCTTTTCATGTAATCCTTTTAAGTGCCTTAATAGGACAATCTACATTCATTTTTTAAATGAATAGAAGGATAGAACTCTTAGACTTGACTACTAAATAGTCATACACCTGCAGAATTTACTTGAATTATTTATAGACCTTCTTGAAAATCTTATTATTGTACTTATCTGAATCAAAATTACGGTATTCTAGAAAGAAAGATCATTTTAGTGGATCATTATTTTGTGTATTAACTAAAACTACTTGAGGACAAGTAATAGTTAAGTTTGGGGGATCTTAATCCACTGAAAATTTGATAGCTTTTAACTATTCATTTCATACCTATTTTTGATGATATTGCACTTTAAAGAAATGTATTTTTCATGATTTTATGTAGGTACAATGATTTTAGGCCTTTGGAGCAAAGGGAAGCGAAAAGGAGCTAATTTAGAGCAAAAGGGACAAAAGTGCATTTTATTGAACTAGAGCTGAACGGCACTGTCACCAGCTCCAGACTGCGCTATTTTCCAGAGAGTTGTGACCGTATTTGCAGAATAATGTGTCGAACGACGCCCTATCCAGCGTTGGACTTCGCCCTATCCCAATTTTAAACTTGATTCAATGTATTTAGTTGGATTTTGGAGGGTTGTTTTAGGAAACTTTTGGGAATTCAGTTTTGGCTGAATTTAAACTCTTTTGGAGCCAAGTTTAGAGAGGAGAGAAGAGTTTAGAGTGTAGAGAGAGTTTAGAGAGAGTGTCTTCTGATTTTGTTTAGGAAATCTAGGTTTCGTGTTTTCTCTTCTAAGGAGTGTGAGAGGAGAGGGAAAGTGAGAGATTTCTTCTACCTTACTTATCTAAAGAGAGAATTGTGTGTTGTTGTGATGAAAGAAGAGGAGTGAAAGGAATTCCTTGAGATTCGCTTGGGGAAGAGTTTGAGATAAGCTGTCTTTACTTTACTCTGTTTTTATGACATTATTTTTTATATAAATCCATGTTTTGTCATCTTTTCCTCTTGAGCCTTGAGTAGATTTCTTTGTCTTTCTCCTTTTCATGTGATGTTTTGATGTTGTGATATTGAAATGATGTGTCGATTTATGATGGAAAATTTGTGATGACATTTTCACTTCAAACTTCGTTTACTTTTTGATCTGACCAATTGAATTGTTAAAACTTGTTGGGAAACATATTTTCTGAAAGGATTATGAGTTCCACAATAAAAGTGAAGTTCACATTCAATGTCCTTGAATGAGAGATGTAGTTCATGGGTATTGAGTATAAATAAATAGGGAAATATACTTTGATGGGCGTAGAATTGGAGATTTCAGAGTGACAGGTTGAAATCCTCAATTTGGTCATAATGTTTGGAAACTGAAGCGAGAGTTAGCCTTCAGGCTAAGGGAAGTGGGAGCTCTGGAGTGAGAGCCAGTATCCTCCCAGCCGAACCACAAATTTGGGGACTAAACTTAGGATTAGCCAATGTTCTTTATACGCTAAAATATGGGTAAAGAATAGGAATGCTCCTATTTGGCACAGTACATGTGCATCATTGATCTATGTCACAATAATCATCATTATGATTGCAAAGGAGGAAGACTCTTTCTTGCAACTGAACTTTGTTATAAATTTAGTCTTGTGTTAGTTTAACTTGCTAGAGTTTAGAACGTATTTTAGTAGAAATAGTAACTACAAATATTTGTCTTTATTTAAGAATTGAACTTACTTACAATTGTGATGTGATTCGATAAGTGATTTACGTGCTACGCCATAAAATTAAAGCCTCCCTATGGGATCGATATCCAGGACTCCACTTGAGCCCTGTATTACTTGAGCAATACATATACTTGCATTTAATTGTGTGACTCATTATAAAACTATATATATATATATATATATATATATATATATCTAAATACGAGTTCATAAATTTTGGTAAATTAAAAAGTTGCACCATACTACTTCAGGTCTTGGCTTTCCTTCTTTAATTTTTACTATTTGCAAAGGTTCTGGGGTAATGTTTGATGCTTGAGAGAAGCAGTTAAAGCCATTGAAGCCTATTGGGAAGGCTAATATATATGTTTATGGATGACTTAGAAGTAAAGCTCCTGACACACCATCTATTTCTACTTCTAGACCTTTTGGTTCCACTGCTACTGATTTACCACCTAGTTTTTGGGATGTGTTGAGTAAGAGATACTTGGAGCACCAGTCACAAATGTTTATGATAATGCCGAATGCAGGATATTGAAGAGTACCTGAATCATTATAATCACTATCTAGTGAAAAAGAGTGACTATGATGTAGCTTATGATGAGGCGATGAAAACGTTCAAGAGGGGTGATTATTCTATCGAGTTTCCTACTTGCCCTAGATTTACTTAAATAGGTCGTACAAATATGGATGTGTATATTGATGATGATGAAGAAGATGATACCAATGAGGAGGATTAGACTATAATTACATTACTGTAGTCGATGTAATTTATAGATCTTTTTCATTGTGGACTTTTGATGTATATTTGATGTAGGATTGCTTTATGTACTCTTAATTTTTCTACTACATTTGGTCCTAATTTTAATTTTTCTTGCACGTTAGAGTAGATTTTTACATGGCAAATTTTCATAATCCACATGTTTTAGTTTAGATTTTCTACGACTCTGCACCTGTTTGTACCTTGTCGGCAAGTTTAAAGATTTGGGGATTGTTGATTGCCAGAAAGAGTATCTCGATGAACGGTTTAAAATAAATTTTAATTTATTACACTCATATATATATAATTTGCGAAAATATCATTTTTAATTTTTAAATATGAAATCAAACTAATCTCATATATCCACAAGCCATGTATCTATCCCGAAGAATATATACATTACTTGATGGTGCGGTTTGATCAATTAAATTAAAGAATTCATGACATATGTTTGGTCTATGAACCTTTATATTGACTGAAAACTTCTCCAATCTAATATGAAGCAACTAGATAGGGTTTATATTAATTTGAGGTCTTTAAGTTTCCTATAAAGGGAGGCCCCTATAGTTAATTACTTCTTAGATAACTGAGGTCACCTAAGAAAACTATTGATTTAGATCAGGAAATATTCTTTCATGACTTTCATAAGGTAGGATCTTCAAGAAAATGAGGTAATCGGAAATCCAATAGGTGAGTGGCTCAAGTTTGGAACAGTTATTATAAGAATCCAAAAGGAGAGAATGATAGGGGAAAACACAACTCCAAGAAGAATCTTGGTGACTTCCCAAACTATCCTATTGTTTGGCTTCAATTTGAGATATTTATTTGATGTTTCATCTTTCTAATTTTATTTTTTAGGGCTTAAATTCACTTAATACTGATCATGTGAATAGCTTGAAAGATAAGAAGATTTATGTCTTATGGGATGACAACCTTGGAATTCTAAGGCAAGTTAGGGCTTATATTATATGAGGTGCAAATGCCTAAAGAGATAAGGTGAGGGTTTATGCTGCACTAGGCAAACTACCTCAAAATCCTATGGCTTGTTATTTATTTCTAAGGAATTTTACTGTTGAAGATGGTTGTACTGCCCATAATGTATGCTCCAAGTGCCTCATCGTAGCAAGTTTAGTTATAAAAGTGTCAAATATAGAGGATGAGAGAAGTATTGTGTTTTAGAAATGTTTAAATTGAGGTGTCTTAATGTCTTATTAGGGGAATATTTAAGTTGATTATGACGACACTGGTTAGGATACCACAGTTCCCTCGTTCCGATGTAGCCATTTTTTTGGATTAACTTAGTCCAGATGAATTTACGAAATTAAACTAAATGAATTCAGTACTTTCATTCAGACGATGGCAAATCTCTATAGCAGTCATAGGTT
The DNA here is from genome assembly GCA_022702705.1 of Papilionanthe hookeriana x Papilionanthe teres. NCBI lineage: Eukaryota > Viridiplantae > Streptophyta > Magnoliopsida > Asparagales > Orchidaceae > Papilionanthe > Papilionanthe hookeriana x Papilionanthe teres. The sequence goes on from CM040421.1 coordinate 174,482,265, forward strand.
GCCTCCATCGAGGTATTCTCAATCATAAAGAGACGTTTTAATTTAATTTCACTAGTGATTTTTGTTCTGTTTGTGATTAAATTTTGAGTTGTCTTATATTTTGACTGTTGTGGCGGTGCATTTTATCTTTGTTTTGTTTTAATTTTAATTATGGTTTCAGTTTTGTGGCTATTATAAAAATTTTAGTTTTGACATGTAGGGTGACCTTGTTGTTTAGCATGCAATTTCACAAGCAGAAAAGGTATGAGAAAGTAAATTGCAGCGTAATAAAATAAAAGTGTACCAAGCATTTCTACTCGTATTCCTGCTGAAATTTTAGTATTTGCAACAAATCATATGTATATTACATGTAATTAAATTTACATTTCAGAAAGCAGGAAAAATAGGTTTGAAGCATACCCATCAAATTTATGTTATAACTTGGTGGGTCATATTTTAAATTTATAGATGATTCCTTAAACAATACATAATAAGTTTAATCATCCTCCAATGTATCCAAAAGTGTATGAGAAAGAGCCCAGGGGCTGGGCCTTGAACATCTCACAATCATTTGAAACATCTCGAGTTCATTCAAACTTATTATCCTACTTAATGATTCATCCACTATCATACCCTTATGCTCAATGAACTAATTTTCTAATCAACTCAAAGAATGGGGTAGTTATCACTTAATATTCTATTTATAAATTATGCGAGTGGGGCCTTTAGAGGCACATTAACTTAATTAAGAAGCTTAACCAATTTCATTTTGAAGTTGGGTTTGTAGTGTTTCAAATATGTTTACAATTAATTTTATCCTCTTTTCTAACCCATATTAGTTGAGTTTTATTAAGCTTAGCTCACTACCAAGCCCTTAAGACTTAATGGGTATACTTGCAATTTTAGGGAAAAATTAACTTATGTTATCATGATTCTTATCAAAGCTTTGATTATCATTTAAACACCATATAAGGGTACTAGATTGATGAATTATTAACGTTTAAAGTCAAACCCCTAACCCTGGGATCATTTCATTTGATTATCTTACAAATTATGATAATTAAAGAAAATTGCAAATTTATCTTTTCTGTGACTAAGGTGAGATTATTTTTTACCATTTAAATCCCTTATACTTCAATCATCAAAATATGTCAATTATGATTATTGATTACCCATTTCCCTTTGATTAGTCCTAAATATTAATTAATGCTTAAATTCCTTAATTACAATTTTGCCCCTATATGGCTTATGATCTCATAATTTATTAAATTTAACTCAAATTTGAATTTTTTATGTTAGTCCATTGATGGGTCAATTAAAACATCAGAGGAGAAAATGTGATTTTTCTAATTTTAATTTAATTTATATAATTATTTACATGCAAAAATGGGGATTTTCAAAGATAATTCAATAACTTAATCGAAACAAAATATTTATTATTTGGAAAATTAGAAGAGGTTCACCTAGACCAGTGGACCATTTCGACCAATTTTCATGATTTTTTGAATCTTATTTTAATTATTATAATTATTTGTTTGTTTTGAGTATTATTTAAATATAAAATATTATTTATGTTGAAAATTAAGTTTGGTATTTTTCATAAATCTCTCTCAGGTTGGGGGACCTAGAGAAATAAATTTTATACTTTAGTGATTTATTTTTTAATTATCAGAATTATTTTAGTGAAAAACTAAGAAAAATTCATTTTTAAGCTTAAAAATTATTAACCCTTTCAAAATTAATATTGTCACTTAGATTAGGAAAATTATTTTTAATGTTCCCAAATGATTAGGAGAAAAAATGTGACAATTTGGTGGATTTTATTATTTTAGTGATTTTTAAGATTTTTAATTAATTTTAATAATTTTTTGATATTTAAAATTTTAAAAAATAAGCTTAAAAATGAAGTGTTCATTCTAATTACCATTTTATTTTTATTAAATTCTCCTGGATATAAGGAACTCCCAAAACTAATTTTATAATTTTCCAACCTATATTTTAATTATTATAATTATTCTTAATGTCAAAAATGTTATTTAACTTAGAAAATCAAATTAGGTGATCAAATTAACTTTGAATGACTTGAAATTTTTTATGGGAGCTCCTTTGACCCTAATCCACAATGGAGAATCAAAATTAAGTTATTCACATTTATATTTAACCCACTTTATTTTTCTTTCATTTTAGAGGTTCAATTATCATTAGTGAGATATTTAATGAGTTAAACTAAGTTTATACTTTCTCCTTTGGTCCTCTAGTCACAATGAACCTACCAAAATTTAATTTGTAATTTTCTGATTAATATTTTAGTTATTATAATTTTTATACCAAACTAGAGGGGATTATCATGAAAATTAGGGATCTCTAGCTAGAGATGCCTCCTGACCTTGGAAGAATAAGAGAAGTTCCCTAACCACAGAGCCTTTAAGCCCTCCAAGCCTCATGCCACAGTGAAATGTCTAGAGCCAATTAAGCCCTAAATATGATTTACTATATTTAATTAATTAAAAATAAGATACACATCAAACAAACATGAAACTATTTCCATATTATTTTCCTCTGTTCACTGAGCAAGATGGTATTTTTCTTTTATTGTTAGGATTTTTCTACACAAAGTTATGAATTTTTAAAGGTAGACCGATTTAAATAAAGACAGAATATCCCTAATTTCCTACTTATCCGGGTCAACCTCGTACACGTCGAAAGCACATACATCGCCGTTCTATTGGATGCCGCCATCTGACTTAACGCTAACTAGGATCTGTGGTTCCGCTACTTCTCTCCATCTGGAGCGATCTGGATCGTCCGTCTGATACATGTGCAATTGAATGTCGTTGGTTAATAATCTCCAACTGGTTTAACCTGTGAGACGTCCTCCTTCAAGCCCTAAGATGTCAGTCTAGAATCAACCAAATCACTTCAGATTTGATCCTATAAAAACATCTAGTCCACACGAACATATTCATACAGTTTATACGGTATGAAATATAGTATTCATGCATGGAAAATGAAAATAAGCTCCGATTAAAGTGAGAGCTCTATACCTTGGTTTGAGAGGGGAGGCCTCAATCAGAATAGTTCTACACCTTCGTAGCGACCTTGTGAAGCTCCTCCAAGTAGCAATGCAAGCTCTCCTTGAGTTCAGGTATGAACTTGATCAAAATTAGCTCTCTGTGATGGGGCTTTTGTGGGGGATCAAGCTTGTTTGTTGTGGGCCAAGTTAATTTGAATTCGGTTCAGTGTGGAGTTGTGATGGATGGAGTTCTGTTTCAGCTTGATTTTGAGCTCAAAAACTAAGTTCAGGCTGTGGAAGGATGGCTGGAGGTTGGTTGACTTGAGCTTAGGAGGGATGGAGGAAGCTTTAGAAGCAATTGAGCAAAGTCTCCCCAAGGTAAATGTGCATCCTTTTTGGCCATGAATAAGGTGAGTTTAAATAGTCATGGCTGGGTTGAGCTCAGGGGGTCAGCTTGGGTGCATTAGGCTTCTTATGTGTAGTGTTGAGCAGCTCTAGTGACCAACTGTGGATTGACACATTGGATGGGCAAATTTCGGCTTTAATTTGGGTGGGTGGCTCTCAGTTTTGAGATTCTTCGGAGACTAGGCTAGTCGGCAAGGACAGTGAAGGTGTCCAGAGGATAGGTGAGCCAGGGGTCAGGTGATCTAAGTATTAAATTGGTGGATGATGGGTTTTGGCAAAGATCACTTTGGTTTAAACATTATAGGAATAAAATCCCCTAATTTAGGGGACTCTTGTTCTATGGCTCCAATAGGTTGGGCTAGGTGGATCTAGACCAATCCCTAGGGTTCACTTAATGGCTGTGGTGGGCTTTCTTGATTACATTAGCCAAGGTTTGGTCACATTAGGTCATGGCTTCATATTTGGGTAACTTGGGTTAATGTTGGGCTAAGTTAGGTTTGAGATTGATTTAGGTCAAACTGATTGTTCAATTTGGTGTGTATGATTGTCATGAACTATTTGGAAAAGATTTGGAGTTTTTTGAATTGATTTTGGGGGTCAATTTGGTGGATTTGGTCATATGGTCAATTTTGGGCATGTTGGGTTAGACTTGGGTTTGGGTTAGGCTAGAGTAGGTTTAAGGGTCAATTGATTGTTCAATTTGGTTTAGAGGGATGTCATGAATAGTTTTTAACATGAATTGGGTGGAAATTTTTGGATTAGAGGATTCAATTTGGTGGAATTTGGGCATGTGGCACATTTGGGGCAAATTTAGGGATTTTAACTTAGATTGGATTTTTGTGAGATTTGGGCTCAAAAGTGGGTCAATTGATGGATCAATTTGTTTTGTATGAATGTTATGAAGAGTTTTGAATTCAATTTTGAGGAAATCAACTTAGCTAAGGGGTTCAATTTGGGAGATTTAGGTTATATAGCCAAAATTGGTGCTATTTGACTTGGATTAAAATGGGTTTTGAAATTGGGTCAAATTGGGCTTGGATTTGGTTTGAATTGAGATTATACATGGTTAATTTGAGTTTATAATTGAAATTGTTGAGGATTGAGATCAATTGGATGGACATTGGAGTTAATTTAGGTAGCCTTAAGGAGAAATTTGGGGCTTTTGGTCAATTTGGGTCAATTTGGTCAAATTGGGTCTAGTGAAGTGGTTAAAATTGATTTTGGGGGCATTTGGGATGATTTTGGAGTTTTTTGGGAATTTTTGAATTTGGAGGGGTATTTTGTTCATTTTGGGGATATTTTGAGAATTTTGGTAAATTTGAAGTGTTTTGGGTATTTTGAGTAGTGGGGAACATTTTGGAATGACTTTTGGAGATAATTTGGTAATATAGGTAATGTTTAGATTTTAGTCAAAATTAGGGTTTAGGAGCAATTTGGTAATTTGGTTGATTTTAGGGGAATGTGTCAAAGTTTGGGACTTTGGTTAGATTGGGTGTGTCGGCATATTTTTTTAGGTTGGTGTGTTTTATTTTGAAGAGGGGTCGCCTACAGAAATTGTCGACGAATTCTTAATTTAGTTTAAATAAATAATTTTGAAAAGTAGTATTTGATTTTGAAAATAATTTTAAATTTGAAGGTTTTAAGATATGAGATTAAACCGATCTCACAACCCAAATAGTTTATATAAACGAGCACCGCACCACAAACCGTGTATCTATCCCTAAGGATAGACACACTGCTCGACGGTGGGGCTCGATTAAATAAACTAGAAGATTTGTGACATCCGTTTGGTCTGCGAACCAATTTTATAAGCCGACAAAATTCCCCTGCTTAATATGAAAACATTAAACAGTGTTTATATTACCTGGGTTCTTTAAAATTCCCTATAAAGGCAAGCCCATATAGTTAATTACATCTTAAGTGACGGGAATCACCTAAGAAAACTCTCGATAATAAACAATAATTCTGCTCTCAAGAATTTCAAAGTTTAAGATTTTCAAGGGATTGAAATTTGGAATTTCAATAGGGAATGGATCAAATTTGGAACATTTTGTTTTGGGAATCCAAAAGAAGAAAGGTAGGAGAAATCACAGATTCGAAGCGAACTTCGGTAATTTCCCGACTATCCTATTGTTTGGCTTGGATTTGGGGAAGTCCTAATATTTATTTAAATGTTTTGATCCTGCCAATTTTAATTAATTAGGGCTTATATTTGTATGATAAAATCACACAAATAGCCTCGAAGATGTGAGGGTTTATGTCGTATCGGACGACTACCTCGGAATCCTAAAACCGGTTAGGGCTTAATTTGCAGTGCGAATGCCTAACAAAAGATTGAGGATTTATGTTGCACTAGGCAAACTACCTCGGAGTCCTATGGCTTTGTTGTTTAGTTCTAGGAGAGTTTTGCTGATGTGGATTCAGGTTTTGCTGATGACGATGGCCGTGTTGCCCGCCATGCTCCGAGCTCCTTGTTGTTGCAGAGGTTTAGTTTTAGAAATCATAAATCAGGGGATGAGAAAAGTGTTTTGGTTTAGAGAAGTCTTAATTTCCAAGTGTTTTTGTGTTTTAATCAAAACAAATCTTAAAGTTGATTATAACGACACCGGTTAAGATCCCACGGTTCCATCCTTCCAGCATCATTATTTTTATCGGATTCACTTAGTCCGTATGAATTTGCTAAACTCAACCGAATGAGTTCCACACTTTCATTTAGATCGTGGGAAATCCCGTTAGCAACACGTAGGTTACATCATCCGAGGTATTCCCGATCATCCAACAGGACGTTTTAATTTAGTTGTAATTGTAGTTTTGTGTTCTGTTTGTGATTAAATTTTGAGTTGTTTTATACTTTGAAATGTGGTGCGGTGAATTTTATCTTGCAATGACTTTTAACTTAGTTTTGGTTTCAGTTTTAGGGGCTATCCTAAAGGTGTGAGTTTTTCATGCAACGAGTTGTTTATCATGCAAGAAAAGTAAGTGCACATGCGGTTAAATAAATTGCAATAATGTAAATTGCAAGAAAGTAAATCGCAATAAAATAAAAGCGTACCTGGAGGGTCTTCCCGTCATCCCAAGCTGCACTTAAAACACAATTAGAATATTTAAGCAAGTTCCTAGGTAAAGCTAAGGTAAGGGTTATGGTTTTCTACCAAATTCATAATTCTATAGCTAGTCATTTCCTATGACGTCTAGGTTCTTTGTGTTTTGGTTTGAGGACGATTTTCTTCATCAAAGAACAATTAAGTCCAATTGTTCTTATAAACACCCTATCATATTGAGAAAGTGTTTAAGAGGAATCTTAAACATCTTTTCAATATTGCTAGAATTGTTTTAAGTCCAAATGAATTTGATTATATAAATGAATTAATCGTCCGGGGATTCAAGTTTTGTTAACTTGCTCGGTGAACTAGGACATTTGAATATCCTATGAGTGAAGTAACATTTCATTTAATGTTACGTTTAGGAGTTATGATAACTAAAGCTTTCGAGGGTAAATTAGTATTCAAATGATTTGTGATTTAGTTTAATTTCCATTAATGGGTTTAAATTTGGAATAGTGTTCAAGTTATTTTAGATTTATTTTGAATTCTTTATGTCTTTGGTTATGTTATATTTAATCCAACTTATTTTAATTTAATTTGATTTAATTGAGTTTTAATTTAATTTAATTCAATTTAATTCAATTTAATTTGATTTGATTTAATTTAATTTGATTTAATTTAATTTGATTTAATTTAATTTAATTTTTAATTTAATTTAATTTAATTTAATTTGTTTGTTTAATTTAATTTAATTTAATCTTTAATTTAATTTAATTTTTAATTTAATTTAATTTAATTTAATTTAATTTAATTTATTTAATTTAATTTAATTTTAATTTAATTTTATTTTTAATTTTAATTGAAATTTTTAAAAGAGTTTGATAATTTAATTTTAGTTTAATGATTAAGTCTTTTAATATATTTTAAATTTGAGTTATCATTTTAATTAAGAATTGAATATTAATGAGATAATTAATTTAGGGATTTTTAAATTAAAGAATAAATCTTTTCCTAATAATATCCCTATTTTAATAATTCCAATTTTATTATTCTTCTAAATTTAATCAATCATTTAATTAAGGCTTAATCATTTTAAATTGCTTAATGGGTTTCTACCCTTTAATTATTTAAATTTCAATCATCCAAATCAGATTAGGATCAAATATTTTACCTGTTAATTTTTTTATTAAACCTAAAGTTTTAATTAAGGGTTAAAAATTTTAATTACCACTTTTACCCTTTAAGCTTAATAATTTCATAACTCACTAAATTGAACTCAAATGAACTTGAAATTTTTATGTGACTTCACTCATATGTCAATAAAGACATGAGAGGAGAAAATGTGATTTTTCTGTATTTAATTTATTTATATAATTATTTTTGGTAGAAAATAGAGATTTTCAAGGAAAATTTAATAACATGACCAAGGAAAAGTTTCTGTCCTTAAGAAAATTAGGGAACATTCCTAATGACCAGAGGACCACTTGGACCAATTTTGGTGATTTTTTGAATTATATTATTTTTATTATAATTATTTTAAGTTTTGGAGTGTTAATTAATTTAAAAATAAAATAAATGTTGAAAAATGAATTTTATATTTTTCAAAAATCTCTCTGATACCACGGAAATTAGAGAATCAAATTTTACAATTTTCTGATTTTTCTATGATTTATTATAATTATTTTAGTGAAAAAGCTAGAAAATATATTTTTTTAATTTTAAAATTATCCTAGAGCTTTAAAATTTAATATCTCACTAAATAGACCTAGGAAAAATGTAGGGTTTGCTCTTAAGTGATTAAAATTCAAAATGTGACATTTTGGTGAATTTTATTTTTTTTGTGATTTTTATTATTTTTTAATTATTAAAAATATTAAAATATTATTAAAAATCAACTTTTTTAGAAAATTGAAATTTTAATTTTCTTAAATTCCCCTGATATCAGAGAGGCTCCAAAACCAATTTGGTGAATTTTTAAAAAGTATTTTGAAAGTTATGAATTTTTAAAGTTTAAAATGACTAAATAGCTTAATCAACCCAATTAGTAGGGCTAACCAAGTCCAATTGACCTCAAATTTTATGGTGGGTTCCTCTGATCCTGAAGGTCAGTGGAGAATTGATTTCAAGTCAATTTGATGTATGGTTAGTTCTAATTAATTAGAGATCCATTTTGGGTGTTTAAGCCAATTAGGGTTGTTTTAAATGAACTAACTCAAAACCTATTTTTCCTAGGGTTCTCTGGTCATAAGGAACATCACCAAATTTTCTTAGAATTTATTTCACAACATGCTATTTATTGGAATTAAAATACTTAAAACAGTAACATGAACTTGAAAAATCAATAACTCTTCATAGGGATGGCCTCTGACTTTGGAAAATTCAGGGAATGTTCCCAAATTCAGAGGATTCAAAAGCCCTATGGTCTCATGCCATGGTGAATTGTATACATGCATGGAGAATTAAAAGTATGCAGAGAGTAAATAAATTATAAAAAATAAAATACTTGATGAAATTAAATGATTTCTTTTCCACATTATTCTCCTCTGTTCAATGAGCAAGAGGGTATTTTTATTTTATTTTTCTGATTTTTCTACACAGAGTTATGAATTTTTGAAGTTTAGGGAATTAAATAAATAAGAAAATACCCTAATTTTCTATTTATCCACGCGGCGCCAACTCCTCCTCGGCATCTCCGAACGCACGCGCGTCGCGCTCCCATTCGACGCCGCCATCTGACTCAGCGCTCCGGGCCCCGCGGTTCTCGTACCATCTCCTGGTCTGACGCCATCTGAGCCGTCCGTCCGCGCGTGTATTGAATGCACGGCATCCGTTCATCGTCCCCGAGCGTCCTCACCCGAGAGCCGTCCACACTAAATCCCTAAGATCTCACTCGATTCTCAATGGATTTTCATGTTCTTATGCTTCTATGGATTCGTCTTGAAGAGACGAACACATCTATACTCGTTATCATGCATTGAAATTAAGGCATTTGAAATGGAGAATCTCCAGAAGCTTGGGATGAAGAATTAGCTCATACCTTTGCTCAGAGAAGTGTGGCTTCGATCTGAGAGTTGTTGCACCTTCGATTGGATCCTAGCAAGCTCCAGATGAAGTCTCCTGGTCTGGTGAATTGTCTAGATGTGATTTTGACCAAGCCCGATCACAAAGCTTGGAGGCTGGAGTAACTGGGTGGCCTGGAGATGGGGCTTTTGCTGGTGGACACCTTCTCTTGGTCTGGTGAAGGTGTAGAACCAATCAATTTGGGGATTGGCTCACTGTGGAGAAGTGTCCTGGTTTTGGGTGGAATTTCAACTATGAAATTGAGCTCCCAGAGAAGAAATGGCAGGGGGATCTCACTGGGGATCAAGTGCTCGTGTATGGGGAGGAATCGGAACAATTTTGGCGAGTTTCCTTAAGGTTTTTTTCAAGCACCTCTCATGGCCGAGAGGGGTGGAGTTTAAATAGGAGAGGGTGGAGGGCCTCCTGTGGAGAGTTAGGGCTTGGGATCAGCCTGCTCTTGGCAAGAGAAGAACAGCTCCAATGGCCACCGGGGATGGGGCAGCTCAACAGGTGAGAATTTCAAGTTGGGCTCACATGTGAGCTCTCGGCCATGGTGTTTTCCGGCGGCTCGGTGGCTGGGCGGCCGGGCATGGGTCACCATCTTGTTCGAGTGGGTCGTGGCCGGGGTTTGGTGCATTCAATTGAGGTTTGACATGTGTAAAGTGGTTGAATCAAAGTAGAAAGGGGAAGGGGTCATTTTGGCTCATTTTGGTCAACCCATGCAAATGGGTTGGGTGCACCTTCCCATGGCTAGCTTGGTCGAGGATAAAGTGGTTTAGGTCGGCTTAATTAGTGGGGAAGGGTCACCATCCAAGTACAATTAAGCTTAAGCATGGTTTAGTGGAGTCATGGAAGTGGCTAAATCACCCTTAAGGGAATCATTAAAGGACTCCCTCCTTTTGCCAAAAATGACATGGTGATGTGTAAAGTGGCTGCCATGGCTTGCATATGGCTTGTGCATGGCTTCATGGCTCCATTTGGCTTGGGAAAAGGTTGGGTCAATTTCATAAAAATGGGTTTTAAGAATTTTGGATATTTTGGTGAAAATTTGCATGAAGCTTGATTTGGAATGGTTTAATTGATGATTTTGAAACTTAGGGGTGATTTTGATTAAATGGATGATGAGGGAAAGTGCCATGTGGGCTTTGGATGGATTTGGGCTTTTGAATGTGGTGAAGTGGGCTTTTAGGAAAGTTTAAGGGGAATGGGCTTTTTGATTTTAGGATGGGCATTTGGGTGAAGATTTTGTGAAGGACTTTGTCAAATAAATGTCATAATTGGTTTAGGGATGTTCTATGAAGGGCTTGGAGTTAATTTGGTGTGATTTGGAGTTGAATTGGTTTGAATTTGGGTTTATTTGGTAAGTGGGTCTATATGGGTCCAAGTGGGCCAAGTTGGGCTAATGTTGAAATTTATGTAAAATCAATGTTGAGAAATGTTTATGGGAGTGTTTCAAAGAGGTTTTGACTTTGATTGGGCTTTGATTTTGGGGTTTGGGCTCATTTGGGTTAGGTTTGGGTTTAGGTCAAAAATGGGCCTTTTAGCCTTGGGTTGAATTTGAGTGGGGTTTGGGTCAAAATTTGGGAAAATCATGTTAGTGTTATGCTTGTGGGGATGCTAAGGAAGATTTAGAAAAGATTTGGGGTTAATTGGAGTTGAATTGGGTGAGTTTGGGTTAGGTTTGGGTCATGGATCCAAATTGGGCTTTAAGGCCAAAAGTGAGATTGGATCCAAATGTCAATCAAATTGGACTTGGATTTGGTCTAGATTGGTGTTGGGAATGTTGAATTGAAGTTTAGAATTGAATTGGACCAGCATTTGGGTCAATTAGATAGGTTTGGTTTGACATTGGGTTCACTTAGGGTTAAAATGGGTCAAATTGGGGGTTTTGACAAAAGTAGGGTAAATTGACAAAATTGTCCCATGGTGTAGTTGGACAAAATGAAATTAGGAATATTTGGGATTTTCTGGAATTTTCTGGGAATTTTCTGAATTTTTGGATTTTTTGGCCAAGAGGGGTATTTTGGGTATTTGGAGGGTATTGGGAGGTATTTTTGGAATTTTGGTATTTTTGGGTATGGATGATCAATTTAAGTGATGTGGAAATGTTTGGGATTGATTTTGGATAATTTTTGGTAATTTAAAAATTTTTGAGAAATTTGGGTAATTTCAAGGGTTTTGGGTAGGCTAAGCGGGTGTAGGGTCCTGGGGGTCAAAATTTTGAAAATTTGGGAAATTGAAGATTGGGTGAATTTGAGTGGAGTGAAATCATTTTGGTTGAGCCATGAAGCCATATTAAGCCCACATGAGCCATGAAGGGACTCATTTGAGGCATCCACTATGTTGTTCCTAACCCTCTTAGCCAAGGGCTTAGGGGTTAAGGACCATCTATGTGAATCACCTACATGAGTCAGGAGGTCAAGTTAGGTATAAGTGTGGTTTTAGGAGGTATGTGGAAGTGTAGTGTGTAGGTGTAGTGTATAAGTGTAGTGTGTGTGTAAGTCAGCCCCTTCACTGGCACCGGGCCACCTGTGGGCAGTCCTAAGGCCAAAGAGTCCTATAGGAACTCATCCTTTAAACTTCCACATTTGATTTCAACCCTCTAGGTGATTAGGGGTCTACAGTCAAGTTTGTGGAGTTTGCAGGGAGTTAAGAAGTGGTTTGAATTTCTAAATGGTGGGTCCCAATTCTAGTCCTCTAAGATAGTCAAAGGAAAAGCCTAAGGCTAGATCCTAAGTACTAAAGAGAAGAAGAGAAGACCTCATCAAAAATGAGGTCAACAAATGGACCCCCATAGGTGTGGTGAGCTGACGGAGCACACCGCGCGTATTGGCGTTGACCGAAGCGATCAACAAAACCAACACAGACGTCCAAGTGACAAACTTAGGACGAAATAGAAGAATTTCCGCTGGGGAGTAGCAAGTATATCTCTGAAATCGGAGATTCCTGAACTCTCGCTGGGGAAAGGAAAAGGAGGTGAATCCCAAATCACATGACCTGGGGGAATTTCGATTTAGATTTTATTTTGTTTCAATTTAAGTTTTGATGTGTGAGTTTAGATTTTAGTTTGGAGTTTCAATTTAGATTGAAGTTTGTCAAAATTAATTTGAGGGATTTGATTTGAAATGAGAATTGGAATTCTGAGGTTTTAGATGTAACATCTTCAACCTCGAAAGAAAATTGAATTGATCGGATTGAATCATTGCAATGAGAAGAGATCTCAGAGTAATGCGGTATTGGATGTAAAATCCTTAACCTCAAAAGTTTGATTTTGATGTATTTCATCGCAATAGGGAAAGAATCCTAAAGCAATGCAGTCTCGGATGTAAAATCCTCAACCCAAATGTTTGAATTTGATGTATTTCAGTGCAATAGGGAAGAATCCTAAAGCAGTGCAGTCTTGGATGTAAAATCCTCGACCCAAAAGTTTGAATTTGATGTATTTCAAGTGCAATAGGGAAGAATCCTAAGCGATGCGGTCTTGGATGTAAAATCCTCGACCCAAAAGTTTGAATTTAATGTATTTCGAGTGTAATAGGGAAGAATCCTAAAGCAATGCGGTCTTGGATGTAAAATCCTCGACCCAAAAGTTTGAATTTGATGTATTTCGAGTGCAATAGGGAAGAATCCTAAAGCGAGTGCGATCTTGGATGTAAAATCCTCGACCCAAAAGTTTGAATTTGATGTATTTCGAGTGCAATAGGGAAGAATCCTAAAGCAGTGCGGTACTTGGATGTAAAATCCTCGACCCAAAAGTTTGAATTTGATGTATTTCAGAGTGCAATAGGGAAGAATCCTATAGACAGTGCAGTCTTGGATGTAAAATCCTCGACCCAAAAGTTTGAATTTGATGTATTTCGAGTGCAATAGGGAAGAATCCTAAAGCGATGCGGTCTTAGATGTAAAATCCTCGACCCAAAAGTTTGAATTTGATGTATTTCGAAGTGCAATAGGGAAGAATCTTAAAGCGAGTGCGGTCTTGGATGTAAAATCCTCGACCCAAAAGTTTGAATTTGATTGATATTTGATTTGAGATCCGGAAGATCGAACTCGAAATTTGATTGAGACTTGAAATCTGGAAAGATTGAGTTTGAGATTTGGAAGGATGAGTTTGAACTCGATTGAAATTTGATTTAAGATTTGATTTGAAATTTGGAAGATCAAATTTGAAATTTGATCGGGAGTGGATTTGGAATTTGATTGAGAATTTGATTTGTGATTTGAAAAGATTGAAATTTGATTTGGAATTTGGAAAGATTGAATTTGATATTTGATTGAGAATTTGATTTGTGATTTGATTTAACATTCATGTTAATTTCGTTTATCTTTTAATGGTTCAAATTTTATTTTATGTTTATTTAATGTTCATGTGAATTTGGAGTTCGTCATTTTTTAAATTTATTTATTTATTTATTTTTTTTTTTAGAAAGTTTTCTTTAATTCTTTTTTTTATTTCTTTTCTGTTCTTTGTTCGAAGTTCATTTAACTTTAATAGCGTTTCCCAATCAATTTGCACAAAAGAGGTGAAGGCCAAAAATGTGACATGGTCACTTTCATTCCAATCATGTTGAAGATACATCATACAACTCGATCTGGAATATATTTCATACAATCCATGTAAACTCAAAACGGACTATATATGATCTTTGTTGATCCATCAAAGAAGCATCTGTCAAAAATCCATGTCTGAATAGTGGGGTACATGGTTAATAACATCACCTTCCAAGCCATCCTTGGCAAGGATGCCGGCTGGATGTGCGTTGGAGGTGTGATATCTCCCATGTAACTCACAGCTCGTAAGGCCGGAGGTTCTCTAGCTCTGGGTCTGGTTGGAAATGGTAAGGTGTCTTCCTGTCGTCCATTCTCCTGAAAGTAACTGAGATCCGCTTCACTGGCACTCCTGGTATGCAATGCTTAGCGATATCTGCTCCGTTGCCCTTCAGTATCATGACGGAACCTACCGGTAAAGGTATCTTTATCGGCCCTCGGAACTCACCCGGGCCTCGCTATCCGGAGGTCGGATCCGAACATGATGTCACACTCGTTCAAGAAAGAGACCGTGCGAAAGGTCCGACGAAGTCGTGGTGATCTATATGTGGGGGTATGCGGTCACCCCGTTTGTAGATGTTGATAATGCAGCTATTGGGTATGCAATCTGGCCGGCAGTACCCTCCATGTTATCAATCTCTTTACCATTCTCTTGATGACAAATGGCATCGGATCTACTTGCCCATGACGGAGTATTCCCGGTGGGTTTCCCTTCCTGTCTTCAGCAAACTTGTAGCAGCATCCGTATTGTATTGTGATTCTTCCCTTCCCTGGCATCCATCTCCGGGGTTCCGAGTATGTGTTTTCTCTCGGGCGGCTCGCTCGGCCCATTCTTTTCAAATCCCGGATACAATCCACGATTTCGTTGTTGTTCATACTCCGAGAATACGTCGGTATGTAGCTCGAGGCCCTCTAGTATATTGATTCTTCTACCTTTAATTCTCTCGAAGTATTCAAAGGTTTTCTTTTCAACATTCCGCATTCTCTCCGACTCGTATTCGGAATGATCTGCGGATGGCGAGGCCTTGTGACATATTGTGGGATATATGGTTCAATCCCTTCACGTTCTCCCGCATACCTCGGCTCCTCGGGGATGATGCACCGTCGGGACATCCCCGGGGTTGCTTCTGCAACAAGGTCATGCATCACCTGGTGGTTCTATCCGGTGGCGTGGTAGCCTTCTTTCTTCCGATCTTCCGGAGATTTCCACGGTCCTTTCGTTATCCTAGGAGCCGGCCTCCTTTCTTCGAGTTCCCGGTGAACCGGTGTCCTTGAAGTGTATGTACCGGCATTAGCAATCGTCTCGTCGTGTTGGTCCGCGGCTAGTTTTGTTAACATCTTACGGATACGGCGATTCTTATTTCTTCGTTACGTTGCTGTGAGAGTAGCTCTCCGCACTTCTTGAATCTCTGTGGGCGCGGCGCTGACAAGCCTGCCCTCTGCTGTAGATACTACAGATTTCATTTTCTTGTCTTCTTCAGTATTTGCCTTTCTCTTCTTCGTCGCTGGATTGGTGGCTTGGGCCACCCACTTTCATCACTTGTTTGCCGGGTAGTTCTTCTCGGTTAGCGGGACCCAGTCACTTTCCTCATATCGTAGGCTCGCTCGGTGCGAAATCCGAGTCGATCTCGATTATCGCTCCATCTTTCACCCTCTTTTCATCGAGTGCAAGGCTTACGCCATTCTTAAAGTTCAGGACCAACCGCCCGTTCGACATTTCCCTGCGAAAAGACAAGGAAAAGGATCAGGGGCTGTACTAAGAACAAGAACATTAAGAAAATGTTTATTAAAGACATTTTTTTTATATATATTTTTTTATATTTTCGAATTTAACAGGAATGAAGTAGGATAAGATCAGGGAAGAGATTTTGATTTGGAAGAGAAAACAAGGAAAACTTTATTATCATGATTTTATTTATTTTAGCACATTTTATTATTTTTTGGGTTCGGACCCAATCATAAGTAATTACTTCGCCCGTGTTTCTTAGGGATGAAGAATTCATTCCTTCAAAACATCAGGTAGCTTAATACTTTTTCAGGTATCGTCCATTGATCGGAAGCATATGTCATTCTCCCTGGCAATTCACTAGCTGGTAGGAACCTCTTGAGTATACTGCTTCAACCACAAACGGTCCTTCCCAAGTGGGTTCAAATTTTCCTCCTATCTTGCAGTGTGCAAGAATAGGTCTTTTGAGAACGAGAACTAAGTCACCAACTTTGAAGGTTCTCGGGCGGACCAATTTGTCATGGGCTTGAACCATCTTAGCTTGGTATAGCTCTAAATTCTGCTGCGCTGCAAGTCTTTTCCCTTCCAGGCTTTCTAATTCTTCTAGTCGTAATTTGGCATTTTCTTCCGTCGTGATCTTGTTCGCAACTGCGATTCTGAGTGAAGGAAGCTGAACCTCTAAAGGTAACACTGCCTCGGACCCATACACCAGAGCGTAAGGTGTAGCTTGAGTAGGAGTTCTGAAGGTTGTCCGGTAGGCCCATAAGGCTTCTAACAATTTCTCGTGCCAATTTCTCTTATTATCGTCCAAAGTTTTCTTTAAGATTTGAACGAGAGTTTTATTAAAAGCCTCGGTGAGGCCGTTTGCTCTTGGGTAGTAAATTATCGAGTATCGCCGATCGATTCCGTGTCTCCCGACAAAATTGTTGATTTGCGTGCTTCGAATGCTGACCCATTATCCGAGATAATTCGCGCGGCACTCCGAAACGGTAGACAACTTGGTTCTTGAAAAGCGTAGCACGTGGTGTGCTTTCACTTCTCTAAGTGGAACTTGCCTCTGCCCACTTGGAAAAGTAATCTGTAGCCGCAAGAATGAAACGATGTCCTTTTGAAGATGGTGGTTCTATCGGACCCACTATATCTGTGCCCCAACATTCAAATGGCCACGACGCAATTGTCGGATGTAGCACATTTGGAGGTTGGTGTAGAACCACTCGTGCACTTGGCATTGGTGACGGCTCTCGGCGATTTTCATGCAGTCGGTCATCATCGAGGGCCAGCGAGTACTCTAGTTTTTTAATTTTCATTTTCATCTTCGAACCCGATCGGTGAGCGCCACGGAGTCCCGAATGCACCTCCTTAACAATTTCACGGGCCTCGGACCCGCTTAGGCACCTTAGCCACATTTGATCAAAAGACCTTCCGTACGATGTGTTGTTTATTAATGCGTAGGACGCAGTTCTTTTCTTGATCCGATGGGCTAGCGACCTATCGTCCGGTAGCTTTCTGTTTGCGTAGTAACCATCAATGGCCGTCGCCAATCTTCCGTGTTTTTCCGTCACCGCCGCCATCGATTCTTTTTCTTTTTCGATTTGTGTATTGTGTCTATGTCGAGTCGTGATAGGACTCGACGTCCGTGAACCGACACTTCCATCGATTCATCTTGCAAACGAGCAAATTCTTTTGCGAGACGGGCTAAAGCATCTCGCTAAAGCATTTTCTTTCTAGGAATTTTGTAGATCGTTACATTTGGAATCTGTTCCAATAACCGTATGGCATACTCGGAAGTATTGCTCGAGTCTTGGCTTTAAAATTTTGTATTGTCCGGCGATCCGTTGAATGACTAACTGCGAATCCCCGTAGATGTTGATGTCCGTTATCCCCATTTGAATGGTTAATTCCGATCTCGTTATGAGGGCTTCGTATTCGCTTCATTGTTTGTACACGGTTACGTCAAGTGGTAGGAGTATCTTAACATCCCCCGCTCCGGTGTTATAAAGATTAGCCCGATTCTCGCCTTCACCGGCACTATCACTTGCGATTCTTCGTCTTTGTGTGCTGAAGATGCTCCGTCGAAATATAATTCCCAACGTCGATCATCGGGGTCTTCTAGATTCATTATTTGTTCATCCGCGGATCGTCATTGAGAGGAGATTCGGCCGGCAAAGGGTGTGCTCGCGAGGAAGTCTGCTAAGACTTGTCCCTTTACGACACGCGGAGGCACGAAAGTTATATCGAATTGCAATAATATCATCGACCATCCGGCAAGTCCGCCGAAAGTGTTGGACGAGTCATCAAGTATTGCAATGGATTAAACTTCAAGATCGAGTTGACCTTATGAGAAAGCATGTAATGCCCGAGCTTTTGAGCAGCGAAGATCGGGGCCAAACAATGCTTTTCAATTGCGGGATACCTTACTTCCGTCGGAAGTAAACGACGGCTTAAGTAGTAAAGAGCATTTTCTTTACCCTCATCATTGACTCCGGCCAACAGGGCTCAGAGAGAGTCGTCTAAAGCCGTGGTGTAAAGTATCAGCGGTCTACCCGAGATCGGGGCTGCTAAGACAGGAGGTGTCATTAAATATTATTTAATGTCCTCGAAGGCCTTCCGGCATTTCTCTTCCCAAATAAATTTGGCGTCCTTTTAACTAGTGCCGAGAAAGGCTGACACCTACTCGACGAGTTTGAAATAAAGCGTCGAAGATATGCCGACTTCCCTTGAAAAGATCGTAGTTGTTTTAAGGTTTTGGGAGGCGGCATTTCTAAGATAGCTTTAATCTTTTCCGGGTCGATTTCAATTCCACGATGTCGGACAACGAATCGTAAGAATTTCCCGGAGGTGACGCCGAAGGCGCATTTTAAGGGATTCATCTTAAGGTTAAATTGTCTTAATTGTTCGAAAACAATTCTCAAATCATACAGGTGGTTTTCCTTTACTTTGCTTTTGATGACCACATCGTCCACGTAGCATTCGACTTGATTGTGGATGAGATAATCAAAAATTCTTGTCATTGCTCTCTGGTAGGTTGCTCCTGCGTTCTTCAATCCGAATGGCATTACCGTGTAGCAAAATACTCCGATCGGCGTTCGAATGCCGTAAGCTTTTCATTTTCTCGGAGCCATTTTTATCCGGTTGTATCCCGAAGATCCATCCATGAACGAGAATATTTCATGTGTTGAAGCAATGTCGATCATTAATTCGGGATCGGTAGAGGGAATTCATCCTTTGGACATGCCTTGTTTAAATCTCCGAAGTCCACACGGATTCCGATCCGACCATTCTTCTTTCGATCGGCACCACATTGGCTAACCAAGTCGGGTATTGTTCTTCACGGACAAATTTAGCGTCTATTAGCTTTTTAACTTCGGCTATGACTTGTTGTTCGATTTCTAGACGCATTCTTCGGGACCTTGTCCGATCGGGACGAAGTAGGATCCACTCCTAGCTTATGGACCGCAACCTCTCGGAGCTAATCTTGGCATCTCGTCATAGTTCCAGGCAAAAACGATCTTTAAATTCCATTAATAATTTGATTATTTCTTCGGAGTCTTCTTTATTGAGTAAGGAGCTAATAAAGGTAGGTTTAGGCTCTTCGCTAGTACCTAAGTTAACTTCCGTTAACTCATCTATTGTAGATTTGATTTCTTCTTCGAATTCTGGTGGAGCATCTCCAATTTGTAAATCTTCGAGTTCGTCCGTAGTTTCCATGCAGTTTTCATTGGATTTGCAAGTGACAACTAAGCAAAATTCGGTATCGTCAACCGACCCTCATCGTG
This sequence comes from Papilionanthe hookeriana x Papilionanthe teres, assembly GCA_022702705.1. Lineage (NCBI taxonomy): Eukaryota > Viridiplantae > Streptophyta > Magnoliopsida > Asparagales > Orchidaceae > Papilionanthe > Papilionanthe hookeriana x Papilionanthe teres. Next base: position 174,501,816 of record CM040421.1, read on the forward strand.
CCGAATCCGAGTCCAAACTTTGAATTGGGTGGACGACCGGAGTTATTCCATAATTTTTCAAAATGTTGTGATTGTCCTTTTGTCCATTGTCGAGGTAAGAAACCACGTTGAATTAAATTTTGAACACAGGGAGAGTACCACTCAAAAGGTAATTCCATTAATTCTGATGAAGTGACATCTTCGAATTATACATTATTTTCAATTTTGGAGGAAGAAGCACCACGGTAGAATTTGATTGGCCTTGCACCGTCGTTACGTACCTCTTTGACCACCATACCCTCGATCTTATTAGAATGGATCGGGGTCAGGGTCATAGTATGTACATAGTGGTTAATCTTCTCGTACATTGATTTGTATTCTTCGTTCTTCTCATCTTCGAGAGAGATCTTGAATTGCGGCTTCTTCGACTTATTGTCACCGCTTCTTGTTTGATTTCTTTTTCTTCTTCGAACTATCTTCCCAATCAACATTGATGGCCGGTTTCCTCTGTCCAACTGTCCTAACGTCTCTACCACGGCCTCGTCCCCAGCCTCGACCTCGGATGCGAGTTGTGGAGAAACCTTCACCATCTCGCCGGAAAGGAGTGGTGAGTGACTGTTGGACTAGAATTTCAGGTTCTTCGTCGTCCTCAACTTTCTTTGATTTATTTGTTACGGTATCTCTGGAGAAGATCGTTTTCTTTGGCGATGCATAATAAGCTGCATCTTCATAGATTCCAATCTCATGTACGGAGAATGGTTGTAAGTCGCCTTTGATACACTGTTCCCCTCCATCGTAATATTTGATGCACTGATGTAGAGATGATGGTACCATCCTATTTTTATGTATCCACGGTCGGCCCAATAGAGCGTTGAACGATGTTTCTGAATCAATTATGTGAAATTTTGCGGTTGTCTTTGCTAAGTCACTGGTCTTCATCAGTAGCGTTATTGACCCGAGGGCTCTTTCTCCTTTCTGGTTGAATCCTCTTAATAACATTTTGTCGGCCTCGAGCTCACGAGCATCAATTTCCAAGTATGCTTAGCGTTCGAAGACTCATTATATTGATTGATGCTCCTGGATCCACCAATACTCGGAGAGCGTAAACTTCCCAATTGTAAGCTGAAATGTACAACGGTCGGTTGTGATCTCGCTGTCCCAAGTAGTAGGTTATTGTCCGTGAAGGTAACGCCTCGCTCGTTCCTTTAACGAGCAAACCTCATCTAAGGAATCTCCGGCCATTTGAGCTAAGCAAATTTCCGGATCAAGTAAGGCCTTGATCGAGCTTCTCTCATCTCCTTTGATAAGATGAGAGCATCGTAAATGCTCGGTTTGGTCGGTAGTTTCCTAAGATGGGCTAGCACGTTGTAGTCCACTTTGTTCTCATGCGTCTCGGCTTCTTCTCGAATGGGTATTTCTTCGCTCGGGGTTGATTCTTCTTGAACAACCACCCGCTTTCCTTTGTCTTTTGGACCCATTCTTGGAGGTAGAACTTTTCCACTTCTCAAGTTGACTTCGTAATTTCTTCTAAATCTAGTGTTGAACTTGTCGGTGTCTCCTCCCGAATCGGAATGACGAGCTCTTCCGGATTATCTCCGAATCGAAGGCTCTAACTCTATCGTAACTGGAGCTCCTCGAAACTCACAGATAGATCCGTTGCTTGTTGAACTCTCGTAGCCTCCTTGATGGCTGCCTTCTTCGTTATTTTGCTCGTCAAGATCGTGTATGATTTTAGAATTGTTGTGGATATCGAAGTCGATGTCCGGATTGTCGCTAGTTACGTAATCGTTAGAAACAGTCAAAACGTAGCCAACGCCATCACCCTTATCATTATATGATCCCACCGAAGTGAGCGGATAATCATACAAAATCGGAGGTTCGAGGGATTTCTCCCCCGAATCGGAAACAACTATCCTAGAATAAGCAGCCCCTAGTCTAGCCTTAGGAGTCTCGGTCCTCTCTTCTTCGTCAATTTTCTTCTTTTCTTCAATCACCTCCTGTTGAGGTGGTTCTTCTATCGCAAGTGATAGTACCGGCTTAACAGGTCTCGAACTCTGAATTGAAGCTCGCACCGAGGCGGTTCGGATGTCGTCTAAAATCTTCTTCGAAGACCTCGTCCGTGCGGTGGTCCATCCATCGTCGGTTGCATAGGGATCTATCGGAATGACGGGATCGGTTGAGATAACATTGACGGAACCTCCTTTCGGGGTTCCTTCATGTACTCCTTCGGGATTGTTATATTCCCTTTCCGAAGGTTGTCGTTGAGCCAACTTTTAAAGGTAATGCAATCTTCTATCTTGTGCCCAAGCATCCGGTGGTAGGGGCAAAAGTTGGGATCACCGTTCTTGTTGACTTCCTCTGGTCTTTTAGGCTCTGGCAGCTGGAAATCTGGAGTCTTCATCAGACTACGAAACATTTTCGGTACTGCTTCATTCTTGAACGGATATTCCCTGCTCAGAAGCTCCCTCAATGTACGTTGTGGACGAGACGGTTGTTCATACTGTGGAGATGACTGATAGCTGGGCCGGAGTTGCTGGTAATTCTATTGTGGTTGCTGCGGCCGTTCTGGTGGTATTTGCATCAGTTGCTTGCCTTTATCAACTGCTGCAACGATCCCGGATTTCTTTTCGAAGGTCTTCACCGACTTCTGCTTGTCCGTCTTGTCGGCGAAACTTAATTGCTTCGCCTCTTCTTGCAAGCTTCCGGCCTTGCTTAACAACTTCTCGAAAGTCTTAATAGTGAATCCTTTGAGGAGAAGTGCTATCGGGCCGTGAATGCTTTTAAGCAAGATGCCGACTGCATGTTGTTCTTGCAGTTGTGGTTCACACTTCATGCTTAAGTTCCTCCATCGAAGTATGTAATCCACCAAAGTTTCATTCGGCCTTTGTTTCTCTACCACAAAATCACCTATAGTGATGTGGTGCTGAGCTCCGGCGAATCGCTTGATGAAGAGGCTCTCTAGCTCGAGAATGTCTTCACCGAACCATTTGGTAATTCCGCGTACCGGTCGAAGGCAATTCTCGACGGATCGTTGACGAACTCGTCGGAAGAGTAATGCATCGCTCCCGCCGGCATTACAACAACCGGCACGAAAGTGTGCAACATGCTTCGTCGGGGGTTCCCGGTTCCGTCGAAGGTCTTGAACGAGAGGTGGTACGAAGCCTTTCGGGTATTGGACGGCGTCGAATTCTTACGGGTAAGGTCTACCCGTCCGAATGGATGTCCCGCTCTTCGATTGTGCTAAGGCTTCTCGCACTCTTCTGTTCTACCAAGTTCTTGATATCCTTTTCAGGGATCATACTTTGTGTTGTATCCTTTTTCAGCTGATCATCCCCATTGGCGGATGTAATCTCTTTTCCTCCGTCTACAATGTGAATGACCTTTGGGTTGTCTCTCTATGTGGTTGTACTTGACTCTGGAGAGTCGCCATTTGAGCGAAGCTGATGAAGCTCGTGTCTCAACCATATTGATTTCTGCATATTCGTCGTCCATGAATTCCGATGAATCGATCTTATCTCCGAACTTTTCTTCTCTTTCTTTTGCCAACCGTCGGATATCGGTTCTCGACTTTTCCATGGCATCTTCTAGCGGGGCTTTCGTGTGTCTTTGCGGTTGTCGTGCGATAGGCTGCCGGGTCCCTTTTTCACGAGTCCCCTTTATCGCAGTAGCACTTTCTTCGATTCTAGCCTCTCGGCGAGACTTTCTTTCTCGGGCTGCTCGTTTCAATCTCAATCGCCCAGTAGTGGGACGCCATACCATCCTTCTAGTAGCGAAGGTGCTAGGACCGGATGGTCCGTCGACCAAATGCTTCGGAAGGTGGTATCCTCCCTAATCTATAATCCCGAGACTACGACGGGCGTGCTAGCCTTCATTCTCTTGCTTGGCTTTTCACGTCATGACGGCGGGCTCTACTCGGGGCCCAAGACGGGATTTGACTGGCACCCGCCCTATCCTTCGTAGAATCTCCGATACGGGGCAGTTTCCTTCCTTGCTAACTTTTCTACCAAAGTTTGCAGTCGAGCAAACGGCGTAGTTCTAGTTCTTTTCTTACGGCTATCGTTGTAGTATGCGGGCTGAGGTAATGTGGCAGCAATCCTGCGAACGTTCTCCTCATCCTCTGTGGCGGAGAGGGGATGGAACCTGCTTCCTCCCAAAAGTGGTATGTAGTCAGGCAGCGGTGTATATTCTGGTAGCGGTGTATATTCTGGCAGTTCTGGAATTTCCTCCAGGAAAGCAATCTCGGCAGCTACGGCTTCTCCGGCGATCCTTCTACTTCGTTTCTTCTTTGGGTCCTTTTCGGTGACGGAATCTTTGAGCTCGGACCCGATTTCGAAAACGAAGGTCTTACGAGAAGATCCGTACCCTCCACGGTAACGGGTTTACCATAGTTCCGGATTTCTTTCCCCTTTGATTTGGCGAAGTCGGGGTAGGTGCGAAACAACTAGACCAGGTGGGGGTAGTAAGAACGATCCTCCTGCGGACGGCAGTACTCTAGTCGGGATCCTTCGCGGGGAGGAAACTCTTGGGTCGACCTAAGGTTGAACTCGAAGTAGCGGTTCCTCGGCTTCGGATACCTTGTTCGTCGGTGCAAAGAGGGAGACGTCGGTGACCTCGACATTCGTGTTTTCGAATCCTTGTCCGAATCGGATGATCCCATTGTCGGGCAACTCATCCTTATAGACGGCGAAGTCCAGTCAGTTGGTGAAGGAGAAAATCGGCTTCGGGGCATCCATTTCGCAGGTAGATTCGGTTGTCGGTCCGAGTTATGTTTCTTTTCTTTAGGACGAAAAGAAAGGAATTGAAAAGAGTCCGAACTCATTCTTGTTCATGTATTTATAAGAAGGAATCATTTGTTAAAAGAGTCACTTATTAGAGGGTTTGTTTATTTAGAACGGAATGTTCAAAGGTGTAGAGAAGGTAAGGAATCCAATTCGAGTTGGAAAGGAAAAGAAAGTCTTAAGCAAGACTTCTCGACTCGAAGGATCATTCCTAAACTAACACCTATCAGGGGTCCACCCCACCTCGAAATGAGGTAAAAGGATCTCGGAACCTCTCTCGTTTAGGGGTGTCTAAACAGTGGCTCCTAAATCCGAGAGAATGTTGGCTATACTTATTCAAGATAGAAATGAACATAGTATTCCAACGGAAAGAAGGGTAGTTTGATCCACTAAGGACATGGATGCACTACCGATTTTTTTGAAAGCAGAATTATCTGATTATAATGGAGAGAGGAATTTTCCCCAGCGGAGTCGCCAGAAATCTGTCGGCATATTTTTTTAGGTTGGTGTGTTTTATTTTGAAGAGGGGTCGCCTACAGAAATTGTCGGCGAATTCTTAATTTAGTTTAAATAAATAATTTTGAAAAGTAGTATTTGATTTTGAAAATAATTTTAAATTTGAAGGTTTTAAGATATGAGATTAAACCGATCTCACATCCCAAATAGTTTATATAAACGAGCACCGCACCACAAACCGTGTATCTATCCTTAAGGATAGACACATGCACTTGATGGTGGGGCTCGATTAAATAAATTAGAAGTTTTGTGACATCCGTTTGGTCTGCGAACCAATTTTATAAGCCGACAAAATTCCCCTGCTTAATATGAAAACATTAAACAGGGTTTATATTACGTGGGTTCTTTAAAATTCCCTATAAGGGCAAGCCCCTATAGTTAATTACATCTTAAGTGACGGGAATCACCTAAGAAAACTCTCGATAATAATCAATAATTCTGCTCTCAAGAATTTCAAAGTTTAAGATTTTCAAGGGATTGAAATTTGGAATTTCAATAGGGAATGGATCAAATTTGGAACATTTTGTTTTGGGAATCCAAAGAAAGAAAGGTAGGAGAAATCACAGATTCGAAGCGAACTTCGGTAATTTCCGACTATCCTATTGTTTGGCTTGGATTTAGGGAAGTCCTAATATTTATTTAAATGTTTTGATCCCGCCAATTTTAATTAATTAGGACTTATATTTGTATGATAAAATCACACAAATAGCCTCGAAGATGTGAGGGTTTATGTCGTATCGGACGACTACCTCGGAATCCTAAAACCGGTTAGGGCTTAATTTGCAGTGCGAATGCCTAACAAAAGATTGAGGATTTATGTTGCACTAGGCAAACTACCTCGGAGTCCTATGGCTTTGTTGTTTAGTTCTAAGAAAGTTTTGCTGATGTGGATTCAAGTTTTGTCGACGACGATGGCCGTGCTTGCCCGCCATGCTCCGAGCTCCTTGTTGTTGCGGAGGTTTAGTTTTAGAAGTCATAAATCAGGGGATGAGAAAAGTGTTTTGGTTTAGAGAAGTCTTAATTTCCAAGTGTTTTTGTGTTTTAATCAAAACAAATCTTAAAGTTGATTATAACGACACCGGTTAAGATCCCACGGTTCCATCCTTCCGGCATCATTATTTTTATTGGATTCACTTAGTCCAGATGAATTTGCTAAACTCAACTGAATGAGTTCCACACTTTCATTTAGACCGTGGGAAATCCCGTTAGCAACACGTAGGTTACATCATCCGAGGTATTCCCGATCATCCAACAGGACGTTTTAATTTAGTTGTAATTGTAGTTTTGTGTTCTGTTTGTGATTAAATTTTGAGTTGTTTTATACTTTGAAATGTGGTGCGGTGAATTTTATCTTGCAATGACTTTTAACTTAGTTTTGGTTTCAGTTTTAGGGGCTATCCTAAAGGTGTGAGTTTTTCATGCAACAGTTGTTTATCATGCAAGAAAAGTAAGTGCAATGCAGTTAAATAAATTGCAATAATGTAAATTGCAAGAAAGTAAATCGCAATAAAATAAAAGTGTACCTGGAGGGTCTTCCCGTCATCCCAAGCTGCACTTAAAACACAATTAGAATATTTAAGCAAGTTCCTAGGTAAAGCTAAGGTAAGGGTTATGGTTTTCTACCAAATTCCTAATCCTATAGCTAGTCATTTCCTATGACGTCTAGGTTCTTTGTGTTTTGGTTTGAGGACGATTTTCTTCATCAAAGAACAATTAAGTCCAATTGTTCTTATAAACACCCTATCATATTGAGAAAGTGTTTAAGAAGAATCTTAAACATCTTTTCAATATTGCTAGAATTGTTTTAAGTCCAAATGAATTTGATTATATAAATGAATTAATCGTCCAGGATTCAAGTTTTGTTAACTTGCTTCGGTGAACTAAGACATTTGAATATCCTATGAGTGAAGTAACATTTCATTTAATGTTTTGTTTAGGAGTTATGATAACTAAAGCTTTTGAGGGTAAATTAGTATTCAAATGATTTGTGATTTAGTTTAATTTCCATTAATGGGTTTAAATTTGGAATAGTGTTCAAGTTATTTTAGATTTATTTTGAATTCTTTATGTCTTTGGTTATGTTATATTTAATCCAACTTAGTTTAATTTAATTTGATTTAATTGAGTTTTAATTTAATTTAATTCAATTTAATTCAATTTAATTTGATTTGATTTAATTTAATTTGATTTAATTTAATTTAATTTTTAATTTAATTTAATTTAATTTAATTTAATTTAATTTGTTTGTTTAATTTAATTTAATTTAATCTTTAATTTAATTTAATTTTTAATCTTAATTTAATTTAATTTAATTTAATTTAATTTAATTTATTTAATTTAATTTAATTTTAATTTAATTTTATTTTTAATTTTAATTGAAATTTTTAAAAGAGTTTGATAATTTAATTTTAGTTTAATGATTAAGTCTTTTAATATATTTTAAATTTGAGTTATCATTTTAATTAAGAATTGAATATTAATGAGATAATTAATTTAGGGATTTTTAAATTAAAGAATAAATCTTTTCCTAATAATATCCCTATTTTAATAATTCCAATTTTATTATTCTTCCAAATTTAATCAATCATTTAATTAAGGCTTAATCATTTTAAATTGCTTAATGGGTTTCTACCCTTTAATTATTTAAATTTCAATCATCCAAATCAGATTAGGATCAAATATTTTACCTGTTAATTTTTTTATTAAACCTAAAGTTTTAATTAAGGGTTAAAAATTTTAATTACCACTTTTACCCTTTAAGCTTAATAATTTCATAACTCACTAAATTGAACTTAAATGAACTTGAAATTTTTATGTGACTTCACTCATATGTCAATAAAGACATGAGAGGAGAAAATGTGATTTTTCTGTATTTAATTTATTTATATAATTATTTTTGGTAGAAAATAGAGATTTTCAAGGAAAATTTAATAACATGACCAAGGGAAAGTTTCTGTCCTTAAGAAAATTAGGGGACATTTCTAATGACCAGAGGACCACTTGGACCAATTTTGGTGATTTTTTGAATTATATTATTTTTATTATAATTATTTTAAGTTTTGGAGTGTTAATTAATTTAAAAATAAAATAAATGTTGAAAAATGAATTTTATATTTTTCAAAAATCTCTCTGATACCAAGGAAATCAGAGAATCAAATTTTACAATTTTCTGATTTTTCTATGATTTATTATAATTATTTTAGTGAAAAAGCTAGAAAATATATTTTTTTAATTTTAAAATTATCCTAGAGCTTTAAAATTTAATATCTCACTAAATAGACCTAGGAAAAATGTAGGGTTTGCTCCTAAGTGATTAAAATTCAAAATGTAACATTTTGGTGAATTTTATTATTTTTGTGATTTTTATTATTTTTTAATTATTAAAAATATTAAAATATTATTAAAAATCAACTTTTTTAGAAAATTGAAATTTTAATTTTCTTAAATTCCCCTGATATCAGAGAGGCTCCAAAACCAATTTGGTGAATTTTTAAAAATTATTTTGAAAGTTATGAATTTTTAAATTTTAAAATGACTAAATGGCTTAATCAACCCAATTAGTAGGGCTAACCAAGTCTAATTGACCTCAAATTTTATGGTGGGTTCCTCTGATCCTGAAGGTCAGTGGAGAATTGATTTCAAGTCAATTTGATGTATGGTTAGCTCTAATTAATTAGAGATCCATTTTGGGTGTTTAAGCCAATTAAGGTTGTTTTAACTGAACTAACTCAAAACCTATTTTTCCTAGGGTTCTCTGGTCATAAGGAACATCACCAAATTTTTCTAGAATTTATTTCACAACATGCTATTTATTGGAATTAAAATACTCAAAACAGTAACATGAACTTGAAAAATCAATAACTCTTCATAGGGATGGCCTCTGACTTTGGAAAATTCAGGGAATGTTCCCAAATTCAGAGGCTTCAAAAGCTCTATGGTCTCATGCCATGGTGAATTGTATACATGCATGGAGAATTAAAAGTATGCAGAGAGTAAATAAATTATAAAAAATAAAATACTTGATGAAATTAAATGATTTCTTTTCCACATTATTCTCCTCTGTTCACTGAGCAAGTGGGTATTTTTATTTTATTTTTCTGATTTTTCTACACAGAGTTATGAATTTTTGAAGTTTAGGGAAATAAATAAATAAGAAAATACCCTAATTTTCTATTTATCCATGCGGCGCCAACTCATCCTCGGCATCTCCGAACGCACACGCGTCGCGCTCCCATTCGACGCCGCCATCTGACTCAGCGCTCCGGGCCCCGCGGTTCTCGTACCGTCTCCTGGTCCGACGCCATCTGAGCCGTCCGTCCGCGCGTGTATTGAATGGACGACATCCGTTCATCGTCCCCGAGCGTCCTCACCCGAGAGCCGTCCACACTAAATCCCTAAGATCTCACTCGATTTTCAATGGATTTTCATGTTCTTATGCTCTATGGATTCGTCTTGAAGAGACGAACACATCTATACGGTTATCATGCATTGAAATTAAGGCATTTGAAATGGAGAATTTCCAGAAGCTCGGGATGAAGAATTAGCTCATACCTTTGCTCAGAGAAGTGTGGCTTCGATTTGAGAGTTGTTGCACCTTCGATTGGATCCTAGCAAGCTCCAGATGAAGTCTCCTGGTCTGGTGAATTGTCTAGATGTGATTTCGACCAAGCCCGATCACAAAGCTTGGAGGCTGGAGCAACCTCGGGTGGCACTGGAGATGGGGCTTTTCTTTGGTGGACACCTTCTCTTGGTACGGTGAAGGTGTAGAACCAATCAATTTGGGGATTGGCTCACTGTGGAGAAGTGTCCTGGTTTTGGGTGGAATTTCAACTCCGAAATTGAGCTCGCGAGAGAAAAAATGGCAAGGGGATCTCACTTGGGGATCAAGTGCTCGTGTATGGGGAGGAATGCGGAACAATTTTGGCGAGTTTCCTTAAGGTTTTTTTCGGCACCTCTCATGGCCGAGAGGGGTGGAGTTTAAATAGGAGAGGGTGGAGGGCCTCCCGGGGAGAGTTAGGGCTTGGGATCAGCTGCTCTTGGCAAGAGAAGAACAGCTCCGATCGCGCACTGGGGATGGGGCGGCTCAGCAGGTGAGAATTTCAAGTTGGGCTCACATGTGAGCTCTCGGCCATGGTGTTTTCCGGCGGCCTGGTGGCTGGCCGGCCAGGCATGGGTCACCATCTTGTTCAGGTGGGTCAGGGCTGGGGTTTGGTGCATTCAATTGAGGTTTGACATGTGTAAAGTGGTTGAATCAAAGTAGAAAGGGGAAGGGGTCATTTTGGCTCATTTTGGTCAACCCATGCAAATGGGTTGGGTGCACCTTCCCATGGCTAGCTTGGGCTGAGGATAAAGTGGTTTAGGTCAGCTTAATTAGTGGGGAAGGGTCACCATCCAAGTACAATTAAGCTTAAGCATGGTTTAGTGGAGTCATGGAAGTGGCTAAATCACCCTTAAGTGAATCATTAAAGGACTCCCTCCTTTTGCCAAAAATGACATGGTGATGTGTAAAGTGGCTGCCATGGCTTGCATATGGCTTGTGCATGGCTTCATGGCTCCATTTGGCTTGGGAAAAGGTTGGGTCAATTTCATAAAAATGGGTTTTAAGAATTTTGGATATTTTGGTGAAAATTTGCATGAAGCTTGATTTGGAATGGTTTAATTGATGATTTTGAAATTTAGGGGTGATTTTGATTAAATGGATGATGAGGGAAAGTGCCATGTGGGCTTTGGATGGATTTGGGCTTTTGAATGTGGTGAAGTGGGCTTTTAGGAAAGTTTAAGGGGAATGGGCTTTTTGATTTTAGGATGGGCATTTGGGTGAAGATTTTGTGAAGGACTTTGTCAAATAAATGTCATAATTGGTTTAGGGATGTTCTATGAAGGGCTTGGAGTCAATTTGGTGTGATTTGGAGTTGAATTGGTTTGAATTTGGGTTTATTTGGTAAGTGGGCCTATATGGGTCCAAGTGGGCCAAGTTGGGCTAATGTTGAAATTTATGTAAAATCAATGTTGAGAAATGTTTATGGGAGTGTTTCAAAGAGGTTTTGACTTTGATTGGGCTTTGATTTTGGGGTTTGGGCTCATTTGGGTTAGGTTTGGGTTTAGGTCAAAAATGGGCCTTTTAGCCTTGGGTTGAATTTGAGTGGGGTTTGGGTCAAAATTTGGGCAAATCATGTTAGTGTTATGCTTGTGGGGATGCTAAGGAAGATTTAGAAAAGATTTGGGGTTAATTGGAGTTGAATTGGGTGAGTTTGGGTTAGGTTTGGGTCATGGATCCAAATTGGGCTTTAAGGCCAAAAGTGAGATTGGATCCAAATGTCAATCAAATTGGACTTGGATTTGGTCTAGATTGGTGTTGGGAATGTTGAATTTAATTTTAGAATTGAATTGGACCAGCATTTGGGTCAATTAGATAGGTTTGGTTTGACATTGGGTTCACTTAGGGTTAAAATGGGTCAAATTGGGGGTTTTGACAAAAGTAGGGTAAATTGACAAAATTGGCTCATGGTGTAGTTGGACAAAATGAAATTGGGAATATTTGGGATTTTCTGGAATTTTCTGGGAATTTTCTGAATTTTTGGATTTTTTGGCCAAGAGGGGTATTTTGGATATTTGAAGGGTATTGGGAGGTATTTTTGGAATTTTGGTATTTTTGGGTATGGATGATCAATTTAAGTGATTTTGAAATGTTTGGGATTGATTTTGGATAATTTTGGGTAATTTGGAAATTTTTGAGAAATTTGGGTAATTTCAAGGGTTTTGGGTAGGCTAAGCGGGTGTAGGGTCCCGGGGGTCAAAAATTTGAAAATTTAGGAAATTGAAGATTGGGTGAATTTGGGTGGAGTGAAATCATTTTGGTTGAGCCATGAAGCCATATCAAGCCCACATGAGCCATGAAGGGACTCATTTGAGGCATCCACTATGTTGTTCCTAACCCTCTTAGCCAAGGGCTTAGGGGTTAAGGACCATCCATGTGAATCACCTACATGAGTCGGGAGGTCGAGTTAGGTATAAGTGTGGTTTTAGGAGGTATGTGGAAGTGTAGTGTGTAGGTGTAGTGTATAAGTGTAGTGTGTGTGTAAGTCGGCCCCTTCACCGGACCGGGCCACCGGGGCGATCCTAAGGCCGAAAGAGTCCTATAGGAACTCATCCTTTAAACTTCCACATTTGATTTCAACCCTCTAGGTGATTAGGGGTCTACAGTCAAGTTTGTGGAGTTTGCAGGGAGTTAAGAAGTGGTTTGAATTTCTAAATGGTGGGTCTCAATTCTAGTCCTCTAAGATAGTCAAAGGAAAAGCCTAAGGCTAGATCCTAAGTACTAAAGAGAAGAAGAGAAGACCTCATCAAAAATGAGGTCAACAGGGTGTCAATTAGGAATTTCAACCTCTTTGAGTCATGGACCAAGGGAATTCCCTTTTTAGATCCTCCATGTGTTGGTCCTAGCCAAACCAAAGCCAAGGGCCAAGAGCTTATGGAACCACCCACATGAGTTTCCAAAAGAGTAGGGGATCAAGTGTGAGGAAGTATAGGCATGTTTGGTTTAGGGTTTGAGATAGTGAGTGTAAGTATAGAGTGGGTGCAAGTATATGTGTGAGCCTAACCCTGACCAAACTTGCCAGGGTGAGTCCTAAGGCTTAACCATCCTATAGGGAACTCCTCTTGAGCTTCCTTATTCTTGATCTCATCCTCTTAAGTACTTAGAGGTTAGAATTTAAGCATTTGAAAATCCAAGTGAAGTAAAGAAGTGTTTTGAAATTCTATGGGGGGAGGGTCCCATCACTAGTCATCTAAGTTAGTCACCAGGAAAGTTTTATGGCTAAACCCTAGGCTATTCTGAAGTAAAGACTACAACTCAACAAAAGGGAGGTCAACATACCTGTACTACTCCCTTGTTTAAAACTTCTAAAAAATTTTTCTCTTTCTTTATGCTTGTTATGTATTGTACTATTTTTAAACTATTTAAAAACTTAAGTTTCGGGGAACAAAGAAATACTTTTTAAAACTAAACTTTATTTGTCCTCAATAAACTATATTTTTAAATTATTTTAACATAGCTTGTGATATGTGATGTTAAGTTTAGAAGAATCTACTTTTGATCCTATAATGTTATAATAGTCTTAAGTAAAACTTTTTAGTAGCAAGGGGGTAGTTCAAAAGTTAAGTTGATTGGTATGACAGTTAGGATTAAGCTTATATTATTTAGAGTAGAGAAATTGTATTTTTTGAAATGCTAAGAAGTCTTAGATATACACTTAAAAAAGAATTGAAGACTCTATGAAAAATTATTTCCAAACTAATACACATTTTTAAGTGAAGAAATGTGATGGGTTTTTAACTTTAAGAAGAGGATAGTGAAGATCAAAATCATTAAAGGCTATCCAGATATAGTAATCCTCACATGAAAAGAAAGGAAAAGTAAGGATAAAAAAGATTCAGAAAGAAAAAATAACAAAATAAAAGAAAAGCAAAAAGAAAAAAATATGTGAGGAGAAGCTTGAGGAATTGCCTGATCAAAAATTGGTTTCACTTGAATCAACTTAAAGAAAGAGAATTATTTACATTTCTGAGCATATTTACAATTTTAAGTATTACTATCTTTACTAGTAGAGTTCTTGTATAATTCTTTCATTTTAATTTTTTTTCTGAGACTTCTAATTATGACAAATTACAATTCTTTTTGAAATAAATATAAAATAAGAATTCCTAAAGTTAATTATTGAATATTGTTATACTTTGGTTCTAACCTATGTTATTAAAAATTTTCTTGCGTTCTACTATCACATTTTTAGGATAATAACTTTAGGAATTTTTAAGTGAAACCCACTATCACATGTTATAATGTTTTATGTAGTAAAAAAGTTATTTGAGGACAACTAATGTTTATGTTTAGGGGAATTGATGTACCTTAAAAGTAGCTATTTTATATACACATTTTATAACCATTTTTGAAGATATTATGCTTTAATAAAGGTATTTTGCATGTTTTTGGTTGCAGAAAAAAGAAAAAGAGTTTAAGAGCAAAAGGAAGCAAAAATACATGATAAAAAAGCAAAATGAGCCAAATTAAGACAATTGCCAATAATAGCTGAGCTGGCACCTAAGCGCGGTAGTTGAGCGCCTAGGCGCCAAAGACAGTTACACTTAATATCAATTGAATTTGGATGAATTTTAAAGAGGTGTTTGAAGCAACCTTTGGTGATTTTTGATGCTCTACATATATAGATTAATTCTAGGTGAAAAAAAGAGTCTGAGGAGTGTCGTATGAGTTTCTTAAGAGGATCTTAAGTGAGGTTTTTATTCGTTTAGAGTGGGCAACCACTTTAGTGTCGAAGTGTTGGAGTCTTGTGACTGCTGAAGTTTTTATCAGTCTTGTATGAGTTTATTGGAGTTAGAGAAGTCGGGAAACTTTTGAGGAGTGCTTGGGGAAACATTTGAGGTAAGTATTTGTATCTTCTTCTTTTAAGTTTTATATTATGGATTTGAGTTTTATAAATATGTTTTGTTTTGTTACCCCCATGAATTCTGAGTGGTTTGCCTTTTCTTTCTCCTTGCAATAAGAAGTAATTATGTGGTGGATTTGATTTGTTTAGAACTTCTTTTATTCCAAAAAATTTTGTTGGTATTTTCACTAGTTCTTCATTTACTTTGCATATTGGCCATTTGAATTATTAAAATTTGTTGAAAAACTTAATGACCTAAGAGGGCTAAGATTTCACCAACTAGTGAATACTACATTTCACTTAGGAAAGATCCATGACGATCATCCAAGGGGAGTGCAAATAGATAGGGAGATAAGATTTGATGGGCATAGAATTAAAGTTTCTAAGGTGACATGTTTGATTCTTTTATCAATTTGGTATAGAGTTTGGAACTAAGGGTCACTGGTAGGTCCTATAAAGATATAACAGTAGATAATCTAGAAGTGAGAGGCTAGAACCTACACAATACTACTATACATGTCGAACACAAACTTTAGATTAGCCAATGTTCCTTATGCTTAGAAGGGGTAAAGAATAGGTATGCTCCTATTTGTCACAATACATCAGTTAAACCTATAAACATTTGCAATCCTATACTAATTATGAATTATTTGCAAGTTGAAAGATATTTTCATAACATTTGCATTCTTATAAATTTCATTAGTTTTTTGAACTTTTATAAATCTTTTAAACTTAGTTCTTATTTTCAATTTGAATTAATTGTAATCCATTGCAAAAATTTGGGTATTATTCTCCTATTATATTTATTAATAATTTAAATATAAGTTTTCGTAAGTCATTATTAAGAAATTTTGGCTTTCCTTGTGGGATTGATACGAGAGTTTTTAAAGAAAACTGTATATTACTTGAAATGATACATATACTTATGTATTACCCCTAGTGCGAAAAATTATTTTCTAAATGTTACATCATTTCATTTATTCGCACTAGCTGCTAAATTTAATTTGGGTTAAGTTTTTAGCCATAGTACAAAAATTATATATCTGCGTAATAGTGGGTCGGGTCAATTAACCCTAAAGGCATAATGGTAATTTTGGAATTTTACACTCTAGCCCTAATTTAATTAATTTTTTTGGTCAAATCAAAGAGAAATGAGATAAAATTTGTTATAATTAACTTATTGAAGTGATTGAAGAAACCTACATTATGTTTTATAGAAAAGGGTAAGATAGTAATTATTTGAATCGCTGGGTGTACGAAGAAAAATGAAAATTTAGATGTTCATAGAGTGAGGAGTATGAATTGGAGAATTGATGATTCACTAATATGGAAACCCAACTAGTGGTTAGATGATCCATGAAAAAGAAGTACCTATTTTTAGTGTGTATTTCATGATAACTTTATGCACATTTTTAAAGATATTACACTTTAAAGGAAGGAATTTTGCATATTTTTGTCTTCAAGTATAAAAATATGATTTTAGAGAAAATGAAGCAAAAACTATGCAATTTTGAGCCAAAATGAGCAAGAAAAACAAATTCTAACTTAGACATACTATGCTTAACATCTTTTATATTTATCACATATTTTTGAATGAAATTATACTTTTGAGAAAGGTTTTTTATGTCTATCTTGTAGGTGATAATGTTAGGAACGCAACACAACTGAAATGGGGCAAAACGAAGTTGAAACGGAGCCAAACGGAGCAAAATGGTGGAGCTGCGCATAGGGTGGCGCCTAGGTGCCAAAACCCGGCGCCTGGACGCCAGAATCATCTAGAAATGGTTATTGGACGGGATTTTGACGACTTTGGGAGTTATTTTGATGGTGTTAAGTAGTTTCTAGACCTTCTAGAAGCCTGGAAGTTATTCCTAATATATAGAACATGTGATACAATGAATCTAGACACATTGGAGCGGTTTAAATCGCGAAGAGATGCGAGCCAAAGCGAAGAGGTACGAAGAACTGGACGCGGTTTAAATCTGGCGCCTAGGCGCCAGACCGACATTCTAGAAGATTCATTGAATGTGGACACATTTTGAAGAGGTGCCTCAAGGCAACCCTTGAAGCCTATAAATAGGAGGCCACTCCTTCAGAGAAAATCGCACCCTATAGTCTCTTTCATCCCCCTTAGTCATTTTAGTCATTTAGAGTTATGAAGATGTAGATTTTTACATCTTATGGAGAGATTGGTGAGGGATTTTGAGATATTTATGTAAGGGATGTACGAGCGTCGCATGGATCGGTGGGAAACTTTGGTGGAGAGATCTTCTTCTTTCTTTCAGAAGGAAAAAAGCTAAGTATTGTGTTCTTCATTCTCTTATAATTGTTGTAAACACTTTCTAGTAGATTTTCTTTATTTTTAACCAAGTTTTCTGTCGTGAATTATCCATGTTTAGTAAGTGATTTCCTTTACTCTTTCTTTTAAAATGAAGTAGTGGCATGTGTAGGAAAATTATTTTTATGATGGAATTATCTATTAAATGCTTCTAGGTGACAGATAGTTGCATAAATATAATAGAATACTAATGAAATAAGTTTCTTGTTGGCACTTAAATTATTATATAGTTCTATCAATTCTTTTACTTCTTATGCCATTATTTTCATTTACTTTTATTTTGTAATGAAATAGATGCATGTTTAGGAATTAAGATTTGCTTAGATATTCTCTTATTAAATTATGGTGATGATATTCATACCGGATCTTCATTTACTTTACAAATTGATCACTTGTATTGTTAAAACCTATTGAAGAATTCTGAGACCTAGAAGGAGATGAATTCTTAACTAGTAGATATCACATGAATCCTTGGGTAGTCGAAGGCCTTGTGCGGGTTATTCAAGGTGAAGTGCAAATAAATAGGGAGATATTGTTTATTGGGCTTAGAATTGATTAGTTTTTAGATTGACAGACTAAATTCTAATAATTTGATCTATAAAAAGGGAACGGGTCACTGGTAGGGCCGACCATAGCCACCCTTGGACATCTAGAAGTGTGAGCCTAAATTAACTCATTCTACTAATAAAACATCCTGAACCGATCTAGAGATTAGCCAATGTTCTTTATGCCTGGACCAAAGGGTAAAGAATAGGAATGCTTCTATTTGGCACTACTACATTAATTCTAAGTATATCTTTCTTACACATTATCTATGTAATTGCAAGAGAAAGGTAATTTTTAATATCTCAAATTTCTCCAAACCAATTCATCCATAAGTTATCTTTTTATTTAAGAATTTAATTTAGGATTAGTTATTAGAAAACTCATTTTAATCAACATTCCAAATTTAGGCCTTATAGAAATAGACTGGAATTAGCCTAAAGGATTTCTTACCTCGCTTCTCTATGGGATCGATACTGGGGTTATAAAAGAAAACCCTATATTACTTGAAACGATACATATACTTGCGTAGTACCCCTAGTGTGTAAAATATTTTCTAAAAATTTTACAACATTTTGATTTTATACACTAGCTGCTATTTATAAATTGGGTCAAGTTTTTGCCCATCTTTTGGAAGCAAAAATTACTGCGATATTACGGGTCGGGTCAAGTTTTTGGCGCCGTTACCGGGGAAGCTTCAATAAGAACTTTAGGAGAATTTTAGTTGAAATAATTAGGTTTAGACTTGTAAAATTGTAGTGTCGTAAAAATTATTTGTGTGAAAAATAAGGTGTTCGTGAAAATATTTTGTTGTGTTGAATATATTTTATCTATTATTTGTTTAATTGTTAATGTATTGTTTGTTGTGCTCTGTATGCGAAACAAAGGATCTGAAGGACTTGTGCCTTATGATCCCGAGTTAGAAAAATGGAAAAAATTAAAAAAAACAAATGGGACTCAAAAAACTAGAAATGGAAATGGAAAACTTTCAAGATAATAACTTAGAAAATCATCATACTTCATTGAGGAATTATGAAAATCCTACGACAGATGAAATTCACTCAAGTATACAAAACCCTGTCGTAGAAGCTGACTCATTCGAAATAAATCCTGAGATTATCCAACTTGTGTAGAACAACCAGTTTGAGGGAACTCCTTTGGAGGATCCCTATTTACACTTATCATGTTTTCTAGAAATTTCTGCTACATTTAGTTATAACAGCATGTCAGACGATGTTGTTAGACTAAGGCTTTTTCCTTTCTCACTAAGAGATAAGGCTAAAATGTGGTTATACTCATTAGCACCTGGTTCTATTAAAAATTGGGAAGAGTTAACTCAGAAATTCCTAGCTAAGTATTTTCCACCTTCAAGGACTACTAAACTTAGAAACGATATTATCTCATTTTGACAATATGAAGAAGAAACAATATACGAAGCCTGGGAAAGATTTAAGGAACTCCTAAGAATGTGTCCACACCATGCTCTGCCTAATTCGTTAATCATTGAAACTTTTTACAATGGGTTAGTAGGATCCCTTAAGTTTATAATTGATGTTGCCGCTGGTGGATCGTTAATGTCAAAATCATTTGATGAAGCGTATGCGTTAATTGAAGAAATGGCTACAAATGAATTTGAATGGCCCTCTGCAAGGGTAAATCCTAAAAAGGTAGCCAGTGTTCATGATATAGATGCGATTACAATTCTTGCATCTCAGGTAGCTGAAATATCAAGGAAGTTGGACCAATTTGGAATGAACCAGTCTCAATTTACTCCAGTAAGTGAGGAAAGTTCATTAGGGAATATGATTGATTCTAACTTATTATATGAAACTTTAAATACCACAAACAACCTATATTCTAACTTTTACAACCCGTGTTGGGAGAACCATCCTAAATTTAAATGGAATCATACTACTGATGGTGGAAACCAAAAATGGAAAAATAATCATGCAAATCCTAATGGAAGTTGGAATAATCAGGGGAACAAAAACTATAGACCTTCATATCCACCGGACTCTAACAATGATCAACATTTCAAGGATAAGAATATGTCTATGGAAGAAGTGGTATTGTAAATGGGAAACCAGTTGCAAAGTCAAAATGCTGCGATTAAAAACATAAAGAATCAATTGGGACAAATTGTTAATTCACAAAGCAATAGACCCTGAGGAACACTTCCTAGCAACATTGAGATCAACCCTAAAGAGAACACTAATGAACAAGTAGAAGTTGTCCATTTAAAAAGTGGAAGAGAGATAGAGGAAGTGGTTAAAAAAAAAAGAAGTTGTGAGAGACACAAAGGAAACTAAAAGACCTGAAGAACCTATTTCTAAGGATCTAGAAAAATTAATTTCTGCAACTAAAATCAATTTAGAAAGACCACCACCTCGATTTCCTCAAAGACTTAAACAGTATGAGTTGGATAAAAAATTTTCAAAATTCCTAAAAGTACTTAAGAAATTAACGATAAATATTCCTTTCACTGAAGCTTTGGAACAGATGCCAAGTTATGCAAAGTTTATGAAGGAAATATTAAGCAATAAAAGAAAATTTGGGGATTATGATACAGTTCCACTAAGTGAGGAGTGCAGTGCTATACTTCAGAAAAAATTTTCTCAGAAATTTAAAGATTCTTGTAGCTTTACAATTCCTGGTGCAATTGGAAAAAGATTATGTGGAAAAGCTTTATGTGATTTAGGAGTGAGCATTAATGTGATGCCTCTATCTATATTTAGAAGGTTAGGTTTAGTCGATATTTCTCCCACTACTGTAACCCTTATGTTAGCTGATCGATCTTTCATTTATCCAAAAGGAGTTATAGAAGACGTGCTTATTAAAGTGGATAATTTTATCTTTCATGTGGACTTTATTGTATTAGATATAGAGGAAGATAAAGAAATTCCAATTATTTTAGGGAGACCTTTCCTTGTTACTGGACAAGCTATGATAGATGTGCAAAAAGGAAAGTTGACTATGAATATTAATAACCAGGAAGTAACTTTTGATGTATTAAAGACTATGAAACATCCAGCTGAGAAAATTGATGATTGTTTTTGGATGGATGAAATTGATTATCTAAATAAAAACCATTTCCAAGAAAGTTTTGAGAGTAAGATAACAGATGAGGTCGGAATGGATTTTCATGATGATACAAAAATGTTATTTAAAGAAGACTGTATGTATGTTTAAGAGAGGTGTGAAATGATGGACGTCACCAAAAATAGTAAACTTTTAATTCCATCTGTTGAAAAATCTCATGAACTTAAGATGGATGTACCCCATACAATTTTAAAGCCTACCTATTTAGGGAATTCATCTACACAACCAGTCTTTATATCTTTGGATTCAACTCAATCACAAGAAAAACCTGAATTGAATGATGAACATGATATTGAACTAAGACTTGGAAGAGAATTTGAGGATATATTTCAAAAGAAATTTGAGTTGAGAAAAGCGGATAAGGATATTGGAAGACCATTGGAAGAAATTCCTAAGGAATTAGAAAAACCTATTTCCTCAACTAAGATAGATCCTCCATCATTTAATAATTATAAAGGGGAAGAATTGGAAGATAATTTGAAACAGAAGAGTAATATAGAAAAATTTAATCCTGAATCTGAATTATCTAAAGAGAATCTGATCCAAAATTTGGGAGATATTGAAGTATCTTATAAAGATCCATTTCTTATAAATTTCAAGGATGATATTAATATGCAAATTCAGAAAATCAATAGAAGAATATTGGATCTAGAAAGAAACTTGAGGAACAATGATATAAATCAAACTGAAAATGAAGTGCTAAATGAAAAATTCAAATTTAAAGATTTTATAGGAATCCCTGGATCTGGAAATGATTGGGCGATTGATCAAGGATTATTAAAATGGAATTTTGATCCAGGAGGAAACATTTTTCGGCCCCGGTGACATTAAAACCAAGCACTTTATGGGAGGCAACACATAGTTATCAGTGTGCTTTGATTTAGTGTGCTTGAGAGTCATGATTGTTTATGTTTATGTTTTGAGTTTGCTTTAGTGCGGATTAGATTTGTGAGGTTATGCCTTGGTCTTGACTAAATTTGTATATGACTTCTGGTGGTAGTAAGCTGACGAGTCTATTATAACTCAGCTCTCAACTGGAGCTGAGCATTACCTTAAAGCATGTAGAGTTTAGACTTGGACCACTCCATGTTAACTCTGTTACTTCCTTTAACTAACTTTGTTTTCACTGAGTAAGGTCGCGAATTTATTTAGCAAAAAAAATATAGATGAACTGCATTACTTTTATTAATACACCCACGTTATTAGTGTAGTTTCTTCCGTTTGAAATTAAAAGTAAGGAGAGAATATGTGAGTAGAAAAGGAGATCAAATTAACCTCAATTGATATTTGTGTATGAATCTGCGAGTCTAGATATTTTAGTTTGTGTGTTTGTATTTGTGTTTGTGTTACAACAATTTAGAGATTTGAAGAACACTTAAATATATTTTCCCATGCTGATGTTTGTCATGCTTATTTAACCTTTCTTTAATTTAATTTTATTCTAGCATGTTAGTTTAGATTTACTTTCTGTTGCAAATTATTCTGTCCTGATGAATACATGTAGATGTTATTGATAGACAATTGTGGTAGATAGAATTTCTGAACTATTTTTCTTCATGCTTATATTTTTTTTGTTGAATGCTATACATATTCAAATTCAAGTTTGGGGGTAGGAAGAAAATATATTTTAAAGTTAATATATTTCCTTTTTAGTTTAATATTATTGTACACATGTTTTAGGCTTGATTTACTTTCTTCTGCAATCATTCTATCTTGATTATGCATGTATATAAATTTGATAGGATGTTGTAGTAGTTAGTAGATTTATCTTTTATTTTTCTTTCTCCTACATTTTATGGAATTAATTGCAAAATATTTTTAAAAATTCAAGTTTGGGGGGAATGAAAAATAATTTTCAAAAACTTAAATTTTATTTGTCCTCAAAACTGCTATAAATAAATTTGATTTTGATTGAAAAATAATTATGTGTATGAAGTTATATTAGGGAAATAAAATTTTGAATATAGAAATAAGTAAGAGAATTTAGTTAAAATTTATAGTAGTGATGAAAAATTTAAAGTTAATTTTTCTTAGTGAAGAAATGATAAATATTGTGTAACAATCTTTAGTAAGAAAAATTGTATTTTTAGAAAAATAAAAGGATTAGTATTTTGTTTTCAATATTTAAATTTCTATTATTGAAAAATAATTTTCAAAATTGTTATTATATTTCTAAGTAAAAGATATATATCTAACATATGCTTTAGGAAAGGAAGGGTGGATTTCAAAATTATTAAAGGCCTATCCAGATATAGTAATCCTTACCTTAAAAAAAAGGAAAAGAAAAAGAAAAAGAAAAAGAAAAGAAAAGAAAATAAAAGAAAAGTATATTATGTGAAAAAGGAAGGAGAAGCTTGAGGATTAAAAGGCCTAATCAAAAATTGGTTCCACACCTGAGCTTTTTAAAGTATAAGATTTGAGAAAATCTTAAGCTTAAAAATATAATATAGTTAGTATAATTATTTTTAATAAAGGTTTTTAAGTAAAGAAAATAAAATGCCTAACCCCTATATTTTGAAAAATTTACAAGCATTTCTGAATTAGATAGCAACACATATTTTCATACTCTTTCATCTAAGAGATTTCTAAACTTTAAATTGGTCTCATTTACTAAATTTTTTTCTAAATTGGACTACTATATTTCTAAAACAAAATTTTATAAACTCCTAAAGAAACTCATACACATGATTTGCTTATGTGGTTGTACATGATTATAATGTTACTTGAGGACAAGTAACGTTTAAGTTTGGGGGACTTTGATCCATGAAAAAGAAATACCTATTTTTAGTGTGTATTTCATGATAACTTTATGCACATTTTAAAGATATTACACTTTAAAGGAAGGAATTTTGCATATTTTTTTCTTCAAGTATAAAAATATGATTTTAGAGAAAATGAAGCAAAAACTATGCAATTTTGAGCCAAAATGAGCAAGAAAAAGAAATTCTAACTTAGCACATACTATGCTTAATATCTTTTATATTTCTCACATGTTTTTGAATGAAATTATACTTTGGAGAAAGGTTGTTTTTATGTTCATCTTGTACATGAAGATGTTAGGAACACAACACAACTGAAATGGGGCAAAACGGAGTTGAAACGGATCCACACAGAGCAAAATGGTGAAGCTGTGCACAGGGTGGCGCCTAGGTGCCAAAACCCGGCGCCTAGGCGCCAGAATCATCCAGAAACGGTTATTGGACGGGATTTTGATAACTTTGGGAGTTATTTTGACGATGTTAAGTAGTTTCTAGACCTTCTAGAAGCCTGGAAGTTATTTTTAATATATAGGACATGTGACATAAAGAATCTAGACACATTGGAGCGGTTTAAATCGCGAAGAGGTGCGAGCCAATGCGAAGAGGTGCAAAGAACTGGACACGGTGTCCGGCGCCTAGGCGCCAGATTCCGGTGCCTAGGCGCCAGACAGACCTTCTAGAAGATTCATTGAATGTGGACACATTTTGAAGAGGTGCCTCAAGGCAACCCTTGAAGCCTATAAATAGGAGGCCACTCCTTCAGAGAAAATCGCACCCTATAGTCTCTTTCTTCTCCCTTAGTCATTTTAGTCATTTAGAGTTATGAAGATGTAGACTTTTACATCTTATGGAGAGATTGGTGAGGGATTTTGAGATATTTATGTAAGGGATGTACAAGCGTCCCATGGATCAGTGGGAAACTTTGGTGGAGAGATCTTCTTCTTTCTTTCAGAAGGAAAAAAGCTAAGTATTGTGTTCTTCATTCTCTTGTAATTGTTGTAAACACTTTCTAGTGGATTTTCTTTGTTTTTAACCAAGTTTTCTGTCGTGAATTATCCAGGTTTCGTAAGTGATTTCCTTTACTCTTTCTTTTAAAATGAAGTAGTGGCATGTGTAGGAAAATTATTTTTATGATGGAATTATCTATTAAATGCTTCTAGGTGACAGATAGTTTCATAAATATAATAGAATACTAATGAAATAAGTTCCTTGTTGGCACTTAAATTATTATATAGTTCTATTAATTCTTTTACTTCTTATTCCATTATTTTCATTTACTTTTATTTGTAATGAAATAGATGCATGTTTAGGAATTAAGATTTGCTTAGATATTCTCTTATTATTTTATGGTGATGGTATTCATACCGGATCTTCATTTACTTTACAAATTGATCACTTATATTGTTATAACCTGTTGGAGAATTCTGAGACTTAGAAGGAGATGAATTCTTAACTAGTAGATATCACATGAATCCTTTGGTAGTCGACGGCCTTGTGCGGTTTATCCAAGGTGAAGTGCAAATAAATAGGGAGATATTGTTTATTGGGCGCAGAATTGATTAGTTTTTAGAGTGACAGACTAAATTATAATAATTTGATCTATAGAAAGGGAACGGGTCACTGGTAGGGCCGACCATAGCCACCCTTGGACATCTAGTAGTGTGAGCCTAGATTAACCCATTCTACTAATAAAACATCCTGAACCGATTTATAGATTAGTCAATGTTCTTTATGCCTGGACCAAAGGGTAAAGAATAGGAATGCTTCTATTTGGCACTACAACATTAATTCTAAGCATATATTTCTTACACATCTATGTAATTGCAAGAGAAAGGTAATTTTGAATATCTCAAATTTCTCCAAACCAATTCATTCATAAGTTATCTTTTTATTTAAGAATTTAATTTAGGATTAGTTATTAGAAAAATCATTTTAATCGACATTCCAATTTTAGGCCTTATAGAAATAGACTGGAATTAGCCTAAAGGATTTCTTACCTCGCTTCTCTGTGGGATCGATACTGGGGTTATAAAAGAAAACCCTATATTACTTGAAACGATATGTATACTTCCGTAGTACCCCTAGTGTGTAAAATATTTTCTAAAAATTTTACAACATTTTGATTTTATACACTAGCCGGTATTTATAAATTGGGTCAAATTTTTGGCCATCTTTTGGAAGCAAAAATTACTGTGTTATTGCGGGTCGGGTCATTAGACAAAGTTCAATCTTTTAATCAAGATTAAGCAGACTTTATAAAACTTTGACAAAATTACAAATTTGCCCCTGAGTTTTAAATGCTTCGTAGTGAATTAAGATTAATTTAACATCACTTGAGGAACAATTCCAAGTAAAAATGTAAATGATAATGGAACATCTTGAGATACTACAAGCTCAAACCCAACAAAAATGCAAGAGTGTAAGTTTCCCAATGCTTAAGAGATGTACCCTTAGGGTTTTGTCCATAGACCCTTTCTATAATATCAAGAATTGACCAATGGCTTTACTCATGAGTTAGTTAAGTCATAAAACACTCTACACAGTTTAAAACATGTAATATTCCTAATGCAAGTGGGTTGATCAGCTTAACAATATAAAAAGGCCAAATGAACTGAAGGCATTTCAGGAGATCTTAAATGTGTTTTAAGATTTTTGATATTCCATAGGACATTTGGGCTTACTATAATTTGTTGAGGAATATCACCATAAAAAATATAACAATCACTAAAATCAAAAGGAAAAAAAAAACAATCACTAAAATCAAAAGGAAAAAAAGAATTATAATGACCCACCAAGATATGATTCGGGCGCCTTCAAATTAAAGTATGTTAATTAGAAGTATCCCGCTACAACTTAACTTACAGGAATACCAAATGCTCAGGGGTATGAGCCTTAGACATTGAGCTCAAATTCTTTTGGTAATTGAGATATTCAAAATATGACCACATATGGATCATGATGCTAGTGTATAAAAAATGAGAGGTGATGGGATATAGGCGATGCTAAAAAAAGGAATCTAACTATTTGGGACAGTGGAATAGCATTGTATCACCTAACCCGATTACTTCGTAAAGGTGCAGGATTAGCATTACAATCATATAACATTTGATAAAAATTCCTTACTCTCAGGGGCAGCTAGTGGTTCTAGTATAACAGTGTGACTAACTCATGAACTGTCTGATTTATAGAATGTGTGAACATATAAAATAACATCTTTTCCAATAAATCTTATATTTTTCCTACTGAATGAAAAGTTAAATTATTTATATGCATAATGAATTAAGAATTTTTTTAGTATTACATTTGGCAAGTTCATGTGTCAGTCACATAGACCGGGCTGAGGGTTACCCTCCATCGATTGCCTTGCTAGTAGCCTTTTACCTTATGTTGGGTCTAATATACTTGATGTTGATGGTTGCCTACAAATATCCCTCAAGAATTATCAAGGCTTATGTTCTGATTTTGAGTCCGCCCCTAAATTGAACTCTTATACCCAACCTAAATCTTTCATATATGTGTCACTTGATCTTTTATATACACATATACTCAAGTTTTTTATGTTTGTTTAATTTTCCGTATTACATGCACACTTTAGCTGTAATTATAACTCTTTAGTAGCAGTGTCAGAAGTAGCAGGTACGCACTACTACTTTCTTTATTACTATATTTCTTTACTATATTTTTTATGTATAACCTTTTATTCCTGTAAAAGACAACCTAGGATAAATGACAGTGGGCCACCTGTTTAGGAGGAACCCTACAACAAGACCCTGCAACCCAACAATAACTAATAATCAATAGTTTGAACGCACCTTTCAAAACTCAAAACCATCATAAGTAAGAAGATTTAAGCTAGTTGTCTGAGAAGCAAGATGAGGATGCTAGCGGCTGAAGGAAAACTTCAGATGATGGTCATGACTCAACACGAAATGAATGATGAACTTCAACTGAATTTTCTTTAGACTTGAACAACAAAACTCTTAGGAATTTGAGGTTTTTAGTCTTGTATGACGTAAGTCCTCACACAATCTTTAGGATTTTGCACAATCACCTTGTGCAGTATAATTATGAACTTTTTTAGGATTCAAAGGTTGTTCTCTGTATGACGTAAATCCTCCCATCCTCCTCGATTGTTGCATGATTGTATATTATGCAAGAGAATGCCATAAATTTTAAAAGATGGCAGGAGTAAACATTAATAAGTATCATTTCTAAAAGGTAAACCAACAAATAGGATAGTTTCTTAATTCTTTGAGTTTCTCTTCAAGATCTGTGACATCCCCTACTTCTCACTCCTTTGACTCTAAAATAATTGTTCAAATTTGGTCTATTCCCACTTAAATATACCTACAAACAACCATGAAAACTTAACTTTGAGTTCTTGGAGACAAAACCTCTGATCATTATAAAGAGTTTTCTCGAGGGACTTTAGTTATTTAAGATGTAATTAACTATAGGGATTGCCTTTATAGGGAATTAGGGACCCAAGTAATATAAAACCTATTTAATCTTTATATTAGATAGAAGAATTGTTGGACACAAATTTTTCAAAATAAATTTTTTAGTTTAAATGCTTTAGCATATTAACAACTGATATGCTTATCTCTCGGGGTGATGTATTACTTGTGGTATTGTACTCAACTATCTAAACTATTAAGTACAAAAGATCTATATGGTCTCATTTTTTTAAAATCAAAATACTATTTTTAAAATCAAATTATGAATATATATATATATATATATGAGTTTTTCTCTTGGAGAGTCCTCATGAACCTCCTTCCTACAGATGGCATACTCAAACTCAAAGGCCTGAGGGGTCCAACCTGTTGTAGACTCTGCTGGATGGATCAAGACTCTGCCCCTCACCTATTTTTCAGCTGCAGGTTCTTCCAGACAGTTTGGTGCAAACTGTTGGGGTCCCTTAATATCAATCTCCTAAATCTAAATTGGGATAGCATCTCATCTTGCTGGAATGGCTATGACTCTCAGGGTGTTGGGGCTATCCCCTTTATTACAGTCTGGTTCATATGGATGGCTAGAAACAGGGCAACCTTCGATGGAATTCAACCTAGTGAATAGGATGTCACCAAGAGCTGTCTGTCTTACATACACAAAATTATCAGGTTTACAAAATTTCCTAACATCTGCTCCCTTTCTGTAACCCATAAAAGACCCCCTCCCAAGATTGATCTGGTGTACTGGTACCCCCCTTGCCCCCCTTCATCAAGGTCAACTTTGATGGTAGCTTCAAAGAAGGGAACGTCGCCATTGGAGGGCTTTTCGGGAATCATATGGGGGATTGTTTATTGTACTTTTATGCTCCTACCCTTGCCACTGATGCTTTAGAGGCTGAGCTCATTGTTGTGTACTGGGCCCTTCAGATTGCCTTGAGAGCTCAGTGGACTTCTATTGTGGCTGAGGGGGACTCCCAACTGGCACTCCAACTGATAAATTCTGATTGTTCCCTCTACTGGCACCATTCTCAATGGCTGCAGAGAATACAGCTCCTACTACCCCAGCTTCATGTTAAATTCCAGTTCATCTACAGGGAAGGGAACCAACCTGTTGATTGGTTAGCCAAGATTGGTTCTGGCACTTATATAGTAATTATCTCTACCATCCTACCTCCCCATCTAACAACCCTTATTGGTGGGGACAAGCTTGCTGCCCCACATCTCAGAGTGGTGTATTGATGATGTTGGGCCCTGATTCTTCATTCTCTAGCCTTGTCCTGTGGTCTGACTGCCTGGGTGTTTCTGTTGCAGCCTTGCCTTGCTACCACGAGTCCTCATTATCTAATCTTTTCAACCCTGCAAATGTAGTTGGGGAGAGTTTTAGTGCTGAATTTTCTTTTGCTTTATTTGTATACATATATATATATATACCCCATTATATGTATATATATATATACATATATACTTTTGTAACTTTTTGCTTTATTGGTTGAAGTGGTATTGATAAAGACCCATTAGAGTTTTTTGTTAGTTTTGGGGCACTACTTCCTAAATTTTGTGATCTTCCCCTTAATCGAACATGTAGAGAGCAATGAGTTGCTCCTTCTCTTCAATATATATAATTACATTATTATAACCACAACCGACAAATTTATGAAAAGTTGATCGATAAATTCTAGCGACTCTCCTGTGGACTAATTCTTACCTAAATTTTTTATCAGGAGGTTTTGTCTTCATGCATCGGTGGCATGTCCATGTCCCTCACGGGCCAGACTACTGTTCTTTCGTTGATGTATCTCACTCATTTCTTTGTTGCGCATGTATAACCAGCTCCTCTTGCATTCTAAAGCCATATGTTCAACCATCCTTAAATAGAGTGGTTCTATAATCTCTAGAGTTGAGTGTGGATCAGATCCCCAATAGGATGATAGGCTAAGAGCAAAAATCAAAGTTTATCAAAGAGGGTTCGACGTGAAATCGGTCACTCCAATCTCAGACTTTATTTTTGATGTATTCCCAGCTTATTGCTAGCAAGTTAGACTAAACTTTTCTCTCGTAATCATTCATTTAAAGTTCAAGCAATAAAAATTTCATCAATAATTGAAAACGAAACACAAATCTTCTAAAACAAAAATGACTAAAGCATGAAATTCTGAAACATAACAAAACTCCAAAATCAAAAATAAAATAAAATATAAAATTAAAAAAATAATAAAATCAAAACAAAATTCATAAGGATAAGTTTTGAAAGAAACACCCAGTCCATGAGACGGTCTTATTAATTTCAGTATTCATGCCAAGATTATTGTACAAAGCAAATAATGTGTGAAACGCCAGTAACACTTAATAATCCTTCAACTGACAGAGATAATGCCATCCCCAAAGCTGATTTTATCATATACTAAAGGATATGATCTACCCACCATCAAGGTTTCCATCACCAAGGTTTAATGATCAATTTGGAACTAGCGTTAATGAAGTCGAGGTGATACTCATCAAGGCACCCTACATTGTCCTGAAGACAGCTGCCCCGAAGGCAGAAGAACCAGCGACTGAGTTTGATCTGAAGAACAAGTAAAGTTCCTATGCTTAAGAAGTCAAATTTCAAAGGGATGCCTACTAAGTCAGTTTCCCCTACTACCACCAAGTTCGTCGTCCCTACTTACAAGAGGATCGTCACAGCCACTGCTATCAGATTTACTGTTACCACACCTATTGCCCCACCACCATCCAATGTGAAAGAGATTATGCATGAAGTAGTGTTAGTTGATGCTTTTGTCCCACCGTCATCTGTGTTTAAGATTGAGTCTGGTTTGAGGTCTGTGCCGCTGATCATAAGGGAAAAATGTAACCGAAATATTTTGAAAGCCATAAAGGCAAAAGCTGCAGAGTTGATTCTTGCAAAGGTAGCTCCTCATCTAGAGGAGACAGGACTGCCCAAGACCTCACTATCCACAGAGGGAGTAGCTTTCATTCATTATTCTCTGCTTTTAGAGAGGAAAGCATTTATAGAATTGCTTTCGTGCTACCGCTGCCACCCCTTCATAATGGTTAGGGTAAGAAGAAGCAAATTCTATACCTTTTATCCAAGTCCATTTAGTATTTGTGAGGTTAGCTAGAAAAGAACATTATTTTGTCATGGGGATCTTGAAGAGGAAGGATGCGCTGTATCACCCCAGATGAAAGCTAAAATTTTAAAGAAGGATAAACCAGTCCGATAATTTCATTAGTATGCCTAGGGAGGAGAGGAACCACTACCATGTACTCCCGCCAAGCTCCACTTGAGGGACTGTGTAGTTACTACTTCCACCATCACCAATACTACTACTACCTCCCAGAAAGTTGCACAACATAGACCGTTCAAGTCTTTCTTGGGTCCAAGAGTACTGCCTGTCGTCGTGTGCAAAGAGTCCTTGAAAATGAATAATGACAAAAGGTTATTCATTATTGTATCTAGTTCGCTTACTAGGGAACACATTTCCCCTCAACACGCTGATGTCACCAATGAGACATCTCATCTTAATGCATTAACACTAAAGGAAAATGTGTGGAAACCTAGAATTTCTAGGCTGATACTTTTAGAAAAGGTAGGGAATCATAATCTTGGAATAGATGATAAGTCTGATTCTCCGACAGCGGATGTCACAACTACACTAGAGTCTATCATAAGAAAATATGTTCATCAAGAACCTCTCACTGACCTTAAGTTAGTCAAAGAAAAGTCAATCAAGGTTGCGTTGAAAAAGCTCAGAGTTGATATTATAAAGTTGTCCAAAGAATAAGGAAGGGATATCGATAATGAAGATTGTGACCTATCAGACTACATGGAGGAGGAATTTGCAGATATCAATGTTGTTGAGACCAGAGCCTCATCATCTTTGTGCGATGCTCCATCACTCACTGAGCAGAATGTTGTTGATGTGTTGCAAAGAGTTATTTAAAAAAAAATTTAACAAATTACCTGGATGGAGAAGAAGATGGAAGAGATGATGGTCGCTATGGCCACACTCTAGGTTTAAGCTCAGTCATCAAAGATAATGAAGCATTGTTGTTCTGTCAGTTTCTAAGCAACCTCTCAGGAGTTGCCTTTGACTGGTATTCATAGTTGCTCAATGTTTTGACAAAGATGTTCACATAATCATAAAATTTATTTGTTAAAAGGTTTGTTGGGGCTTAACACCATATCACGATAGGTGATCTCATGGTGGAATGAAATAAGCCAAAAGTGACTTTGGTGGAATATATTTTGTGATGGAGGAACTTGAGCATTAAATGTGAGCCATAGCAATAAAAAAGGCATGTGATTGAGATCTTATTTTAGAGTATCCATGTTCTATTAGCTTTCTTACTCAAGGGATTTATGGTCAAGAATTTTGAGAATCTACTCAGTAAAGCTGGGAGATAGCAAGAAGAGACCAAACAACTCAGATTTCTGGAGAAAGCTAAGAAGTTGAAGCTAGCGAAGGCATTTGAAAAGAAGTCTAAGGTAGTGGCAACATTGGATAAAGGTAAGAAGCTGATGCAGATTCAAGCTGAGCAGCCTCGATAGAATTATTAATGCCCTCGGCAGTACAATCAATAGTACAACTAGCAATACAATCAATAGTATAGTTGAAAACCATAACAGTAGGTACCTTATAAAATGGATGGAAGGCAGAATCCGTCCATAACTGATTGATTGAACATAGTATACTCTTTCAAGGATGAGGAAGTAGGAAGGATGTTCCGAAACCTGATTAAGAAGCCAAAATTCGGGTTGCCCGAGCTAAAGAAACCATAAGAAGTTGATAAGAAAGATCACACTAGGTACGGCCCACACCATAGGCTACTCGGGCATTTAGTAGAAGATTTCTTCAACTTTAAGGATTTTCATGAAAGGAACTTAAAAAATGGAGACATAAGGATCTTAAAAAATCATCTGAAAGATCCTGAGAAAGGTTCTATCAATATGAATTTAGTTGAGCCAATTGTAAAAATTAATGCCTACGTGATGCATGATGGATGAAGAGCAGTTTGGATAAAATCCTCCAAGAAGATTTTGGATCAAATATAGACTACTTCAGCACAAGCCTCCCATCAAAGTCTGGAGCTTGCAAAGCCAGTGTTATCAATTACGTTGTAAAAGCTACACCAATAAGAGATGAAGATGATCACCAGAGAAGTGAAGGATGATGAGTCGAAGAGTAGAGTACGAGTTGCTTGTCCTAGAATGGTTGTTTAAGATTTAGGGGAGAGATCCCTCAAATCTCTTACTCGGTACGATGATCTCTAAGTTCTCGTGGGATCTTATAATGTTAAAACTTACAATTTTGACTACGTTTTGACTGCCTTTAGTGATTATGTAACTAGTAACAACCAATTTAACTTGAATTTATAGAACCCAAATGAATTCATCAATATACATGCAAAGAACATTAATGACACGATCTATGACAGCTATGATAGCGAAGCACACACCCTCGTATTTCAATGAGTGCCAACTACAATCGATCTAGAGTTTTTTGATTCAGAATTGGCCACAAAAAGACCAGTCAAAGCTCCAAAAGAGACATCTCTTGATCTAGTTCGAGAATTAGAAGAACTAGTGAAAGTAAATTTATGGAGTGGAAAGGTTTTACCTCTAAGAGTGGGTCCAAAATATAAGGAAAAGAAAGTATTCATTTAAGGAGAGCCAGTACCCCAGATAGAAGAAACATTTATCAGGGAAGGGGCTAGGGATTGAACCATAAAGTGAATTACAGTGTGTCAGTCCATCTTTGGAAGCTACTAGACAAAATAAACATTTAAGATGCTCTAATCTTGTCAAAGGAGATGAGGAAAGCGTTGATCAAGACCTTACCTGATCCAAAAATTGCTTAGTCAATTGGCTAGCACCTCCATAGATGAGGTTTATTCATTGAAGAAAAATTTTAAGGAAACTTTCATAAATGAAGACTTGGAATCGCCGACCATTATCACCCTTTGTACATTTTAGTTAACATAGACAAATTCATGCACTCCATGGTCTTAATGAATCGCAGAGCATCCATTAATATAATGAATCTACAAACATTAACATACTTGGATATCAATATCCACAAACTTAATACATATAAGATGATGCCAAGGGGTTTCAATCATAAAGGAGAAAGGCCATTTGATCTATTACGGTTACAATCTGGATCAACGATTTAGTAACAACAGTAAAATTTCATGTCATTGACTCTGAAACCTTGTTCAATGCCCTACTGGGTTGACCATGGACTCATGAGTGCAAGACGGTCCCTTCTTCTCTACACCATTTCATAACATATTATGAAAATGACATAGAGCACTGAATAAAGGTGGATCTATAATCATTTTCAATACATGAGATATGCATTTACAAAGACAATGTGATCCCCCAAAGAAGACAAAGTTCTCCAGAGTTGCTATTCCAAGTGAATTCAAAGATTCAAAAGGATTACAAGAGTGGGACCATTAAGTTTCATTTTAATAATCTCATACCGTTCCTTCACAATGAGAAGGCAGGAACTCTTTTAGCTCTGACATCCTAGATCAAGGTCGGGGATGAGGGTGAGGAAGAGTTAACAATATATTAATTGGAAGAATCCAATTATCAGCATTGACTTGGAACATGATTCCGAGGAAGAAAAGATTGAGAATGTAATGACAAAAAATTAGAGGAAGCTTCGGTTTTAGATCTCTTTAGAAGATGAAGAGAATACTGAATATGAGTTTATGTATGATAGAATTAACCACTATGTGTAGGTCAAGACCCTAACCTCGATTCATTCTCATATATTTGAGGGTTTGGAGGTTAAGAAAGTACAAAGTGTAGGAATGAAACCCACAAATTTTCGTTGTGGTTCTTCATCTTTCAATTCTGAATTCAATGTAAAACTTGAAGAGGACACTTCTATTGAATTAATGGAATTGTCTATTGGGCCTAAATAATTATCAAAAGATAGGTTACACCTTTTAGAAGAATTATGGATCAACATAAATCAAACTTTCAACTCGAAAGAAGGTGTTGGCTTCGGCACAGTAGGATCCGGTCGATGATAAAGATATTTGCATGGTTGTTACTAATAGATCAGATGAAAATTCCCTTGAAATGGCAAATTGACCCAACCCGCAATTATGCAGATATTTATACTCTAAAACATTACAAAATAATTGTCCTAAATTATAGCTAGTGACTTGTGTGAATAAATTAAATGATTTAGAAATAGATAATTAGCTTTCACACTAGGGGTACTACGCAAGTATACATTAAGTTTCAAGTAATATAGAATTTTCTTTAAAAACCCAGTATCATTCCCACAGGGAAAGTTGTAACTTTTTAATAATGACTTAGAAAAACTTCTATCTAAATTGAAGATAAATATGATAGGAGAATAATGTCAAATTGTTTGTAATTGATTAAAACTAAATTTAAGTAGAAAGTATAAACAAATTTTAAGATTAATAAAGAATAATAAAGTTTAAAAGAGTTCATGTTTTTTGAAAAGATATTTCCCCTTACAAAGAGATTATTATTAGTGTGAAATTTTAATGATTAAAAATATATAATGATGCATTGTGACAAATAGAAGCATAGTCATCCTTTACCCCCTCTCGGTGCTAGCAAAAAATATTGGCTAAACTTAAGTTTGTTTCAACTTGTGTAGTAGTGCTAAGTAGATTATTGCCTCTCACTTCTAGATTACCCACTGTGCCTCCCTATAGAATCTACTAGGGACCCTTAGATCCAAACTCAAGACCGAATCGATAAAATAATCTAGTGTGTCACCCTAGAAAAATCAATTTTATGCCCATTAAAACTTATCTTCATATTTATTTGCACTGTCCTTAAGTTGTGGTCGCCCTCCTCATAAGGTGAGTGTGGCATTCACAAGTTCGGTGAATTCATAGCCCTCCAAGGTCATTATGTTTTTCAACAGATTTTAACCTCATAAGTGACCAATTTGTAAAGTCAATGAAGAACTAGTAAAAATTTCATCGCAATGTTTAAAATAAAAAGAAATCTTTAAACCATTCTCATCCCACATGATTAATTCCCATATGCAAAGAAAACTACTTAGAATTCATGAAGATAAACAAAACACATGATTTGTATTGAAAGCCAAGTCTTAACCACAAATACTTAAACAAAAATACAAGATACTTATCTCATGTCTTATCCCCATGAAATTCCTAAAGTTTCTTTCAAGCAATCTCCAAACTCTTCTTATACAATCAAAAACAAACTCTCTCACTCACACACCCTTTACACTCTTCTACACACATCGGAAAGCCTTTACACACCCCAAAATCCTTTTTTTTTTGTTTAACCATTAGCTCTTTTAATATATCTCAGAAAATAACAAAGAGCTGCTTCAAGCACCCCTTCAAAATTCGGCCAAATTCTATGCATCTTCTGGAAAATCAGTTACTGGAGCTATAGCGCCACTCTGGGGTGCTATGGCACTCATCTCGCTTGATAGTTGGCACTATGGCGCCAAGGCTAGCACTATGGTGTCATATAAAATTCTCCCTTTTTGCACCATTTTTCCCTCATTTTCTCTAAATATCCATTCCTTATACCTGAAACCAAAAACATGTAAAATACCTTCCTTTAAAGTGTAATATCATAAAAAAATGTGCATAAATAAGCATTACATGTATATTAAAAACAAGTAATTCTCAGATGTATCATTTCTCTCACATTAAACATTACTTATCTTCAAGTAACTCCTTTTACTATGTAAAAAATTATAACTTATGGTAGTTAGTTTTACTTAAAGATTTCTATAGTTTTTGTCTTATAAGTGCAATAGTGATACTTTAGAAAAATTTTTAATAACTCAGGTTAAAACTAAAAATTTAAGAATATCTAGTAGTCAAGCCTAAGATTTCTGATTTTGTATTCATTTCAAGAAAAAACTGTAATTAGTCATACTGAGGATGCTTAGAAGAATTACAAGAAAAAGAATATCATGAGAAATCTATTAGTAAGGATGCTAAAACTTCAAAAATTAGTTCAGAAATGTAATTAAGCCTCTTCCCTTAAGATGATTCAAGTGAAACCAATTTTTTATTAGCATCTCCTCAAGCTTCTCCTCACATATATTTTTTTTCTATTTACTTTTCTTTTTCTTTTGATTTTGCTTTTCTTTTTTCTTTTATGATCATTTTCAATCATTTCATTTCTTTTCTTTTCATGTGAGGATTACTATATCTGGATAGCCTTTAATGATTTTGAACTTCACCGTCATCTTCTTAAATTTAAATACTTCTCACATTTCTTTACTTGATAAATATATATTAGCTTTGAAAAGATTTTTCAAAAAGTCTTAATTCTTTCTTTTTAAGTGTAAATCTAAGAACTTTAATATTTCAAAAATACAAGTTTCTTTACTTTGAATAGTAAAAACATAATCTTATACTCTTATACTAAATATCATAACTCTAGAACTAACCTTTATTATTAAAAAAAATTTACTTAAGTATACTATGACATTTATAAAATAAAAAATATGTTATCTAAAGCTAACCTCACATACCACATGTCATGTTAAAATAATTTTAAAAATATAATTTATTGAGGACAAATAAGGTTTTGTTTTAACAAGTTTTTCTCCTTTCCTCCAAACTTAATATTTTGATTAATTTAAAACAATGTAGTTCATGAAGAAAATGAAAAAAAAAATTGAAAGTTTTAAACAAGAGAATAGTACATGTACAAGTAGTAAAGACAGGTGATGTGTAGTGGTAAATCTAATCAAAATGTATAATTATATAAGCATAAAGTGAAGAGTACTCTAGCACACAGATAATATAAATTGGAGTAAAAAGAAGTTAGCAGTTATTCCATAAATGAAAAGGTGCAGCACAGTAGTCCAACATCCATGTAAACCTAAAAAGACTAATCAAAGTACAAACACAATCAATCCAACAATAATACATCAAGTAACTAATAAACAAAATCTAAATACAATATCTAAAGTAAAGGAAAAAAAAATCTAATTATCATCCTTCTCCTCCTCATCATTATCAGTGTCAACATCCTCCTCCATCTCTACACCACTCTCGCATGGAGAAAATCTGGGTCATGTAGAAAATTCAACTGAATGATCGCTCCTAAAAATTTTCACCAGAGCTGCATTAAAAATAGCATCATAAGTAACTCTCCTCTCCAAATACTCATCATTGTGGTCGAAGTGTGACTCTAATCCTTGCATCTGATACTTTAAAGATATAACTTCTCCTTGTTGTATGAATAACGTCTCCAAGACAATGTCCAAAGTAGAAGTATTAGAGGTGGAAGATCTCGAGGTTGAAGTAGATGAAAAATCTGAACCTCCACCCCTGGATCCTGAACCAGTATGCTTTCCATACATTTTCAAATTTCTCTTTCCAATGTGCTAATGTGATGCAAGATTTCCTCTCATGGCTCATATTTAACTCCAGATTGTATGCACATGGTAAAGATAAGATAAGGGTAACTCATACCTCCAACTTTTCCTCCTTTAGAGGAAATGATCATATTGTTGTAGATGAGAGAGCCAATATCTATAGGTTTCTCATTTAAATATAGTAGTTCAAAGTGGCTCTCTCTTGATTTACCTCACTAAAATTGTTAGTTGGAAGAAATCTAGCAGATATAAAGTAATGTTATGCTCTAGAATGAAGATTAAGCTTTGAAAAAAAAATACCTAATGTCCATTCTTGATCTTCCAAACACCATGCCCGTCAATCAAGAATCTCATAATCTCATCAAGCTCAGCATCAGTTGGGTTAAACTCTAAATAGAAATAAGTAGGAATGATATGTAGTGAATAAATGTGATTTATCTGAATATGACTAATATTAATTTTGTGTCCTCGAACAAATGCTAAATAGTCAGATTCATCAGGAAGGTTTGCGTAGAATTCATGAAAAACAGAAGTAACTGCAATGGTAGTGAAATAATAGAAAATTTCCCACTGTCATTCCACAATCAATTACTCGATAGTTCCTCCAAGACAAAGGAAACTGTGTTTCACAATCAATTTCTTGGATTGCAGATCTCCATATCTTTCATGTGCTTTAGATCTTACAAAATTTTCATTATCAATGATAGCTTTTCCTCTACCCCTTTTCATCCTAGGAGCCATATTAATAGAGTAAAATTTCAAAATTAATTTTAAATTAATTTCAAAAGGCTTTAGTAAACCATTTCTAGCAAAACAAGCCTTTAACCATTGATTTCTCACTAAATACTTCAAATTTTCAAAATTTTGGCCTAACCACTATATGGAAGAAATCCATGATGAAATTAAAAGTTTTCTATGCCAAAATGTATATGTTACCCAAAAAAGAAGAAATCAAGAGTTCGAAGCTCTAACTCTAAGCCAATCACCAACAAAATCAAGCCCTAGGGGAGCAAGTTGTGAATTATGGAAGGAAGAAGAAGAACCAAAGAAAAATAGTGATAAACAACAATATTGGCATTAAAAACGTGATCCAATTCAGTTTGGTGCTATAACGCCAAGTTTTTGTGCTATGGCGTCATGCATGCGCTGATGAGTTGCGCTATAGTGCCCGTGGTGGCACTATGGCGCCATTTATATTTAGCAGATTTTGGAAATTTTTGTATATTTTGAAATAGCAAAGAAAATCTAAGATTTTCAAACTCTAATATTCCAATTTCAACAACCATTTTAAAATTATTGGGTTCATCGTCATTCCAACATTTACGCATGCAATTACTAGTTTAATCCTTCAAACACAACAAACCAACTTTCAACAACACAAACATAACTTCTTTTCTTAAAATAATCATAAGTTCTTTACAAATGAACATAATGACCACAAGAAAATATATTGCGAAATTTATACCAATTTCATATGAAATTACACTTTAAAGAAAGGTATTTTCTGTGTTTTATTGCAGGAATAAAGATTTATAGGTGCTCAAAGCAAAAAAAGAACAAAAAGGCGCGAATCTGGAGCAAAAAGGACTAAAAATGATGAAAATTGAACTGTCCCGCCGACGGTGAGATTTAGGCCACCGACGGTGAGATTTTCTAGAAAATTTTTAATATATTATAATAGAGCCCGCCGACGGCGAGATCGAGCCCGCTGACAGCGAGCCTGAACGGTTAGCCTTGCTTCTAGAAGCCCGCCGATGGAGAGATCGAGCCCGCCGATGGCGAGATCGAGCCCACCGACGGTGAGACAGTTGATTCAAGCCAAATACGATGAATCTGGACATGTTTTGAAGACGTGCTTAAGCAACCTTTGGAAATTTGACTCCTTCTATAAATAGAGATGATTTTATGTATTAGTGTGTGTCAGTTAGTGTCAAATTAGTGTTTTCTTTTGTAGTAAGAGTTAGTGTTTAGTGTCTTGGTGAGTTCTAAGTGTGTTGTACAAGAAGGAAGAGTCAAAGAAACTTGAGGAATCTGCTTGGGGAGAAGAATTGAGATGAGTATATTTGTTTATTGTTTTATAACTTTAAATGAAATCCAAAATCTATGTTTTTATTCCCATTCGTTCTGAGTAGTTTCTTTGTCTTTCTCCTTATTGTTGAGATTTTTTGAAATGAAGAATTAAAATGAGTTGTGCCTAATAATATTAAATAGAGATTGTGATAATCTTTTACTTAAATCGTAATTTACTTTCAATTTGGCCAATTGAATTGTTAACATATGTTGAATTATCAACTATAGTAAAGATTACATCCAAGATTCAGGGAATTCAAAATACTTGGAAGGAGGGTGCAAATAAATAGAGAAATATTAATTATCGGGTGAAGAATTAAATATTTTAGTATGACAGACTAAAATCTTCAATTCGGTCCTATTGTTTGGGAGCTGAAGTGTAGATGTTAGCCCTCAGGCGAGGGGAACGTAGGAGCTCTGAAGTGGCAGCCAGTATCCTCCCAGCCTAGCCACAGATTTAGTAACCAAACATAGGATTAGTCAATGTTCTTTGCACCTGGACCAAAGGGTAAAGAATAGGAATGCTCCTATTTGGCACAATATAATTCTAAACTCATTTAATTATTTATTCACCTAATCTTCTTAACAAGGAGAAAAATACTTTTCTAAATTTACTTATATAATCTGTCTTTTAAGTATTAGTTTTAAGTTTAAGTGTTCTTCAATTTTTGTATATTATACTAAAATAGAGTAGTAATTTGCTTTTACTAAAAATTTGTCTTTAAATCTCTAACTTCCCTGTGGGATCGATATTTAGGACTCGAATAGAGCCCTTTATTACTTGAGCGATACGTATACTTGGGTTGATTAAACGAGATGGAGTACAATTGCTATTTTGCTTTGAAAAATATTTACAACTTATTAAGCTTAACAATTATATACATCCTTCTAATTATTACACTACTCTCTCCCAAGGTTGAATTATTATATTTGCAGCTGGAGGTCAAGTTTTTGGCGCTGTTACCGGGGAGGTAAAGTAATTATTCAATTAAAAATATATATAAATATATAAATATAATTACTAGAATAACAGACTATTTTATTATTATTTTTAGTTGTGTATGCGTAAATTTGGAACCGAAAGTTTAATACCTTACGATTCAGAATTAGAGTGCACTATTAAAAGAATTAGAAAGCAGAAAAGAGAAATCATAAAATTAAATCAAATGGTAAATAATCTAGAAATTAAAAATAAAAACCAACCAAGACCTTTGAAAGATTACGCTAACCCTACATTAGATGAAATTCACTTAACTATTCAAAACCCTGATGTAGCGGCTAACTCATTTGAGCTTAAACCTGCAATTATCCAAATGCTACAGAATAATCAATTTAGTGGTTCACCAAATGAAGATCCTAATTTACATCTTGCGAGTTTTTTAGAGTTATGTGCTACTTCTAGATATGATGGAGTATCCAATGACGCCGTTAGACTTAGGCTATTTCATTTTTCTTTAAGAGATAAGGCTAAGATGTGGTTAAATTCATTAGCACCTGGATCAATTAAAACTTGGGGAGAATTATCACAAAAATTTCTATCCAAATATTTTCCTCTCTCAAAAACTACAAAACTTAGAAATGATATAACTTCTTTTAGTCAGTTTGACGGAGAATCAATATATGAAGCTTGGGAGAGATTTAAAGATCTTCTTAGGAAATGCCCACACCATGCATTACCAGATAGGTTAATTATACAAACTTTTTATAATGTTTTAGTAGGATCTCTTAGATCGATCATTGATGTTGATGCTGGAGGTTTATTAATGTCAAAACTTTTTGATGAAGCTTATTCATTAATTGAAGAAATGGCTACTAATAATTTTCAATGGCCTTCTGAAAGGTTAAATCCTAAAAAAATAGCCAGTATACATGATTCTGATGCAATATCTATGTTAGCTTCTCAAATTGCTGCTATATCTAAGAAATTAGATCATTTTGGAATGAATTATTCTCCTAATATAACAAAAGAAAATTTAACTGGACAACTTATAGATGCTCAATCTTCATATGAAACTATAAATGCTGTTAATAATAGACCCAATA
Organism: Papilionanthe hookeriana x Papilionanthe teres; assembly: GCA_022702705.1. Classification (NCBI taxonomy): domain Eukaryota; kingdom Viridiplantae; phylum Streptophyta; class Magnoliopsida; order Asparagales; family Orchidaceae; genus Papilionanthe; species Papilionanthe hookeriana x Papilionanthe teres. The sequence continues at coordinate 174,544,214 of CM040421.1, forward strand.
ATCCTTATGCAAATTATTATAACCCTGGGTGGAAAAATCATCCAAATTTTAATTGGAATAACAATTCTGCTAATCAGCAATGGATGAACAATTCAGTAAACCCAGTAGGAAATCCTTCTAACCAAGGAAATTCTAATTTTAAACCTTCTAATCCACCTGGATTTAATAATAACTCTCAAATAAGGATAAGAAGTTATCTATGGAAGAATTAATATTAAATATGGGTCAACATTTAAAGAATCAAGGTAGTCAGTTACAAATTCAAGGAAACCAATTACAAACTCAAGGAACAGAAACTAAAAATATTGAAATTCAACTTGGACATATCGCTACTGCACTTAATAATAAAAGCCCTGGAACTTTTCCGAGTAATGTGGAAATAAATCCTAAAGATCAAGGAAAAGAACAAATTAAAGCGATACAGTTATGAAGTGGAAAAGAATTAGAAACAAAAATACAGAAAGAAACGGAAAGTCGGAATGAGGAAGTAGAAATCGAAAAAGAAAAGGATTAGAAGGATCAAAATCTAGAAGATTCATTGATACCTATGAAAATTTCTGTAGAAAAACCACCATCACCATTTCCTCAGCGACTAAGGCAACATAAAAAAGATAAGCAATTTTATAAATTTCTTGAAATTTTGAAGAAATTAACGGTAAATATTTCTTTTGTAGAAGCATTGGAACAAATGCCCAATTATGTGAAATTTATGAAGGATATTTTAAATAAAAAAAGAAAATTCACAGATAATGAAACTGTTGCACTTAGCGAAGAGTGTAGTGCAATTATTCAGAAAAAGCTTCCTGAAAAATTAAAAGATCCTGGTAGTTTCACTATACCTTGCGCTACTGGAGAAAAATTATTTGGAAAAGCATTATGTGATTTAGGAGCTAGCATAAATCTAATGCTTCTATCAATCTTTAATAGATTAGGATTAGGAGAAGTCTCACCTACTTCAGTAACTCTTCAGTTAGCTGATCATTCTGTTACTTATCCTAAGGGAGTTATTGAAGATGTGTTAGTAAAAGTGGAAAAATTTATCTTCCCAGTAGACTTTATTGTTTTAGATATGGAGGAAGATAAAGAAATACCCATAATATTATGAAGACCCTTCTTAGCTACTGGAAAAGCTATGATTGATGTTCAAAAAGGGGAATTAACTATGAGAGTAAACGATCAAAAAGTTACCTTCAACATTGCAAAATCAATGAAATATCCTGCTATAGAAAAAGATGATGAATGTTTTCGAATGGAAATTATTGAACATCTACAAAATGAACATTTTAAAGAATACTTTGAAGAAAAACTCAAAATAGAAAATACTGAATTAATTGAAGAAATAAATAATGAAGAATTAGAATATATACAAGAAAGATTTGAATTGTTGGACAATACAGAAAATGCTGAAAATAATATAGTTCTGTCAATTATTAAACCTCCTAAACTTGAATTAAAAATCTTACCTACCCATTTGAAGTATGCTTATTTAGGTAACTCTTCAACTTTACCAGTTATTATATCAGCAGAATTAAATGAATCACAAGAGCAAAAACTTTTGGACACATTAAAAAAATATAAGAAAACTTTTGGCTGGACTTTAGCAGATATTAAAGGAATTAGTCATTCAATCTGTATGCACAGAATTATTTTAGATACAGAACACAAACCAAGAGTTCATCCTCAAAGGAGATTAAACCTGATTATGAAAGAGATAGTCAAGAAAGAAATATTAAAATTGTTAGATAATGGTATTATATATCCTATTTCTGGCAGTGCTTGGGTAAGCCCAATTTACTGTATTCCTAAGAAAGGAGGGGTGACTGTTAAAGCTAATGGAAATAATGACTTAATACCTATAAGACAAGTTACTGGATGGCGTATATGTATTGACTATAGAAAATTAAATGCAGCCACCAGGAAAGATCACTTCCCTTTACCATTTCTAGAACAAATGTTGGATAGACTAGTTGGACATAAATATTTTTTTTTTAGATGGATATACCGGTTATCATCAAATTCCTATTGCTCCTGAGGATCAATAAAAAACTACATTTATCAGTCCTTATGGAACATTCGCTTTTCGAAGAATGCCTTTTAGATTATATAATGCACCTACAACATTCCAGAGATGTATGATGTCTATATTTAGTAAATTAATTGATGATGGAATGGAATTATTTATGGATGATTTCTCTGTATTTGGAACATCATTTGACGTATGCTTGAGTCATCTAAAAAAGTCTTGGAAGTATGCGAGAAAACTAACTTAGTTCTAAATTGGGAGAAATGTCAATTTATGGTTGCAGGAGGAATTGTATTAGGGCATAAAATTTCGGAAAATGGCATGGAAGTAGATCATGCAAAAATTCAAGTTATAGCTAAATTACCACCTCCTACTACTGTGAGAGGGGTAAGAAGTTTTCTTGGACATGCTGGTTTTTATAGACGCTACATAAAAGATTTTTTAAAAATTACCAAACCTCTATGCCAACTTTTAGAAAAGGACAAGAAATTTGAATTCACAACAAAATGCTTAAACGCTTTTGAATTAATAAAAGATAAATTAATCACAGCAGCTATAATAGTTTCCCCTGATTGGGTATGCTATAGGAGCTATTCTTGGACAAAGATATGATAAAATTTTTAAAGTCATATACTATGCTAGTAAAACTCTCAATAATGCTGAAATCAACTACACGGTTATAGAAAGAGAATTATTAGCAATTGTTTATGCTTTTGATAAATTTAGATTTTTCCTAATTGGAACTAAATGTATTGTGCACACTGATCACTCTGCTATTAAATATTTAATGCAAAAGAAGGATACCAAACCAAGATTAATCAGATGTATATTATTAATGCAAGAATTTGATTTTGAAATCATTAATAAAAAGGGAACTGATAATCAAATTGCAGATCATTTATCAAGACTCGAATATAATGAATTATCTAACACTAATAATGAAATTTCAGACCATTTTCCTGACGAACAACTTTATAATATAAATGAACGGAAAATACCTTGGTATGCTGATATAGTAAATTATATTGTAAGTGATATTTTACCACCCATGCTAACTTTACAACAACAGAAAAAATTCATTCATGATGCTAAAACTTATTTTTGGGATGAGCCGAATTTATATAAGCAATGTAAAGATTTAATAATTAGAAGATGAGTACCTTATGAAGAAACTGAACAAATCATTCAAAAATGTCACGATTCTGAATTTGGAGGACATTTTGGAACAGATAAAACTGCTTACAAAATTTTGCAATCTGGATTTTATTGGCCTACTCTTTTTAGAGATGTTTATAGATATATCAAAACTTGCGATAAATGCCAACGAGTAGGTAATATATCTAGAAGAAATGAAATGCCTCTAAATTTTATATTAGAAGTTGAATTTTTTGATGTTTGGGGATTATATTTTACGGGACCATTTATACCTTCATTTGGAAACTCATATATATTAGTTGTTGTTGATTATGTTTCTTAATGGATTGAAGCACAAGCCTTACCTCGATGTGATGCTAAGAGTGTTTCAAAATTTTTAATAAAAAATATTTTTACAAGATACAAAATGCTGAGAGTGATTATCACTGACGGAAGATCCAATTTTAGGAACAAATATAATCACAAATTAGTAGAAAAATTCAACATTATTCATAAAATTTCAACTACTTATCATCCACAAACCAGTGAATTAGCTAAAGTTTCTAATCGAGAAATTAAACAAATTTTAGAAAAAACTGTAAACCCTAATTGAATAGATTGGTCTACAAGACTAGATACTGCATTATGGGCATACAGGACTGCTTATAAAACTCCAATTGCAATGACTTCTTATAGACTTATATATGGAAAAACTTATCACTTACCAGTTGAATTAGAGCACAAAGCATATTGGGTGATTAAAGAATTTAATTATAATTTAAGAGAAGCTAGTGAGAAGAGATTATTACAGATGAATGAATTATAAGAATTAAGAAATGAATCTTACAATAACGATAGAATCTATAAAGAGAAAATGAAATTATAGAATGATCGAAAAATTAAACAGAAAAATTTTGAGCCAGGACAAGAAGTTTTGCTCTATAATATAAGATTAAAATTATTTCCTGGAAAATTAAGATCTCGATGGTTAGGACCTTTCACTATAACTCAAATATTTACCTACGGAAGTATAGAAATTGAAGATCCAAAGACTGGAAATAAATTTAAAGTGAATGGACATAGATTAAGACCATATTTTAAAGGAAGAAGACCAAATTTTAAAGAGGTTTTAATGATCAGTCAACCTGATTAACAACCAGAATAGGTCGGGCTGACAACGTTAAACCAAGCGCTTTATGAGAGGCAACCCATAGTAGTCTTAAATTATAGTTTATTTACTTGGTTTATTTATAATTATAGTATAAATAAATTCTACTACTCATATTTGTTTTTATAATCATCACAATATTAAGATTAACAAAGAAATTAAAATTTTTTCGGAACAAAAGCGAAAATAGGCAATTTTGCCTTAGCCCGCCGACGATAAGATCGACGTCGCCGACGGCGAGATTTGCTTGCCTTTATTCAATTTAAAATTATAAATATCCCGCCGATGGAGATATCGTTACCGCCGACGGTGAGACTGGTACAAGAGCAGTTTTAGGGAGTTATATTGGCGGTTTCGGGCAATTCTAAGTGTTTTTCTCTATATAAGACGTCTAGAACTCGAATTTTTCACATTCTACTTCCTAGAAACGACTAGAAACTCCACCAAAACAAAAAATTATGGCATCTAATCCACTTAAAATCACGAAATCCCAAGTGTTCAATAGGAGAAAGTTTGTCAATTATAAAGCACAGTGGATATTCAACAAGGTTATGACGAAAAAGCGATTGATTAAAGAATGAGGATTCTTTAATAGAGGAGCGGAGAATTCGACAACAACTATTGAAGAGTTGATTATTCGACGACGTTGGGAGGTATTATGCTATACAACTTCTGCGGTAGTTATTCCTGTAGTCAAAGAATTCTATTCCAATCTTCATGGAATCAACAACGGAAGCGTATTTGTACGAGGCAGATGGGTAACTTTCACTCCTTCAAGAATTAATGAGTTGTTTTCAATTGAGAATACACCTGTTTGCCACTATTCAAGTTTCGTCCCTACAAGATATAATATGAATGAGATTTACCGATATTTGACTGATGAACCAGAAGATTGGAAAATACGAGAAGACGGGTACGTTAGTTTTTCTGCATCACTTCTTAACCCCATCTCTAAGCACTGACACTTCTTTATTTCCTCAAAACTATTACCCACTATGAGGGTAAATAAAGTCTCTAAAGAATGTGCGATTTTGAATTATTGTATTCAAACTGGATTACCCATCGACGTTGGAACTATTATTGTGAAGTCTGCCTTAGGCCTAATTATACATAGATCTATTCACGGGCTCAGACATCCTTCAACAATTTTCGCATTATGTAGTCAATACCAAGTTTCTTACGAAGATTGGGAAAATGTACTATTGCCTTAGAAACCATTAGATCTGACTGATATGTTTCCTACTTTGGATAACGATAATGAGACAGCCATTATTACGGATCAAGCATCTCAAAACAATCCTTCAATCAGGCCCTCGAGTCGATAGAACTAACATGATCTTACGGAAACTTAAAGGATTGGAGAATGAAATACAAAATGTGATGACTTCCATTGACAATATCTCTGATTTATTTGATCACATTGACTGGAGATTGAAAGAGCACATTGATCATTCAGGACATCTGGAGGCTAGTTTTATACAACTTTTCAGAAGGAAGGGATGGATTGAAGAAGATTCTACCGAAGAATTCCCTTTCAGACCTTTCTATAATCTATTCGTGCATTTATGTTCTATTGGAAATATCATAGAAGAATTAAGTTCAGATCTTGATGAGTAGAAGATATTCATTCGTACTTATTTATGTGTGATTGCTTGAATTTAGTGTTTATTTGCACTTTTTATAGTTAATCTCAGTCTAGATATGATTATGTGTTATTTGTTTAGTCTCAACGTTTTGAGTATTGTAGTGTGGATTGCGACGCTGAATTGTGTGTGTTAAGATTTTTTAAAGCAATTTGTTAGTAATGTAAAGTGTGTAATTTGTAATCACCTGGATTTCATATATATATATATAGTTGTAATGTTTGTGTTGTGTAAATTTATGTGTTAAAATAGTATATAATCATGATAAAGTATATTTTAGAGTGACTAGACATAAAACAAGGATTAAAATGAATTGAGAGTATTATAAATAAAAAAAATTTTAAAAATTCGAGAAATTTCTCGCCGACAGCGAGATTCCGTAAAACACTATATTTTGACCGGTCAACCGTCACTATTCATCATCCCCTTCCTCAAAACTTTGAAAAACCAACCTAGGGCTTGATAGATCGCTGATTTGGAGCAATTTCAACACATTTTGACACCGAATTTCGTCTTCCCTTGGTAAGAGCTTCCCTCCTATGTAAAAATTTTTTATTTTCACCATGAATTTTTCCCACATTAAGAAATTTTGAAAATTTTGAAAATGTAGAGAAAAGATTTGGGAGAAGTTCATGGAACTTGATTTAGAGTGATTTTAGTCATCTTTGGAAGCCATTTTAGTAATATTTTGAAGATTAGTTAAGATTTTTGTAAATTTTATAGATCGAAAAAATGGCTTCTCGACAAAAGAGGCGAATGGATTATGACGAGACACGATTTGTAAGTGCTCGAGCGCAGTCAAGATACCTCCACAATATCCAAGCAAAGAATTGCATTCAAGATCGAGTATTTAAGAATCCAAGAGGAGAAGTGGAACGAATTATAAAAGAAAGGAGATGGGAAAATTTCTATTACACCACAAATAGAGCTGCAGTGGAAGTAGTGAAGGAATTTTATGCCAACTTAACTGAAATAGAAGATGCATCAATAAAGGTTAGAGCATTTTTAGTCGATTTTAATGCTGCAAGAATCAATTCTTTCTATGAAATACGTGACTTATACACCAGTGAGTATAATACTTTTGGAATAATGAAAGGACCACTGGAAGAAGTAATAAACTTTCTCACTGATGGGAAAGGAGTTTGGAAAATCAAGCAGCGTGAACGGGTAAACTTCCCTCTTTCTATGCTGAATGCAATATCTAAATCTTGGCACTATTTTATTTGTTCTACTTTGTTACCCACCTATCACCATAGTGAAGTAACAAGAGATAGAGCAGTTCTGAATTTCTGTATTCAGAACCAAAGAAGTATTAATGTGGGAAGTATTTTTACAAGAATGTATTAGCCAGTGCAAGAAGTGAGAGTGGAGGAGGACTAGGGCATCCTGGTCTAATTTATGCACTCTGCCAATTATTTGGGGTAGAGGCAAGAGATGATGAGGAATGGGTAGAGCCTATGAAACCCATTACCTAAGGTAATATAAAGACTTATGAATCCCACGAAGGATGGAGTTCTGGAACTAGGAGTTATGTACCTTCAACTAGTAGGGATATTCCTTCCACCAGTTATGATCCTCCTACTTATAGTTCTCCTACCCTTCATGATTTGATGAATGAAATGACCCTGCAGCGGTAGAGTTCTGAAAAGATTGAGATAAAATTGGAGCATATTGATCAGAGAATTGGAGGATTAGAGCGAAGGCATGATTATGACAGTGAGTATCTCCAGAGACATTCGGAGTTTGAGATAGCTTATTATGATGCTGAGAATCGTTACAGGAGAGGAGAGCTTGATGTTATATTTCCTGAGTGCCCCCACTACAGTCATTACCAGCCTACTTCACCCGCTGATCAAGGAAACGATGATATAGTTTGGGACTTTGATGCGGAAGATTAGATTCTATGTTTATTTGTTTAGTTATTTGATTTATAAACTTTGATTATTATGATGTTATGATTGATTGTATGTTTTTCTTAAAACTTTAGTATTAATGTTTAGTTTATGAACTTGATTGTGATGTGGTGTAGAACTTTTTAAATATTGTTGTTAAAGTTGTATAATTTATAAATTTTGATATTCCAGACTGTTATTGTAACCTTAAATTGAAATAGTCAATTGTGTGTGTTTAACATTAGACTAAATATAAGTTGTGATAGTGTTTTGTACTTATTTTGAAACTTCTTAACCCAGCAATTTCTTTGATATTATATATGTGTAGAAAGTTATTAACAGTACAGGTAATTAAGTGATTAAAAGAACCTGCAGAACTTCAAAAAGAAGAAATACCCACGAAGGTATGATTTAAATTTATAGTTTATTTTCTTTTCAACCCATATAGATAGATAGAAAAATTTATGTTTGGGGGAGGGAAAAATACAAATTTAATTATTAAATTGTTCTCAAATTATATTTTCAAAAAATTATTATTGAATGATTTTCTGTAGTAATTTTAATTCAGTAAACTAGAATTAATTTATTTAATTTTTATATAAAGTTAAAGAGAAATACTTTTAATGATTAACTAATTTTGTAGATTAAGAATATTTTATATAAGAGAATAAGAATATAGTTAACTATTTAAAGTAAGAAAAACTATATTTTCAAATATAAAATTCTTAGTTATTTAGTTGAGAAAGAAAAGATTGAAACTCAATGAAGTAAAAACTTTGAAATACATATAAGAGAAGTAAATGTTTCTAGTTTCAAATTTAGGAAGAGGAAAATGAAGTTCAAAATTATTAACAGGCTAACCAAAAATAGTGATCCTCACTTGAAAAAGAAAAGAAAAAGAGGATTGAAAATCAATACAAAAAAAAGAGAGAAGAAAGAAAAGAAGAAAAATATATATATATGAGGAGAAGCTTGAGGAAATGCCTTATAAAAAATTGGCTTCATTTGAATTAACCTAAAGGGTAAACTTCAGTTACATTTCTGAACTTATATATATAGATTAGTATTTTACTAAGTAGTGCTTTCATGAAATTCCTATCATCTAAATAACTTAAGTAATTTAATATTGAAAAATATAGTCATTCTTGAAATAAATAGGAAACTAGAAATCTTAAACTTGATGACTAAATAAGCTTATCTCTACAAACATGATTTAATTATTTAAAAATATTTCTAGAAAACTTTGCTATAATATTTATTTGAATCAAATTCATAGTAATTCTTAATTAAAACATTACTACAAATAATCATTACTTTTATGTAGTATCTAGATTACTTGAGGACAAGTAAATAGTTAAGTTTGGGGGATTTTGACCACAAGAAAATATATTGCAAAATTTATACCAATTTCATATGAAATTACACTTTAAAGAAAGGTATTTTCTGTGTTTTATTACAGAAATGAAGATTTATAGGTCCTGAAAGGAAAAAGAGCAAAAAAGGGGCGAATCTGGAGCAAAAAGGACTAAAAATGATGAAAATTAAACTGTCCCGCCGACGGTGAGATTTAAGCCGCCGACGGCGAGATTTTCCCGAAAGTTTTTAATATATTATAATAGAGCCCGCCGACGGCGAGATCGAGCCCGCCGACAGCGAGCCTGAACTGTTAGCCTTGCTTCTAGAAGCCCGCCGACGGCGAGATCGAGCCCGCCGACGGCGAGACAGTTGATTCAAGCCAAATACGATGAATCTGGATGCATTTTGAAGAGGTGCTTAAGCAACCTTTGGAAATTTGACTCCTTCTATAAATAGAGACGATTTTATGTATTAGTGTGTGTCAGTTAGTGTCAAATTAGTGTTTCCTTTTGTAGTAAGAGTTAGTGTTTAGTGTCTTGGTGAGTTCTAAGTGTGTTGTACAAGAAGGAAGAGTCAAAGGAACTTGAGGAATCTGCTTGGGGAGAAGAATTGAGATAAGTATATTTGTTTATTGTTTTATAACTTTAAATGAAATCCAAAATCTGTGTTATTATTCTCATGCGTTCTGAGTAGTTTTCTTTGTCTTTCTCCTTGTTGTTGAGATTTTGTGAAATGAAGAATTAAAATGAGTTGTGCCTAATAATATTAAATAGATATTGTGATAATCTTTTACTTAAATTGTAATTTACTTTCAATTTAGCCAATTGAATTGTTAACATATGTTGAATTATCAACTATAGTAAAGATTACATCCAAGATTCATGAAATTCAAAAGCCTTGGAAGGAGGGTGCAGATTAATAGGGAAATATTAATTATCGGGCGAAGAATTAAATATTTTAGTGTGACAGACTAAAATCTTCAATTCGGTCCTATTGTTTGGGAGCTGAAGTGTAGATGTTAGCCCTCAGGCGAGGGGAACGTGGGAGCTCTGAAGTGGCAGCCAGTATCCTCCCAGCCTAGCCACAGATTTAGTAACCAAATATAGGATTAATCAATGTTCTTTGCACCTAGACCAAAGGATAAAGAATAGGAGTGCTCCTATTTGGCACAATATAATTCTAAACTCATTTAATTATTTATTCACCTAATCCTCTTAACAAGGAGAAAGATACTTTTCTAAATTGACTTATATAATCTGTCTTTTAAGTATTAGTTTTAAGTTTAAGCGTTCTTCAATTTTTGTATATTATACTAAAATAGATTAGTAATCTGCTTTTACTAAAAATTAGTCTTTAAATCTCTAACTTTCCTGTGGGATCGATATCTAGGACTCCAATAGAGCTCTTTATTACTTGAGCGATACGTATTCTTGCGTTAATTAAAGGGGAGGGAGTACAATTGCTATTTTACTTTGAAAAACATTTACAACTTTATTAAGCTTAACAATTATATACATCCTTCTAATTATTACCCTACTCTCCCCCGAGGCTGAATTTTTATATTTGCAGCCGGAGGTCACATAACATAGTCTCAATTAAAAGTAAATACAAACATAAAATACAAATCCTGAAGTGCTAGAGTCACTATAAGAGCAAAGTAGGCACACACTATTTTAATACTTAACAATAACATATTTGCACGTATTAATCCATCTAAGAATAGTTGTGAACGATGGTGTAGCCTTCCTCTTCACCCTCAAGATAACTATGATCAAACACATGGTAAAAAAGGGCACGTGGAAAATCTGATGCAGCCTTATCATCAATCCATTTGTTGTTGTTATGCATGCTTATCAGATAGTCTTGGAAACACACCATATGGTTGAACTAAAGTTTTATCTATCAATCTAAGTGCTCATACTGGTTGCACATATCAGTCAAATTTTTGTGCAGACGGGATATCCCCTCTTCAATCTTCCTCAGTTTGTCCATAAACTGCTCCAGGCTCAATGCTAAGAACCCATTAAAATAACTATGAACATTCTTATGCATCATCTTCTTATCTTTAAACTTTCCATTGATATTACTCTCCATTACTCTTGAGAAAATTATTTCTAAGTCGAGATGAATTTTCCATTCTTTATCCTTCTATAGACAGCTTAGAAATGTGAAGAAGATGAATCCATTTTCGTTCTAGTAGTTTAATAGAGAAGAAGGGGGCATAAAACCGTCATTTGGGCAGTTTAGAGAGTCCTTTCGCCTGTGGTGCTATAGCGCCAATTCAAAATTTTCCAATGTCAATTTTTTTTCATCCCCACCTTATTTCCATCAATAAAATATTGTTTTATATCGTCTCAATCATGTAAGACTTAATATCACTTCATAAACTAATCATAACAACGAACACTAAATAAATCAATCCACAATAACTATGGGTTGCCTTCTACAATGCACATGGTTTAACGTCGTCAGTCCGGCATATTCAATGTTTTAATTTGGTTGGCCTAACATTAAGATTTCCTCAAGTGTAGGACTATCTCCACTTATATAAGCTTTTAAGTTGTCTCCATTTACCTTAATAATTATCTCGATTTTAGAACCTTCAATATCATCAACACCACATAGATAAATCTTACCACAATAAATGGTCATGACTACCTGAACTTAAGTTTTCCTGAAAATAATTTTAATCTTGTATTACACAATAGAACTTCTTGTACAAGCTTAAATGCTTTTTCAAAATCCTCTGATCATGCCACATTTTCATTTTCTCCTTATAGATTTTAACATTTTCATAAGTTTTATTTATTATTTCGTCAAACTCATTTAATTACAATAATCGTTTCTCTCCAGCATCTTTCAAATTATAATTAAACTATTTTATGGCTCAATAAGCTTTATGCTCTATTTCAACTGACAAATGACATGTTTTTCCATATATGAGACAATATGGTGACATTCTTATAGGAGTTTTATATGTAGTCCTATATGCTCATAATGCACTATCTAGCCTAGCAGACCAATCTTTTCAATTAGGACTAACAGTTTTTTCCAATATTCTTTTAATATCATGAGTAAATACTTTTGCTAGACCACTAGTCTAAGGATGATAAGTTGTGGAAATTTTGTACTTTATTCTAAAATTTTAAGTTAATGTTTGAATCATTCTATTTTTAAAAAGACTTCTCTCATATGTAATAATTACTCTTGGTATTCCAAATTTAAGAAAAATATTTTTCTTTAAAGATTTTGAAACACTCTTAGCATCACAATAGGGTAAAGTCGTAGCTTCAATACATTTAGACAAAAAAACCCACAACTATCAAACTATAAATTTTTCCAGAAGATGGTATAAATGGTCAAATAAAATATAAACCCCAAACATAAAAAAATTCAACTTCCAAAGTAAAATTCAAAGACATTTCATTTCTTCTAGAAATATTGCATACTCTCTAACATCCATCACATGTTTTTATAAAATTATTAACATCCTTAAATAAAGTAAGCTAATAAAATTCAGATTTTAAAATTTTAAATCAAGTTTTATTAACCCCAAAATGTCCTCCGGAATCTGATTCGTGAAATTTTTGCATAATTTCTCAGGTTTCTTCTATCGGTATACATCTTTGAATAACAAGGTCCTAACATTGTTTATATAAATATGGGTCATTCCAAAAGTAAAATTTTGAATCATGAATGAACTTTTTTATTTGATCGCTATCTAATCCGTAAGGTAAAATGTTACTAAGTAGTTAACTATACCAGCAAACCCCAGAATTCGCCATTCATAAATAAAATATAGTTGTTCATCAGGAAAATTTTCTTTTATTTAATCATTAAAGCTAACATTCTTTTCCTATTCAAGTCTTGACAAATGATCAGCTATTTCATTATCAGTATCTTTTTTATCCACAACTTGAAAATAAATTCTTTCATCAGAATGACCCATCTAATTAATTGTGGTTTTGCATAATTCTTCATCATTAAATATTTAATAGTAGAATGATCAGTATGCATAATACATTTTACTCCAATAAGATAATGTCAAAATTTATCAAAAGCATACACTATAGCTAATAATTCATTTTCAGTGGTGGTATAATTAATTTGAGCTTCAATAAGGGTTTTACTAACATAGTATATCACTTTAAAATTTTATCATATCTTTGCCTTAAAACAATCTCTATAGCATAATCACTAGCATTACACATTAATTCAAAGGGTTTTTCTCAATCAGGTGAAACAATAATAGTTGCAGTGATTAATTTTTCTTTTAATAAATTGAAGTCATTCAGGCTTTCCTCATTAAAATCAAGATCTATTTCTAATAGAAGACACATATGCTTAACAATTTTTGAAAAATCTTTAATATAAAGCCTATAGAATCCAATATGTCCTAAAAAACTTCTTACTCCTCTCACAAACGTGTGAGGTGGTAATCAGCAATTACTTGAATTTTTGCTGAATCTACTTCCATGCCCTTTTCAGAAATCCTATGTCCTAACACAATTCCTCCTACAACCTTAAATTGAATTTTTTTCCAAATAAAGAACAAAGTTTGTTTCTTCACAACATTTTAGAACTTTTGTTAAGTGATCTAAAGTTGAATAAAAAAAGGTTCTAAAAACTGAGAAATCATCCATGAAACCTTCAACTCTTTTCTCAATTAAATCATAGAAAATGTCACCATACATCTTTGAAAAGTTGCAGGTGCATTGCATAATCCAAATGATATTCTTCTAAATGCAAAAGTCTCGTATGGATTAGTAAATGTTGTCTTCTCTTGATCCTCATAAGCTATCAAAATGTCATGAGGCTACCCTTTAGTTTAATTATATATCTTCAACTCCAACTTGTAATGATTACTTTGATGTCATGAAACTATCCTTATTAACTTTTTTAAATATCATAATTTGGTTAATTAAAATTTTACAAAATCTATATTTAAATCTTAAAAATATTTTTTCTATAATAAAAATACTCATTGCACCTTTAATTTTTTAATATTGAGCTATAACTATATAAGTTATATAACCAAAAGCCAGATATATTACGCTACAGATCCAAAGAATAAAGATATATTACATCTACAGGTCACTTGAATACTTGATCTTCAAACATATCATGCTATTATTTTTTTATTATATTAATTATACACCTGTATTATATAGTAACTTCTAATGTCTTCAATAAGAGTGCCAACTATTAAACTGTCATTTATAACCACTAATTGTGTATATCATATAAATTATAAAAGCACTCTATTCTCTTCCTCAAATGATGCTTTAGCCCATGCCTAGACATATAAGTGTTGTCCACCCCTTCTTTTACTTTTTATTTTAATTTTTATCTGTGTGCTATTTCTGCATTTAAAACATCCATTGTACACAAGAAACTTACGTAGAATATGTTTAGATGATACTCCACCTCTTACTTTATTATGATCATTTTTCATTTTACCTTTCGAGGCTCATTCCCAATTTAATCACAGTTTTCAAATCTAGATAGCATTGGTCTTTTTTTTTTTTTTTTTTTTTTCTATCTTTCTATCTTTATGATGTTCTATTATATCTTAATTTCCCGAGACAATTGTCACCATTTTTTTGCTAAGCTCTAAAACTTAATAACTTAATACAGCCTATGTTGGTTAATTATAATTTACAAAGTTACATTCAAATATTTGTATTATTTAATTACAAAACAACACATCTAAAAAGATCACATTATCACCACTTAAATGTAACTAAAATAATTATATCAATCTATATTGAGCTATTGTTTTACATAAAGATCCAAAATACTTGGTACTCATTGAATATACTATCAAAATATTTATTCTTTATTATACAAATAACTAGTCCCTTGACAGCTTTTCACTACAATAAAAGAAATCTCACCCATCTAAATTATACCATCTACAACTTCATCTGAAATACTATTTTAAAACAAATTTAAAACAAATATAAAAAAAAAAATAAAAACAATGTTGGCGAACTTCACCGTTCGAATTTTATTTTTTATTTTTGTTTAACTCACAGATTACGTTGTATATTTTAATAATTCTAACATCTCATTGATACCCATTTTTCACTTTAATCTCAATTAGATGATCCCTAATAATACTCAATCATATGCCTCAAGCCACTAAGTTTAATCTCCTACTTATTATAAGAACTAAATCTCACATCACTACCCTCCCAACAAATGTCTTGAATTGCAGTCTTTTTTAACAGTTGAATTTTGATGTAGAAATCTACATACACAACAAATAGTACCACCCACATGAAAAGGGATGGTATTCTCACACGGCTACATTTATATGAACTGTAACATGTCCACCCAAATATGCAGATTGTTAATCAGTACAATAATTTTATCATATAAGATCTTACAAGCCTAATATCCCAATATAGGCTACTAAAGCACTTAAATGATATTCTTAGGGCAAATTTGCTTAACTTCACTAACTTCTCCCACAAATCCCAGGAGACCAACCCTTACCGCAAGCATGGAATACAGTTAATAACGCAACTGAGAGTTACATGACATAGCAGAAAAAATACTGCCAACTGTGCGTAAATTGAAGCATTGAAAAAACAATAACATTAGAAATGAGCTCTGCTTTGTCCTGACATCTATGACTTCGCATTTGCAACGACTACATAAAACAGCCAGTACAGAACAGAAAATTGCAATAGGCCTTGGTATATGACAATAAGGAGGTAGCTAGCAGCTCACTAACTAAATATGATTATCTCCTGCAGGAAAGCCAAGAATGTCCAACTTTTTCACAACAATGCTCCGTAATCTCTGATACCATGTCAAAGAAGCTCTCCAGATAACAGAGAAGTGAAAAAAATAGAACTACTCTAGCTGCCGGTAAGGAAGATAAATAAATCATAGCTTTAGCTGGTTATAGATACAGAGGGCAATACCATTTTATCAGAAATATACTATATATATCTATATATATATAAATATAAAGATGGACGACAACATGTAGCTATCCGCCCCATATATGCTAACACGAGCCAGATGGATTCGAACCCGGAATAGATGGGACTTACGCCAAAGCTGCCAACTAACATGCCACAAGTTGCGCACACTCATTATATATATATATATATATATATATATATATATATATATATATATATATATATATATTTGAAAAAGAAACCGATATTTGGCAAAGGCCCAAATATCGGTTTCCCATACGCTATACCCCATGATGAGAGCCGTGCCATGTGCTCTAAACGGACCGAATCCCACACCACGGGTGGAATTCGAACCCCGACCTTCGAGGTCTTACATATGCCCCGCCCACTGTAGGCAGTACACGGCACAATCTATATATATATATATATATATATAAATATAAATATAAATATAAATATATATATATATATATATATATATATATATATATATATATATATATATATATATATATATATATATATAATGTAATAGAGCTGTAGATGAGAAGGGTAGTTATAAGCTAACGGTGGAGATTGTTTTGCAGAAGGTAGTAGCTGCTCCAGCAAAGATGAGAAAATATTGAGCTGGGTTGTTAAATATAGCTCGTAAACATGCAGTTCAAGACAGCAAAAACTACTCAGTTTGTCGCCATCGAACCTCTCAAACATTTAAAGCAAGAGCTACCAGCTTCAAGAAAATCCAAAAAAGTTAAAATTAAATATTAAAAGGCCTCAAGCTGGCACCTCCCAATAAACAATTATCATCTGCCGGTAAAAGATAGCCACCATCCGGCAGAAAGAACATTAGACAGCAGTACCCGGTTACCATAGCAAAAAGGGAAGTTCTAATGATTTCAATTAGGACATTCTGGTTATCTGCACTAATGTCTTTATATGGAAAAAATGGGCATTCCCCATTCCATGACCTTTTTCCATTGATGCACTGTGAAGTGCTGGAAAACAAGAATCAGAAAGAGCCAGTAAAGGCTCCAGCAATGCATGAAATGACTTATCAGCTGAGGATGCCAGTGAGCAGATATCTAGCATTCTTGTGTCCCCTAACAATGACAGATAAACAAGAATTAATTACAATAAAGCCTCTTAAAAAATGCTTCATGGGAAGCACGTCCAGTCAACTCAATCAAAAACTCCTCACCGAAGGAATAGCCTTCTGTTGTGGCACAGAGAGTAGAGCTGGGAACAAGAATCGGAAAGAACCAATAAAAGCTTGGGCAAATACATAGATTGGCTGATCCAATGAGGAATATGGCGAGCAGATATCTAGCATTCCTAAGTTTCCTCTCAATGAGAGCAAAACTAGAACTAATTACAATAAGCCTCTTAACTGCTTCAGGAAAGACAGAGACAACACCAATCAACTTCGCCGGAACTTCTTCGCCGAGTGATTTGTCTTCCTCTTGTGACGGCTGAAGTCTGACACAAATCGGAATGTTTGACCACAACCAGGTTCACGGCAAATATAAGGACGATCCCCGGTGTGAACTCTTATATGCTCAGTTCGAGCCCAAGCCCACTTGAATGTCATCTTGCACCCCTTCCATGGACACTGAAGCGGACGGTCATCCATGTGAACTTTGCGATGTTGCATCATGTACTTGTGTGAAAACAATTTTTTACCACACCCTTTAACGGGGCATATATCCCGTTTGTGCAGCGACAGCTCTTGCTTCGTGCTAAAGCTCAAAGAGCAGCCTTCAATATCACAGATGTACTCCCCCTCATCATCATATGACTTAGGAGGCTGGCCTCCCTTGGCTCTTTTCTCATTTTGTTTTTTGAAGCTTGGTTTAACAAGTTTGGTATCATCAGATTTCATTGGTCTTCGTCTGAGACGAGAGCTTGGCCCTCCTTCAGAGTCAGGTTTATGCTTCAATCGATTGTTGCTTCGAAGAATCCTACCTTTTTCTGTCTGAGAAACTTTGTCATCATCTTCAATGATTTCTAAAATGTCATTTGATTGGTTAAATCTCCGTCTCTTGCCATTCGATTTCAGCATTGGCCTTTTCTTCCTCTTTTTAGACTTTTTTGAAGCAAGGCTACTACCATTAGCAGAACTTCCATTAGATTCTGATCCAGTGATAGAACTTGGATTAGTCATACCACCATGTGCAAAGGGTCCTTCCTCTGCCTCTTCATCTTGAGCATCCTTTCGTTGGGCCAAATAAGGATGAACTTGATTTGACATCCAAACCTTCCCACACCACTTGCCAGCTACAACTATTTTCTTTTGCCGACCTTGTCTCTTTCCGGAACCGTTTGTTTTCACCATAGAACTATTCGGTGAATTGCAGCTGAATGAATTGTAAATGACTTCATTGTATGGCATCTGCTTGCTGTAGAGTGGGGATTTGCTAAGACTAGCACTGTAATATAGATTGATGCCGAGTTTGACTGCCCAGTCACTATTAGTGGGTATGCTCTCCTCATCCTTCAAAGCTGCTTGAATTTTTTCATGATCCTTTTCAGTAGCCTCCCTGAAATCTATCTTGTTCCATGCATAATTAATTCCCAATTCCTCTGCCAATGCCTTTGCCTCTGCTTCAATTTTAGGATAATCTGCACACGGAGGTAAAGACATGTTTAATCATGCATACTATCATACAAAATTGATGGACAAATAAAGCTTTAAAATGTGAACTAAGTGAAGGAAGCAAAAACTACTTGAATCATTCCACCACCTCCCTCTCTCCTCTTACTCCCCTCGCTTTCTTCCATGCATCCTCTCCCCATCTCCCTCCAAGACAGAGGCATTGAAAGAGTATAATCGACATAAAAATTTAAACATTTAAGTTTTTTTCATGTTGCTTCTAACTTAGCTTAAATACCCACAAGACACAAGAATTTTTTATTATGATATTGTACAATTAGTACCACAGCAAAGATATGTAATCTTGACAGCAATTTGACCAACTATTTAGGGCTTGTCCTCTGAATCCTATGTGCAACGTTCCAGCTCACTGCTTCATTTTTTAGTCAACTTACTTCCGCCAAACCATTTGAAAAAACTCGAACATTGGCTCTTGTCCCCTCACATTATTTTGTAAGTTTATGATCTCTGAATTTAGGTATTCAAAGGAAAGAAAATCAGTAACATGTAATTCTTGAAATGAACTAAAAATAAAAAGAGCTACCATTGCCGGATGATAAAGGCATAAGGTGATAGCTCATGAACTGAAAAATCACGTAATATGATCATGCATTTCTAGTTTCTCTAACCTGGATGGCATAATAGCATAATATGGACACCACCAATCGAACTGAGTTTCTTTTCAACCTCCATTGCATGTTGAAGGCAGAAGACATGCTTTCTAGAAGAATCTTTATCAGATCTCTGCATAGCTGCTAAGGCTGCCTTTTTCATGTCAGAGTGATGAGATATTAATTGAGTTGCTCCATTCGAATTTTCATAAGGTAAATCACTTCCATAGCAGGGAGCAATGCACAAAGACAGTTCATCTGAACAAGGAGTTGCAACCTTTACCTTCATATTTGTTTCATGAACATCATGTATTCCAGAATTAGGGTAACTGCTTCTAATATCCATTCTACTGGAGTTGATTGACCCTCCTAGAGACCAAATTGAACTACATGAACTATCCTTCATACTATGTGGCACCAAAGATTTTTTGTGTTCTGGCTTGTAACATCTAGAAGACTCCAATTTCAGAAGATATCTATCATCAGCACTCTCACTTAGATAATTTGGGTCATTAGAATTTGTGCACCGAAAATTCTCAGCAGATCTAGCATTTTGGCATTTTGCACCAACCAACTCCTCCTCCACTTCTACAAAAGGAACCTTACCAAACCATAGATCTGGCTGCTTAGTTGCAACCCGATCATTATCCAGTCTATATGACACTAGGAATTCATTTGCATAATTCTCATGTGTACAAGCAGGCATCTCATGTGGAAGTCGTTCATCATCAGAGTCTGAAGTCTCACCTCCGTAAGCAGAAACTAAGAGATCCAGCGCAGATAAGCCATTCTGTTTGGAATTTTCAGAACCCACTTCAATAGGATCTGTAACTTGGGTTGAATATCTACTAGGATGGTCCATATTTTCAACTAATGTATCCTTCACGTCCCCATCCTTTCTTCCTGCAAAATAGTGCTTCAAAAATAAGCTATGCATCCATTAATGCAGGAACAAACAGTCCTCCATATCTTGCGAAGTGACTGTGGCGTAAAACAAGCCATTAATTCACAGTTGTAAGTAATGTGTGGGCTTGTCACGACATGTGAGAAACAAAGACCCATATAAAATGGTAAAATTAGTGAGGGCTCAAGTTAGCTGAGCATATTAAGTATAAAAGAATGAGTCAAAATATCTTTTCTTGATGCTTTCACAAAGCTAAGAAATAAAACCACACTAAATCAGAAGTAATTTGAATCTAAAATTCATGTCAATCAAGCTGAATAATGAATTGAGAAAAAATTAAGTTCTCAACAAAATAACTTCCAGAAGGAAAGGAACATCATGGTAACCATATTAATCCAATTCTAAAGAGTTTTTTGAATTAATAGAGGGTGCAGAAAAACTCCTCATCTTGTAAAGCACTTCGAAAAAAATAAAATTGATTACATGTAAAGCTTTATCCCATTTCCTAAGGCAGAAGTAACAAAATAACTTCCAGAAGGAAAGGAACATCATGGTAACCATGTTAATCCAATTCTAAAGAGTTCTTGTATTAATAGAGGGTGTAGAAAAACTCCTCATCTTGTACAGCACTTCGAAAAAAATAAAATTGGTTACATGTAAAGCTTTATCCCATTTCCTAAGGCAGAAGTCACGTTAATAAATAAAAGAACCATTATCACATTTTGCAACTAATTCAAAATGTTGCTAAAAATGAATAAATTTAACAATAAAACAAATCTTATATATCAAATAATTGAAAGAATATAAGTTCAATCTACTACATCGAATAATAAAAGCAACAAATTCAATAGCCAAATTGATTACAAGTAACTCTTCATCCCATGTCATGCATAAGGTAGACTTGACAGGAAGAAAAAAATAGTGGTCATCACAACCAGTATTTATTTCAAAAACTTGATAAAGTGATGCACTAAAAAAGCACACTTTTAAAAGAAATCCATATATCTGTATAGCTGGAAAATGCCACATCTTCTAGTCAGGATAAGCGGTCGTCTGAGTCACGCAAGCAGGGATTCCCACTTTTTTGGCCGGCCATCTTGCTCTAGCTGGCCCGGTCCCTTCGAGTTGGCCACCAGCTTCTCGGGTCGACCACCAGCCCGTCAGATTAGCCACCAACAACTCGGGCCGCCTTGGCAAGCCACTCTCAAATAGTAGGCCACCCAACGTACTCCACGCTTCAAAATGACAAAAAGCCTAAGTATCCCTCATTATTCCCCTTTAAACAAGGGGAATAAATGTAATCTCACTCTATATTCTTTATTTCTCTATAAATAGAAGACCCCTTAGCATGTAAAAGAGGGACCTTTAGGCTCTCTCTTACACCTCATGCAGGGAGATCTCTCTCTCTTCCCACTTGTAACATTCTAGTTAAGTGGAACTAAAATGAGCCAAAGAGCCGGGGAAAATACCTCTTCGCACCCCCCCCCCCCCGCCTGCCCCGGGGCAACTCTCCCTCTCTCTCTTTCGCCTTCCCTCAAAATCCGGCACTATTCTTTTGTGTGGTTCATAGGGCAGATTTGGGTTCAAAACCCCAAAAAAATGCGGTGAGCGTGGATTGAGCATGCGGCTTTCATATCTATCCTTTGGACTATGCCAAAGGAATAGAGTCAGATTCTGAGAGAATGACAAAGAGAGAGGGAAGGGAGAGAGGAATAGTTGCCTCATGGGGCAAAGAGGGGTGTTGCTGCACTCTTTGTACGCTTTTAATCCACAGAACTTGAAGGTTACAAGTAGGAAGAAAGATAAAGAGAGATCTCCCAACATGTGGGGTAAAAGAGAGCCTAAGGAATCCCCTTTCACATGCCAATGGGTCCTCTATTTATATAGAAATAAAGAAAATGGGGATCACATTCACACCCCTGTTTAAAGAGGAGCAGTGAGGGATATTTTAATCATTTTGTCATTTTGAAGAATTGCAGTATGTTGATGTTGGATGTCCAGCTACTGAGGGTGGCGACCAAGGCGGCCAGTTGGAGCTGGGTGGCCGACCCAAAGAGCTCGTGGCTGACATGAGGGGCTGGTGGCCGATCCGAAGAACTGGTGGTCGATCCGAGGGGCCGGTAGTCGACCTGGTGGTTGAAATGAGGAGCTACTGGCCGCTCAAAGGGGTCGGCCAGCTGAAGCAGAGTGACCGGCCAAAAAAGGGGGAATACTTGCTTGCGCTACTCCAACGACTTATTCTGGCTCGACAAGGTGACATTTTCCAGCTATACAATATGAAATATATAGAAGAGCTTGTGTTTCATTTGATTGCAATTAAAAGGTGAAATCACTACATTCAATAAGTTAAACATACAATGAGAATAGAATTTCAAAATCATAGTAATACATTAATTCATGATGCATTTACAGGACCATAATACAAAAGAATCCACTAGGGCATGGGCATGAGAAATATAAGATTGATATAATCCGCTATCATTCACTATATATCCATTAAAAAAGTAATGTTTCGATACAATAATAGAATATGAAATATAAAAAGATGAAATATTCAATAAGACAGGAAAATGAACAGACAAAATTTTAGGTGCGTTACCTAAACAGCCATCACTACCCTGCAATTTTGTGTCATGGGCTACATCATTAATTTCTCCAGAACCAAAACTCTGGTCAAAAAGAGAGCTGCAACCAGAAGAAGTCAGGTATCTAGACGCAGCTTCTCTTGGTTCAACAACAGCTACACAGGCAAAGCTTAATATCCCACATGTAACACATGATAGAAGTCCCTGATCCAACAGCCCATCACCTTCAAGATTACTATCTTTCTCCTCTTTTAAATTCTGCAACTCTAGCATGGAAGATGCAGCCTCAGTAGTTATAGATTTATTGTTTTCCGCTGCAGAATGCTTTTTTCTGTGGTACACAGCCACAGAGTTTCCTTTCAGAGAACCAAAACCACTTAAGTGTTTCGTCCCAGTGTTCCTGTCCAGCATTACATCATCACAAGGTAAGGCTCTGGATGCTTTCAATGCTTCCTCTCGACTGCACAGCCCAAGTGATAATCTTGGTTTAACCTTTACTTGAGATCTGACAAGAGAACTTGATGATAAAGGACTATCTGATGTATTCTGTGGAAGAACAATACAAGAGGATCCCTTCTCAAGTAGACAGCTTAAAAGCTCATTAGTCTCAGCAACACTCTGAACGAAAGTTTTTTTAACCATGAGTTCTCCTTCACCTTGCATCTTATCTTTTAGTCTTGAACTCCTAGGCTCATTATTTCCACATATAGGCATCCTATGCAGGAAAAACAACACCGACATTAAACAATCAATTTATACATAAAAATACATTATAGATGGAACAACATTAAACACTAGTTTGTTACTAAGAAAAGCAACTACCACTATGCAGTGCAAACCTTGAGCACAGTGACAGTGCCAGAGCATAGAGCAACTGAAAATGAGACACCATCGGAGGATAATTAGTGGACGCCCTCCGAATTGCAGCTTCTTTTGCTACTCTTAACCATCCAGGGGTAGCAATATTTGCTGCCTCACCACAATTAAATCCTACAAACAGCAAGAAGTTTGAATCCACAATTGCAAATGTTAATCAGGTGTATCCAGAATAAGAAAAATTAAAATACAGAGAAGATAGAAGTAAACTTAAGGAACTTATATGAACAAATAGAAGGGAATTTAAAATTTAACACGCAAGACCATTTGGCTGGGTACCTGCCCCGATTTTAGTATTGAGTTCGTGACGAGGAATTGCACAACAGAGCAGAATGAAGAATTTCTTTGATTTAACACACCACCAACTCGAGAATTGTGAAAGAAATCCAGTACATTTTACCATTAACAAATACCATATTGGACATCAAAATTCACAAAGAATAAACAAAAAACAAATCCCATGAGATCTAAATTTTAAATTAAACTTCTCCACTAGGATAAAAGCAGGTGACTTCTTTGTCTAGCCAATCAAACAAGCTACATTGACAAAATTACTCCAAGATTTAAATTACTTGTTTTCAGTAACAGAAAAAAGCGAACATGGTCTTTAGGAATCTGAAAATATGTGTGCCAAATTCCTAACAGATAATTCTGATGGACTAAATATCACTGAAACATGTCCTTGAAACCTGATCATAAATGTTAGAGTTTTCGATATAAGAAAAAGAAATTAAAAAAAAATAAATAAATACTAAAAATACTCTTCTCAGAAAGCACAAATCACAAGATAATGAGGAGCTTCATACTTGAGAAATTGATAGCATTTTATTGTTATTCTATCCTGCTAAGAAGATCAGATTTAACTGATAAAATTCATTGGGAAGCACACTAGCCTACATTAATTCAGTGTTCCTGGATAGAAATTATGCTGGAATTAGATGGCTTGATATTTCATTCGGAAATGGCCACTAAGGGTCTGTTTGAAGTGAAACTACTGAAAAAGAAGTGTTGTTCAAAAAACTGTGATAGCTATTATAATATTTTTTAAAAAAAGAAAAAGTCGGACTGCAGCTTTCTAGTAGCCACTTCAGGTGGCTCGGCTTGGTGGAATAACGCAGAAAACTGAGTGTGGCACCGCACCGCACCGCCGCCCCAAATGCACCCTAAGAGATTACTTGATATTCAAAATGTATGAAGCATAATGCCTCGTGCCGGCTGTGGCTATATAAAAGGCAAGCAATTTGCCAACCTCAAACATTGCTTAATTATTATTTCTAAATTGCTTAAGGACTGTTCATTTTTTATATCTAGAGAGCTTATGCATAAAGTCTGGATGATGATTTTTTTTTTTTTCATATCTTTTATCCCATGAGTTCAATATAATGCAAAAACCCACAGCAACCCAGCATACATTGGAATTTAACACATCCAATTAATCCAAATAATCAAAATATTCCTTACTATATTGTTAATATTGAACAAATCTTATTTAGAGAAAAAGGGCCATGGGATTTATTTTTTCTTTTTATCGACTTAATAATTGTTACTGAACAGAACTATAAATCAATGATATTTTCCTAGAGAGAAAAATAAAACATTTCATTTTGATTTTTTTTCATGTGATAAAAAGCACAATATATCAAACAGAAGACCTAAGAGTAATCCAGATTTCTTAATGCATCTTGAAGTGCTGGAAGTTCCTTGTATTCATCATCTTCTCCAGCGACAGTATCTAAGCCTTCTCCCAACTACTTGTCATCTTTATGAATCCTCTTTCAAGATTCCTACCTATCGGGTGCCTTATAGCAGTTAAACTTTTAGCTAGTGGATCAAGAAAGTAACATACATGTAGTGACACAAGAAGGAGCTACAAGGAAAGCAAGGTTTACTTCAAATAGAGTTGGAAAAAAAATAAATTATGCTTTGCAGATATTAAATAGTTTTATTTGAAAACCATTTTTAATGCTGTGAACTAGCAGGGTAAGGGCCATGTTAAATATATCCAAAAAGCAGTAGAGAAGCAAATAATAGCCAATAATTGATGCCTACCATGGCTAAATCCACAATGATAAGATCCAGGGAAAGTGACAACAAACTCTCCAGCATTTTGAATCAATCTGCATCTCATTAATTAAATTCATCAATTATAGATTGAAAAAGTCAAGCCAAAATAAATGATAAACTTACTAAAGTCTTAACTGAATAGCACCTGCAGCATGGAATTCCCGCATCTATAAGCACTTCAGGAGACATAACAGTGGTTTTTTCTCCCAGGAGAGTAAATGTCACTGCCAAGAAATTAGCAATCTGTAAGTGGCACACTAAGCTACAAAGAAAAATTGAACTATGACATGCTATATGACAGCTCTATTTTGATTCAAATTTCAAATCAATTAAATTAGAAATAAGCAGATTATGCAAGAGCGAAGAGAATAATTTATTTATTATGAGTTTATATGCAGAAAATAAAATGCAATACCAAAG
This sequence comes from Papilionanthe hookeriana x Papilionanthe teres, assembly GCA_022702705.1. NCBI lineage: Eukaryota > Viridiplantae > Streptophyta > Magnoliopsida > Asparagales > Orchidaceae > Papilionanthe > Papilionanthe hookeriana x Papilionanthe teres. Next base: position 174,570,478 of record CM040421.1, read on the forward strand.
GGACATTAGTTGTTAGGAACCATGCGATTACAATGTAGTTTATAATGCTCATCTTAAAAGCGAATAAAATAATCCATATCAGATGCTCATTCTATAAGGTGGCAGTATCTGTTCATATCAAAAAATTATCTTTTCTGCCTGCAATAACTTTATGGCAAAAGAAATTATTTAAATAAAAAACGCAATCTTCATAAATGAAGCTTAGTTATGATATGAAAAAAATCCAGAAGTTATGCTTGTGTGGAACACAAATGTGCGAGCAAGCAACTTAATGATCTATGTCTTTTTTAATTTAATTTGGTTTACCTTATTTAATTTATTTCTTTGTGTTAACTCTTATGTTTGAGAGAGAATTAACATATTATGATGATTCCTATCATAAAGAGATTGTGCTCTTTAGTATGCTAGTTTTGGTTCATTGTTCATTAATTCCTTGGTTTGTTTCTCAGATTTGTCAAGCAGTTCTATGATTGATCCAACCATCTCTGTTGATTAATGATTGGATCCTTTGAATGGTTAATAATATGGGCATTCAGTTTCAGCTTTAAGTAGCTCTACTTTTATCTTGGGAGTGTTATTGTACTTGTACTTTATGTGCAGCAGTTTCACCTTCACATCCACTATACTTGTGAATCCTGATTTCTGGAAAAAGCTTCATGTTTATGGATATGTTGTTTTCCATTTCACGAGATTTCTTGATTTTCACCTCTGCAAGCGCTTTCAACAATAGGTTCTGGTAGGCTTATCCTATGTCTTCCATGTGAATATTTTTTGGGAAATTGAGGATTAACTATTTTGAAAATTAAATGATTATAACTACAATCCAATGTAAAAATAGTTGCTTGGTAAAAAAATAAAAAAAAAAATTCTCTTTCCTCTCTGAATCGTGTGCTTGTCGGACAAAATCTTTGAGTGAGGTGCAAGTGTTAACTGTCAATTTTCAGGAAAGTTGTATCATTTCTATTGTTATAAAACTTGGATATTAATTGATATCTTATCTTCTTTTTTTTTTTTTTTGTACATACATTGTAGATGGCTTATGACCATTACTATTTTTAATGTCACAATCTAGAGTTTTCAATTGTGATGGATTCTTGATTTCAATGTGGTTTTTATGATCTTATATTTTTATGCAATCTTTTATTATATGGCCATACATTATCTTGTAGAACAAATTTTGTGTTTTATGATTTTCATCACACAAAAATAATGACTGTCTGAACAAAAAGTGCATGGGCTGCAAATTTGCCCTTTGCTGTGTCTTGTGGATGATGCGGGAGATTTCTGCTTCCGCTTGGTTCAACGAACATGCACAATCAACAGCATCTTGCAATCCCGTTGAGTTCCCGAACGAAAACTAAATAGTCCCGCAATTGAGGGAAGATTTATGCGCCCCCCCAAACTGACTCTTACAACATATCTACTAATTTTTTTCTTTTATTTCTCTTTCTTTTTATTGGTCTTATTTCGTTACTTCTAATTTGGGTACTTGTTATTAGGAGACAATTTCTATGTGTGTGAGTGTGTGTGTGTGTGTTTTTTTTTTGGAGCCTTTTACTGTGTTAGTATATTTTTCTCTAAGGAGAATTGTAACCTCTTCCTTTTACAAGTGGTTCTTGACCTCTGTACCATGTCGTTTCGTCCTTCGCCTCTCTTTTTTCAAACGGAACAGCCGTCGAACATCGTCTATCCCACTCAAAGATCGCCTATATTTGCATTCTCTTACTATTTCTTCACCATCCCCCTGTCATCTAGTATCAAAGCCAAATAAATCCTATATCATTAGGGCTTTATCTTTCTCATCCCTAATCTAAATTCACAAAAGAGAAAATAAAGAAAGAAAAATCTCTTCCATATCCTATCTATTGCTACAGTAGTTCCTAGCCCTAACACAAAATTTTTAAAATTCAACACTTTTACCTCCACCAAAAATTTTACCTGGCAACTATCACCAAAACCCTATTACTTCAACCAACCTTTTATCTACAATCCTACACCCATCAAAATTTTGAGTGAGAAAAAAAGACACAATGCCATCTAGGAGAAATCTGCAATGAGCTGTTGAGGAGCTTACAATGGAGGACATGCAGTAAGAAAACTTTAAACTACAAGAAAGGCTTGTCGTCTTTGAGATAAGATAGCTCGAAGAGGTCACCCAAAACCACAATGACGACTTACTAGATCAAGAAAAGCCACAAAGCAGTTTGTTGTGGTGAAGAACCGATACCCTGAAAATTTTGCATGGAATATTAGAGAAGCTAGAATTTTAGAGTTAAAATTGATTTACTGAATTTCGACGGTTGCATTGATCTAAACGAGTTAATCAAATGGCTCTCGACAATGGAACTGGTAAAACTAACCACTATTAAGATTAGAATGAATGCTTCTTATGATGGAAAATTTGAAGTCTCCACGCAGGCGTAAAAAATAAAATAAAATCACTACCTGGTCCAAAATAAAAAGAGAGATGAAGCATAAATACTTACTAGCACATTACAGACATGACATGTTCTTAAGGCTTCGTCACTTACAACAACAAATTCTTTTAATAAAGGAATACACCGCTAAGTTCAAGCAACTTATGCCGAACTGTGAGCCAATAGAGCTCGAGGAGAACACCATAGTCTGTTATTTTGAAAGATTGAGATCATCTATTGGCAACGTGGCATAATAACTACTCAATTGAACATTATAGACTGTTCAGACCCTAGCCCTAAAGGTATAGAGACAACACAACAATATCAGGTTCACACCGCTCTTTAAACAAAATTCAGTTATCGGATCTGGCAGCGAGAGTACACTTGGTGGAGTACCCAAGTTGATCCTACTAGAGGAGAAACCCATGCAGAATAAATGAATGGTGAGATCGCCTCATAAATCCATCCCAACCAAAAAATGCTTGAAGTGACACAAATTTGGGCACATTGCATCAGATTACCCAAATAAAAGGATAATCTCTTTCACTGAGTTGGAAGCAGTCAAAGAGACAATGACACAAGAGAGGATGAAGATATCAGAGAGGAGTATCGCTTTCACTGACGAGGAAGAGATGCTAATGATTCAAGCTGAGCTTATGAGTGATTCCAATATAATTAACATTTATCGTCCTAGAAGGGAGTGAGTTCGAGAAGCCAATATCTGAAAAAGATCAACCCTTGTTGCAGGAATTGCCACATAACCTGACTGACAATTTACCTCCCAGATGGTTGCTACTTAGAAGTGATGCAGAATGTCACAAATTTCATTCTAAGATTAATTTTTTCAAACATAATTATTTATCTGATGCACCCAGCCAAGTATGAGTGTGAGAAACAGATTATATATTAAATGGCTCAAAATTTAGTTTGTGAGAATACTCATCTATGTGCAGTTTTAGCATAAGTTGTGCCAAAAAATATGATTATTTTTTTCTATCGGTACAGTCTTTCAAAGGAAGTACATGTTTTAGCTATGCATGAAATGGACACAAGCATAACATTCGCAAAGGAGTTGTCGTCGATACAATGAGGCAATGTCTTTGTTATGATTATGATAGATCGATTCCAAAAGCTTCAAAGAAGAAAAACCCTCTCCTAATTGAGAAAAATGACATTATAGCTTTACGCATCCGCTAGGTTCCACAAAGGTGAGGAATCAACGAGATCCTACGATTTTGTGGAGTTCCCAAATGGGAACTTAAGAGTCCCATGATTCCGGGAATACTTATTAACTCAATTAACGATTTCAGCATATATCTTGTCCTTTTCTTTTTCTGGGTTTCTTCCTATTTCGTTATTTCTTATTAGGGTTATTATTATGAGACAATTTATGCATATTTGTTTTTGTAGTTAGGGGACCTTTTGTTTTGTTAGTATATTTTGGAGATTATGTCCCTATTTTTGTTCTATGAAGTGTTGTATCCTCTTCATTATACAAGTATGTGTTTGTATCTTGCTTAGGAATAGATGTTGGAATCTCCTCATCCTCCGAACCACATCGTTTCATCATCCACTCGCTATTTTCAGCAAGGACAACTACCGAACATTGAATACCCCCGCTTTAAATATCGTTGATTACCCATATTTTCATCCCCTTACTATTTCTCTGCCTCCTCCCCATCAAAGTTGCTTCACAAACACATTCGGTATTAGTGCATCTCATCCAAATTTAGAGTTGGGAATCCCAAGAGCTTCGGGCATACTGCACTAGATTTATTAGGTATAACCTATGGATGCATCATACTATCAACTAAAAATATGTAAAAACTTGGAGTAAATAACAAAATAAATAAAAAAGCAATTTGATTGAAATCACGTAAGCTGTGATTCTCGAAGACTATAGCATGACTATCATTAGGTTCAAATTTATGTGCCTGCATTCAATAATAATCATACTCTTATAAAATGAAATCATATCAATAAGTGGTAGGAATTATTTGAACGTTATATATATGCCTGATTACCAGAGAGATGAATATGTTAAATCAAAATTAGTGAAATGTGCTCAATTGTTATAGCAAAGTGTTGCCTCTAAATCTACATGACTTGATATGGAACATAAACATAAAAAAACAATATTTATCAGTTGTTGAGTAAAAGATCGAGTTCATATGGGTTTGTGAAAGAAAAAATCAACTAATAATTCTTTTGATTTAATGAATGCCAGAGAGACACATGCTCTCTTTCCCAAAATAATGATTCATCTCATGTCCATATTTATTATGAGAATATTGTCTTCTTTTGGAGAGACATCTAATAATTTGAAACCATTTTCAAAGTAATAGATGCAACTTCTAGGATGCTAAGTGAGCCATATCTAAAAGAAAATTATTTCAAAATTCAGTGGCAAATAAAAGAAACATATTAACTTGTTCCTGAATCATCAACTATCCTTGTAGTAAAACTAACACAATGAGATCCCAAGAAAAAATATTAGGGAAAAAATCACAATTTTTCATTCATTTTTTGAACCATCATAGCATGCAAGTTATATGACAATTCATAATTAAGAGCGTTTTGCCACTTTATTAAATTGCATGAGCAGATTTTTATGATAAAGAGAAAGTTCAAGATTATTTTTGAAAGGCATTTCACCAAGAAATATATTTTAAAAAGTGATACAAAGACTACTAACGCTTACCATCATTATAAGAATGTAGAAGTATGGTGATGCAGAGTGATTAAGGATCTATGGTTTCTATTACAACTAGAATGATGCAATAAATGTAATGAATATAAAAAAATTAAAACCCATCCATCAAAACAACTAAATACACAAAAAAATATGCTTACTTTAGGTGATAAAAGGAAAAAATAAGAATTAAAACACACATGATAATGCAATCAAAAAATCTGAAAAATCAACAGAGAATTAAAATCATGCAAATTGGTGGGCAAATACAATTTATCCAGCACCAATAGACAATAGTTGTATCAAATTCAAACAAAATCAATAACTCAAAGTAGTCAATAACAATGTATTAATAAATATTATGTAAACGCAAGGTATCACCAAAGTAAAAAAGATCAAATATTCCAATGATTATAGAGTGAAAGAACTAAGCTCAAATCAATTATTTGATAAGTTTCAGCCCATTGTAAACATGCCCCTCTCCATCATTTCGGCAAGAGGATAGTGAGGAAAATAAAAATTCAGCTTTTGATGATTTATGTAATATGCTATGCTCAGAAGAAAATTAAGATGTATCAATAGCTTAAGCCAGAGATAAGAGAGCCTGAAACTTTGATCAAGTTAGATTCATTAGTATTTAAAATATAAAATCTTAGTTAAAGATAGATTGATCAAAGAAAACCAAAACACTACTATGTGAAATAATTAAATGAGTCTTGAAATGAAATTATTTTAAAATAGCATATGAATAAAATAATGAGAAAAAATTTAGATTGATGCAAATAAAACGTGAAGTTAAATCTAAAAAGGATGCAGAAAGGTAGAGTTATTAAGTCCAATGACATACATATTGAGATTACATATTCATATAAAAGTTAAATTATTTAATTAACAAATCTTCTTAAAATATTTTTAAAGACTATAAAGATATCAAATAATGAGAGAGGAATATTGTTTCAAATGTTTAAGAACAAAGGATAATGTATATAATTGTGGCAATTATAAGGAAATCTTACTTATTAATCAACAACAACAACAAAACCTTTATCCCACTAAGTGGGATCGGCTACATGAATCCTTTTTCTCCATTGTGTCCTATTTAGTGTCATATTTTCATTTAATTCTAATAATTTAAGATCATTTTTTATACAATATGCCCAAGTCTTCCTAGGACTACCTTTGCCTTGCTTAACATAAGTCGAATCTAATACATCTACTCTTCTAACCTGATCATTAGATGGTCGACGTTTAATGTGACCAAACCATCTAAGACGACTCTCTCTATGTTTGACTGTCACTAGAGCTACACCAACCCTATCACGGATAAATTCATTTCACATTTTGTCTCTAAGAGTAAAGCCACTCATCCACCTAATCATTCTCATCTTAGCAACTCTTAACTTAGTTTTATGCTTCTCTTTTAAAGGCCAACATTCAACGCCATAAAGCATTGCAGGTCTCACCACCATCTTATAAAACTTTTCTTTCAGTCTAAGCGATACTTTTCTATCACACAATGAGCCTGATGCATTCCTCCACTTCAACCAACTAACTTGAATTCTACTAAAAACATCCACATCAATATCAAATTCACTTTGAACAATAGGCCCGAGATATCTAAAGCGTTCACACCTTTTAATAATTTGATCACCCATAGTTACATTTTTTTGTCACTAGAGCTACTAATACTAAAATTACATTCCATTTATTCAGTTTTAGTTTTACTCAAACGAAGGCCATTAGACTCCAAGGTAGACCTCCATAATTCAAGTTATTCCAGAGTTTTTTCTCTAGTCTTATCCATAGTCATCAGCAAAAAGCATACACCAAGGTACATCCTCTTGTAAGTGTTCGGTAAGACCACCTATAACTAAAGCAAAAAGATATGGGCTTAAAGCCGACCCCTGATGTAAACCAACAGAAATATGAAAATATTTGGTCAATCCTTCTTTTGTTTGAACACTAAGTAACAGCTCTTGTATCCATATCTTTAGTGACTTGAATATAGGTCATATCAACACCTTTCTTCTCAAGAACTCTCCAAAGGATATCTCTTGGAACCTTATCATAAGTTTTTTGTAAATCAATAAAAATCATATGTAAATCCTCCTTATTATCTCTGAACTTCTCCATCAAACCCCTCAAAAAATGTATAGCTTCCATAGTAGACCTGCCCAACATAAATCCAAATTGATTATGAGAAATCTTTGTAATACGTCTTGACCTATGTTCAATTACCTTCTCCCATAATTTTAAAGTATGACATTTTACTTATTAATTAAGAAAAGAAATAAAAATTAACATAGAACGATGATGTTAATTTTAAAATCAAATTGTTTTCATGCTAAAATGATACATTGTGAAAGAAATTTCTATTTAAGAAAATTAAAGCAAAATATTGAGAGTGAAAAAAATATATTTATGTGATCTTTTATTGATCTTGGTTAGATATGAGATCGAGTCCTAAAAATCGATATGGTTTGCAGGTTAAAGATATGTGAGTCCAAGGAATGCTAATATTTGGAATGCATATGATGGAGAGCTAACTAAAGTTAATAGCAATTGTGAAATGATCAAAAAAATTTTAATTCTCATAGAATTATGAGAAACAACAGCACTAAATCCATACTTTTTATTGGTTATGAAGATAGTTATAAAGGATATTCAAAATGAGGTGCATTAGCTAAGATTTTTGCATAACTTTAGTTTGCAACTTACAAATTGAAAAAAATAAAAAGTTAAAACAATAGAGATTTCTCAGAAGAAAGATAGTTTAGAACTAATAAAATAAATACAAAGTAAATATTATATAATTCTAGTTGACATAATATTAAAAATTAATATTTGATATCAATAAAGAAGTCTGATAAATTTAAATATAGCATATCTATTATGCAAAAGAGAATAATATATATAACAACTAACTTCTGAAGTTAATATTACATCATTAAAATAGGTAAGCATCTCAAGAATATTATATGATAAGAAAATTTTATAAATGATTGAAGGTAAATATAATATAACTGCAGTTAACCTAGCCATGTTGGATATGAATGATGGACATCCAAAAAGTCTTTAATAACTAAATCATGTGTGGTGAATATGAAGATGTTAGGATAAATGAGAACAAAACTAAGAAGGCTAAATTAAAGAAAATTATATTAAAGAAAAAATTATAGTAGCATATTGAAGATAATATGACATAAGTAGTTTGAACATTTACAATGAATGACTAAAAATATACAAATTGGATGGGTGAAAAAATTAGTCTTCAATGAATGGAAAAGAGTAGTAACCTGAAGAAACATGCTTAATGCATGCTCAAAAGGATTGTAAAAGAAAAGGTAACACGCATGCATACTCAGCAAGATTGAATAAAAAAATGATGATACATAAATAAACCCCAAATAATCAAGTTGATGAGAGACTTGAAACCTCACATTTATCTTTTAAATGTATTGAACTATGCCACCTGAAAAATTCATTATCAATTATAGAACATACAATATTATGATAGCCTTTAAAAATATGATAAGCTTATAGGAGACAAAGATAAATAGAAATGAATATACATGCTTATGCAGCCATATAAGGTTATATAATAATTTATGAAGATACAAATTTAGTCACCCATGCAGATATGTTAGTGTACCTATCCAAAAGAAAACCTTTCTTTAATGTAAAATAAGCAAAATTACGTGTCACAAACCTACATGTACATTTACATCATGCATACAAACGAATCATTTGTAAGAAAATAAGTATAAGAAGTGTAAGACTGGTTTCCCTATTAAAAAATTTATAATTCTTAAGTAGCTGTACCCCATGTTCTTGACAGTCAGCTAACCATACCATTTCAAAATACTCTAATGGCACACACCATAAGGGATACTGACATTTTTCTATAAATTAAATCTACATATATCAATCTTTTAACTGAAAACCACTAGCAAAATTGTTGTAACCAATTTATATGGTGTTGAGTTCTACAGGTATGAAAAACACTTGAACTCAAGTTCAGGTTACTAAGCATAGTATAAAAACTGCACACCATAGATAGTGCATTATGAAATAGTGCACTCAAACACAAGGTTGAAAAAATAAAAGCATCTACGATATATGTAAAAATATGCATGCTGCGCTGTGTGGGTGTCAATCTGCAATTGGGATGAACTTCAAGTACAAAATCAGCTCTGATGGGGGAAAAAGGAAAAAAGCCTTAAAAAGGTTGTTGGAAATTTATGATTTATAGAGAGAGAAAGACTTATGTTTTTTTCTTTACTTTTGAGTGAGGAAGGTGCAGATGAAACTTTTCCCTGCAGTGATATCAAATTTATATTTATAAAATCCATTGACCAAACAAATAGCCAAGGCATGGAGAATGAAAAAAATAAATAAATAAATAAATAAAAACGTATAAATAAAGCGATTTCCAATCTTAAACTGCATGGTATTTCTGAAACATGCAATGACAACAATACAGACATAGGCAATTAAAACAATAAATAGCAAACAGAAAAAGGAAAAATCAAACTACAATCTTCTCTAAAAACAGCCCATCACAAATACCATTCCCTGTATACTCGTAAAATTAGTAGCATCCAGAAAAAGGAAGTACAATGGGTCACAAATTGACACTAGCATAATCAAGCCGTGTCTCCAATAGATGAGAGTACTTTGACAAGTCTATATTGCAAGTTAAACTTCATGTTCATCAAATTTAGAATAGTTAGACTGTCCTCCAACCAGATTTTATTTCAGAGTAAACAATTTCCTTCCCCCTGTACCAAAGAGAATGTTCTATTCATTACTCGCAATGCTCTTAAAATGTTCACTAATTTCACATCCCATCTTCTCGCTACAACATATAATTATTACCTTTTTCCAGTTAAACATGATTATAATCATCTCTATATTAATTACTGCAGTAGAATATGGTATCCATATTGGCATTCAGATGCAATACCACAACGCTTCAAAATCCAAACAAACTGCAACAGAAATATTAAGAAGAGTGAAAGGCTCACTCAAAGGATTGACTTCTCCGCAATATCCATGAATCCTTACAACGTCCTCAAATGCAAGAGCCGCATCCCTTGGCACCCCATACCAGGTCTTCCCAGCGCCCAAGTGCAAGTAATTCAAACTATGTAGCTCATGATCCTCCACATGCCAGGCAAACCAACTGAACATCATGGCCACATAGACCATAGGAGAGGTCACTCCAGGAATTTCTTCTTTCATGAACCTCAGAAGCGAGCCCTTAGCCCGTGACACGCCCCGCATATTCCAGGCAGTCTCCCCTACATTGCTTGCAGCTGCATCCTCCCTCCACCTCTTGCCCGTGGGGCTGCCAATGGACGGAAAGCCCGAGCCTGGTATGTCATTGGCGTACTCCACAGAAAAGGGCTTGTCGGCACAGGCTTTCCAGTAAAGGGTCTCAAGTTCAAGTGCTGAGAGATATGAAGAAAACAATTTGCTACTCTTTTCCTGCCTGTTCTTGAGCTTATTTTTCTTCTTCTTTCGGGAGGAAGAGCCAGACGAGGTGGCGGCAGCAGAAGCAGCACTAGCAGCAGCAGGGGCTGACTTGGAAAGGTAGGAGAGTTCGAAGAGCTTGGCCTTAGCCTCGAATTGGGAGAGAGTGTAGCAGTCACCACTCTGCCAAACGGGCTTTTGGACAGGGCGAGGGCGGCGGGGGCAGAAACCGATCTGCTGCTGACGGGTGGAGAAAGTCGGGGAGCGCTTGGAGTTGGAGTTGGAGTTGGAGTTGGAGTTGGAGTTGGAACTAGGGTTTGTGCTAGGACTAGAGTTAGGGTTTTGTGGGCGGGCAGCAAAAGATTTGTTAAGGTTGGCAAAGACGGTCTTCCTAGGAGCGGCAGGAAGCGGGGGAACGATCTTGCAGATGCCATAGGCAGAGGCCTCCTTCTCGATCTTGAGGATATAAGCGATTGGGTCCTGAAACTCCGAGAGGGTCGGGTGGTACTCGGGCGCCACCGGAAGGGACTTCAGCCATGGGAAGATCTCAACCGGCGGCGGCTCAACACCCATTAACGACGAGCAGAAAAGTGAGGAGGAGAAATCAAGCTCTGCTTCTCACCTGCCGTCGATTCCCATTTGTCGCGATGAATAGTTTGGGTTCTTGTGGGTGGAGAAGAGCGGAGAGAAACAGAAAGAGGCCGGAGTGGGGTTAGAGCTGACAATGGTGTGCTGAGGGAGTAAATGTGACTGGTGTTCAGCGGTTCGGCCGGGGGTATAGGGAGGCGCATCCGAAAATGAAACACGAATATTTGCGCTCCGTTTTTACACACACTCTCTCTCTCTCTCACTCTTTTATTTTTATTCCCCGTGGATTTTGGCTTCAGGGGTTTTGAATGAGACCGGAATTGGGCATAAAGCTGGAAGGACGGCCAATGCTTCTATTGGAGTCAGGTTTCCATCTAAAAATTGGGCATGTTGATAATTTATGGTCATTTGAGAGCGGTCCATCGTGGTGTGAACAAAGTGGAGGAATGAAAGTTCATTGGTTTGGATGACATCCCTCTCTTAGCTTCACACCCAACAAAAAGCCCTCACCGGCCAAAATTTGAACGCAGCCCCTATGTAGCAGTCGGACCGACATTCTGCCATGGGTAAGTGAAAAGTCCACATCATCCTTTGACTAATATTTGAAATCGAGTTTAGTGAGAAGTTCTTTGATTTTTGAGACATACAGTGAGTTTATGATCCGCTTAATTGAGGAGTGAGATGTAGGAGATAGGTTTGCATTTGTCTTTTTTGATGTCTTGGGGCCCAAAAAAGGACGCAATCGAAGAAAAACTCTTAACATGAGATGAGGGGAAGTTGGAGTATTGGGTTCCGATCTTGGGAGATTCCATTAACGAGCTAATGAGAGAGATTGGGAGAGATGAAGGGAGTAATGAGGAGAGGCAACCGGGTAAAAAGTATTATGATTTTTCAACGTCTTGTTAAAACGGCCACCATCCAAACTTCAATTTTTTATTACAGACTAAAATTTTAAAACCCCACTTTTTAAGAATTTGCTTTAAAACAAATTCCTAAAATGGTAAAGCATTCACAAACAAGGTCTTCATTCAATGACTCATAATTTATGAGGCAAAGTGTTTGGTAAAATAATTTAAATAGAATTTAGTTGTAAATTCGGTAAAATATTAAAAATATAAAACTGAAATCCAATGCTGAATTGAATCAAATTTTTTCGTGTCTCAACTTTTCTTCCTAACTTTTGTCTCTTTTAGAACGTAAATTTGAATTTAGTAAATCTGACTGTGATGTGGATTTAAGAATTTCATCCACAATCGCTCACGAGCTCATCTTCGTGGCACTAATGCAATTCAATTTGCATAAATGAAGAAATTTTGATTCAAATTTATATTTATATTCTGCAATAAATTTGTTCGAGAATGATTTGCATTTAATTCATGAATACGCACACCACAACTCATTTAGATCGAGTCAATTAAACCTAGCATGGATTCCAAATTGGATTCAAGTTCTTATAAGATTGGCTTAGACAAACTATCAAAGATTCGTGATTGATATCAAATAGGTCACCAAATGAGGAGAATTTAAGAAGCATCTAACTCGGCATATTGTTCCTAAGAGATTTATAATCAACTACATCATATGATCCTCAAAGGATGATCTTTGACATGCATGCCAACTAAAAAAATTTTATAAAAATGAAATGGTGTAAAGAATATTATTTGTTAATGGACCCATTACATCTTTTACTAAAACACATCATTATTCTTTTTTGTGTAATCTCATAGGTGGTAACATTTTAAAAAGAAAAAATTCATCTGTTGTACAAAAAGTTATTCGGTATATTATTACGTAGCCCTTTGCTCATATAGTCCAACATTCTTTCTTTCACATTTGATTTGATTTCTTTTACTAATATACCCTTCTTAATCTATAAGTTGATTATACTCAGAATCTTCCTCGAGTCCTTGCCTATTTTAGTCTTGAACTGGATAATTTTGACATTCTTTCATTGAACTACTCTCCTTAAATTGAAGATGTTATAAGTTGACCAGGTTTTGCTTATTTCATTTTTGAACAATGCATCATAATAAAAGAGATCAAATTCTAAGGCTATCTATAATTCTTCATACCATATTATGCCAGCAGTGTTCACATATTGTACAAATCACTTATCACAAAATTTCATAATTTCACAAGGCTATCTATAATTCTCCATACCATATTATGCCAGCTAAATTTCATAATGATATCTTTGTTTATATATAGCTTTCTATTAAATCACTTATCACAGAATTTTTATTTATCAGCATGCTTAATTGTGAAGTTCCTAAAATAAATGAGATCAAATATATTTTTTTAAGGTGATAGATTACTATAGCTACTATTAGAAAAACTAACAATGAATTTGAAATTTAATAGAATTCCATTAACATTGAGAAAGGAAGACAAGAAGAATAATTAAATAAGAAGAACTTCTACATTAAGCCATTTTTAATTCTCAAAGTTTTATTGATCTACTTTCAATTTTATCTTAGATATATTATTGCTGTGTTTTGAAATGATTTCTGTGATTTTAATTTGTTCTTATTATCCATAGGATAACACCTAATGACTTTATATCAGGAGTATTCAGTTTTATGCCTTAGAATTGAAATGTTGTAACCTTGCATTTTATGTTAGGAGTAGTAGGTTATCCTTTAAGCATAGTTGAATATGTCATCAATCAAAGAGCATTTATTGAGTGACTTTATAGAATTGACTTGGAATGAAAATCAGTGAAAGTCTCAAGTAGAAGTGATTTAAATAGTGGGTGAAATACACAGGATTACAAACGAGAATTATAAATTTAAAAAGAAACAAATAAATATTATATGAAGCTCACCAAAGATTCTTAATAAATGCAAGATACTAATGTTGAACACATTTTTTAATGAGGTCCTTCCTACCCTCTCTCTCTCTCTCTCTGGTGCTTAGGGTCTATCCTGTGGGATTTTCTAGTAGCTATTCTTAATGACTAGTGGTGGAACGAAAACCAAATAGATTTTTAAACATTCCTTTACTCCTTAGTGTTTCATTTGCTTGGCTTCAAATCCTTATCCTTTGGTTGAGCTGGTTAACGCAAAGTCATTGAGACATAAAATGGGTAATCATAAGGTTGGAAATGCTATAGGCAATCCTTTGACTCTGAAGTCTTAGGCCTCTTAGACACTTTACACTTACCTTTTTTAACTCCTTGGGTAACCCATTATTTGATTCATAAAAGAGCACATTGGGTACAGGCTCACCTTGGGTCAAGATATGGGTTATCGTTTAAACGAAAAGATAAAATGAAAAAAAACCATGAATTAAAATTCAAAATACAAATTAAAATTAAAATTGAACAAAATAAAAAATTAAAATTTCAAAATCCATTAAAATCAATTTCAACAAAATTAAATCCCCTAAGATCAATTTCATCTAAAAATACTAAAATTCAATTAAATTCATTAAGGTTAATTTTAACAAAAATTAAATCAATTAAAATTAATTTTAGAAAAGATAAACCAATTAAAATCAACTTATTAAAGTCTATTAAAATTAACTTATTAAAATTAATTTAAAAAATTTAAATCAATTTCATTCATTCTAAAAAAATAATAATAAAGCAATATAATTAGTTTCAATTTAATCCAAATTAATTCACTGAAATTAATCATAATTCACTAAAACCAACAATCATAAAAATTAACATAATCAAATCATCCCAAATTTAAATAATTATTACTCAATTCCAACTAAGATTAAACATAAAATAAGTAAATTCATTAAAAAAAGAGACAATCATTATTTAATTAATCCAAATTTATTAAATTTAAGTCACTGAAATTAGAAATCACACCATAAACATTTTCATGTCCAAAATTAATTGTTAATGATCAAACTTTAATCCACTCACCACTCATGAACATTATGAAAATTAAAACTAACCAAAATTCAAAATCAATTAACCAAATCAATATCAAATTTAATCTAAAAATAACCAACCTAAAACAAATTCCTAAGCCCCATGCTAGATTCTTAGCCCACCAAAATTTCACCCAAAGTCCAAGACCCATGTCAACCCTAAAACTCATGAGGTCCAAATTCAAACCTAAACCCATATGACCGAAAATTAAACCCAGAGCACCATGATCCACTAAATAACATGCCACACCAGGCCAAAGAGATCAAATTGTCATGAGAAGTCAAATCTAAAGCTAAATCCATATATAAGATAAAAATTCATCATCATCCTGAATCTGTCTCTTCCACATGCCAGCCCAAACTAACCTAACTCAAATCAAATCTGCGTCAACCCAAGGCACTTGAACCAAAACCAAATCTATGCATGCTTGAGCTCAGCCACAAGCTAGGATCTTCCCCAATTGAACTCCATGCTCCCTCCATGTCACTCTAATGGCCATTGGAGAGCCATTACCTAAAAAATCAAAATGAGGTCAACCCCCGATTCCTTTACCTAAAGCTCTGCCCAAGCACATCTTAGAGGCGCCTAACTCACTCTAAAGGATCCCAAGCAATCTCAAGCTCCCCACAGACTCCAAATGGCCAGAAATGACTCAAACCAGAGAGCTCTCCCAGCAGCTGACATCCCCTACTGCCTCAACTAAAATTTTAAAGTTCTTTCTCCCAAACACTCCTATAGACTTCAATAACACTTCCTCATCCTTGCCAAACCATTTCCACCATTGTCAACCACTAATTTCACAAAAGCATTGTAGGACCTTGATGCACCAACAATATATATTATTTTTGTTGTATAATTTTACCCATTTTTGGTGATATTGCACATTAAAAAAAGACAATTTTCAGGATTTGTTGCAGATATGATGAATTTAGGTGATTTAAGCCAAAAGAAGCAAAAAAGGAACGAATTCAGAGCGAAAAGAAGCAAAATGGAGGAAAACAGCTTCTGGCGCAGCCGGCGCCATTTTCTCAAGAGCTCAGAATTAAATTGACGATAGAGCGCCGCCGGCGTTTGATGTTGATGGATTTCAAATTTTAAGAGTTTTGGCGAATTTTTTAAGGGATGCTTAAGGAAACTCCTGAGATTTCATTTCTAACTTATAAGTAACTGTTTTTGGACGAAAAATAATGTGTTCTAAAGTTCTAGTGTGGTTCTAGAGAGGGAGAGTGTGTGTTGAATGTTAGGGTTTAGAAGAGTGAGTGTAGAAGTAAGAATTTGAGAGGGATTCTTCTCTAGGGAGTGAAGGAGAAGGAGTAAAGTGAGAGATTGCTTCTTCATTTCCATTCTAAAGAGGGAATTGAGTGTTGCAAAGTAGAGAGAAAGGATTCAAAGGAACTTCAAGGGATTTGCATTGGGGAAGAGAAAGAGATAAGTTGTATTTTCTTTTGTGGTTTGTATGACTTTTCTTTTATATATAAAATCCATGTTTTATTGTGTCTTCTCCATGAATTCTGAGTAGTCTCCTTTGTCTTTCTTCTTGCATAGAGATGTGATGATGTGATGATGTGGGTTTGAAGTGCTTTTAAAGTATTGAAGAAATTGTGATGGTTTTTCATTTCAAACTTAATTTACTTTTTGATCTGTCCAATTGAATTATTAAAATCAGTTGTTGAACATTAACTTTGAAAGGATTTAGTGTCCTATAACAATAATGAAAAATCCATTCAATGTCCATGGATGAATTGCGTAGTTCATGGGAATTGAGTACAAATAAATAGGGAAATGTGTTTTGATGGACTTCAAATTGGAGGCTTCAGGGTGACAGGCTGAGATCCTCACTTAGGTCCTAAGATTAGTAACTAAACTCGAATGTTAGCCTTTAGGTGAAGGGTGAGTGGGAGCTTCGTAGTGGCAGCCAGTATCCTTCCAGCCTAGCCTTAGATTTAGTGACTGAACTTAGGATATATCAATGTTCTTTTCATGCTTGGAAAAGGGGGTACTCTTCTGAGGGTAAAGAAACATTTATGCTCCTATTTTGCACAATAAAATAAAAATAATCATTCCATATCATTCACACATCATATACTCGTTGCAAGAGGAAATATACTTTTTTTATATATTAAAACCTTTTAAATACATAGCTTAGTGTGTGTCTGTTAGTTAATTCTGTTTTAAATATTTTAGAAGTAATTGTAGTTTGCTTAATTGTTACTATTTTCTACATCTTGTTAGTAGAAGTAAACATTAAACTTTAATTGTAATTTGAGTATTGGATTTCAGTATTACGTTATCTATTGTAAGAATTGTGACCTCCCTGTGGGATCGATAACCAGGACTCCATTAGAACCCTGTATTATTTGATAAGATACGTATACTTCTGTTGAATGTTTGGACTTTACAAAATTTTTATAAATATATATAAATTTGAGTTCATAAGTTCTTGCAATATATAAAGTCTACGCATCAAGTTTTTAGCGTCGTTGCCGGGAAGGTATAAACGGTATCTATTGATAATATAGTAACTGAAAACCTTTACTTTATAGTGTGTAATTATATGTTTGTTTACTTTTTATAGTATTTGTGTGATTTTATATGCGTAATAGTGGATCTATAGGTTTAGTACCTTAAGATTCAAAGTTAGAGTGTACTGTTAAAAAAATTAAAAAACAAAAAAACAAACTGAAAATCCTTGCGAAATGGCAAATAATCAAGATAATAAGAGAAATGAAATTGAAAATTTGCCAAGACCTTTAAGAGATTATGATAACCTAACAACAGATGAAATTCATGTGACTATTCAAAATCCTGATGTTGCTGCTAATTCATTTGAACTTAAATCTGTTATTATCCAAATGGTACAAAATAATCAATTTAGAGGAACACCTAATGAGGATCCAAATTTACATCTCACTAGTTTTCTAGAACTGTGTGCTACTTTTAAATATAACGGAGTGTCGAATGATCTTTGTCAAACTTAGACTTTTTCCTTTTTCGTTAAGGGATAAATCTAAGGCGTGGTTAAATTACTTAGCACCTGGATCTATTAGAACTTAGGGATAATTATCTCAAATGTTTCTATCAAAATATTCCCCTCCATCAAAGACTACTAAGCTAAGAAATGATATCACATCTTTTGGTCAATTTGAAGGGGAATCAATATATGAAGCTTGTGAAAGATTTAAAGATCTTCTTAGGATGTGTCCACATCATGCGTTACCAAACTGGTTCATAATTCAAACATTTTACAATGGATTAGTGGGATCATTGAGATCAATTATAGATGCTGTTGCTAGTGGATCATTAATGTCAAAACCTTTTGATGAAGCATGCGCATTAATAGAAGAAATGATTACTATTAATTTTTAATGGCCCTCTGAACGGGTAAATACCAAAAGAGTAGCTAGTGTTCATGATTCAAATATGATGACTATGATAGTCTCTCAAATTGCAGCCCCTTTTAAGAAAATAGATCAATATGAAATGAATTATTCTCAACCACCCCACGTGTTAGAGGAAAATTCATTTGGACAGATAACAGAATCTCAAACACCTAACGAGACTTTGAATGCTATTTATAGACCTTATAATTCTTATTTGTATTATTATAATCCTGGTTGGAAGAATCACCCAAATTTCAACTGGAATAATAACAATGTAAATGTTAACCCACATTGGGGGAACAATTTTATAAATCCAGTTGGAAATTCAAACAATGAAGCAAATACCAATTTTAGACCCTCCTATTCTCCTGGATTCAATAGTAACCTGCAATTTAAGAATAAGAAGTTGTATACTGAAGAAATGAATCTGAATATAGGAAATCAATTACAAGCTCAAGGTGTTGCGATGAAAAATATTGAAAATCAATTGGGGCATATTTTCACTGCACTTAATAATAGACCTTCTGGAATGCTTCCGATTAATGTTGAGATCAATCCAAAAGATCAAAACAAAGAACAACTTAAGGCTATTCAATTAAAGAGTGGAAATGAATTGTAGACAAGAGTACAAAAAGAAGTTGAAATAGAAAAGGAGAATGTGGATATTGAAAAAGGTTCAAACAAGATTTATCCAGACTTGGAATATCCTCTTGAACCAATGAATTTTATGTTGAAAAACCACCGCTCCATTTCCTCAAAGATTGAAGAAACAAAATAGGGATAATAGATTTGGAAAATTTTTGGAGATCCTTAAGAAATTAACGATAAATATTCCTTTTTTTGAAGCATTAGAATAATGCCAGACTATGCTAAGTTTATGAAGGATATTCTCAAAAAGAAAAGAAAGTTCACAGATCATGAAACTATTGCACTTAGCAGAGAGTGTAGTGCAATTATTTAGAAAAAGCTTCCGAAAAAACTTAAAGACCCTGGTAGTTTCACTATCCCGTGTGCTATAGGTGAAAATTTTTTCGGAAGAGCCTTATGTGATATGGGAGATAGTATTAATCTTATGGCTTTATCAACTTTCAAAAGGTTGGGAATAAGAGAAATTTCTCATATATCTGTGACTCTTCAGTTGGTCGATCGTTCCATTACTTACCCTAAAGGAGTGGTGGAAGATGTGTTAGTGAAAGTGGATAAATTTATCTTTCTTGTTGATTTTATTGTACTTAATATGGAGGAAGATAAAGAAATTACGATCATTTTGGAAAGACCATTTCTTGCTACTGGGAGAGCAGTGATTGATGTTCAAAAAGATGAATTAACTATGAGAGTTAATGATCAAGAGGTGACCTTTAATATTTTGAAATCTATGAAGTATCCCTCAATGGAAAAAGATAATGAAAGTTTTAGGATGGAGTTCTGTGAATATTTGAGAAACGATCATTTTGAACAATATATTTGAAAAAGAACTGGAGTATGAAAATATGTTTGAAGAAGGAATTAAAAATAAAGAAAATTCAGATAGTAAAAAGAATGAAGATTTGGAGTATGTTCAGGAGAGATTTGAAGTATTAGACACTATGGAAGGTGGAAATAAAAGCTTAATTCCATCTATAATAAAACCTCATAAACTTGAGATGCAAATTTTCCCTTATCATTTGAAGTATATGTTTTTAGGAGAATCATCTACCCTACCAGTTTTTGTATCTTTGGAGTTAAATGAATATCAATAACAAAAATTGTTGGAAATTTTAAAAAGATACAAGAAAGCTTTTAGGTGGACTTTAGCAGATATTAAAGGAATCAGTTCTTTAATTTGTATGCACAGAATTTTATTAGATGAAGAACATAAACTAAGAGTTGATTCATAGAGGAGATTGAATCCAATAATGAATGAAGTAGTTAATAAGGAGATTTTAAAATTGCTAAATGTTGGAATTAGTTATCCTATTTTGAATAGTGCTTCCAATACATTGTGTACCAAAAAAGAGAGGAGTGATTGTTGAAGTGAATGAATGTAATGAAATTATACCCACAAGACAAATTAATGGATGGCAAATTTGTATTGATTCTAGGAAATTAAATGCTGCCACCTGAAAAGATCACTTTCCTCTTCCTTTTCTCGATCAAATGTTGGATAGACTTGCTGGACACAAGTATTATTGCTTTCTAGATGGATATACTGGTTACCATCAAATACTTATTGCTCCTAAGGATAAAGAAAAGACAACATTTACTAGCCCTTATGGAACCTTTGTTTTTTGAAGAATGCCTTTTGGACTGTGTTATGCACTTGCATCATTTCAGAGATGTATGATGTCTATCTTCAGCAGTATGATAAATAATGGAATAGAAATTTTCATGGATGATTTCTCTGTATTCTGGACTTCAATTGAAATATGTTTGGAAAACTTAGCAAAAGTTTTGGAATTTTGTGAGGAAACAAACTTAGCTCTGAATTGGGAGAAATGGCAATTTATGGTTGCAGGAGGAATTGTGCTTGGGCATAAAATTTCTGAATATGATATAGAGGTCGACTCTACTAAAATTAGAGTGATTGAGAGATTGCCACCACCCACTACTGTGAGAGAGGTGAGGAGTTTCTTAGGACCCACTGGATTTTACAAGCGATATATTAAATTTTTTTCTAAAATTATTAAACCTTTATGCCGATTTCTAGAAAATGGTAGAAAGTTTGATTTTAATGATGAATGTTTGTGTGCTTTTGAATTATTGAAAGAGAAATTAATTACCGCACCTATAATTGTTTCACTTGATTGGAAGAAACCATTTGAACTTTGTGTGATGCTAGTGATTATGCGATCGAAGTAGCATTAGGGCAAAGGTATGATAAATTTTTCAAGGTCATTTACTATGCAAGTAAAACTCTTAATGAAGCTCAAATTAATATACCACTACTGAAAGAGAGTTATTAGCTATAGTATTTACTTTTGAAAAGTTTAGACCTTATTTAATTAGAGCTAAAAGTATTGTGCATACATACCATTCAGCTATCAAATATTTAATGCAAAAGAAGGATGCCAAACCTAGACTGATTAGATGGATACTTCTTCTGCAAGAATTTGATTTTGTGATAGTTGATAGGAAATGATTTGATAACCAAATAGCTGATTATTTGTAGATAATAGAATATAATAAACTATCTGAATTTGAGAAGGAAGTTACATAAACTTTCCCTGATGAACAATTTTATACTATTATGGGAAGAAATTTGCCTTAGTATGTTGATATTGTGAATTATATTGTGAGTGATATTGTGTCACCTTATTTAACAAGGAAATAATAAAAGAAGTTTAAATATGATGCAAAATTTCATTTTTGGGATGAACCATATTTATATAAACAGTGTAAGGATCTGTTTATTAGAAGATGTGTTCCACAGGAAGAAACTAATTTAATTATTCAACGATGCATGATTCTGAATTTGGATGTCATTTTGCTGTTGATAAAACTACTTTTAAGATTTTACAATCTGGATTTTATTGGCCTACTCTTTTTAAGGATGTATACAAATATATTAAATCATGTGATCGATGTCAGAGAGTAGGTAATATCTCTAGAAGAAATGAAATGCCTCTAAACTATAATTTGGAAGTTGAAATTTTTGATGTATGGGGATTAGATTTTATGAGACCATTTACTTCTTCATTTGGAAATTTATATATATTGGTTGTCGTTGATTATGTCTCGAAATGGATAGAGGCTATTGCTTTAACTAGATGTGATGCTTGGAGTGTTTCAAAACTTTTAAAGAAAAATATATTTACGAGATATGGAATGCCGAGAGTGATTATAACTGATGGTAGATCCCATTTCAGGAATAATAAAATTAAGAGATTGATTGAGAAATATAATATTATTCATAGAATCTCTACTGCTTATCATCTTCAAACTAGTGATTTAGCAGAAGTATCAAATCGTGAAATTAAAAGAATTTTGGAGAAAACTATGGATAATCATAAATTCGATTGGTCTGCTCGATTAGATACTGCATTATGGGCTTATAGGACTGCTTTTAAGTCTCCTATGGTAATGTCTCCTTATAGACTAGTGTTTAGTAAGACTTTCCATTTACCGCTTGAATTGGAGCATAAAGCATATTAGGTGATAAAAGTGTTGAATTTTAATTTGAAAAATGCTGGAGAGAAGAGATTTATGCAATTGAATGAATTGGAAGAAATTAGAAATGCATCTTATCACAATGATAAGATCCATAAGGAGAGAATGAAACTATGGCATGATCGGAAGATATTGAAAAAGAAATTGGAACATGGACAAAAAGTTTTGTTATACAACACAAGATTGAAATTATTTCCTATAAAGCTCAAGTCTAGATGGTTGGGACCTTTTACAGTTGTAAAAGTTCATTCTTTTGGAGCTGTTGATATTGAGGATCCTGATACTGGAAAGATTTTCAAGGTTAATGAGCATCGATTAAAGCCTTACTTCGACGGGTATCAACTTTATTTCAAAGAGGTTTTAATACTGAGTCATCTCGATTAACTAAATGGTTTGTCAGGCTGACGACGTTAAACCAAGAGCTTTATGGGAGGCAACCCATATGTATCTTTATGGTGTGTTTGCTTGTTTGTTGTAGTTGTGCTTTTAGATAGTTATTTTAGAATCCTAATCGCTCTTAAATAATTTTAAAAATTGATAAATATTGGATAGAATTGAGATATTGGAATATTTCAGGCCAAACAAAGTTCGGTGCAGATTTTGAACACTAGCGCCGCCGGCGCCAAAATGGGCGTCGCCGGCGCCCAATTACAGAGAACATACTGAGCTTCCAGGTTTGAGCACCGCCGGCGCCCTATCAAGCGCCACCATCCCCCAAAACCTGTTGACAGTTTTTGGAGTTTTAAAATGCGATTTTTGGCGGTTTTGAGCGGGATCTTCTTCCTTATAACTCCCTAAACTCCATTTTAAACTTCCAATTTCCAGAAAAATGAAAACTTCCTATCCTAATTTGCATCCCATGGATTCCTACTCCATTGAAACCCCTCAATCTCGCATTTTCAACCGACAAAATAGTTTCGAGGTGCAACGATTGTTCAACAAGGTGATGATGAAGAGGAGGATTATGAAGGAAAGAGGCTTTATTAATCGAGGTATGGATAATCCTACTGCAATAGTTGAAGAGATAATAAATAAAAGACGTTGGTGAGTGCTATGTTACACTACAGCTGCCATAGTCATTCCGGTTGTGAAGGAATTCTATGCAAATTTTCATGGGATCAACCAAGGATTCGACTTTGTGCGAGTTAGGTTTGTGCAATTCACTCATGCGTGAATTAATGATCTCTTTATGATTGAGAATGTACCTATTTGCCACTATTCCAATTTTAATGCCACAAGTGATAATATGAATGATGTGTATCGTTATTTGACAGATAAAAATGAAGACTGGGAAGTTAGAGAAAATGGATATATTAGATTCCCTTCTGTATATTTAAATCCGGTGTCAAAGCAGTGGCATTATTTTATTTCAGCGAAGTTATTTCCAACATTGAAAATTAATAAAGTAACCAAGGAAAGTGCTATTTTGAATTTCTGTATTCAAACTGGAAGGCCGATTGATATTGGAAATATAAATGTGAAATTAGTTTTAGGTTTGATAGTTCATGGATCTAAATATGAGCTTGGACACCCGTCCACCATATTTTTGTTGTGTAGTCAATCACAAGTTTCATATGAGAGTTAAGAAAATATTCTTCTTCCCTGGAGGCCTATTGATCCAACTATTCTTTATGAGTACCAAACAGTAGGAGATGAAGGAGATATGGATCTGCTTGCTGATCAACCAACTCAGACTTCACAACCTATTCAGCCTTATTTTCCTGAAAGTTCTAGAGTAATACTGAAGAGAATTAAGCAGTTGGAAAAAAAGTTACAAAATGTTATGAATGCCATCAAAAATATTTCTAATTTATTTGATCATATAGACTGAAGGATGAAGGCATAATTTGATCACACTGGTCAGATTAAAATGGGCCTGATTAATCTAATAAAGAAGAATGTTGTGATTGCTGAAGATTCATCTGATGAATTCCCATTTCGTCCCTTTTATAATTTGTTTGTGCATCAGCAATCTATTGGAGATATCAAAGAGGAAGAAAGTTCTGAGACCGATGAGGAGTGATTACTGGATTTTGCTTATGTTTGATGTGTGTTTTCTTTGTTTGCTTAACTTTATTTTGTGTGTTTAGTATTTTCTTTGCTTTGCTTTATAGTGCATTTGGATTTTCTATACTTAATTTCGTAGTGTGTGCTTCGATTTTAGTGTTTTCTTATCGTAGTGTACTTGCAACACTAAAAATCTAAGAGTTGTTGGTTTAATTTGATGAAAATATTAGTGTTTATGTTGTAATGTGGATTTTATAAACAGAAGTATGTTTTGTGTTGTTTGTGTAAAAATTGTGTTAGCTATTGCTTGTGTGATGAAATAGATGCTTAATGAGGTGATAAATGTCATTGTGGAGGACGAAACGATTGAAATTACGAAAAAATTTTTGGACCCAGAAAAGTTTTTGGACTGGCCCCGCCGATGCCCAAATCTAGAGAGTTTTGGCATTTAAAAAAAATTAGAGCATCGCCGGCGCCCGAGTACAGAAAAAAGGCTAAAAACCCTTTATTTCGTGATTTTGACCCTGGGACCCGCAGTTGTTTTCATTTCTTTCATCTTCCTCCTCCATTTTCGTGATTTTGAAGATCTAGGGCTTGCTAGATCTTGGATTTGAAGCAATTTCAAGGCTTTTTGAGACCGGATCTACACTTCTCTTAGTAAGATCTTCACTTGAAGTTAAAATTTTTAATTTTCACCATAGGAATCTCTAACATTGCTTAGATTGGAATTTTAGGATTTTTGAAGAAATTTTGAGATTTCCTATGATGAAATTTGCTCTTACTTGTTTAAAATAGTATTTGGAGTTTGTTACATTATGGATTTGGAATTTATTAGATTTTTCTTGCAATTTTTAGAAATCCACATGGCTCCAAGGATGAGTAAAGGGAAGAGAAAATTGAATTTGGATGAAGAAAGATTTGTCAATGTCAAAGCGCAGTTTCATTTTAACTCTTACCTTTTACAATAAGAAGTGTATTCAGGATCGAGCTTTTTATAATCCTGGTGGATCTGTTGAGCAGTTAATTGCTAAACGAAATTGGGAGAGATTTTGTTATTTTACTGTGAATGTTGTTATGGGTGTTGTTAGAGAGTTCTATGCAAATGTGCCCTGAACTGAGACTGAGTATGTGCTAGTTAGAGGAAAAATGGTTGAATTCACCCCTCAGCATATCAATGCATTTTATCAAAATTGGGAACCATTTGTTTACGAATATGAGAATTTTGATACCTGAGAGGCGAATATGAAAGAAGTGATTGATTTTCTGACAGATGGAAGAGGGGAATGAAAGTAAGTCAAAAAAAGATGATTAACTTCCCTGCTTCCAAGTTAAATGTTGCATCTAAAGCTTGACACTATTTCATCTTTGCAAGACTGTTACCTTCTTATCACCACAGTGAAGTTACAAGGGATAGAGCAATTCTGAACTATTGTATTCAGAAGATGAAGAATATTGATATTGGAGTTATTGTCTTCCAGAACATTCAGACTATTGCTAGATGCGAGACCACTGGAGGATTAGGACATCCTGCCCTAGTTCATGCCCTGTTTGTTCAGTCTGGAGTAGAGTTCAACAGTTCTGAAGAGGTAGTTATACCACTGAGACCCATTACAAAGACTATTATTCGTATTTATGAGTATCATGTGAGAGCACGAGATGAGAGTAGGAGTACTGATATTCCTACTACGAGTTATGACATTCCATCTACATCTGAGCCCCCTACTTATCTGATATTATGGAGCAACTGAGATTACAAAGTACTAGCGTGGATAGACTCCATGGTAGGAGGGATGTGTTTGAGGCTAGAAGTGATGTGAATGATGATTATATGAGAAGAAGAGTTGAGTTCGATATTGCTTTTCATGATGCTCAGGTTAGATTCACGAGGGGGGAGACTGATGTGATATTTCCTACCTGCCCCATCTATACAATGTATAGACCTGATCCTGCTGACCCTGCTGATGAACCTGGTGATGAAGTTTGGTAGCTTGTTTATTTATGTTTCTATTTTTTTTCTTGTTATGTGTTGTGTTGTATTGTTGTGATGTAATAGTTATTTACTTTTCCATGTGATGTGTAAACCTGTTAATGTACTGTTAAGTTGTAATGAAAAGTTGAAATTGTTAGATGAACTGTGTAGTCTTTGTGATAGTTGTTTAGTAATTGTGGTGTTTTGTTGGATGTTTAGATGTTTAGATTTGATATCTCTTTTCTTTGCAAATATTTAAAATTTTTATATCAGTGTTACTAACTATTTCATGCCTGCTAGTTGTAAATTTTGACTAATACCAGATAGCTGTTGAAAATTTCAAGATCCCAGCACAACAACAAGGTTAGTTTCTTTTACTCTCTGTTGTTTAAAATTTATTGAAAAATTTAAGTTTGGGGGAGGGTAGAAAAATATTAACTCTTATTTGTTCTCAATTATTATATTTTCAAAAATTATTAGCATAACTTCTGGCAGTTGAACCTTACTTTAGATAACTAAAACTTTTTATTTCAGTTGAATATTATGGAAGGATTAGATAAATATTTTTAGTAATAAAGGTTAATTTTATAAAGGTAAGATATTTGGTATGAAAGGATTTGATTATATTTATCTATTTAAAGTAAAGAAAACTATATTTTTGAATGTTAAGAGACTTAAAGTATTGTGTGTTAAGAAGAGATTGTGACTTTATGATGAATAATAAAGCTCATACCAAAATATAATGTGAGGATGCGTTTCAAGATTGAACTTTAGAAAGAGGAGAGTGAAGTTCAAAATCATTATAAGCTATCCAGATATAGTAAACCTCATTAAAAATAAAAGAGAAAAGAGAAAAATGAACGAAAAGAAAAGAAGGATTGAAAAACAATCCTAAAAAGAAAAGAAAAAGAAAAAGAAAGAAAAATATTTATGAGGAGAAGCTTGAGGAGATGCCTAATAAAAAATTGGCTTCACTTGAGTCACCCTAAAGGGAGAATTTGATTTCATTTCTGAATTTATATTTAAAGTATTGGCCTACATTCTGATGAAGTTTGCATGAAATCCTTTTTCACATAATCTTTCAAGGCACTCTTAATGTGGCAAATTATGGTTTATCTTAAAATAAATAGAAGACTAAAACCCTTAGACTTGATTGCTGAATATTCTTATACCTGTAGTGTTGACCTGAGTTACTGAATTTCTTTCTAAAAGTCTAAACAACATATTCTTTTGAATGAAAAATTTTTGTGTCTTACAGGTGAAAAGTATATTTCCTTGAGTTATATATTTATGTAGTAAAAGGATAACTTGAGGACAAGTAATAGCTAAGTTTGGGGGATTTTGATGCACCAAAAATATATACTATTTTTGCTATATAATTTTACCCATTTTTGGTGATATTGCACTTTAAAGAAAGGTATTTTTCATGATTTGTTGTAGATATGATGATTTTAGGTGATTTGAGCGAAAAGAAACAAAAAAGGAATCAATCCAGAGCGAAAAAGAGCAAAATGGAGGCAAACAGCTTCTGGCTTCGCATGCGCCATTTTCCCGAAAGCCCAGAATTAAATTGACGATGGAGACTTTTTGAAGGAATGCTTAAGGAAACTCATGGGATTTCATTTCTAACTTATAAGTAACTATTTTCAGACAAAAAATAGTGTGTGTTCTTAAGTTCTAGTGTGGTTCTAGAGAGGGAGAGTGTGTGTTAAGTGTTAGGGTTTACAAGAGTGAGTGTAGAAGTGAGAATTTGAGAGAGATTCTTCTCTAGGGAGTGAAGGAGGAGTAGAGTGAGAGATTGCTTCTTCCTTTCCATTCTAAAGAAGGAATTGAGTGCTGCAAATAAGAGAGAAAAGGATTCAAAGGAACTTCAAGGGATTTGCATTGGGGAAGAGAAAGAGATAAGTTGTATTTTCTTTTGTTGTTTGTATGACTTTTCTTTTATATATAAAATCCATGTTTTATTGTGTCTTCTCCATAAATTCTGAGTAGTCTCCTTTGTCTTGCTTCTTGCATAGAGATGTGATGATGTGGGTTTGAAGTGCTTTTAAAGTATTGAAAAAATTGTAATGGTTTTTCATTTCGAACTTAATTTACTTTTCGATCTGGCCAATTGAATTATTAAAATCTATTGTTGAACATTAACTCTGAAAGGATTTAGTGTCCTACAACAATAATGAAGAATCCATTCAATGTCCATGGATGAATTACGTAGTTCATGGGAAGTTAGTGCAAATAAATAGGGAAATGTGTTTCGATGGATTTCAAATTGGAGGTTTCAGGGTGACAGGCTGAGATCCCCAATTTGGTCCTAAGATTAGTAACTAAACTCGATGGTTAGCCTTTAGGTGAAGGGTGAGTTGGAGCTCCGTAGTGACAGCCGGTATCCTCCCAGCCTAGCCTTAGATTTAGTGACTGAACTTAGGATATGTCAATGTTCTTTTCATGCTTGAAAGAGGGGGTACTCTTTTGAGGGTAAAGAAACATTTATGCTCCTCTTTGGCACAATAAAATAAAAATAATCATTCCATATCATTCACACATCATATACTCGTTGCAAAAGGAAATATACTTTTCTTATATATCAAAACCTTTCAAATACATAGCTTAGTGTGTGTCTGTTAGTTAATTATGTTTTAAAGATATTATAAGTAATTGTAGTTTACTTATTATTACTGTTTTCTGCATCTTGTTAGTAGATATAAACATTAATCTTTAATTACAATTTGAGTATTGAATTCAGTATTACATTATCTATTGTTAGAATCGTGACCTCCCTGTGGGATTGATAACCAGGACTCCATTAGAGTTGATATGATACATATAGTTGCGTTGAATGTTTGGACTTTACAAAATCATTATAAATATATATAAATTTGAGTTCATAAGTTCTTACAATATATAAAGTCTATGCATCAGACCTCTCACAACATTATATTTAAAGTCATCAAAACTTACAACTGATCACTCCATTAGTTTCCCCAAGCTCCACACACAACTTTCTCATCAAAATCCCTAATTCCCGCAGCCTCTAACCCAACAATAGACCTAACCATGGGAAAATTTGGTCGTACTCATACATAAAGATGATTTTAAATTAAATTGGAGTAGGAAGAGGTGCACGATCTTAAAGAGATCGTCTCCAACCAACCCAATTGACGCCTAACCTTTTTGGGCAAAGGTAATGGTTAAAAACTAAATATAGGTCATCAATTTTAGTCTTTTGTGAAAGGAATTTTCAATTCAATGCATGCTATATGTTTGGATGTATTTGTTAGGAAAGTATGAATATTTAGGATCAATTAGATTTACATTTGGTGCAGTGGATCAGCCGGATCAAGCTCGAGATCATGAACAGTCTTAATTCCTCATTCCTGTAAGGACGATGAACCAATGTCATCCATTCTGGTGTATCTGGAGTGAACAACGGTGATTATATTAAAAATTGAGCACCTGACTAGGTAGTGTGAGGATCAAATCCAAAGTGGCAGCTGACGCTCCAAAAGTTAATAGGAGTAAGTCGATCGTACAATGTAATTTCACATATCAAGTAGCGATGTGGTTCAAGAGTACCACATATCGATCCCACAAAGAAAGTGTAATATTTGCTTCCACAGAATAATCTCTAGCTCACTAATTTTGTTAATCTATCTTAGATATTGTCAAAAGTGGATTTTTAAGTCCTAAGGTCCAACCAAAATAGAATACTCGGCAATGAAAGAAAGCATAAAACTTGAGGATAAGCTTGTGAGTTCCTTCAAGATAGAGGAGCCTCGTGCATTTATGATTCCAGGATCTTAGAATTCATTATTTTTCCTAAATCTATTTCTACTTGATTGTTTTTAGTCGGGGACATATTAGTTTTTATGTCTAGCATAAAATCCTTGAAGTCTAGGCTTCCCATGTCCCCATAAAATTTCACATTACACTTCCTATCCCCTGGAATGATTATTCCACTATAATATGCCAATTCTCTCCGGTTAACCTTTCATTTCCACTATGCAACAGTTAGTGGTCGTAGTTTCACAAAACATTTTAACTTCCTAGTTGGCCAGACTATGAGTACATGAGGATCAGATGTTAACTAATGGCATAGTCCCTGAAAAGCTTAAGGAAACAATTAACAAAAAACATTATAGAAATATTACAGTAAATCCACTACTCCCTGCATCATAGAGACATGGAGAAATTCTTAGCCACTCATTATGAACAGAAAAATAGTAAAAAATACCATATGAAAATCCATTGCAAGCAACATAGATATGAAAAGCTTATAAGACATTGTTCTTCTCTGCAAAGTCAACACCTTTCCCTCTCCTACAATCTCTCACAACTCGCAAATAAAAAAGAAAGTCTCCCTTAAAGGTTTCCACCAAAGAAGGAAGACAATGTCGACCGTTAAAATTCTTCTTCTTTAAAAATTATGTTTTTGGTGTTTTGTTTTGAAAAGGGTTTTAATTTTATAAAATAGAAAATTGATTTAATTTAATATATATATATATATATATATATGGATTTTGAAAGTACTATTTTAGTTTTGAAGAATATGAAAACAAACCGATCTCATATAAATAATAGTTAAGATAATCAAGCATTTCACCACAAGACATGTATTTATCCCGAAGAATAAGTACATGGCTTGAGGTGAAGCTTGATCATATAACTAAAGGATTTATGACATCCGTTTGATCTGCGAACTATTTTGACCGACAATTTCCCCTACCTAATATGAAAGAATTAGATAGGGTTTATATTAAACTGGGTCTTTAAATTTCGTATAAGGGCAAGCCCCTATAGTTAATTACATCTAAGATAGCTGAAATCACCTAAGAAAACTCTTGATATAGATCAGGAAATGTTTATATTCATGACTTCCAACGGTAAGGTTTTCAAAGAAATTATGATGGTCGGAAATTCAATAGGTGGATGGCTCAAGTTTTGGAACATTTCATTTTATCAGAATCCAAAGGAGAGAAGGCTAGGGGAAGAACAAAGATTCAAGAAAATCTTGATGTCTTCCCAAACTATCCTATGGTTTGGCTTTGATTTAGGATATTTATTTGGTGTTTCATCCTGTCAATTTTTATATTTAGGACTTACATTCACTTGATACTGATCATGTAAATGGCCTGGAAGATAGGAGGATTTATGTCATATCCGATGA
This sequence comes from Papilionanthe hookeriana x Papilionanthe teres, assembly GCA_022702705.1. Classification (NCBI taxonomy): domain Eukaryota; kingdom Viridiplantae; phylum Streptophyta; class Magnoliopsida; order Asparagales; family Orchidaceae; genus Papilionanthe; species Papilionanthe hookeriana x Papilionanthe teres. Next base: position 174,602,202 of record CM040421.1, read on the forward strand.
CAACCTCGGAATCCTAAGACAAGTTAGGGCTTACGTTGCACAACATGGTTATCCAAGGGCCTAATGAAAAGGTGATGATTTATGCTACACTAAGCAAGCTACCTCGAAGTCCTATGGCTTTTTGTTCTAAACTAAGGAATGTTTTTCCTGATGTTGACAAATTTTACTGTTGAAGATGGATGTGCTCTATGCATACTCCAAGCTCCTCGTCGTAGCAGGTTTAGTTTAAAGAAGTGGCACTTAAAGAGAGAAGAGAAGTGTTATGTTTTAGAAAAGTTTAAATTGAGGTGTCTTAATATTTTATTAGGGAAACATTAAAGTTGATTATAGCAACACTGGTTAAGATCCCACCGTTCCGTCATCCCGACATTGCTATTTTCATCGGATTCACTTAGTCCAAATAAATTTACTAAACTCAACTTAATGAGTACCATACTTTCATTTAGACTGTGGGAAATCCCATTAGCAACATGTGGGTTACCTCCTCCGAGGGATTGCTGATCATCCAAAGAGGCGTTTTAATTTAGTTACAATTGTGATTTTTATTTTATTTGTGATTAAATTTTGAGTTGTTTTATATTTTGGAATGTTGTGGTGGTGAATTTTATCTTGTCTTGATTTTTAATTTTTGATTTTGGTCTCAGTTTTGTGGCTATCTGATGCACCAAAAATATAAATGATTTTTGCTATCTAATTTTACCCATTTTTGGTGATATTGCACTTTAAAGAAAGGTATTTTTCATGATTTATTGCAGGTATGATGATTTTAGTTGATTGGAACGAAAAAATGCAAAAAGGAACGAATTCGGAGCAAAAAGGAGTAAAAAGGAGCAAAATTATGAAAAAGTGTTCTGGCGCCGTGATCCATAAATAAAATACCCATTTTTATGCATTGATTTTTATCAAATATTTAAGGATATTATGCTTTAATGAATTGTATTTTTGTGTTTTTGGATATAGGTGATGGAAAAATGTTCAAGAAGAAAAAAAAGTGAAAAAGGAGCAAAAAGGAGCAAAAAGGAGCAAAAAGGAGCAAAAATGGAGTCAAAATACAAAATTGTCAAAATTATTGGACTAGCGTCTAGGCGCCGCCAGGTCGATACGAGATCTGTCAAGATTGACGACTTTTAGGAGGTTATTTTGACGGTGTTAGCGGTTATTGGACCTTCTAGAAGACTGACAGCTGTTCCTGATTTATACGACATGTGATACAATGTATTTGGACCCTTGGAAACGGTTTTAATCGTGAAGAGGTGTGATCCAAAGTGAAGAGGTGCGAAGAACTGGACGCAGAGTTTGGGGCCTAGGTGCCAGATTCCAGCGCCTTAGCGCCAGACACACCTTCTAGAAGATTCATTGAATGTGGACAGATTTTGAAGAGGTGCTTATAAATAGGAGGGTACTCCTTCAGAGAAAAACGCCCCATCAGATAGAGAGTATAGAGTTCCTTTAGAGAGAGAAATGAGAGAAATATTTTATGGCCACTTTTATTAATTAGTCAGTTTATTTAGAGTTTGTATTGAGAGTTTAAAGAGTTAGTGCTTTTGAAGTTCATTTGCTTTGGAGTCAGAAGAATTCAAAGGTTCAGTAGGAGAAACACTTGAGATAAGTATTTGTAATTTTATTCAAAGTTTTATTATCATGTTTTGTTGTTTAAATTCAATGTATTCTGATTAGTTAGTTTACTTTCTTCTTTCAATTATGAAAAGATAAATAAGATAATATAAAATTCGTTGGAGAATTAAAAACTATTTATATTTTAAAACATTGTGATGATATTAATACCGGATCTTCATGTACTTTACAAATTGATCACTTGTATTGTTAAAATCAGTTGAAAAGTTTTGATACCTAGAAGGAGATGAATTCTTAACTAGTAGATATCACATGAATCCTTGGGTAGTCGAAGGCCTTGTGCGGGTTATTCAAGGTGAAGTGCAACTAAATAGGAAGATATTATATAATGGGCGTAGAATTAATAAGTTTTTAGAGTGACAAACTAAATTCTTGTGATTTGGTTTATAGAGAAGGAAAGGGTCACTAGTAGGGCCGACCATAGACACCTGTAGACATTTAGTAGTGTGAGCCTAGATTAACCCATTCTAGTAACAATACATCCGGACCTGATCTATAGGCTAGCCAATGTTCGTTACACCTGGATCAAAGGGTAAGTAATATGAATGCTTCTATTTAGCACAATACCATAAATTTATATTCTCCACAAATATCATCATTATCTTAGATAATCTTGGACTAATTGAAAGGAAGAAAGTTGTGTTCTTATTGCTATTTAAACCAATCGTTTCATTACCGCTTTATTATTGCATCTTTCATTACTGCTTTATTATTGCATCTAGTAAATTAAAAATATCAAATTTATAACTATAAAAGAAATACCTAAAAATAAAATTAAAATATTTAAAAATCCATAACTCACTCCTCGTGGGATCGATACTGGGGTCTTTGTTTCAAAGCCCTATATTACTGATACGATACATATACTTGCGTAGTACCCCTAGTGTGTAAAATATTTTCGTTAAAATAATATTTGTATACACTAGTCGCTATTATTATCTATTACATATATTTGAAAGCATTAATTATTATATTTGTCATCAACGGAGCGTGGGTCAAGTTTTTGGCGCCGTTGCCGGGGATTGAATTTTTAGTACGCATATATATAGCATTGGGTCAAGTTTTTAGCACCTTTGCCAAGGAGGAGCAGAGGTAAATTTTTAGATTTTAAATATTTTTATTTTATTTTATTCTTTTTCTTTTTTTGTCAAAAATATAAAATACCAAAAAAATTAATATATATATAAAATAAAAATAATAAATTTTTTTTTAGTAGAGATTTTATTTCTTGTTAATTTACTTTTTATGCGTAGTGCTGGATCTGAAGGATTACAAACTTTAGATTCTGAATTAGAAAGAACTAATAAAAGAATTAAAAAAGGAAAACAAACTAAAAAAATTCAAGAGATGGCTAATTTACATAATAATTTACAAAATCCAATTGAAATTAATGAACAAAATGTTTACAAACCATTAAGGGATTATGCTAACCCTACAGTTAATGAACTTCATAGTAGTATTCAAATACCTACTGTAGATACTAATTTTTTTGAGCTTAAACCATCTATCATTCAAATGGTTCAAAATAATCAATTTGGAGGGACACCAAATGAGGATCTAAATTTACACATTTCTAGTTTTTTAGAACTTTGTCCTATCTTTAAATGTAACAATATTTCTGATGATGCCATTAGACTTAGACTCTTTCCTTTTTCTTTAAGAGATAAAGTAAAGATGTGGTTGAACTCATTATCAACATGTTCTATTAAAACATGGGCTGAAATGGCACAAAAATTCCTTGCTAAATATTTTCCTCCTTCTAAAACTGCTAAATTAAGAAATGATATTACTTCATTTAGTCAATTTGACGGGGAGACAAATTATGAAACTTGGGAAAGATTTAAAGAACTATTAAGAAAATGTCCTCATCATGGTTTACCTGATCGGTTAATTATTCAAACATTTTATAATGGTTTAATTGGATCACTAAAATCAATTATTAATGCTACTGCTAGAGGTTCTTTGATGTCTAAATTATTTGAAGAAGCTTATACTTTAATTGAAGAAATGACTAATAATAATTTTCAATGGCCTTCTAAAAGGATTAATCCTAAAATAATGTCAAGTATTCAAGATAACGAAGCCTTTTCTATCTTAGCTTCACAAGTAGCTGCAATATCTAAGAAATTAGATAATTTTGCCATCAACATATCACATAACAACTCATCTAATATTGAAGATTCTCAAACTATTGAAACTTTACAAGATATTGCTAGTAAAAATAATCTGTATTCAAACTATTATAATCCTGGATGGAAAAATCACCCTAATTTTAATTGGAATAATCAACAACAATAATGGGGTAATAATCAATCCCATCCAACTAGAAATTGGAATAATCAAGTAAATTCAAATTATAAACCACCTGGATTTAATAATCAACAGAAAAAGTTATCAATAGAAGAATTAATTTTACAAATGAGTAATCAATTACAAAATCAAAATTCTGCTATTTGTAATATTGAGAATTAAATGGGACAAATCGCTAATTTAATTAATTACAGACCTCCAGGAACACTTCCTAGTAATGTTGAAATTAATCCAAAAGCAACTAGAAAAGAACATGAACATGTTAAAGCTGTACAACTTAGAAGTGGAAAGGAATTAAAAGAAAGAATGCAGAATGAAATTGAAAAATAGATCGAGGTTGAAGAGATTAAAGAACCTAAGGAAACTCTTTCTCCTAATCAAGATCAAACTAATATTTCTATTAATGTGGAAGTTAAAAAATCACCACCACCTTTTCCTCAAAGATTAAAACAGCAGAAGCTTGATCATCAATTTTCTAAGTTCTTTGAAATTTTTAAGAAACTTACTATAAATATACCCTTTGCTGAAGCCTTGGAATAGATGCCAACTTATGCAAAATTTATGAAGGATATATTAAGTAAGAAATGAAAATTTGAAGCTTTTGAAACTGTTGCACTAAGTGAAGAATGTAGTGAAATAATCCAAAAGAAATTACCTCAGAAAGTTAAAGATCCTGGAAGTTTTACTATACCTTGTGCTATGGGAGAATAATTTTATGGAAAAGCTTTGTGTGATTTAGGAGCATGTATTAATCTCATGCCATTTTCTATTTATCGAAGGTTGAATTTAGCAGAGATTAGTCCCACCACTGTAGCCCTTCAGTTAGCTGATAAATCTATCACTTACCCTAAAGGAGTTATAGAGGATGTACTTGTTAAAGTAGATAAATTTATCTTCCCTGTGGATTTCATTATGCTTGATATGGAAGAAGATAAAGAAATACCAATTATTTTAGGGAGACCTTTTCTAGCTACCAGCGAGCTATGATTGATGTGCAAAAAGGAGAATTAACTATGATAGTTAATGATCAAGAGATTAAATTCAATGTTCTTAAATCAATGATGTACCCTGACAAAGAAAATTGTTATCGAATGGATATTTTTGATTTTATAATTGAAAAACACTATCGAGAAAAATGTAAAATCATTCCTGAAGAAGAAATTGAATTTTTAACTGATGAAAATGAAGAACTAAAAGAGAATGAATTACTTAAAAAAACTCATTATATTAAAGACAACTGAGAAACTTTAGACATAACTCAAAATGATATACTTTTACCCTCAATTCAAAAGCCCCTGAACTGGAATTAAAAATGTTACCTTCACATTTAAAGTATGCATTTCTTGGAAATTCATTAACTTTACCTGCTATTATTTCTCCTGAGCTAAGTTTAGATCAAGAAGAAAAATTAATAGGAGTGTTAAAGAATTATAAAAAAGCTTTTGGTTGGACTATTGCTGATATAAGAGGAATAAGCCCTTCCATTTGTATGCATAGAATTTTAATGGAAAAAAATTTTAAATCTACTATTGAACAGCAAAGAAGATTAAATCCTATCATGAAAGAGGTTGTTAAAAAAGAAATTTTAAAATGGTTAGATGCTGGAATTATTTATCCTACTTCGGATAGCCAATGGGTAAGTTCTATTCATTGTGTTCCGAAGAAAGGAGTGACTTTCATTGTCAATGATAAAAATGAACTAATTCCTATAAGACAAGTTACTGGATGGCGAATTTGCATTGATTATCAGAATTTAAATGACGCCACCAGAAAGGATCATTCTCCTTTACCTTTCTTGGATCAAATTCTTGACAAATTAGCTGGACACTCATATTTCTGTTTTCTGGATGGATATTCTGGTTATCATCAATTACTTATTGCGCCTGAGGACCAAGAGAAAATAACATTTACAAGAACTTTTGGAACATTTGCCTTTAGAAGAATACCTTTTGGTTTATGTAATGCACCAGCAACTTTTCAAAGATGTATGATGTCAATATTTTGTGATTTGATTGACAAAGGAATTGAAGTATTCATGGATGATTTTTTAGTTTTTGGAACTTCTTTTGAGTCTTATTTGGAAAATATTTCCAAAGTTACGAAAAGATGTGAAGAAAAAAATTTAGTTCTTAGCTGGGAAAAATGTCGATTTATGGTCACGGAAGGCATTGTACTTGGTCATAAAGTTTCAAAAAAGGGATGGAAGTTTATCAAGCAAAAGTAAAAATTATGCTGAACTGCAACCCCCTACTACTGTTACTGATGTGAGAAGTTTTCTAGGTCATGCTGGATTTTATAGAAGATATATAAAGGATTTTTCTAAAATTGCTAAACCTCTTTGTCATTTATTGGAAAAAGAAGCTAAATTTGAATTTAATGAAGACTGTGTTAATGCTTTCAATACTTTAAAAGAAAAATTAATAACTGCACCTATAATTATTGCACCTAATTGGAATAAACCTTTTGAATTAATGTTCGATGCTATTGATTTTACAATTGGAGCTGTATTGGGACAAAAATATGAGAAAATTTTCAAAGTTATATATTATGCTAGTAAAACTCTTACTGAAACTCAAATAAATTACACTACTACTGAGAAAGAGCTTTTAGCTATAGTACATGCCTTTGATAAATTTAGACCTTACCTTCTTGGTACCAAATGCATATTTCATACTGATCATTCTGCTATTAAATATTTGATGGTGAAAAAAGATGCTAAACCTAGACTGATAAGATGGGTTTTACTTCTACAAGAATTTGATTTTTAAATAGTGGATATAAAAGGAATGGACAACCAAATTGCTGATCATTTATCTAGAATTAAGAATGATGTTATTATTAAAGAAAATATAAATGATAAATTTCCTGATGAACATTTGTATGTTATTCAAGGATGCCAAACACCTTGGTATGCAGATATAGTTAACTATTTAGTTAGCAATATTTTACCTCATAGATTGGATACCAAATTTATTAAGAAATTTAAAAATGATGCTAAATTTTATATTTGGGAAGATCCTCATTTATTTAAATTTGGAAGAGATTCTGTAATTCGTAAATGCATACCTTATGAAGAAAATTATGCTATTATTCAAAATGTCATGATTCTGAATTTGGAGGACACTTTGGAGTAGATAAAACTGCATTTAAAATTTTAAATTCAGGATTTTATTGGCCTACTTTATTTAAAGATGTGAGACATTATGTGAAAACTTGTGATTGATGTCAAAGGATGGGAAATATATCTAAGAAAGATGAAATGTCTTTAAACTATAAATTGGAAGTTAAAATTTTCGATATATGGGGTTTAGACTTTATGAGACCATTTTTACTATCATCTGGAAAGATTTATATTTTATTAGCGGTTGATTACATTTCAAAGTGGATTGAAGCTGTAGCTTTACCTACCTGTGATTCCAAGTGTTTCAAAATTTTTAAAGAAGATGATTTTTTCAAGATTTGGAATGCCTAAAGTAATTATCACAGATGGTGGAAGTCATTTTAGAAATATAAGAATTCAAACATTATTGGAAAAATTTGGAATCAAACACAGAATTGCAACTGCATATCACCCACAAACAAGTGGAATGGCTGAAGTATCAAACAGAGAAATTAAAAAAAATTTTAGAGAAGACTGTTAATCCTAAAAGAACTGATTGGGCTGATAGACTTGATTCTGCATTATAGGCTTATAGAACAGCTTATAAGACACCAATTGGAATGTCACCTTACCAGTTAGTTTATGGTAAACATTGTCACTTACCTGTTAAACTTAAACATAAAGCTTATTGGGCGATAAAGGAGTTTAATTTTGATTTGAATACTACATGAGAAAAACGATTATTGCAATTAAATGAGATGGATGAAATAAGAAATGAATCATATGAAAATACAAGGATTTATAAAGAGAAAATGAAAATATTATATGATAAAAAGATTTCAGGAAAAATATTTGAGCCTGGACAAGAAGTATTATTATTTATTACTAGGTTAAGACTTTTTCCTGGAAAATTAAGATCAAAATGGATAGGACCATATATAATTGAAAAAGTATACCATTATGGAGCTGTGGATATTAAAGATCCCAAAACAGGAAAAATTTTTAAAGTTAATGGATTAAGACTGAAGCCTTATTTAGGAGACTTTAAAAAGATTTATAAAGAGGCTTATGAGTTGAGTCTACCTAATTAAAAGACTTAATTAGGTCGGGCTGACGACATTAAACCAAGAGCTTTGGTGGAGGTAACCCATAGTTATTAGTTATTTTGTGTGCTTTTATGTTTTTAATGTAAGGTTATGCCTCAGTCTTATTTAATTTTATATTATTTTAGAAAATTTGAATGCTAAGAAGTCTTTCATTGACTTAAGCTAAAAATTATCTCAAATTATATAAAGCTTAGAAATTGGATCACTCCATTTCATATGTGAGTAAAAAGAAGATCAAGTTAACCTTCATTAGGATTGCTTATAATTTATGTTACTGAGTCTATATTGATCTTACCATTCTAAACTACCTATTTTGGAGAACGAAACTTTGAAATTTGACGTTCGGCAAAACGGAGTCGAACATGGTTCCGGCGCCAAGGCGTCAGATTTGGCGCCTAAGCGCCAGAGTAAAACTATGTGTCGATGGGTCCGGCGCCTAGGCGCCAGATTTGGCACCTAAGCGCCACAGTTACTGGATTGTGTCAAAACTTAAAATCTTCAGTTTTTCACATGATTTTCTCTTATAAATGACCTTATCTTCGTCCCCAATCCTTATGCAATCATTATTTCGACCCATACACTCCATTCTTGAGAGATTAGAGAGGATTTTTGAAGAAATGGAGAGGAGAAATCTTGGAGAAGAGTCTAGAGACAAGGTTTTAAAGGATCCTCAACCCTACTTCAATGGTTTCATCGCTGTAAGTTTGGAGAAAATTTCTAGTCATCTAGATAAGTTTGAAGCAGAGTTTAAAAGCATTGGAGATCGGCTCCATGAGATGTATCATCAATTTGAACATCTGGAATAGCAGGCGAAACTTCAATTTAATCATCTAGCGGCTTATCGAGATGCTCAAGTGGAGATGTATGCGAAGAACAATTGGATCGATGAGTAAATAGCTACGTATTTTCCGAGAGCGTTAGTATTCTTGCTCAGTAGGCCAAGCAATCTTCATTGTGAAGATAATGGGAATTATATAGTGATGTGGTGAGACCGTGATTTATCTAGTGTGTCGTTGTATCGATTTAGTGAATCGATTGTGTTTGTTTGTGTGTTTGCTTTCATGTTCAATGTGTGTTGTATTTGCTTTCAAATTTGTGTTGTTTGATTGTTGTTAGAACTTGGATCATGTTATGATACTTATCTGAATTATATTGAGCCCGAAATTGAAAATCATAAATGGAATTAGAAGAGTTTGATTTAAACTTCTGTTTAATTGGTGGATTTAATTTTTAATTTTTAAAATTTTTGGAAAATATTTTGGAAGATGGAAACTGAAGAAATACTCTTATATGAGTAATTGGAAGTTAAATTTATGAATTTTGGTGGAAAATAAAATTTTTAACAGACTTTTTTGGAAATGTGAGTCTGGCTCCTCGGCGCTAGTTCGGCCTGCTTACCCAAAAAACATAATTTAAACCCCCATTATCCATTTTTGACCCTAAGCTTCATCTTCTTCCTCTTTTTCACAAAAACCCACCTCCTAAATCCATTTTGAGGTCAAAACATCAAGATTTTGAGCCCGAAATCACTTGATTTCTTCATCTCAAGGTCAGATCTACACTCTAATCCTTTTATTTTTTATTTTCACCATAGTTTTTCCTATTTTTGACTAAAAACTGAAATTTTGAGAAAAATTTATATTTTTAGTGTTTCTTCATGAATTTATAAACTCATTTTAAGTTTCTTAAGCTTAAAAAGAGTTTAAATCTTTGATTCCTTAATTTATTTGTGTTTTCTTTCACGTTTAGATGGCACCAGAATCTAAGTAAGGAAAGGCACGAGAAAATTTTGACAGTAGCAAGTTCGCGACTGCGACAACACATTTTCAATATCACGAATTTGCGACATCCAGAAAATTTATCTCAGAGCAAAGCTTTTACATTCTCGGTGAAATGATCAAGAACACGATCGTTGCATACAATTGGCAACGATTCTGTTATTTCACCACTGTTGCTGTTATTCTAGTCAAGCGCGAATTTTAAGCTAACTTTTTGAATGCGGAAGACTACAAAGTCTTCGTCAGAGGTGTTGGAGTAGGATTTTCTCCAGAAAGGATCAATATTTTTTATGGACTGCCACCTACCATCGAGTGCCACTATTCTGGATTATCTCCATCTAAGGGATATCTTGAGATGATTATTTCTTATTTGACTGACGGCACTGGAGCTTGGAAGATCTGAAACGATAAACGGGTAAATTTCAAATCTTCTAAGTTAAATGGTATTTCAAAGGCATGAAATTACTTTATTTCTACAAGACTTATACCTTCTAACCACCTGAGTGAAGTGACGAGAGATCAAGCTATCTTAAACTACTGCATTCAGGAGAGGAAGCTGATCGATGTCGGTAGTATTGTTAATGATTCACGTGAGTCTCATCTGCTAGACCCGATACTTCGCAGGACTAGGATTCCCATCCACGATTTATTCTTTATGTGTGAACAATGGAGTAGCTGCCGATATTTCGAGGAGAAGCTGAAGTCTACCAAGCCAATTGGGCGGGGAGAGTGTTAGTATCTATGATCATCTTCGTGGGAAGAGATCTACAACCCCTTCTACTTCGCACTTACTCTGGGTAGAGCTTCCACTTCCGGACCTTCTACTTACTCTGCCGAGCCACCATCTAGTTTTTGGGAATCGATGCATGATCAATTTATGGAGCGACGAGAATGAGTTATTTCTAACTCACTGCAGAGTTGATGCTATGGATAAGAAGATTGATCACCTATCTGATAACACCCAGAGTAAGAGTGAATATGGTGCTGAGTATTCAGAGTCTTTAGTCAGATTCTTGAAGGGAGAGCATGATATTCAGTTTCTCACCTGTCCTAGATTTTGACCATATGTTGATCCTAAGAATGTGGAGTTTTCTTTTGGTGATGATGATGACGAGGCTACAGACAGTGATTAGTGGTCGGATTTACCTCTGAGATATGCTGAGTTTGTTGTTAGTTTAGTATTTGTTTGCTAGTACAGATTGTTGTTTGTTGTTTGTTAGTTTAGATTTGTTTATGAGACTTTGTATGAATTATTTGATGTTGAGACTGTTTTAGATATTTAGTTGCAGACTGAAATTTAAATGAATTTGTGTTTATTTTTGGTTTCAGCCTACTGCTTAGTATTCTAGAATAGTTAGTAATGTTATTTTATTTCTGTTAGTAATATAATATTTAATTCAACTACTGCTATATAAAATTTTTGAGCCTGCTTACTTTTATATGCTCCATTATTTCTGTAATAATCATAAAAAACATGTGTAAAAATAAATTATATTTCTTTCTAGAATTTTTTTTTACATGCTTAAAAAAATTCCTTTTTAAATTATAATTTTCGTTCTCTCATACTTTATTATTTTCATGATATACCAAAACTTAAGTTTGGGGGAAGAAAAAATGCATGCAAATTTAATTTTTATTTCTCCTTAATAAACTAATATTTTCTAAAAAAAATTCTTAACATAACATAAGGAATGAAGAATCTATTTAAGATCACTTAAATTTTTGAAATTATAAATAATTTAGTGGACTTAACCAAAATTTTAAATACTTTGATTGATTTTAAGAATATAATTATTTAACTTAAAGAAGAATACGAATAAGAAATTTTTCTATTCATAATAGAAATAATTGAATTTTATAATTAAGAAATCAAAAATTATAACTTGAAATAGAAAAGATTGAAAATCATTTTGAAATTCTATTCATGTTATAATAATTAAGTGAAAATGTAAAAGTTTGAAAATATAAGTTAAGGATAGTGAAGTTCAAAATCATTAACAGGCTATCCAGATACAGTAATCCTCACTGTGGAAAAATAAAATAAAATAAAAAAAGGAGGAGAAGCTTGAGGATATGCCTAATAAAAAATTGGCTTCACTTGAATTATCTTATATGAAGTAACTAGTTACATACTTCACTTAATTTTCATGCATGAATCTTTATTTAAGAAAGACTTTTCATGAAAATCTTTTTCTTGTAAATAATCTATGTGATCTTAATATAATAAACTTCTATTATTTTCGAAATGAATGAAAATTTTTTGAAGACTTTTGATTTGGTAGTTGAATATTCTTTAAATTCTTAAAATTAAACTTAGTGAAATTTGGTTAATAATTTATTAATGACTTTATAAGATCAAAAATTACAATGAGTCTTAAATATTTATCTTTCATTCCAAATGTTATACATTTTATATAGTAAAAAGGGTTACTTGAGGACAAGTAACGTTTAAGTTTGGGGGATTTTGATCCATAAAAAAATACCCATTTTTATGCCTTAATTTTTATCAAATTTTTAAGGTTATTATGCTTTAATGAAAGGTATTTTTGTGTTTTTGGATATAGGTGATGGAAAAATGTTCAAGAAGAGAAAAAAGTGAAAAAGGAGCAAAAAATAGCAAAAAGGAGCAAAAATGGAGCCAAAATGCAAAATTGTAAAAATTATTGGTCTGGCGCCTAAGTGCCAGAATCCGGCGCCTAAGCACCAGGTCGATACGGGATCTGTCAAGATTTTTGATGACTTTTGAACGGTTATTTTGATGGTGGTAGCGGTTATTGGACCTTCTAGAAGACTGACAGTTGTTCCCGGTTTATAGGACATGTGATACAATGTATTTGGACGCTTGGAAACGGTTTTAATCTCGAAGAGGTGCGATCCAAAGTGAAGAGGTGTGAAGAACTGGACGGAGAGTCCGGCGCCTAGGCGCCAGACACACCTTCTAGAAGATTCATTGAATGTGGACACATTTTGAAGAGGATCCTCACTTGAAGCCTATAAATAGGAGGGTACTCCTTCAGAGAAAAATGCCCCATCAGAGAGAGAGAGTCTAGAGTTCCTTTAGAGAGAGAAATTAGAGAAATATTTAAGGGCCACTTTTATTAATTAGTGAGTTTATTTAGAGTTTGTATTGAGAGTTTAAAGAGTTTGTGCTTTTGAAGTTCATTTGCTATGGAGTCGGAAAAATTCAGAGGTTTAGTAGGAGAAACACTTGAGATAAGTATTTGTAATTTTATTCAAAGTTTTATTATCATGTTTTTTTGTTTAAATTCAATGTGTTCTAAGTAGTTAGTTTACTTTCTCCTTTCAATTATGAAAAGATAAATAAAATAATATAAAATTCGTTGGAGAATTAAAAACTATTTATATTTTAAAACATTGTGATGATATTAATACCGGATCTTCATTTACTTTACAAATTAATCACTTGTATTGTTAAAATCTGTTGAAGAGTTTTGATACTTAGAAGGAGATGAATTCTTAACTAGTAGATATCACATGAATCCTTAGGTAGTCGAAGGCCTTGTGCGGGTTATTCAAGGTGAAGTGCAAATAAATAGGAAGATATTATATAATGGGCGTAGAATTAATAAGTTTTTAGAGAGACATACTAAATTCTTGTGATTTGGTTTATAGAGAAGGAAATGGTCACTAGTAGGGTTGACCATAGACACCCTTGGACATCTAGTAGTGTGAGCCTAGATTAACGCATTCTACTAACAATACATCCAGACCTGATCTATAGGCTAGCCAATGTTCGTTACACCTTGATCAAAGGGTAAGGAATATGAATGCTTCTATTTGGCACAATACCATAAATTTATATTCTCCACGAATATTATCATTATCTTAGAAAATCTTGGACTAACTGAAAGGAAGAAAGTTGTGTTCTTATTGCTATTTAAACTAATCATTTCATTACTGCATTATTATTGCATCTTTCATTACTGCTTTATTATTGCATCTAGTAAATTAAAAATATCAAATTTATAACTATAAAAGAAATACCTAAAAATAAAATTAAAATATTTAAAAATCCATAACTCACTCCTCGTGGGATCGATACTAGGGTCTTTGTTTCAAAGCCCTATATTACTCGATATCGTTCGGCGAATTTTATATTTTAAATTAAATTTAAATATATATATATATATATATATATATATATAATTTAGAAAAATAGTATTTGATTTTGAAAATAATTTTAAATTTGAAAATTTTAAGATATGAAAAATTGAACGGATCTCACATCCCAAATAGTTTATATAAACGAGCACCGCATCACAAGCCGTGTATCTATCCCGAAGAATAGACACCTTTGCTCGATAATGGGGCTCAATTAAATAAACTAGAAGACTTGTGACATCCGTTTGGTCCGCGAACCCATTTTATAAGCCGACAAGTTCCCTCGCTTAAAGCAAAGAAATTAAGTAGGGTTTATATTACTTGGGTTCTTAAAATTCCTATAAGGGCAAGCCCCTATAGTTAATTACATCTTAAGTGACGGGAATCACTTAAGAAAACTCTCGATAATAATCAGTAGTTCTGCTCTCAAGAATCTCAAAGTTTAAGTTTTCAAGGGATTGAATTTTAGAATTTCAATAGGGAATGAATCAAGTTTGGAACATTTTGTTTTAGGAATTCAAAGGAAGAGAGGTAGGAGAAATCACAGATTCGAAGCGAACTTCGGTAATTTCCTGACTATCCTATTGTTTGGCTTGAATTTAGGAAAGTCCTAATATTTATTTAATGTTTTAATCTTGCCAATTTTAATCAATTACGACTTATATTCGTATGATGTGATCACACAAATAGCCTCGAAGATGTGAGGGTTTATGTCATATCAGACGACTACCTCGGAATCCTAAGACTGGTTAGGGCTTAATTTGCAATGCAAATTCCTAACAAAAAGATTGGGGATTTATGTTGCACTAGGCAAACTACCTCAAAATCCTATGGCTTGGTTATTTAATTCTAAGAAAGTTTTGCTGAAGTAGACTCAGGTTTTGCTGATGACGATGGCCGTGCTGCCCACCATGCTCCGAGCTCCTCGTTGTTGCAGAGGGGCTTAGTTTTAGAAGATTGTAATCAAAAGAGAAGAGAAGAGTTTGGTTTTAGAAATCTTAAAATCCAAGTGTTCTTTATGTTTTAATTAAAACAAATCTTAAAATTGATTATAACAACACCGGTTAAGATCCCACGGTTCCATTCTTCCGGCATCATTATTTTTATCGGATTCACTTAGTCCAGATGAATTTGCTAAACTCAACTAAATGAGTTCCACACTTTCATTTAGACCGTGGGAAATCCCGTTAGCAACACGTAGTTTACATCATCCGAGGTATTCCCGATCATCCAACAAGACGTTTTAATTTAGTTGTAATTGTGGTTTTGTATTCTGTTTGTGATTAAATTTTGAGTTATTTTATATTTTGAAATGTTGTCGCAGTGAATTTTATCTTGTAATGACTTTTAATTTAGTTTTGGTTTCAGTTTTAGGGACTATCCTAAAGGTGTGGGTTTTCATGCAACAGTTGCTTATCATGCAAGAAAAGTTAGTGCATTTGCAATAAAGTAAATTGCAAGAAGGTAAATTGCAATAAAATAAAAGCGTACCTGGAGGGTCTTCCCGTCATTCCAGGCTGCACTTAAACACAATTTAGAATATTTAAGTATTTAAAGCAAGTTCCTAGGAAAAGCTAAGGGAAGGGTTATGGTTTTCTACCAAGTTCTTAATCCTATAGCTAGTCATCTCCTATGACGTCTAGGTTCTTGTGTTTTGGTTTGAGGACGATTTTCTTCATCAAAGAACAATTAAGTTCAATTGTTCTTATAAACATCCTATCGTATTGAGGAAGTGCTTGAGACGAATCTTAAACATCTTTTCAATACTTCTAGGATTATTTTAAGTCCAAGAGAATTTAAATATACAATGAATCAATCATCAAGGAGTTCAAGTTTTGTTTTCTTGCTCAGTGAACTAGGACATTTGAATATCCTATAAGTGAAGTAACACTTCACTTAACACTTTATTTTGGAGTTATGACAATAAGAGCTTTTGAGGGCAAATCGATATTCAAGTGATTTGTGATTCGACTTAATTTTAATTAATGGGTTTAAATTTGGAATAGTGTTCAAGTTGTTTTAGATTTACTTTTGAATTCTTTGTCTTAAGTGATGTTATATTTAATTTAATTTAATTTAATTTAATTTAATTTGGTTTGGTTTAGTTTTAATTTTAATTTAATTTAATTTATTTAATTTAATTTTAATTTTATTTTAATTTGATTTTATTTTTTTATTTAATTTAATATGTTTTGATTTAATTTAATTTAATATGATTTAATTTAATTTAATATGTTTTAATTTAATTTAAATTTTAATTTAATTTAATTTAATTTTATTTTAATTTAATTTAAATTTTAATTTGGTTTTATTTTTAATTTTAATTTTAATTTAAATTTTAATTTAATTTTATTTTTTTTAATTTTAATTTAATATTTTATTTTTTATGCTTTAAGGATGATTTAATTTTAATTGTTAAAGTATTAATTTAATTGAAATTTTAAAAGGATTTATTTTAAATGTTTTAATTTTAATTTAATTTAATGATTAAGTCTTTTAACATTTTAAATTTTGAATTTGGATTATCATTTTAATTAGGAATTAAATATTATTGAGGTGATTAATTTAGGGATTCTTAGATTAAAGAATAAATTTCTTCCTAATAATATCCCTATTTTAATAATTCCAAAATTTTTTTATTATTCTTCCAAGTTTAAACAATTATTTAATTAAGGTTTATTTCAATTATTTTTAAATTATTTGGTAGGTTTCTACCCTTTAATTACCTAAGTTTCAAACATCTAAAATCAACTTAGTATCGAATATTTTACCCACCCTTTTAATTAAACCTAAAATTTTTAATTATAGGTTAAAATTTTAATTACTATTTTGCTCTTTAAACTTACTAATTTCATAACTCACTAAATTGAGCTTGAATGAATTTGAAATTTTTATGTGACTTTACTCATATGTCAATCAAGACATTAGAGGAGAAAATGTGATTTTTCTGTATTTAATTTATTTATATAATTATTTTTGGTGGAAAATAAGAATTTTCGAGGAAAATTTAATAACATGACCAAGGGAAAGTTTTTGTCCTTAAGAAAATTATGGGACATTCCTAATGACCGAGAGGACCACTTGGACCAATTTTAGTGATTTTTTTTGAATTATATTATTTTTATTATAATTATTTTGAGTTTTGGAGTATTAATTAATTTAAAAATAAAATAAAGGTTGAAAAATGAATTTTATATTTTTCAAAAATCTCTCCGATATCAAGAAGCCGAGAGAACCAATTTTTATAATTTTCTGATTTTTCTTTGATTTATTAGAATTATTTTAGTGGAAATGCTTAGAAAATACATTTTTTTAATTTTAAAATTACCTTAGGGCTTTAAAATTTAATATCTCATCATAGAGACTTAAGAAAAATATGAGGTTTGTTCCTAAATGATTAAAATTCAAAATGTGACATTTTGGTGAATTTTATTATTTTTGTGATTTTTACTATTTTTTAATTATTAAAAATATTAAAATAATGTAAAAAAATCAACTTTTTTGGAAAATTACAATTTTAATTTTCATAAATTCCCCTGATATCAGGGAGGCTCCAAAACCAATTTGGTGAATTTTTAAGAAGTATTTTGAAAATTATGAATTTTTGAAGTTTAATTTTGGCTAAATGGCTAACCAAGTCCAATTGACTCTAAACTTTTATGGTGGGTTCCTCTGATCCTAAAGGTCGGTGGAGAATTGATTTCAAGTCAATTTGATGTATGATTAGCTCTAATTAATTAAAGCTCCATTTTGGGTGTTTAAGCCAATTAGGGTTATTACAAGTGAGTTAACTCAAAAACCATTTTCCCTATGGTCCTCTAGTCATAAGAAATATCACCAAATTTTCCTAGAGTTTATTTCACAACATGCTAATTATTAGAATTAAAATACTCAGAATAGTGACCTAGAATTGAAAAATCAATAACTCTTCATAGGGGTGGCCTCTGACTTTGGGAAATTCAGGGAATGTTCTCAAATTCAGAGGCTTCAAAAGCCCTATGGTCTCATGCCATGGTGAATTGTATACATGCATGGAGAATTGAAATAGTGCAGAGAGTAAATAAATAATTAAAAATAAAATACTTGGTGAAATTAAATGATTTCTTTTCCACATTATTCTCCTCTGTTCACTGGAGCGAGGGGTATTTTTATTTTATTTTTTTGATTTTCCTACACAAAGTTATGCATTTTTGAAGTTTAGGGAATTAAATAAATCAAAAATACCCTAATTTCCCACTTATCCACGCGGCGCCACGCCATCCTCGGCAGCTCCGAAAGGCCACGCGTCATCTTCTCATTTGTCGCCGCCATCAGACTCAGCGCTCCAGGGCCCCGCAGTTCACGTACCATCGCGCTATCCGGCTCAATCCAGACCGTCGGTTCGATACACGCTCGATCCGACGGCTACCAGTCATCGTCTACGACTGGTGTGCACCCATGACCGTCAACCTTCTAACCCTAATTTCTCACTAGATTCTCAACGGATTTTCGTGTTCTTATGCTCTATGGATTCGTCTTGAGGAAACGAACACATCCATACAGTAAACATGTATTGAAATTCACTCAAATTAAATAGAGAATCTCTGTAAGCTCGGGAAGAAGAGTGAGTCCATACCTTTGCTCAGAGAAGTGAAGCTTCGATGCGAGAGTTGTGTCACCTTCGATTGGGTCCAAGCAAGCTCCGGATGAAGTCCCTTGGGGCGGTGAATTGTCCAGGTATGATTTCGACCACGGTCGATTACAAAGCTTGGAGTCCGGAACGGTTGGGTGGCACGGAGAGGGGGCTTTCACTGGGGAACTCCTTCTCTTGACCTTGTGCAGGTGTGGGTGAGTTTAATTTGAATTTGGTGGAGAGTTGTGAGATGTCCTATTTTTGGGTGGAATTTTGACTGAGAAATTAGGCTCTGTTGATGGGGATTAGGGCAAATTGTCACTGGGGATCAACCGCTCTAAGTGTGGAGAGTGTTCTGGAGCAATTTTGGCAGGGTTTCAGTAAGGTCTGGTTCAGCACCTCTCATGGCCGAGAGGAGGTGAGGTTTAAATAGGAGAGGGTGGAGGGCCTCCCGGGGGGTTTAAGGCTTGGGATCGAGTTGCTTAGGTCAAGGGAAGAACGACCATGGTGGCCATTGGGCATGGGGCAGCTCAGCAAGGGAGAATTGAATTTTTTGGCTCCTCCCAAGGTCTCGGCCATGGTGTTTTCCGGCGGCCTGGTGGCTGGCCGGCCAGGCACTGGTCACTATCTTGACCAGGGAGGTCAGGGCTTGGCAATGGTGAAGTCAATTGGGTTTGGACATGTGTAAAGGAGTTGGATCAAAATGGCTTGGGGGCATGGCTATTTTTGCTCTAAATGGTTCAACCCATCCTTTTGGGCTAGGTGCACCACCCAAGGCCTGGTTTAGGCTGAAGAGAAATTGATTTGGATCAGCTTGATTAGTGGGGTCAAGTCACAATCCAAGTACAATTAGGATTAAACATGGTTTAGGGGAGACATGGAAATGGTTAATCACCTTAAGGGAATGTGGAAAGGATCTCCTCCTTTTGCCTAATGTGGTAAGGTCACATGTGAACAACTCACATGGCTTGCATGTGGCTTAAGAGTGGCTTCATGGCTCACCTTTGGCTTGGGAAAAGTTTGGTCGATTTCATGAAAAAGGTTTTTTAAAATTTTTGGTAATTTAGGGGTGATTTGATGGGATTTGGCATATGGCTTGATTTGGATTTATTTCATTATGGATTTAGAACTTAGGAGATGGTTTTATCAAATGGATGATGATAGAGGATTGTCATGTGGGCTTTGGGCCTTTTGAAATTATTTGTGATGGGCTTTTAGGAAGGCTAAGGGGATGGGCCTTCAGGTTTAAGAATGAATTCATGGATGGGAATTTTGTAGAAGTTTGGGCCAAATAATTGTTGGGCTTGGTTTAGGGATATGTCATGAGTGATTTGAAATGAGTTTGGAGTGATTTGGATTTGAATTGGGTTGGATTTGAGCCTCTTTGGTAAATGGGCCAATGTAGGTCAAATTGGGCTAACTTGGGCCAATGTTGGGCTAGGGTTGAAATTGATGTAAAATTATTATTGGGAAATGTTTATGGGAATGTTTTAAAGAGGTTTTGATTTTTGTTGGGTTTTTATTTTGGGGTTTGGGCTTATTTGGGTTAGGTTTGGGTTTAGGTTAAAATTGGGCCTTTTAGCTTTGGGTTAAATTTGAGTGGGGTTTGGGTCCAAATTTTGGGAAAATAATGTTAGTGTTTTGTTTGTGGGGATGTTAGGGAAAGTTTAGAAAAGGTTTGGGGTGAATTGGAGTTAAATTGGGTTAGTTTGGGCTAAGTTTGGGTCATGGGTCCAAATTGGGCTTTAAGGTCAAAAGTGAAATTGGATTCAAATGTCAATCAAATTGGACTTGGATTTGCTCTAGATTGATATTTTGGATATTGAATTGAAGTTTAGAATTGAATTGGACCAAAATTGGGGTCAATTGGGTAGGTTTGGTTTGACATTAGGTTCACTTGGGTTAAGAATGGGCTAAATTGGGGGTTTTGGTAAAAGTGGGGTAAATTGACAAAATAGGCTCATGTTGTAGTTGGACAAAATGAAATTGGGAATATTTGGGATTTTTTGAAATTTTCTGGGAATTTTCTGAATTTTTGGATTTTTGGGTCAAGAGGGGCATTTTGGGTATTTGGAGGGTATTGGGGGTATTTTTTGGAAATTTGGGTATTTTTGGCTATGAGTGATCAATTTAAGTAATGTGGGAATGTTTGGGATTGGTTTTGAGGAATTTTGGGTATTTGGAGATTTTTTTGAAAAATTTGGGTAATTTCAAGGGTTTTGGGTAGGCTAGGCGGGTGTAGGGTCCCGGGGTCAAAAATTGAAAATTTAGAAAATTAAAGATTGGGTAAATGTAAGTGGAATGAAATCATTTTGGTTGAGCCATGAAGCCATATCAAGCCCACATGAGCCATAAAGGGACTCATTTGAGGCATTCATTATGTTGTTCCTAACCTCTTACGCGAGGGCTTAGGGGTTAAGGACCATCCATGTGAATTACCTCCATGAGTCAGGAGGTCAAGTTGGGTATGGGTGTGGTTTTAGGAGGCTTGTAAAAGTATAGTGTATGAGTGTGGTGTGTGTGTGAGTCAGCCCTTCACCAGACCGGGCCACCAGGGGCGATCTAAGGCCAAAGAGTCCTATAGGAACTCATCCTTTAAACTTCCACATTTGATTTCAACCCTCTAGGTGATTAGGGATTTACAATCAAGTTTGTGGAGTTTGCAGGGAGTTAAGAGGTGTTTTTTTTAAAATTCTAAAAGGTGGGTTCCACTTATAGTCTTCTACGATATTCAAAGGAAAAGCCTAAGGCTAGATCCTAAGTACTAAAGAGAGAAGAGAAGACCTCATCAAAAAATGAGGTCAACAAATGGACCCCCAATAGGTGTGGTGTGCTAACCAAGCACACCGCGCGTATTGGCGTTGATCGAAAAGATCAACAAAACCAACACAGATGTCCGAGTGACAAACTTAAGACGAAATTAAAGAATTTCCGCTGGGGAGTGTCAAGTATATCTTTGAGACTGGAGATTCCTGAACTCTCGCTGGGGAAAGGGAAAGGAGGTGAATCCAAAATCACATGATGCAGGGAATTTCGATTTAGATTTCATTTTGTTTCGGTTTAAGTCTTGATGTGTGAGCTCGGATTTTAGTTTGAGTTTCGATTTAGATTGAAGTTTTGTTAAAATTAATTTGAAGGGATTTGAACTTGAAATGAAAATTAGAATTTTGTGGTTTTAGATGTAACATCTTCAACCTCGAAAGAAAATTGAATTGATTGGATTGAACCACTTCGATGAGGAGAGATCTCGGAGCAATGTGGTATTGGATGTAAAATCCTTAACCTCGAGAGTTTGATTTTGATGTATTTCATTGCGATAGGGAAAAAATCCTAAAGCAATGCGATCTCGGATGTAAAATCCTCGACCCCAAGAATTTGAGTTTGATGTATTTCATTGCGATAGGGAAAGAACCTAAAGCAATGCAGTCTCAGATGTAAAATCCTCAACCCCAAAAGTTTGATTTTGATATATTTCATTGCGATAGGGAAAGAATCCTAAAGCAATGCGATCTCGATGTAAAATCCTCAACCCCAAAAGTTTGATTTTGATGTATTTCATTGCGATAGGGAAAGAATCCTAAAGCAATGCGATCTCGGATGTAAAATCCTCGACCCCAAGAATTTGATTTTGATGTATTTCATTGCGATAGGGAAAGAACCTAAAGCAATGCGGTTTCGGATGTAAAATCCTCGACCCCAAAAGTTTGATTTTGATGTATTTCATTGCGATAGAGAAAGAATCCTAAAGAAATGCGAGTCTCGGATGTAAAATCCTCAACCCCAAAAGTTTGATTTTGATGTATTTCATTGCGATAGGGAAAGAATCCTAAAGCAATGCAGTCTCTGATGTAAAATCCTCAACCCCAAAATTTTGATTTTGATGTATTTCATTGTGATAGGGAAAGAACCTAAAGCAATGCAGTCTTGGATGTAAAATCCTCAACCCCAAAAGTTTGATTTTGATGTATTTCATTGCGATAGGGAAAGAACCTAAAGCAATGCAGTCTCGAATGTAAAATCCTCAACCCCAAAAGTTTGATTTTGATGTATTTCATTGCGATAGGGAAAGAACCTAAAGTAATGCAGTCTCGGATGTAAAATCCTCAACCCCAAAAGTTTGATTTTGAATGGTAATTGATTTTGCAAAGATTTGTAATGTTGATTTGAAAAGTGTGGAATTTTGGTGTTTCGAGAATTTCATGAGAGTTGTAAAAGATTTTTGTGGAAAGAAACAGATTAGGAGGGAATATGTAGATGTTACATATCCCACTTAAAAGAGTTGATCGAAAGTTGCTGGTTTGGATTGGATACAATTCCTCGCCATCAGATCCGAATCGAAAACCTCATGGCTCTGTGTCAGTGGAATCGACCGCTTCCATCCCAGACAAGGGAAAGAGTAGGACGGATTGGATTTCAGATTTGGAAGATTGAGTTTGAATTTGATTGACATTTGATTTGAGATCTTGAAGGTCGAATTTGAATTTGATTGAGATTTGATTTGAGATCTGGAAGGTTGAATTTGAATTTGATTGAGATTTGATTTGAGATCTGGAAGGTTGAATTCGAATTTGATTGAGATTTGATTTGAGATCTGGAAGGTTGAATTTGAATTTGATTGAGATTTGATTTGAGATTTTGAAGGTTGAATTTAAAATTTGATTTAAAATTTGTGCTTGTTTTGTTTGTCCTTTAACAATTCAAATTTGCCTTATCGTTCATTTAATGTTCATGTGAATTTGGCGTTCATCATTTTTTAGATTTTTTAAGGAAAGTTTTCTTTTATTCTTATTGTTTCTTTTCTGTTCTTTGTTCGAAGTTCATTTAACTTTAATGGAGTTTCCCAGTCAATTTGCACAAAAGAGGTGAAGGCCAAAATGTGACATTGTCACTTCCATTCCAATCATGTCGAAGATACATCATACAACTCGATCTGGAATACATCTCATACAATCCATGTAGGCTCAAAACAGACTATGTATGATCTTTGTCGATCCATCCAAAAAGGCATCTGTCAGAAATCCATGTCTGAATAGTGAGGTACATGGTCAATAACATCACCTTTCAAGCCATCCTTGGCAAGGATGCCGTATGGATGTACCTTGGAGGTGTGATATTTTCCATGTAACTCACAGCTCGTAAGGCCGGAGGCTCTCTAGCTCTGGGTCTGGCTAAAAGTGGTAAGGTGCTTTCCTGTCATCCATCCTTCTAAAAGTAACTGAGATCCTCTTCATTGGTACTCCTGGTATGCAATGTTTAGTGACATATGCTCCGTTGCCCTTTAATATCATGACGGAACCCACCGGTAATAGTATCTTTACTAGCCCTCGAAACTCACCTGGGCCTGCTATCCGGAGGTCAGATCCGAACATGATATTACACTCATTCAGAAAAGAAACTGTGCAGAAAGGTCTGACAAAGTCGTGGTGATCGATGTGTAGGGGTATGCAGTCACCCTTCTTATAAATGTTAATGATGCAACTGTTGGGTATGCAATCTACTGGCAGTACCCTCCATGTTATCATTCTCTTTACCATCCTTTTGATGACCAATGGCATTGAATCTACCTTGCCATGGCGGAGTATTCCCGGTGGGTTACCCTTCCTGTCTTCTGCGAAGTTATAGCAGCATCCACATTGTATGGTAATTCTCCCTTTCCCTGGCATCCACCTCCGGGGTTCCGAGTAAGTGTTTTCTCTTAGGCGGCCTGCTCGACCCATTCTTTTCAAATCCCGGATGCAGTCCACAATTTGTTGTTGTTCGTATTCTGAGAACACGTTTGTATGTAGCTCGAGGCCTCTAGTATATTGATCCTCCCCGCCTCTAATTCTCTCGAAGTATTTAAAAGTTTGCTTCTCGACATTCGCATTCTTTCTAGCTCATATTCGGAATAATCTGCAAATGGTGAGGCACAGTGACGTATCGTGGGATATATGGCTCAATCCCTTCGAGTTCTCACCGCATACCTCGGCTCCTCGGGGATGGTGTCCGTCGGGACATCCTCCGGGGTTGCTTCTGCAACAAGGTTATGCATTGCGGGTGGCTTTATACGGTGGCGTGGTAGCCTTCCTTCTTCGATCTTCTTGAGATTTCCCCGGTCTCTTCTGTTATCCTCGGAGCCGGCCTCCTTTCTTCGGGTTCTCGGTGAACCGGTATCCTTGTAGTATATGCACCTGGTAGTAGCGAGCGCCTCGTCGCGCCAGTCCGCTGCTAGTTTAGTTAACATCTTGCGGATACGGCGATTTTTATTTCTTCACTGAGTTGCTATGAGAGTAGCTCTTTGTACTTCCTGAATCTCTGTGGGCGCGGCACTGACAAGCCTGCCCTCTGCTGTAGTGACTATAGACTTGATTCTCTTGTCCTCCTCTATGTTTGTTTTCCTTTTCTTGCTGCTGGGTCGGTGGCTTGGGCCACCCACTTTCATCTTGTCGATTGGGCGGTTCACTGTCGATCGGCGGGACCCAGTCACTTTTCTCGTATTGCAGGCCTGCTGGTGCAAAGTCTGAGTCAATCTCTATTATCGCTCCATCTTTCACTCTCTTTTCATCGAGTGCAAAGGCTTACGCAATTTCTAAAGTTCAGGACCAATCACCCGTTCGACATTTTCCTGCGAAAAGACAAGGAAAAGGATCAGGGGCTGTACTAAGAACAAGAACATTAAGAAAATGTTTATTGGAGACAGAGTTTTCTTTTGTATTTTTTTTTAAAATTCAACATGAATGAAGTGGGAAAAGATCGGGAAAAAGATTTTGATTTGGAAGAGAGAACAAGGAAAATTTTATTATCATAATTTTATTTATTTTAACACATTTTTTATTATTTTTGGGTTCGGACCCAGTCATAAGTAATTACTTTGCCCATGCTTCTAGGGATGAAGAATTCATTCCTTTGAAACATCAGGTAGCGTAATACTTCTTCAAGTATCGTCCATTGATCGGAAGCATATGTCTTTCTCCTTGGCGATTCACGAAGTCGGTAGGAGCCTCTCGAGTAGGCTGCCTCGACTACAAACGGTCCTTCCCGAGTGGGTTCAAATTTTCCTCCTATCTTGTGGTGTGCAAGGATAGGTCTCTTGAGAACGAGAACTAAGTCACCAACTTTGAAGGTTCTTGGGCGGACCAGTCTGTCATGGGCTTGAACCATCTTAGCTTGGTTTAGTTCTAAATTCTGCTGCGCTGCAAGTCTTTTCCCTTCCAGGCTTTCCAACTCCTCTAGTAGTAATTTGGCATTCTCCTCTGTCGTGATTTTGTTTGCAACTGCAATTCTGAGTGAAGGAAGTTGGACTTCTAAGGGTAACACTGCCTCGGACCCATAAACCAGAGCATAAGGTGTAGCTTGAGTAGGAGTTCTGAAGATTTTCCGGTAGGCCCATAAGGCTTATAATAACTTCTCGTGCCAATTTCTCTTATTATCATCCAAAGTTTTCTTTAAAATTTGAACGAGAGTTTTATTAAAAGCCTCAGCCAGGCCGTTTGCTCTTGGATAGTAAATTGTTGAATACCGCCACTCGATTCCGTGTCTCCTGATAAAATTATTGATTTGCGTGCTTCTGAATGGTGACCCATTATCTGAGATGATCCTGCTCGGCACTCAGAAACGATAGACAACTTGGTTCTTGAAAAACTGTAGCACGTGGTGTGCTTTCACTTCTCTGAGTGGAACTCCCTCTGCCCACTTGGAAAAGTAATCTGTAGCCGCAAGAATGAAGCGATGTCCTTTTGAAGATGGTGGTTCTATTGGACCCACTATATCTGTGCCCCAACATTCAAATGGCCATGACGCAATTGTCGGATGTAGCACATTTGGAGGTTGGTGTAGAACCACTCCGTGCACTTGGCATTGGTGACAACTCTTGGCGATTTTCATGCAGTCGGTCATCATCGAGGGCCAGTAGTACCCTAGTCTTTTAATTTTCATTTTCATCTTCGGACCCGACTGGTGAGCGCCACAGAGTCCTGAATGCACCTCTTTAAAAATTTCATGGGCCTCGGACCCGCTTAGGCACCTTAGCCACATTTGATCAAAAGACCTTCTGTATAACGTGTTATTTATTAATGCGTAGGACAGAGTTCTTTTCTTGATCTGATGGGCTAACGACCTATCGTTTGGTAGTTTTCCTGTTTGCAGGTAGTCTATTAATGGCTGTCGCCAATCTTCCGTGTTTTACGTCACTGCTTACTCGATTCTTTTTCTTTTTTCGATTTGTGTATTGTGTACATGTCGAGTCGTGATAGGACTCGACGTCCGTGAACCGACACTTCCATCGATTCATCTTGCAAGCAAGCAAATTCTTTTGCGAGGCGGGCCAACGCATCTGCTTAAAGTGTTTTCTTTTACGGGAATTTTGTAGATCGTCACATTCGAATCTGTTCTAACAACCGTATAGCATACTGGAAGTATTGCTCGAGTCTTGGCTTTAAAATTCTGTACTGTCCGACGATCTGTTGAATGATTAACTGCGAATCCCCGTAGATGTTGATGTTTGTTATCCCCATTTGAATAGTTAATTCCAGTCCTGTTACGAGAGCTTCATATTCTGCTTCATTGTTTGTACATGGCTCTGTTAAGTGGTAGGAGTATCTTAACATCCCCCGCTCCGGTGTTATAAAGATTAGTTTGATTCCTACCTTACCGGGCACTACCACTTGCGATTCTTCGTCTTTGTGTGCTGAAGATGCTCCGTCGAAATATAATTCCCAATGTCGATCATCAGGGTCTTCTAAGCTCATTATTTGTTCATCTGGCAAGTCGTCATTGAGAGGAGATTCTTCCGGCAAAGGGTGTGCTGCGAGGAAGTCTGCTAGAACTTGTCCCTTTACGGCACGAAGAGGCATGAAAGTTATATTCGAATTGCAATAATATCATTGACCACCTGGCAAGTCTGCCGGAAAGCGTTGGACGGGTCATCAAGTATTGCAATGGATTAAATTTCGAGATCAGGTTGACCTTATGAGAAAGCATGTAGTGCTTGAGCTTTTGAGCGGCGAAGACCAGGGCCAAACAGTGCTTTTCAATTGCTGGATACTTTACTTCTGTCGGAAGTAATCGACGGCTTAGGTAGTAAAGTGCATTTTCTTTACGCTCATCATTGACCTGGGCTAACAGGGCTTCGAGTGAGTCGTCTAAAGCCGCGGTATAAAGTATCTGTCGGCATATTTTTTAGGTTGTGTGTTTTATTTTAAAGGGGGGTCGCCTAACAGAAGCTGTCAGCGAATTTTAATTTGGTTTAAATAAAAAATTTTGAAAAGTAGTATTTGATTTTGAAAATAATTTTAAATTTGAAGGTTTTAAGATATGAGATTAAACCGATCTCACATCCCAAATAGTTTATATAAACGAGCACCGCACCACAAACCGTGTATCTATCCCTAAGGATAGACACATCGCTTGACGGTGGGGCTCGATTAAATAAACTAGAAGATTTGTGACATCCGTTTGGTCCGCGAACCAATTTTATAAGCCGACAAAATTCCCCGCTTAATATGAAAACATTAAACGGGGTTTATATTACACGGGTTCTTTAAAATTCCCTATAAGGGCAAGCCCACTATAGTTAATTACATCTTAAGTGATGGGAATCACCTAAGAAAACTCTCGATAATAATCAATAATTCTGCTCTCAAGAATTTCAAAGTTTAAGTTTTCAAGGGATTGAATTTTGGAATTTCAATAGGGAATGGATCAAATTTGAAACATTTTGTTTTGGGAATCAAAGGAAGAAAGGTAGGAGAAATCACAGATTCGAAGCGAACTTCGGTAATTTCCCGACTATCCTATTGTTTGGCTTGGATTTAGGGAAGTCCTAATATTTATTTAAATGTTTTGATCCTGCCAATTTTAATTAATTAGGGCTTATATTTATATGACAGAATCATACAAATAGCCTCGAAGATGTGAGGGTTTATGTCGTATCGGACGACTGCCTCGGAATCCTAAAACTGGTTAGGGCATAATTTACATGACCCGATCATGCAAATGCCTAACAAAGATTGAGGGTTTATGTTGCACTAGGAAAACTACCTCGAAGTCCTATGGCTTGGTTATTTAATTCTAGGAAAGTTTGCTGATGTAGATTCAAGTTTTGCTGACGACGATGGTCGTGCTGCCCGCCATGCTCCGAGCTCCTTGTTGTTGCAGAGGTTTAGTTTTAGAAATCATAAATAAGGGGATGAGAAAAGTGTTTTGGTTTAGAGAAAATCTTAATTTCCAAGTGTTTTTTATGTTTTAATTAAAACAAATCTTAAAGTTGATTATAACGACACCGGTTAAGATCCCACGGTTCCATCCTTCGGCATCATTATTTTTATCGGATTCACTTAGTCCGGATGAATTTGCTAAACTCAACTGAATGAGTTCCACACTTTCATTTAGACCGTGGGAAATCCCGTTAGCAACGCGTAGGTTACATCATCCGAGGTATTCCCGATCATCCAACAGAACGTTTTAATTTAGTTGTAATTGTAGTTTTGTGTTCTGTTTGTGATTAAATTTTGAGTTGTTTTATATTTTGAAATGTTGTGGCGGTGAATTTTATCTTGCAATGACTTTTAACTTAGTTTTGGTTTCGGTTTAGGGTCTATCCTAAAGGTGTGAGTTTTCATGCAACGAGTTGTTTATCATGCAAGAAAAGTAAGTGCGATGCGATTAATGAAATTGCAAGAAAGTAAATTGCAATAAAGTAGATTGCAATAAAATAAAAGCGTACCTGGAGGGTCTTCCCGTCATCCCAAGCTGCACTTAAAACACAATTAGAATATTTAAGCATGTTCCTAGGTAAAGCTAAGGTAAGGGTTATGGTTTTCTACCAAATTCCTAATCCTATAGCTAGTCATTTCCTATGACGTCTAGGTTCTTTGTGTTTTGGTTTAAGGACGATTTTCTTCATCAAAGAACAATTAAGTCCAATTATTCTTATAAATGTCCTATCATATTGAGGAAGTGCTTAAGAATAATCTTAAACATCTTTTCAATATTTCTAGGATTGTTTTAAGTCCAAATGGGTTTAATTATACAAATGAATTAATCGTCCGAGGATTCAAGTTTCGTTGTTATCTTACTCAGTGAACTAGGACATTTGAATATCCTATAAGTGCAGTAACATTTCATTTAATGTTCGTTTAGGAGTTATAATAACCAAAGCTTTCGAGGGTAAATTGGTATTCAAATGATTTGATTTAAGTTAATGTGTTTAAATTTGGAATAGTGTTCAAGTTATTTTAGATTTATTTTGAATTCTTTATGTCTTTAGTGATGTTATATTTAATTCAACTTAATTTAATTTAATTTAATTTAATTGAGTTTTAATTTAATTTAATTCAATTTAATCCAATTTAGTTTGATTTGATGTTACATTAAATAAAATTAATTTAATTTAGTTTTAATTTAATTTGATTTAATTTAATTTGATTTGATTTAATTTAATTTAATTTAATTTAATTTAATTCATTTAATTTAATTTAATTTGTTTATTTAATTTAATTTAGTTTAATTTAATTTAATTCAACTTTTAATTCTAATTTAATTTAATTTAATTTAATTTAATTTAATTTACTTAATTTAATTTAATTTTTTAATTTAATTTTATTTTTTATTTTTTTATTTTAATTTAATTTTTTTTAAAAGAGTTTAATAATTTAATTTTAGTTTAATGATTAAGCCTTTTAATATATTTTAAATTTGAGTTATCATTTTTATTAAGAATTGAATATTAATGAGATAATTAATTTAGGGATTTTTTAAATTAAAGAATAAATCTCTTCCTAATAATATCCTTATTTTAATAATTCCAATTTTATTATTCTTCCAAATTTAATCAATCATTTAATTAAAGTTTAATCATTTTAAATTGCTTAATGGGTTTCTACCCTTTAATTATTTAAATTTCAATCATCCAAATCAGATTAGGATCAAATATTTTACTTATTAATTTTTTATTAAACCTAAAGTTTTAATTAAGGATTAAAAATTTTAATTACCACTTTACCCTTTAAGCTTAATAATTTCATAACTCACTAAATTGAACTCAAATGAACTTGAAATTTTTATGTGACTTTACTCATATGTCAATAAAGACATGAGAGGAGAAAATGTGATTTTTCTGTATTTAATTTATTTATGTAATTATTTTTGGTAAAAAATAGAGATTTCCAAGGAAAATTTAATAACATGACCAAGGGAAAGTTTCTGTCCTTAAGAAAATTAGGGGACATTTCTAATGGCCAGAGGACCACTTGGACCAATTTTGGTGATTTTTTAAATTATATTATTTTTATTATAATTATTTTAAGTTTTGGAGTGTTAATTAATTTAAAAATAAAATAAATATTGAAAAATGAATCTTATATTTTTCAAAAATCTCTCTGATATCAAGGAAATCAGAGAATCAAATTTTACAATTTTCTGATTTTTCTATGATTTATTATAATTATTTTAGTGAAAATGCTAGAAAATACATTTTTTTAATTTTAAAATTACCCTAGAGCTTTAAAATTTAATATCTTACTAAATAGACCTAAGAAAAATATGGGGTTTGTTCCTAAGTGATTAAAATTCAAAATGTGACATTTTGGTGAATTTTATTATTTTTGTGATTTTTATTATTTTTTAATTATTAAAAATATTAAAATATTATTAAAAATCAACTTTTTTAGAAAATTGAAATTTTAATTTTATTAGGTTCCCCTGATATCAGAGAGGCTCCAAAACCAATTTGGTGAATTTTTGAAAGGTATTTTAAAAGTTATGAATTTTTAAAGTTTAAAATGACTAAGGTGCTTAATCAACCCAATTAGTGGGGCTAACCAAGTCCAATTGACCTCAAACTTTTATGGTGGATTCCTCTGATCCTAAAGGTCAGTGGAGAATTGATTTCAAGTCAATTTGATGTATTGTTAACTCTAATTAATTAGAGACCTATTTTGGGTGTTTAAGCCAATTAGGGTTGTTTTAAATGAACTAACTCAAAATCTATTTTTCCTAGGGTTCTCTGGTCATAAGGAACATCACCAAATTTTCCTAGAATTTACTTCACAACATGCTATTTATTGGAATTAAAATACTCAAAACAGTAACATGAACTTGAAAAATCAATAACTCTTCATAGGGATGGCCTCGACTTTGGAAAATTCAGGGAATGTTCCCAAATTCAGAGGCTTCAAAAGCCCTATGGTCTCATGCCATGGTGAATTGTATACATGCATGGAGAATTAAAAGTATGCAGAGAGTAAATAAATTATAAAAAATAAAATACTTAATGAAATTAAATGATTTCTTTTCCACATTATTCTCCTCTGTTCACTGAGCAAGAGGGTATTTTTATTTTATTTTTCTGATTTTTCTACACAGAGTTATGAATTTTTAAAGTTTAGGGAATTAAATAAATAAGAAAATACCCTAATTTTCTATTTATCCACGCGGTGCCAACTCATCCTCGGCATCTCCGAAAGCACACGCGTCGCGCTCCCATTCGACGCCGCCATCTGACTCAGCGCTCCGGGCCCTGCGGTTCTCGTACCCTCTCCTGGTCCGACGCCATCTGAGCCGTCCGTCCGCGCGTGTATTGAATGGACGGCATCCGTTCATCGTCCCCGAGCATCCTCACCCGAGAGCCGTCCACACTAAATCCCTAAGATCTCACTCGATACTCAATGGATTTTCATGTTCTTATGCTCTATGGATTTGTCTTGAAGAGACAAACACATCTATACGGTTATCATGCATTGAAATTAAGGCATTTGAAATGGAGAATCTCTAGAAGCTCGGGATGAAGAATTAGCTCATACCTTTACTCAGAGAAGTGTGGCTTCGATCTGAGAGTTGTTGCACCTTCGATTGGATCCCAACAAGCTCCAGATGAAGTCTCCTGGTCTGCTGAATTGTCTAGGTGGGATTTCGACCAAGCCCGATCACAAAGCTTGGAGGCTGGAGCAACCTGGGTGGCTCTGGAGATGGGGCTTTTGCTGGTGGACACCTTCCCTCGGTCCGGTGAAGGTGTAGAACCAATCAATTTGGGAATTGGCTCACCGTGGAGAAGTGTCCTGGTTTTGGGTGGAATTTCAACTCCGAAATTGAGCTCGCAGAGAAGAAATGGCAAGGGGATCTCACTTGGGGATCAAGTGCTCCGTGTATGGGGAGGAGTACGGAACAATTTTGTGCGAGTTTCCTTAAGGTTTGTTTTCGGCACCTCTCATGGCCGAGAGGGGTGGTGTTTAAATAGGAGAGGGTGGAAGGCCTCCCGGGGAGAGTTAGGGCTTGGGATCCGTTGCTCTTGGCAAGAGAAGAACGGCTCCAACGGCCACTGGGGATGGGGCGGCTCGGCAGGTGAGAATTTCAAGTTGGGCTCACATGTGAGCTCTCGGCCATGGTGTTTTCCGGCGGCCCGGTGGCCGGCCGGCCGGGCATTGGTCACCATCCTGTTCGGGTGGGTCGGGTCGGGGTTTGGTGCATTCAATTGAGGTTTGACATGTGTAAAGTGGTTGAATCAAAGTAGAAAGGGGAAGGGGTCATTTTGGCTCATTTTGGTCAACCCATGCAAATGGGTTGGGTGCACCTTCCCATGGCTAGCTTGGGTCGAAGATAAAGTGGTTTAGGTCGGCTTAATTAGTGGGGAAGGGTCACCATCCAAGTACAATTAAGCTTAAGCATGGTTTAGTGGAGTCATGGAAGTGGCTAAATCACCCTTAAGAGAATCATTAAAGGACTCCCTCCTTTTGCCAAAAATGACATGGTGATGTGTAAAGTGGCTGCCATGGCTTGCATATGGCTTGTGCATGGCTTCATGGCTCCATTTGGCTTGGGAAAAGGTTGGGTCAATTTCATAAAAATGGGTTTTAAGAATTTTGGATATTTTGGTGAAAATTTGCATGAAGCTTGATTTGGAATGGTTTATTTGATGATTTTGAAACTTAGGGGTGATTTTGATTAAATGGATGATGAGGGAAAGTGCCATGTGGGCTTTGGATGGATTTGGGCTTTTGAATGTGGTGAAGTGGGCTTTTAGGAAAGTTTAAGGGGAATGGGCTTTTTGATTTTAGGATGGGCATTTGGGTGAAGATTTTGTGAAGGACTTTGTCAAATAAATGTCATAATTGGTTTAGGGATGTTCTATGATGGGCTTGGAGTCAATTTGGTGTGATTTGGAGTTGAATTGGTTTGAATTTGGGTTTATTTGGCAAGTGGGCCTATATGGGTCCAAGTGGACCAAGTTGGGCTAATGTTGGGCTAGGGTTGAAATTGATGTAAAATCAATGTTGAGAAATGTTTATGGGAGTATTTCAAAGAGGTTTTGACTTTGGTTGGGCTTTGATTTTGGGATTTGGGCTCATTTGGGTTAGGTTTGGGTTTAGGTCAAAAATGGGCCTTTTAGCTTTGGGTTGAATTTGAGTGGGATTTGGGTCTAAATTTTGGGCAAATCATGTTAGTGTTTTGTTTGTGGGAATGTTAAGGAAGATTTAGAAAAGGTTTGGGGTTAATTGGAGTTGAATTGGGTGAGTTTGGGTTAGGTTTGGGTCATGGGTCCAAATTGGGCTTTAAGGCCAAAAGTGAGATTGGATCCAAATGTTAATCAAATTGGACTTGGATTTGGTCTAGATTGGTATTGGGGATGTTGAATTGAATTTTAGCATTGAATTGGACCAAAATTGGGGTCAATTGGGTAGGTTTGGTTTGACATTGGGTTAAAATGGGTCAAATTGGGGGTTTTGACAAAAGTAGGGTAAATTGACAAAATTGGCCAATGGTGTAGTTGGACAAAAAGAAATTGGGAATATTTGGGATTTTCTGGAATTTTCTAGGAATTTTCTGAATTTTTGGATTTTTTGGCCAAGAAGGGTATCTTGGGTATTTGGAGGGTATTGGGAGGTTTTCTTGGAATTTTTGGTATTTTTGGGTATGGATGATCAATTTAAGTGATGTGGAAATTTTTGGGATTGATTTTAGAGAATTTTGGGTAATTTGGAAATTTTTGAGAAATTTGGGTAATTTCGAGGGTTTTGGGTGAGTTAAGCGGGTGTAGGGTCCCGGGGTCAAAAATTGAAAATTTGGGAAATTGAAGATTGGGTGGATGTAAGTGGAAAGAAGTCATTTTGGTTGAGCCATGAAGCCATATCAAGCCCATATGAGCCATGAAGGGACTCATTTGAGGCATTCACTATGTTGTTCCTAACCCTCTTAGCCAAGGGCTTAGGGGTTAAGGACCATCCATGTGAATCACCTACATGAGTCAGGAGGTCAAGTTAGGTATAGGTGTGTGAAAGTGTAGTATATAGGTGTAGTGTATAAGTGTAGTGTGTGTGTAAGTCGGCTCCTTCACCGGACCGGGCCACCTGGGGCGGTCCTAAGGCCAAAGAGTCCCATAGGAACTCACCATTTAAACTTCCACATTTGATTTCAACCCTCTAGGTGATTAGGGGTCTATAGTCGAGTTTGTAGAGTTTGCGGGGAGTTAAGAAGTGGTTTGAATTTCTAAAAGGTGGGTCCCAATTCTAGTCCTCTAAGACAGTCGAAAGAAAAAGCCTAAGTCTAGATCTTAAGTACTAAAGAGAAGAAGAGAAGACCTCATCGAAAATGAGGTCAACAAATGGACTCCCATAGGTGTGGTGAGCTGACGGAGCACACCGCGCGTATTGGTGTTGACCGAAGCGATCAACAAAACCAACACAAACATCCAAGTGACAAACTTAGGACGAAATAGAGGAGTTTTCGGCGGGGAGTAGCAAGTATATCTACGAAACCGGAGATTCTCGAACTCTCGTTGGGGAAAGGAAAAGGAGGTGAATCCCAAATCACATGACCTGGGGGAATTTCGATTTAGATTTTATTTTGTTTCAATTTAAGTTTTGATGTGTGAGTTTAGATTTTAGTTTGGAGTTTCGATTTAGATTGAAGTTTTGTCAAAATTAATTTGAGGGATTTGATTTGAAATGAAAATTGGAATTCTGAGGTTTTAGATGTAACATCTTCAACCTCGAAAGAAAATTGAATTGATTAGATTGAATCATTGCAATGATAAGAGATCTCAAAGCAATGCGGTATTGGATGTAAAATCCTTAACCTCAAGAGTTTGATTTTGATGTATTTCATTGCTGTAGGGAAAGAATCCTAAAGCAATGCAGTCTTGGATATAAAATCCTCGACCCAAAAGGTTTGAATTTGATGTATTTCAGTGCAATAGGGAAGAATCCTAAAGCAGTGCAGTCTTGGATGTAAAATCCTCGACCCAAAAGTTTGAATTTGATGTATTTCAGTGCAATAGGAAGAATCCTAAAGCAATGCGATCTTGGATGTAAAATCCTCGACCCAAAAGGTTTGAATTTGATGTATTTCGGTGCGATAGGGAAGAATCCTAAAGCGGTGCGGTCTTGGATGTAAAATCCTCGACCCAAAAGTTTGAATTTGATGTATTTCGGTGCGATAGGGAAGAATCCTAAAGCGATGCGGTCTTGGATGTAAAATCCTCGACCCAAAAGTTTGAATTTGATGTATTTCGAGTGCGATAGGGAAGAATCCTAAAGCGAGTGCAGTCTTGGATGTAAAATCCTCGACCCAAAAGTTTGAATTTGATGTATTTCGGTGCAATAGGGAAGAATCCTAAAGCGAGTTCGGTCTTGGATGTAAAATCCTCGACCCAAAAGTTTGAATTTGATGTATTTCGGTGCAATAGGGAAGAATCCTAAAGCGATGCGGTCTTGGATGTAAAATCCTTGACCCAAAAGTTTGAATTTGATGTATTTCGAGTGCAATAGGGAAGAATCCTAAAGCGATGCGATCTTGGATGTAAAATCCTCGACCCAAAAGTTTGAATTTGATGTATTTCGGTGCAATAGGGAAGAATCCTAAGCGATGCGGTCTTGGATGTAAAATCCTCGACCCAAAAGTTTGAATTTGATGTATTTCGGTGCAATAGGGAAGAATCCTAAAGCGGTACGGTCTTGGATGTAAAATCCTCGACCCAAAAGTTTGAATTTGATGTATTTCGGTGCAATAGGGAAGAATCCTAAAGCGGTGCGGTCTTGGATGTAAAATCCTCGACCCAAAAGTTTGAATTTGAAGTACTTCAGTGCAATAGGGAAAGAATCCTAAAGCAGTGCAGTCTTGGATGTAAAATCCTCGACCCAAAAGTTTGAATTTTGATGTATTTCAGTGCAATAGGGAAAGAATCCTAAAGCGGTGCAGTCTTGGATGTAAAATCCTCGACCCAAAAGTTTGAATTTGATGTATTTCAGTGCGATAGGAAGAATCCTAAAGCAGTGCGGTCTTGGATGTAAAATCCTCGACCCAAAAGTTTGAATTTGATGTATTTCGAGTGCAATAGGGAAAGAATCCTAAAGCGAGTGCGATCTTGGATGTAAAATCCTCGACCCAAAAATTTGAATTTGATGTATTTCGGTGCAATAGGGAAAGAATCCTAAAGCGAGTGCGATCTTGGATGTAAAATCCTCGACCCAAAAGTTTGAATTTGATGTATTTCGAGTGCAATAGGGAAAGAATCCTAAAGCGGTACGGTCTTGGATGTAAAATCCTCGACCCAAAAGTTTGAATTTGATGTATTTCGAGTGCGATAGGAAAGAATCCTAAAGCGGTGCGATCTTGGATGTAAAATCCTCGACCCAAAAGTTTGAATTTGATGTATTTCGGTGCAATAGGGAAGAATTCTAAAGCGAGTGCGATCTTGGATGTAAAATCCTCGACCCAAAAGTTTGAATTTGATTGATATTTGATTTGAGATCCGGAAGATCGAATTCAAAATTGATTGAGATTTGAAATCTGGAAAGATTGAATTTGAGATCTGGAAGGATGAGTTTGAACTCGATTGAAATTTAATTTAAGATTTGATTTGAAATTTGGAAGATCAAATTTGAAATTTGATCGAGAGTGGATTTGAAATTTGATTGAGAATTTGATTTGTGGTTTGATTTAACATTTATGCTGATTTCGTTTATCTTTTAATGGTTCAAATTTTATTTTATCGTTTATTTAATGTTCATGTGAATTTGGTGTTTGTCATTTTTTAGATTTTTTTTAGAAAGTCTTCTTTTATGCCTTTTTTTATTTCTTTTATGTTCTTTGTTCGAAGTTCATTTAACTTTAATGGCGTTTTCCAATCAATTTGCACAAAAGAGGTGAAGGCCAAAAATGTGACATGGTCACTTTCATTCTAATCATGTTGAAAATACATCATACAACTCGATCTGGAATACGTTTCATACAATCCATGTAGACTCGAAACGGATCGTGTATGATCTTTTTGTCGATCCATCAAAAGAAGCATCCGTCAAAAATCCATGTCCGAATAGTGGGGTACATGGTTAATAACATCACCTTCCAAGCCATCCTTGGCAAGGATGCCGGCTGGATGTACGTTGGAGGTGTGATATCTCCTATGTAACTCACGGCCTCGTAAGGCGGAGGCTTTCTAGCTCGGGTCACGTCGGAAATGGTAAGGTGTCTTGCTTGTCGTCCATTCTCCCGAAAGTAAGCGAGATCCGCTTCATCGGCACTCTGGTATGCAATGCTTAGCGATATCTCGCTCCGTTGCCCTTCGGTATCATGACGGAACCTACCGGTAAAGGTATCTTTATCGGTCCTCGGAACTCACCGGGCCCGCTATCCGGAGGTCGGATCCGAACATGATGTCACACTCATTCGGGAAAGAGAGCTGTGCGAAAGGTCCGACGAAGTCGTGGTGATCTATATGTGGGGGTATGCGATCACCCCGTTTGTAGATGTTGATAATGCGGCTATTGGGTATGCAATCCGCTGGCAGTACCCTTCATGTTATCAATCTCTTTACCATTCTCTTGATGACTAATGGCATCGGATATACTTGCCCATGACGGAGTATCCCTGGTGGGTTTCCCTTCCTGTCTTCAGCAAAGTTGTAGCAGCATCCGCATTGTATTGTGATTCTTCCCTTCCTCGGCATCCATCTCCGGGGTTCCGAGTATGTGTTTTCTCTCAGGCGGCTCGCTCGGCCCATTCTTTTCAAATCCGGATACAATCCACGATTTGCCGTTGTTCATACTACGAGAATACGTCGGTATGTAGCTCGAGGCCCTCTAGTATATTGATTATTCTACCTTTAATTCTCTCGAAGTATTCAAAAGTTTTCTTTTCAACATTTTGCATCCTCTCCAGCTCGTATTCCGGAATGATCTGCAGATGGCGAGGCCTTGTGACATATTGTGGGATATATGGTTCAATCCCTTCACGTTCTCCTGCATACCTCGGCTCCTCAGAGATGATGCCTGTCGGGACATCCCCCGGGGTTGCTTCTGCAACAAGGTCATGCATTATTGGTGGTTCTATCCGGTGACGTGGTAGCCTTCTTTCTTCTGGTCTTTGTGAGATTTCCCTGGTTCTTTCGTTATCCTAGGAGCCGGCCTCCTTTCTTCGGAGTTCTGGTGAACCGGTGTCCTTGAAGTGTACGTACTGCGGCAGTAACCTGTCTCGTTGCACTGGTCCGCGGCTAGTTTTGTTAACATCTTACGGATACGGCGATTCTTATTTCTTCGTTGCGTTGCTATGAGAGTAGCTCTCCGCACTTCTTGAATCTCTGTGGGCGCGGCGCTGACAAGCCTGCCCTCTGCTGTAGCGACTATAGATTTCATTTTCTTGTCTTCTTCAGTATTTGCCTTTCTTTTCTTGTTGTTGGATTGGTGGCTTGGGCCACCCACTTTCATCACTGTCTGCCCGGCAGTTCTTCTCGGTCAGCGGGACCCGGTCACTTTCCTCGTCTTGTAGGCTCGTCTGGTGCGAAATCCGAGCCAATCTCGATTATCGCTCCATATTTCACCCTCTTTTCATCGAGTGCAAGGCTTACGTCATTCTTAAAGTTCGGGACCAACCGCCCGTTCGACATTTCCTCGCGAAAAGACAAGGAAAAGGATCGAGAGTCGTACTAAGAACAAGAACATTAAGAAAATATTTATTAAAGACAGTTTTTTTTTATTACTTGTATTTTAAAATTTAACAGGAATGAAGCGGGATAAGGTCAGGAAAGAGATCTTGATTTGGAAAAGAAAACAAGGAAAACTTTATTATCACGATTTTATTTATTTTAG
The DNA here is from genome assembly GCA_022702705.1 of Papilionanthe hookeriana x Papilionanthe teres. Taxonomy (NCBI): domain Eukaryota; kingdom Viridiplantae; phylum Streptophyta; class Magnoliopsida; order Asparagales; family Orchidaceae; genus Papilionanthe; species Papilionanthe hookeriana x Papilionanthe teres. Next base: position 174,641,921 of record CM040421.1, read on the forward strand.
CACATTTTATTATTTTTTTTGGGTTCGGACCCAATCATAAGTAATTACTTTGCCCGTGTTTCTTAGGGATGAAGAATTCATTCCTTCAAAACATCAGGTAGCGTAATACTTTTTCAAGTATATTCCGTTGATCGGAAGCATATGTCGTTCTCCCTAGCAATTCACTAGTCGGTAGGAACCTCCCGAGTATACTCGCTTCAACCACAAACGGTCCTTCCCAAGTGGGTTCGAATTTTCCTCCTATCTTGCGATGTGCAAGGATAGGTCTCTTGAGAACGAGAACTAAGTCACCAACTTTGAAGGTTCTTGGGCGGACCCGATTTGTCATGGGCTTGAACCATCTTAGCTTGGTATAGTTCTAAATTCCGTTGCGCTGCAAGTCTTTTCCCTTCCAAGCTTTCTAATTCTTCGAGTCGTAATTTGGCGTTCTCTTCGTCGTGATCTTGTTTGCAAGCTCGCAATTCTAAGTGAAGGAAGTCGAACCTCTAAAGGTAACATCGCCTCGGACCCATACACCGGAGCGTAAGGTGTAGCTTGAGTAGGAGTTCGAAGGTTGTCCGGTAGGCCCATAAGGCTTCTAACAATTTCTCGTGCCAATTTCTCTTATTATCGTCCAAGGTTTTCTTTAATATTTGAACGAGAGTTTTATTAAAAGCCTCAGCCAGGCCGTTTGCTCTTGGGTAGTAAATTATTGAGTATCGCCGGTCGATTCCGTGTCTCCCGACAAAATTGTTGATTTGTGTGCTTCGAATGCCGACCCATTATACGAGATGATCCTGCGCGGCACTCCGAAACGATAAACAACTTGGTTCTTGAAAAGCGTAGCACGTGGTGTGCTTTCACTTCTCTAAGTGGAGCCGCCTCTGCCCACTTGGAAAAGTAATCCGTAGCCGCAAGAATGAAACGATGTCCTTTTGAAGATGGTGGTTCTATCGGACCCACTATATCCGTGCCCCAACATTCGAATGGCCACGACGCAATTGTCGGATGTAGCACATTTGGAGGTTGGTGTAGAACCACTCCGTGCACTTGGCATTGGTGACGGCTCTTAGCGATTTTCATGCGGTCGGTCATCATCGAGGGCCGATAGTACCCTAGTCTTTTAATTTTCATTTTCATCTTCGGACCGACTGGTGAGTGCCACGGAGTCTCGAATGCACCTCCTTAACAATTTCACGGGCCTCGGACCCGCTTAGGCACCTTAGCCACATTTGATCAAAAGACCTTCGTACGAGTGTGTTGTTTATTAATGCGTAGAACGAGTTCTTTTCTTGATGCGATGGGCTAGCGACCTATCGTCCGGTAGCTTTCTGTTTGCGAGTAATCTATCAATGGTCGTCGCCGATCTTCTGTGTTTTCTGTCACTGCTGCCACTGATTCTTTTTCTTTTTCGATTTGTGTATTGTGTCTATGTCGAGTCGTGATAGGACCCGACGTCCGTGAACCGACACTTCTATCGATTCATCTTGCAAACAGGCAAATTCTTTTGCGAGACGGGCTAAAGCATCTGCTAAAGCATTTTCCTTTTACGGGAGTTTTGTAGATCGTTACATTTGGAATTTGTTCCAACAAGCGTATGGCATACTTGGAAGTATTGCTCGAGTCTTGGCTTTAAAATTCGTCATTGTCCGGTGATCCGTTGAATGATTAATCGTGAATCCCTGTAGATGTTGATGTACTGTTATCCCCATTTGAATAGTTAATTCCGAGTCCCGTTATGAGAGCTTCGTATTCCGTTTCGTTGTTTGTACACGGTTCTGTCAAGTGGTAGGAGTATCTTAACATCCCCCGCTCCGGTGTTATAAAGATTAGCCCGATTCCTGCCTTACTGGGCACTATCACTTGCGATTCTTCGTCTTTGTGTGCTGAAGATGCTCCGTCGAAATACAATTCCCAACGTCGATCATCAAGGTCTTCTAGATTCATTATTTGTTCATCTGGCAAATAATCATTGAGAGGAGATTCGGCCGGCAAAGGGTGTGCTGCGAGGAAGTCTGCTAAGACTTGTCCCTTTACGGCACGCGGAGGCACGAAAGTTATATCGAATTGCAATAATATCATTGACCATCTGGCAAGTCTGCCGGAAAGTGTTGGACGAGTCATCGAGTATTGCAACGGATTAAATTTCGAGATCGGGTTGACCTTATGAGAAAGCATGTAGTGCACGAGCTTTTGTGCGGCGAAGATCGGGGCCAAACAATGCTTTTCAATTGCGGGATACCTTACTTCGTCGGAAGTAAACGACGGCTTAAGTAGTAAAGAGCATTTTCTTTACCCTCATCATTGACACAGGCCAACGAGGCTCCGAGAGAGTCGTCTAAAGTCGCGGTGTAAAGTATCGCCGGTCTACCCGAGGCTCAGGGCTGCTAAGACGGGAGGTGTCATTAAATATTTTTTAATCTCCTCGAAGGCCTTCGGCATTTCTCTTCCCAAATAAATTTGACGTCCTTTTTAACTAGTGCCGAGAAAGGTCGACACCTACTCGACGAGGTTTGAGATAAAGCGTCGAAGATATGCCGGCTTCCCTTGAAAAGATCGTAGTTGTTTTAAGGTTTTGGGAGGCGGCATTTCTAAGATAGCTTTAATCTTTTCGGGTCGATTTCAATTCCACGATGTCGGACAACGAATCCTAAGAATTTCTCGGAGGTGACGCCGAAGGCGCATTTTAAGGTATTCATCTTAAGGTTAAATTGTCTTAATCGTTCGAAAACAATTCTCAAATCATACAGGTGGTTTTCCTTTACTTTGATTTTGATGACCACATCGTCCACGTAGCATTCGACTTGATTGTGGATGAGATCATCAAAAATTCTTGTCATTGCTCTCTGGTAGGTTGCTCCTGCGTTCTTCAGTTCGAATGGCATTCTTGTGTAGCAAAATACTCCGATCGGCGTTCGAATGCTTGTAAGCTTTTCATCTTCCGGAGCCATTTTTATCCGGTTGTATCCACGAAGATCCATCCATGAACGAGAATATTTCATGTGTTGAAGCAATGTCGATCATTAATTGCAGGATCGGTAGAGGGAATTCATCCTTTGGACATGCCTTGTTTAAATCTCTTAAGTCCACACAGATTCGATCGACCATTCTTCTTTCGACGGCACCACATTGGCTAACCAAGTCGGGTATTGTTCTTCACGGACAAATTTAGCGTCTATTAGCTTTTCAACTTCGACTATGACTTGTTGTTCGATTTCTAGACGCATTCTTCCGGGACCTTGTCCGGCGGGACGAAGTAGGATCCACTCTAGCTTATGGATTGCGACCTCCGGAGCTAATCCCGGCATCTCGTCATAATTCCAAGCAAAGCGGTCTTTAAATTCCATTAATAATTTGATTATTTCTTCGGAGTCTTCTTTGTTGAGTAAGGAGCTAACAAAGGTAGGTCTAGGCTCTTTGCTAGTACCTAAGTTAACTTCCGTCAACTCATCTATTGTAGATTTAATTTCTTCTTCAAATTCTGGTGGAGCGTCTCCAATTTGTAAATTTTCGAGTTCGTTTGTAGTTTCCATGCAGTTTTCATTGGACTTGCAAGTGACAACCAAGCAAAATTCAGTATTGTCAACTGATCCTACTGTGCCGAATCCGAGACCATGCTTTGAATTGGACGGACGACCGGAATTATTCCATAATTTTTCAAAATGTTGTGATTGGCCTTTTGTCCATTGTCGAGGTAAGAAACCACGTTGAATTAAATTTTGAACACAGGGAGAGTACCAATCAAAAGGTAATTCCATTAATTCTGATGAAGTGACATCTTCGAATTGTACATTATTTTCAGTTTTGGAGGAAGAAGCACCACGGTAGAATTTGATTGGCCTTGCTCCGTCGTTACGTACCTCTTTGACCACCATACCCTCGATCTTGTTAGAATGGATCGGGGTTAGGGTCATAGTATGTACGTAGTAGTTAATCTTCTCGTACATTGATTTGTATTCTTCGTTCTTCTCATCTTCGAGAGAGATCTTGAATTGCGGCTTCTTCTGACTTATTGTCGCTGCTTCTTGTTTGATTTCTTTTTCTTCTTCAGAACTATCTTCCCAATCAACATTGATGGCTGGTTTCCTCAGTCCAGCTCGTCCCAGCGTCTCTACTCAGGACCTCGTCCCCGGCCTCGACCTCGGATGCGAGTTGTGGAGAAACCTTCACCATCTCGCCGTAAGGGAGTGGTGAGTGACTGTTGGACTAGAACTTCAGGTTCTTCGTCGTCCTGAACTTTCTTTGCTTTATTTGTTACGGTATTTCTGGAGAAGATTGTTTTCTTTGGCGGTGCATAATAAGCTGCGTCTTCATGGATTCCAATCTCATGTACGGAGAATGGTTGCAAGTCACCTTTGATGCACTCTGTTCCCCTCCATCGTAGTATTTGATTCAACGATGCAGAGATGATGGTACCATCCTGTTTTCATGTATCCGTGGTCGGCCCGATAGAGCGTTGAACGATGTTTCGAATCGATTATGTGAAATTTTGCGGTTGTCTTTACTAAGTCACCGGTCTTCATCGGTAGCGTTATTGATCCAAGCGCTATTTCTCCATTCTGGTTGAATCCTCTTAATAACATTTTGTACGCTTCGAGCTCGCGAGCATCAATTTCCAAGTATGCTTAGTGTTCGAAGACTCATTATATTGATTGATGCTCCCGGATCCACCAATACTGCGGAGAGCGTAAACTTCCCAATTGTAAGCGAAATGTACAACGGTCGGTTGTGATCTGCTATCCCAAGTAGTAGGTCATTGTCCGTGAAGGTAACGCCTCGTTGTTCCTTTAACGAGCAAACCTCATCTAAGGAATCTCCGGCCATTTGAGCTAAGCAAATTTCGGATCAAGTAAGGCCTTGATCAGAGCTTCTCTCATCTCCTTTGATAAGATGAGAGCATCGTAAATGCTCAGTTTGGCCGATAGTTTCCAAAGATGGGCTAGCACGTTGTTGTCCACTTTGTTCTCATGCGTCTCGGCTTCTTCTCGAATGAGTATTTCTTCTACTGGGGTTGGTTCTTCTTGAACAACCACCTGCTTTCCTTTGTCTTTCGGACCCATTCTTGGAGGTAGAACTCTTCCACTTCTTAAGTTGACTTCGTAATTTCTTCCGAATCTAGTGTTGAGTTCGCCGGTGTCTCCTCTCGAATCGGAATGACGGGTTCTTTCGGATTATCTTCGAGAATCCGAAGGTTCTAACTCTATCGTGATCGGAGCTCCTCGAAACTCGCGGATAGATCCGTTGCTTGTTGAACTCTCGTAGCCTCCTTGATGGCTGCCTTCTTCGTTATTTTGCTCGTCGAGATCGTGTATGATTTGAGAATTGTTGTTGGTATCGAAGTCGATGTCCGGATTGTCGCTAGTTACGTAATCGTTAGAAACAGTCGAAAACGTAGCCAACGCCATCACCCTTATCATTATATGATCCCACCGAAGTGAGCGAGATAATCATACAAAATCGGAGGTTCGAGGGATTTCTCCCCGAATCGGAAACAACTATCCTAGGATAAGCGGCCCCTAGTCCAGCCTTAGGAGTCTCGGTCCTCTCTTCTTCGTCAATTTTCTTCTTTTCTTCAATCTCCTCCTGTTGAGGTGGTTCTTCTATCGCAAGTGATAGTACCGGCTTAACAGGTCTCGAACTCTGAAATGAAGCTCGCACCGAGGCGGTTCGGATGTTGTCTAAAATCTTCTTCGAAGACCTTGTCCAGGCGGTGGTCCATCCATCGTCAGTAGCATAGGGATCTATCGGAATGACGGGATCGATTGAGATAACATTGACGGAACCTCCTTTCGGGGTTCCTTCATGTACTCCTTCGGGATTGTTATATTCCTTTCCGAAGGTTGTCGTTGAGCCAACTTTTAAAGGTAATGCAATCTTCTATCTTGTGCCCAAGCATCCGGTGGTAGGGGCGAAAGTTGGGATCACCGTTCTTGTTGACTTCCTCTAGTCTTTTAGGCTCGGCAGTGGAAATGCGGAGTCTTCATCGGACTAAGGAACATTTTCGATCTTGCTTCATTCTTGAATGGATATTCCTCGCTCGAAGCTCCCTCAATGTACGTTGCGGACAAGACGGTTGTTCATGCTTGCGGAGACGACCGATAGCTGGACCGGGGTTGCTTGGTAGTCACGTTGTGGTTCTTGCGGCCGTTACGGTGGTATTTGCATCGGTTGCTTGCCTTTGTCAACTAGCTGCAACGATCCCGGATTTCTTTTCGAAGGTCTTCACCAGCTACGCTTGTCCGTCTTGTCGGCGAAACTTAATTGCTTCGCCTCTTCTTGCAAGCTTCCGGCCTTGCTTAACAACTTCTCGAAAGTCTTAATAGTGAATCCTTTGAGGAGAAGTGCTATCGGGCCGTGAATGCTTTTAAGCAAGATGCCGATCGCATGTTGTTCTTGCGAGTTGTGGTTCACACTTCATGCTTAAGTTCCTCCATCGAAGTATGTAATCCACCAAAGTTTCATTCGGCCTTTGTTTCTCTACCACTAAATCACCTATAGTGATGTGGTGCTGAGCTCCGGTGAATCGCTTGATGAAGAGGCTCTCTAGCTCTGAGAATGTCTTCACTGAACCATTTGGTAATTCTACGTACCAGTCGAAGGCGATTCCTGACAGACTGCTGACGAACTATCGGAAGAGTAGTGCATCGCTCCCGCCGGCATTGCAACAACTGGCACGAAAGTGTGCAACATGCTGTCGGGGGTTCCCGGTTCCGTCGAAGGTCTTGAACGGAGGTGGTACGAAGCCTTTCGGGTATTGGACAGCGTCGAATTCTTCCGGGTAAGGTCTACCCGTCCGAATGGATGTCCCGTTCTTCGATTGTGCTAAGGCTTCTCGCACTCTGCTTGTTCACCAAGTTCTTGATATCCTTTTCGGGGATCATGCTTTGTGTTGTGTCCTTTTTCGGCTGATCATCCCTATTGACGGATGTAATCTCCTTTCCTCCGTCTACAATGTGAATGACCTGCGGGGGTGTCTCTCTATGTGGTTGTACTTGACTCTAGAGAGTGGCCAGAGCTACGGCCATCTCTTCCATCCTTTTCGCCATTTGAGCGATCGTGTCGTCTTTCTCCTGAAGCTGTCTTCTCATCAGTTCTGGCTCCTCTCTTTCTGCGGCTGCAGGAGCACCTTGCGAAGCTGATGAAGCTCGTGTCTCAACCATATTGATTTCTGCATATTCGTCGTCCATGAACTCCGATGAATCGATCTCATCTCCGAACTTTTCTTCTCTTTCTTTTGCCAACCGTCGGATATCGGTTCTCAACTTTTCCATGGCATCTTCTAGCGGGGCTTTCGTGTGTCTTTGCGGTTGTCATGCGATAGGCTGTAGGGTCCCTTTTTCACGAGTCCCCTTTATCGCGGTAGCACTTTCTTCGGATTCCGGCCTCCTGGCGAGACTTTCTTTCTCGAGGCTGCTCGTTTCGATCTCAGTCGCCTGGTAGTGGGACGCCATACCATCCTTCTAGCGACAGAAGGTCCAGGACCGGATGGTGCGTCGGCCAAATGTCTGGAAGGTGGTATCCTCCTAATCTGTAATCCCGAGACTACGACGGGCGGGCTAGCCTTCATTCTCTTGCTTGGCTTTTCCGTCATGATGGCGGGCTCTACTCGGGGCCCAAGACGGGATTTGGTCGGCACCCGCCCTATCCTTCGTAGAATCTCCGATACGGGGCGGTTTTCCTTCCTTGCTAACTTTTAACCAAAGTTTGCAGTCGAGCAAACGGCGTAGTTCTAGTTCTTTTCTTGCGGCTATCGTTGTAGTATGCGGGTCGAGGTAATGTGGCAGCAATCTTGCGAACATTCTCCTCATCCTCTGCTGGCGGAGAGGGGATGGAACACGCTTCCTCCCAAAAGTGGTATGTAGTCGAGCAGCGGTGTATATTCCGGTAGCGGTGTATATTCGGTAGTGGTGTATATTCGGCGATTCGGAATTTCCTCCAGAAAGCAATCTCGGCGGCTACGGCTTCTGCGGCGATCCTTCTACTTCGTTTCTTCTTTGGGTCCTTGTCGGTGACGGAATCTTTGAAGCTGGACCCGATTTCGAAAACAGAAGGTCTTACGAGAAGATCCGTACCCTCCACGGTAACGGAGTTTACCATAGTTACGGATTTCTTTCCCCTTTGATTTTGCGAAGTCGGGGTAGGTGCGAAACAACTAGACCGAGTGGGGGTAGTAAGAACGGTCCTCCTGCGGACGGCGGTACTCCTCCTAGTCGGGATCCTTTGCGGGGAGGAAACTCTTGGGTCGACCTAAGGTTGAACTCAAGCAGCGGCTCCTCAGCTTCAGATACCTTGTTCGTCAGTGCAAAGAGGGAGACGTCGGTGACCTTGACATTCGTGTTTTCAAATCCTTGTCCGAATCGGATGATCCCATTGTCGGGCAACTCATCCTTATAGACAGCGAAGTCCAGTCCGTTGGTGAAGGAGAAAATCAGCTTCGGGGCTTCCATTTCTGCAGGGTAGATTCTGGTTGTCAGTCCCAAGTTATGCATCTTTTCTTTAGGACGAGAAGAAAGGAATTGAAAGAGTCCGAACTCATTCTTGTTCATGTATTTATAAGAAGGAATCATTTGTTAAAAGAGTCACTTATTAGAGGGTTTGTTTATTTAGAACGGAATGTTCAAAGGTGTAGAGAAGGTAAGGAATCCGATTCAGAGTTGGAAAGGAAAAGAAAGTCTTAAGCAAGACTTCTCGACTCGAAGAATCATTCCTAAACTAACACCTATTGGGGGTCCACCCCACCTCAGAAATGAGGTAAAAGGATCTCGGAACCTCTCTGTTTAGGGGTGTCTAATCAGTGGCTCCTAAATCTGAGAGAATGTTGGCTATACTTATTCAAGATAGAAATGAACATAGTATTCCAACGGAAAGAAGGGTAGTTTGATCCACTAAGGACATGGATACACTACCGATTTTTGAAAGCAGAACTATCTGATTATAATGGAGAGTGGAATTTTCCCCAGCGGAGTCGCCATAAATCTGTCGGCATATTTTTTAGGTTGTGTGTTTTATTTTAAAGGGGGGTCGCCTAACAGAAGCTGTCGGTGAATTTTAATTTAGTTTAAATAAATAATTTTGAAAAGTAGTATTTGATTTTGAAAATAATTTTAAATTTGAAGGTTTTAAGATATGAGATTAAACCGATCTCACATCCCAAATAGTTTATATAAACGAGCACCGCACCATAAACCGTGTATCTATCCCTAAGGATAGACACAGCACTTGACGGTGGGGCTCGATTAAATAAACTAGAAGATTTGTGACATCCGTTTGGTCCGCGAACCAATTTTATAAGCCGACAAAATTCCCTCGCTTAATATGAAAACATTAAACAGGGTTTATATTACATGGGTTCTTTAAAATTCCCTATAAGGGCAAGCCCCTATAGTTAATTACATCTTAAGTGATGGGAATCACCTAAGAAAACTCTCGATAATAATCAATAATTCTGCTCTCAAGAATTTCAAAGTTTAAGTTTTTAAGGGATTGAATTTTGGAATTTCAATAGGGAATGGATCAAATTTGGAACATTTTGTTTTGGGAATCCAAAGGAAGAAAGGTAGGAGAAATCACAGATTCGAAGCGAACTTCGGTAATTTCCCGACTATCCTATTGTTTGGCTTGGATTTAGAGAAGTCCTAATATTTATTTAAATGTTTTGATCCTGCCAATTTTAATTAATTAGGGCTTATATTTATATGACAGAATCATACAAATAACCTCGAAGATGTGAGGGTTTATGTCGTATCGGACGACTACCTCGGAATCCTAAAACTGGTTAGGGCATAATTTACATGACCCGATCATGCAAATGCCTAACAAAGATTGAGGGTTTATGTTGCACTAGGCAAACTACCTCGAAGTCCTATGGCTTGGTTATTTAATTCTAGGAAAGTTTGCTGATGTAGATTCAAGTTTTGCTGACGACGATGGCCGTGCTGCCCGCCATGCTCCGAGCTCCTTGTTGTTGCAGAGGTTTAGTTTTAGAAATCATAAATCAGGGGATGAGAAAAGTGTTTTGGTTTAGAGAAAATCTTAATTTCCAAGTGTTTTTATGTTTTAATTAAAACAAATCTTAAAGTTGATTATAACGACACCGGTTAAGATCCCACGGTTCCATCCTTCCGGCATCATTATTTTTATCGGATTCACTTAGTCCAGATGAATTTGCTAAACTCAGCTGAATAAGTTCCACACTTTCATTTAGACCGTGGAAATCCCGTTAGCAACGCGTAGGTTACATCATCCGAGGTATTCCCGATCATCCAACAGAACGTTTTAATTTAGGTGTAATTGTAGTTTTGTGTTCTGTTTGTGATTAAATTTTGAGTTGTTTTATATTTTGAAATGTTGTGGCGGTGAATTTTATTTTGCAATGACTTTTAACTTAATTTTGGTTTCAGTTTTAGGGTCTATCCTAAAGGTGTGAGTTTTCATGCAACAGTTGTTTATCATGCAAGAAAAGTAAGTGCGATGCGATTAATGAAATTGCAAGAAAGTAATTGCAATAAAGTAGATTGCAATAAAATTAAAGCGTACCTGGAGGGTCTTACCGTCATCCCAAGCTGCACTTAAAACACAATTAGAATATTTAAGCATGTTCCTAGGTAAAGCTAAGGTAAGGGTTATGGTTTTCTACCAAATTCCTAATCCTATAGCTAGTCATTTCCTATGACGTCTAGGTTCTTTGTGTTTTGGTTTAAGGACGATTTTCTTCATCAAAGAACAATTAAGTCCAATTATTCTTATAAATGTCCTATCATATTGAGGAAGTGCTTAAGAATAATCTAAAACATCTTTTCAATATTTCTAGGATTGTTTTAAGTCCAAATGGGTTTAATTATACAAATGAATTAATCGTCCGAGGATTCAAGTTTCATTGTTATCTTACTCAGTGAACTAGGACATTTGAATATCCTATAAGTGCAGTAACATTTCATTTAATGTTCTGTTTAGGAGTTATAATAACCAAAGCTTTCGAGGGTAAATTGGTATTCAAATGATTTGATTTAAGTTAATGTGTTTAAATTTGGAATAATGTTCAAGTTATTTTAGATTTATTTTGAATTCTTTATGTCTTTAGTGATGTTATATTTAATTCAACTTAATTTAATTTAATTTAATTTAATTGAGTTTTAATTTAATTTAATTCAATTTAATCCAATTTAGTTTGATTTGATGTTACATTAAATTAATTTAATTTAATTTAGTTTTAATTTAATTTGATTTAATTTAATTTAATTTAATTTAATTTAATTTAATTCATTTAATTTAATTTAATTTGTTTATTTAATTTAATTTAGTTTAATTTAATTTAATTCAACTTTTAATTCTAATTTAATTTAATTTAATTTAATTTAATTTACTTAATTTAATATAATTTTATTTTTTATTTTTTATTTTATTTTAATTTAATTTTTTTTAAAAGAGTTTAATAATTTAATTTTAGTTTAATGATTAAGCCTTTTAATATATTTTAAATTTGAGTTATCATTTTAATTAAGAATTGAATATTAATGAGATAATTAATTTAGGGATTTTTTAAATTAAAGAATAAATCTCTTCCTAATAATATCCCTATTTTAATAATTCCAATTTTATTATTCTTCCAAATTTAATCAATCATTTAATTAAAGTTTAATCATTTTACATTGCTTAATGGGTTTCTACCCTTTAATTATTTAAATTTCAATCATCCAAATCAGATTAGGATCAAATATTTTACTTATTAATTTTTTATTAAACCTAAAGTTTTAATTAAGGATTAAAAATTTTAATTACTACTTTACCCTTTAAGCTTAATAATTTCATAACTCACTAAATTGAACTCAAATGAACTTGAAATTTTTATGTGACTTTACTCATATGTCAATAAAGACATGAGAGGAGAAAATGTGATTTTTCTGTATTTAATTTATTTATGTAATTATTTTTGGTAAAAAATAGAGATTTCCAAGGAAAATTTAATAACATGACCAAGGAAAGTTTCTGTCCTTAAGAAAATTAGGGGACATTCCTAATGACCAGAGGACCACTTGGACCAATTTTGGTGATTTTTTGAATTATATTATTTTTATTATAATTATTTTAAGTTTTGGAGTGTTAATTAATTTAAAAATAAAATAAATGTTGAAAAATGAATCTTATATTTTTCAAAAATCTCTCTGATATCAAGGAAATCAGAGAATCAAATTTTACAATTTTCTGATTTTTCTATGGTTTATTATAATTATTTTAGTGAAAATGCTAGAAAATACATTTTTTTAATTTTAAAATTACCCTAGAGCTTTAAAATTTAATATCTTACTAAATAGACCTAAGAAAAATATGGGGTTTGTTCCTAAGTGATTAAAATTCAAAATGTGACATTTTGGTGAATTTTATTATTTTTGTGAATTTTATTATTTTTTAATTATTAAAAATATTAAAATATTATTAAAAATCAACTTTTTTAGAAAATTAAAATTTTAATTTTCTTAGGTTCCCCTGATATCGAGAGGCTCCAAAACCAATTTGGTGAATTTTTGAAAGGTATTTTAAAAGTTATGAATTTTTAAAGTTTAAAATGACTAAGTGGCTTAATCAACCCAATTAGTGGGGCTAACCAAGTCCAATTGACCTCAAACTTTTATGGTGGATTCCTCTGATCCTAAATGTCAGTGGAGAATTGATTTCAAGTCAATTTGATGCATGGTTAACTCTAATTAATTAGAGACCTATTTTGGGTGTTTAAGCCAATTAGGGTTGTTTTAAATGAACTAACTCAAAACCTATTTTTCCTAGGGTTCTCTGGTCATAAGGAACATCACCAAATTTTCCTAGAATTTACATCACAACATGCTATTTATTGGAATTAAAATACTCAAAACAGTAACATGAACTTGAAAAATCAATAACTCTTCATAGGGATGGCCTCTGACTTTGGAAATTCAGGGAATGTTCCCAAATTCAGAGGCTTCAAAAGCCCTATGGTCTCATGCCATGGTGAATTGTATACATGCATGGAGAATTAAAAGTATGCAGAGAGTAAATAAATTATAAAAAATAAAATACTTGATGAAATTAAATGATTTCTTTTCCACATTATTCTCCTCTGTTCACTGAGCGAGAGGGTATTTTTATTTTATTTTTCTGATTTTTCTACACAGAGTTATGAATTTTTGAAGTTTATGGAATTAAATAAATAAGAAAATACCCTAATTTTCTATTTATCCATGCGGCGCCAACTCATCCTCGACATCTCCGAAAGCACACGCGTCGCGCTCCCATTCGACGCCGCCATCTGACTCAGCGCTCCGGGCCCCGCGGTTCTCGTACCGTCTCCTGGTCCGACGCCATCTGAGCCATCCGTCCGCGCGTGTATTGAATGGACGACATCCGTTCATCGTCCCCGAGCGTCCTCACCCGAGAGCCGTCCACACTAAATCCCTAAGATCTCACTCGATACTCAATGGATTTTCATGTTCTTATGCTCTATGGATTCGTCTTGAAGAGACAAACACATCTATACTGTTATCATGCATTGAAATTAAGGCATTTGAAATAGAGAATCTCTAGAAGCTCGGGATGAAGAATTAGCTCATACCTTTGCTCAGAGAAGTGTGGCTTCGATCTGAGAGTTGTTGCACCTTCGATTGGATCCCAGCAAGCTCCAGATGAAGTCTCCTGGTCTGGTGAATTGTCTAGATGTGATTTCGACCAAGCCCGATCACAAAGCTTGGAGGCTGGAGCAACTCGGGTGGCTCTGGAGATGGGGCTTTCTTCGGTGGACACCTTCCCTTGGTGTGGTGAAGGTGTAGAACCAATCAATTTGGGAATTGGCTCACTGTGGAGAAGTGTCCTGGTTTTGGGTGGAATTTCAACTCTGAAATTGAGCTCACAGAGAAGAAATGGCAAGGGGATCTCACTGGGGATCAAGTGCTCTGTGTATGGGGAGGAGTACGGAACAATTTTGGCAGAGTTTCCTTAAGGTTTGTTTTCAGCACCTCTCATGGCCGAGAGGGGTGGTGTTTAAATAGGAGAGGGTGGAAGGCCTCCCAGGGAGAGTTAGGGCTTGGGATCTGCTGCTCTTGGCAAGAGAAGAACAGCTCCAACGGCCACGCGGGGATGGGGCGGCTCGGCGGGTGAGAATTTCAAGTTGGGCTCACATGTGAGCTCTCGGCCATGGTGTTTTCCGGCAGCACGGTGGTCGGCCGGCCGAGCTTTGGTCACCATCCTGTTCGGGTGGGTCGGGGCTGGGGTTTGGTGCATTCGATTGAGGTTTGACATGTGTAAAGTGGTTGAATCAAAGTAGAAAGGGAAGGGGTCATTTTGGCTCATTTTGGTCAGCCCATGCAAATGGGTTGGGTGCACCTTCCCATGGCTAGCTTGGGCTGAAGATAAAGTGGTTTAGGTCAGCTTAATTAGTGGGGAAGGGTCACCATCCAAGTACAATTAAGCTTAAGCATGGTTTAGTGGAGTCTTGGAAGTGGCTAAATCACCCTTAAGGGAATCATTAAAGGACTCCCTCCTTTTGCCAAAAATGACATGGTGATGTGTAAAGTGGCTGCCATGGCTTGCATATGGCTTGTGCATGGCTTCATGGCTCCATTTGGCTTGGGAAAAGGTTGGGTCGATTTCATAAAAATGGGTTTTAAGAATTTTGGATATTTTGGTGAAAATTTGCATGAAGCTTGATTTGGAATGGTTTAATTGATGATTTTGAAACTTAGGGGTGATTTTGATTAAATGGATGATGAGGGAAAGTGCCATGTGGGCTTTGGATGGATTTGGGCTTTTGAATGTGGTGAAGTGGGCTTTTAGGAAAGTTTAAGGGGAATGGGCTTTTTGATTTTAGGATGGGCATTTGGGTGAAGATTTTGAGAAGGACTTTGTCAAATAAATGTCATAATTGGTTTAGTGATGTTCTATGAAGGGCTTGGAGTCAATTTGGTGTGATTTGGAGTTGAATTGGTTTGAATTTGGGTTTATTTGGCAAGTGGGCCTATATGGGTCCAAGTGGACCAAGTTGGGCTAATGTTGGGCTAGGGTTGAAATTGATGTAAAATCAATATTGAGAAATGTTTATGGGAGTATTTCAAAGAGGTTTTGACTTTGGTTGGGCTTTGATTTTGGGATTTGGGCTCATTTGGGTTAGGTTTGGGTTTAGGTCAAAAATTGGCCTTTTAGCTTTGGGTTGAATTTGAGTGGGATTTAGGTCTAAATTTTGGGCAAATCATGTTAGTGTTTTGTTTGTGGGAATGTAAAGGAAGATTTAGAAAAGGTTTGGGGTTAATTGGAGTTGAATTGGGTGAGTTTGGGTTAGGTTTGGGTCATGGGTCCAAATTGGGCTTTAAGGCCAAAAGTGAGATTGGATCCAAATGTCAATCAAATTGGACTTGGATTTGGTCTAGATTGGTATTGGGGATGTTAAATTGAAGTTTAGAATTGAATTGGACCAAAATTGTTGTCAATTGGGTAGGTTTGGTTTGACATTGGGTTCACTTTGGGTTAAAATGGGTCAAATTGGGGGTTTTGACAAAAGTAGGGTAAATTGACAAAATTGGCCAATGGTGTAGTTGGACAAAATGAAATTGGGAATATTTGGGATTTTCTGAAATTTTCTGGGAATTTTTTGAATTTTTGGATTTTTTGGCCAAGAAGGGTATCTTGGGTATTTGGAGGGTATTGGGAGGTTTTCTTGGAATTTTTGGTATTTTGGGTATGGATGATCAATTTAAGTGATGTGGAAATGTTTGGGATTGATTTTAGAGAATTTTGGGTAATTTGGAAATTTTTGAGAAATTTGGGTAATTTCAAGGGTTTTGGGTAGGCTAAGCGGGTGTAGGGTCCGGGGGTCAAAAATTGAAAATTTGGGAAATTGAAGATTGGGTGGATGTAAGTGGAAAGAAGTCATTTTGGTTGAGCCATGAAGCCATATCAAGCCCATATGAGCCATGAAGGGACTCATTTGAGGCATTCAGCTATGTTGTTCCTAACCTCTTGCCGAGGGCTTAGGGGTTAAGGACCATCCATGTGAATCACCTACATGAGTCGGGAGGTCGAGTTAGGTATGGGTGTGTGAAAGTGTAGTATATAGGTGTAGTGTATAAGTGTAGTGTGTGTGTAAGTCGGCTCCTTCACCGAGACCGGGCCACCGAGAGCGGTCCTAAGGCCAAAGAGTCTATAGGAACTCACCATTTAAACTTCCACATTTGATTTCAACCCTTTAGGTGATTAGGGGTCTATAGTCAAGTTTGTAGAGTTTGCGGGGAGTTAAGAAGTGGTTTGAATTTCTAAAAGGTGGGTCCCGATTCTAGTCCTCTAAGACAGATCGAAGGAAAAGCCTAAGGCTAGATCCTAAGTACTAAAGAGAAGAAGAGAAGACCTCATCAAAAATGAGGTCAACGGTATCAACGGTCTACACCGAGGCCATGGCTGCTAAGACGAGGAGGTGTCATTAAATATTGTTTAATGTCCTCGAAGGCCTTCTAGCATTTCTCCTCCCAAATAAATTTGGCGTCCTTTTTAACTAATGCCGAGAAAGGTCGACACCACTCGACAAGTTTGATATAAAGCGTCGAAGATATGCCGACTTCCCTTGAAAAGATCGTAGTTGTTTTAAGGTTTTGGGAGGTGGCATTTCTAAGATAGCTTTAATCTTTTACGGGTTGATTTCAATTCCACGATGTCGGACAACGAATCCTAAGAATTTCCCAGAGGTGACGCCGAAGGCGCATTTTAAGGGATTCATCTTAAGGTTAAATTGTCTTAATCATTCGAAAACAATCCTCAAATCATACAGATGGTTTTCCTTTACTTTGCTTTTGATGACCACATCGTCCACGTAGCATTCGACTTGATTTTGGATGAGATCATCTAAAATTCTTGTCATCGCTCTCTGGTAGGTTGCTCCTGCGTTCTTCGATCCGAATGGCATCACTGTGTGTAGCAATATACTCCGATCGGCGTTCCGAATGTCGTAAGTTTTTCATCTTCTGGAGCCATTTTTATCCGGTTGCATCCTGAAGATCCATCCATGAATGAGAATATTTCATGTGTTGAAGCAATGTCGATCATTAATTCTGGGATCGGTAGAGGGAATTCATCTTTTGGACATGCCTTGTTTAAGTCTTTGAAATCCACACAAATCCCGATCTGACCATACTTCTTCCTGATTGGTACCACATTGGCTAGCCAAGTCGGGTATTGTTCTTCACAGACAAATTTAGCGTCTATTAGCTTTTTAACTTCAGATATGACTTGTTGTTCAATTTCTAGATGCATTCTTCTGGGACCTTGTCTGACTGGACGCAGTAGGATCCACTCCTAGCTTATGGACTATGACCTCCGGAGCTAATCCCGGCATCTCATCGTAGCTCCAAGCAAAACGAGTCTTTAAATTCCATTAATAACTTGATTATTTATTCGGAGTCTTCTTTATTGAGTAAGGAGCTAACAAAGGTAGGTCTAGGCTCTTCGCTAGTACCTAAGTTAACTTCCGTTAATTCATCTATTGTAGATTTGATCTCTTCTTTGAACTCTGGTGGAGCGTTTCCAATTTGTAAATCTTCAAGTTCTTCTGTATTTTCCATGCGGTTTTCATTAGACTCGCAAGTGACAACCAAGCAAAATTCGGCATCGTCAACCGATCCTACCTGTGCCGAATCCGAGACCATGTTTTGAATTGGGTGGACGACCGGAGTTATTCCATAATTTTTCAAAATGTTGTGATTGACCTTTTGTCCATTGTCGAGGTAAGAAACCACGCCGAATTAAATTTTGAACACGGGGAGAGTACCACTCAAAAGGTAATTCCATTAATTCGATGAAGTAGCATCTTCAAATTGTACATTATTTTCGGCTTTGGAAGAAGGAGCACCATGGTAGAATTTGATGGGCTTTGCACCGCCGCTACGTACCTCTTTGACCACCATACCCTCGATCTTATTAGAATGGATCGGGGTCAGGGTCATAGTATGTACATAGTGGTTAATCTTCTCGTACATCAATTTATATTCTTCGTTCTTTTCATCTTTGAGAGAGATCCTGAATTGCGGCTTCTTCCGACTTATTGTCGCTGCTTCTTGCTTGATCTCTTTTTATTCTTCAGAACTATCTTCCCAATCAACATTGATGGCTGGTTTCCTCTGTCCAACTGTCTTAACGTCTCTACCACGACCTCGTCCCCGGCCTCGACCTCGGATGCGAGTTGTGGAGAAACCTTCACCATCTCGCGAGTAAGGGAGTGGTGAGTGTCTCGTTGGACTAGAACTTCGGGTTCTTCGTCGTCCCGAACTTCCTTTGCTTCATTCGATATGGTATCTCTCGGAGAAGATTGCTTTCTTCGGAGGTGCGTAATAAGCCGCATCTTCATGGATTCCAATTTCATGTACGGAGAATGGTTGTAAGTCACCTTTGATGCACTGTTCCCCTCCATCGTAGTATTTGATGCACTGATGTAGGGATGATGGTACCATCCGATTTTCATGTATCCATGGTCGGCTCAGTAGAGCATTGAATGACGTTTTTGAATTGATTATGTGAAATTTCGCAGTTGTCTTTGCCAAGTCACCAGTCTTCATTAGCAGTGTTATTGATTCGAGGGCTCTTTCTCCTTTCTGGTTGAATCCTCTTAATAACATTTGTCCGCTTCGAGCTCGCGAGCATCAATTTCTAAGTATGCTAGCGTTCGAAGATTCATCATATTGATTGATGCTCCTGGATCCACCAATACTCTGGAGAGTGTAAACTTTCCAATTGTAACTGAAATGTACAACGGTTGGTTGTGATCCGTCGTCCCAAGTAGTAGGTCATTGTCCGTGAAGGTAACACCTCGTCGTTCCTTTAACGAGCAAACCTCATCTAAGGAATCTCCGGTCATTTGAGCTAAGCAAATTTCGGATCAAGCAAGGCCTTGATCGGAGCTTCTCTCATCTCCTTTGATAAGATGAGAGCGTCATAGATGCTTAGTTTGGTCGGTAGTTTCCTAAGATGGGCTAGCACGTTGTAGTCCACTTTATTTCCATGTGTCTCGATTTCTTCCCGAATGGGTATTTCTTCTACCGGGTTGGTTCTTTACGAACAACCACTCGCTTTCCTTTGTCCTTTGGACACATTCTCGGAGGTAGAACTCTTCCACTTCTTAAGTTGACTTCGTAATTTCTCCCGAATCTAGTATTGAGTTTGCTGGTGTCTCCTCCCGAATCGGAATGACGAGTTCTTCTCGGATTAGCTTCGAGTCCGAAGGTTCTAACTCTATTGTGATCGGAGCTCCTCGAAACTCGCAAATAGATTCATTACTTCGTCGAACTCTCGTAGCCTCCTTGGTGGATGTCTTCTTTGTCATTGTGATCGTCGAGATTGTGTATGATTTGAGAATTGTTACTTGTATCGGAATCGATGTCCGGATAAGTTGGTTGTCGCTAGTTACGTAATCGTTAGAAACAGTTAAAACGTAGCCAACGCAATAACCCTTATCATTATAAGATCCCACCGGAGTGAGCAGATAATCATATAGAGTCAGAGGTTCGAGGGATTTCTCCCCCGAATCGGAAATAAATATCCTAGGATAAGCAGCCCCTAGTCTAGCCTTTAGAGCCTCGGCCTTTTCTTCTTCATCAATTTTCTTCTTTTCTTCAATCGTCTCTTGTTGAGGTGGTTCTTCTATCGCAAGTGATAATGCCGACTTGACAGGTTTCGAACTCTGAATTGAGGCTCGCACCGAAGTGGTTTGGATACGATCCAAAATCTTCTTCGAAGACTTTGTCCAGGCGGTAGTCCATCCATCATCAGTTGTATAGGGATCTATCGGAACAATGAAATCCGTTGAGATAACATTGACGGAACCTCCTTTCTGGGGTTCCTTCATGTATTCCTTCGGGATCGTTATGTTCCCTTTTCGAAGATTGTCGTTGAGCCAACTTTTGAAGGTAATACAATCTTCTATCTTGTGTCCAAGCATCCAGTGGTAAGGGCAAAAGTTGGGATCACCTTTCTTGTCGACTTCTTCTGGTTTCTTAGGCTCGGCGATTGGAAATCTGGAGTCTTCATCAGACTGCGGAACATTTTCGGCATTGCCTCATTCTTGAATGGATACTCCCTGCTTAGAAGCTCTTTTAACGTACGTTGTGGATGAGGCGGTTGTTCATACTGTTGAGATGACTGATAGCTGTGTCGGGATTGTCGGTAATTCGTTGAATTTGCCGCGGCCGTTCGGCGGTATTTGTATTGGTCGCTTGCCTTTATCGATCGCCGCGACGATCCCGTACTTCTTTTCAAAAGTTTTAACGGGCTTCGTTTGTCTGTTTTGTCGGTGAAACTTAATTTCTTCGCCTCCTCTTGCAAGCTTCCGGCCTTGCTTAACAACTTCTCGAAAGTCTTAAAAGTAAATCCCTTGAGGAGAAGTGCTATCGGGCCATGAATGCTCTTCAGTAAAATGCCAACTGCATGCTGTTCTTGTAGCTGTGGTTCACACTTCATACTTAGATTCCTCCATCGAAGTATGTAGTCCACCAAAGTTTCATTCGGCTTCTACTTCTCTACCACTAAATCACCTATAGCGATGTGGTGCTGAGCTCCGGTAAATTGCTTGATGAAGAGGTTCTCTAATTCTGAAAATGTCTTCACCAAACCGTTTAGTAATTCTGCATACCAATCAAAGGCGATCCCTGACAAGCTGCTGACAAATTGTCGGAAGAGTAAAGCATCACTTCCGCTGGCATTACAACAACTGACACGAAAATGTGCAACATGCTGCCGAGGGTTTCCGGTTCCGTCAATGGTCTTGAACAGAGGTGGTACAAAGCCTTTCGGATATTGGACAGCGTTGAATTCTTCGGGTTAAGGTCTACCCGTCCGAATGGATGTCCCACTCTTTGATTGTGCCAAGGCTTCTCGCACCTGCTGTTCTACCATGCTCTTGATATCCTTTTCCGGAATCATGCTTTGTGTTGCATCATTTTTTAATTGATCATCCCCGTTGACGGATGTAATCTCCTTTCCTCCGTCTACAATGTGAATAACTTCTGGGGGTGTTTCTCTTTGGGGTTGAACCTGACTCTGGAGAGTGGCTAGGGCTGCAACCATCTCTTCCATCCTTTTTGCCATTTGGGGGATCGTATCATCTTTCTCTTGAAGCTGTATCCTCATCACTTCCGGCTCCTCTCTTCTGCGGCTGCAGGAGCACCTCGTGAAGCCGACGAAGCTCGTGTTTCAACCATGTTAATTTACGCATATTCATCATCGATGAACTCCGACGAGTCGACTTCATCTCCGAATTTTTCTTCTCTTTCTCTTGCTAATCGCCGAATATCGCTCTTAGATTTTCCATAGCATCTTCTAATGGTCTTTTTTGTACATCCTTGCAGTTGTCATGCCATAACTGTCGGGTTTCCTTCTCATGAGTCCCCTTCATTGCAGTAGCGCTTTCTTCGGACTCAAGTCTCCTGACGAGACTTTCCTTCTCAGGTTGTTGTTTTAATCTCAATTGTCCGGTAATGGGATGCCATACCATCCTTCTAGCAGCAGAAGGTCCAGGACCGGATGGTCTGTCAGCCAAATGCTGAAAGTTGGTATCCTCCCTAATTTGTAGTCCTGAAACAACGACAGGTGGACTAGCTTTCATTCTCTTATTTGGCTTTTCTGCAGCGATAGCAGGTTTTACTCACAGCCCAAGATGGGACTTAGCTGGCACCCGCCCTATCCTTCTTAAAATCTCTGATACAGGGCATTTTTCTTTCTTTGCTAACTTTTCTATCAGGGTTTGCAGTCGAGCAAATGGCGTAATTCAAGCCCTTTTCTTACGGCCGTCATTGTAATATGCGGGCTGAGGTAATGCAGAAGCAATCTTGCTGACATTTTCCTCGTCCTCTACGGCGGAGAGGGGATGGAACCTACTTCCTCCCAAAAGTGGTATGTATTCAGGCAGCGGTGTATACTCGGGCAGTTCATGGATTTCCTCCAGGAAACCAACTTCGGCAGCTTTGGCCTCTCTAGCAATCCTTCTACTTCTGTTCCTCCTCTGAGTCCGTGTCAGTGGTGGAATTCTCGAGCTGGACCAGATTTCAAAAACAGGGGGTCTCACAGGAAGATCTGTACCCTCCACAGGTTCATCACATTTCTGAATTTCCTTCCCCTTTAGTTTGGCGTAGCCGGGGTAGGTACGGAGACAACTAGACCGAGTGGGAGTAGCAACAATAGTCCTTCGCGAACAATAGTACTCCTCTCGAGCTGGAATCTTTTGCGAGAGGAGGGAATTCATGAGTCGACTCGAGGTTAAACTCAATCAACGGCTTCTCGCTTCCGGTACTTTGCTTGCGAGTGAAAAGAGAGTGACGTCGGGGATTTTGATGTTGGTGTCCCCAAATCCTTGTCCGAATCGAATGATTCCATTATCAGGCAGTTCGTCCTTGAACACAGCCAGATCCAGTCCGTTGACGAAGGTGAAGATCAGTTTTGGGGCTTCCATTTCTGAAGGGCAGATTCCAAGTGTTAGTCCCCGAATCGTGCTTCTTCTTGTCGTAAAACTTATGACGAAAAAGAAAGAGTCCGAACACATTTCTGTTTATCTTAGTGTATTTGTGGTATTAAAAGAAAATTTATTTAGATAATTGTTTTTTTTTTCTAAAAGATTTGTTCATTAGGACGAAGAATTATTAAAAGAAGGAGAGTTGTAGGAAGGGTAAAAGGAATTGATTAGGAACTGCAAAAGGAAGAGAAAGACTTGTAGAAACTTCTCGACCCGCAAGACTGCTCCTAAACTAATACCTATTGGGGGCCCACCCCACCTCATAAATGAGGTAAAAGAATCTCGGAACCTCTCTGTTTAGGGGTATCTAAACAGTGGCTCCTAAATCCGAGAGAATGTTGGCTGTACTTATTCAAGGTAGAAATGAACATAGTATTCCAACGGAAAGAAGGGTAGTTTGATCCACTAGGGACATGGATACGCTACCGATTTTTGAAAGCAGAACTATCTGATTAAAATGGAGAGAGGAATTTTCCCCAGCGGAGTCACCAGAAGTTGTCGGCGAATTTTATATTTTAAATTAAATTTAAATATATATATAAAATTTAGAAAAATAGTATTTGATTTTGAAAATAATTTTAAATTTGAAAATTTTAAGAAATGAAAAATCGAACAGATCTCACATCCCAAATAGATTATATAAACGAGCACCGCATCACAAACTGTGTATCTATCCCGAAGAATAGACACACTGCTTGATAATGGGGCTCAATTAAATAAACTAGAAGATTTGTGACATCCGTTTGGTCTGCGAACCAATTTTATAAGCCGACAAGTTCCCCCGCTTAATGCAAAGAAATTAAGTAGGGTTTATATTACTCGGGTTCTTAAAATTCCCTATAAGGGCAAGCCCTCTATAGTTAATTACTTCTTAAGTGACGGGAATCACTTAAGAAAACTCTCGATAATAATCAATAGTTCTGCTCTCAAGAATCTCAAAGTTTAAGTTTTCAAGGGATTGAATTTTAGAATTTCAATAGGGAATGGATCAAGTTTGGAACATTTTGTTTTAGGAATTCAAAGGAAGAGAGGTAGGAGAAATCACAGATTCGAAGCGAACTTCGGTAATTTCCCGACTATCCATTGTTTGGCTTGAATTTAGGAAAGTCCTAATATTTATTTAATGTTTTGATCTTGCCAATTTTAATCAATTACGACTTATATTCGTATGATGTGATCACACAAATAGCCTCGAAGATGTGAGGGTTTATGTCGTATCGGACGACTACCTCGGAATCCTAAGACCGGTTAGGGCTTAATTTGCAATGCAAATGCCTAACAAAAAGATTGGGGATTTATGTTGCACTAGTGCAAACTACCTCGAAATCCTATGGCTTGGTTATTTAATTCTAAGAAAGTTTTGTGAAGTAGACTCGAGTTTTGCTCGATGACGATGGCCGTGCTCGCCCACCATGCTCCGAGCTCCTCGTTGTTGCAGAGGGCTTAGTTTTAGAAGATTGTAATCAAAAGAGAAGAGAAGAGTTTGGTTTTAGAAATTTTAAAATCCAAGTGTTCTTTATGTTTTAATTAAAACAAATCTTAAAATTGATTATAACAACACCGGTTAAGATCCCACGGTTCCATCCTTCCGGCATCGTTATTTTTATCGAATTCACTTAGTCCAGATGAATTTGCTAAACTCAACTAAATGAGTTCCACACTTTCATTTAGACCGTGGGAAATCCCGTTAGCAACACGTAGGTTACATCATCCAAGGTAGTCCCGATCATCCAACACGACGTTTTAATTTAGTTGTAGTTGTAGTTTTGTTGTTTTGTTTGTGATTAAATTTTGAATTGTTTTATATTTTGAAATGTTGTGGCAGTGAATTTTATCTTGTAATGACTTTTAATTTAGTTTTGGTTTCGAGTTTTAGGGACTATCCTAAAGGTGTGGGTTTTCATGCAACAATTGTTTATCATGCAAGAAAAGTAAAGTGCATTTGCAATAAGGTAAATTGCAAGAAAGTAAATTGCAATAAAATAAAAGCGTACCTGAAGAGTCTTCCATTCATCCCAGGCTGCACTTAAACACAATTTAGAATATTTAAGCATTTAAAACAAGTTCCCAGGTAAAGCTAAGGGAAGGGTTATGGTTTTCTACCAAGTTCCTAATCCTATAGCTAGTCATCTCCTATGACGTCTAGGTTCTTGTGTTTTAGTTTGAGGACGATTTTCTTCTTCAAGGAATAATTAAGTTCAATTGTTCTTATAAACATCCTATCGTATTGAGGAAGTGCTTGAGACGAATCTTAAACATCTTTTCAATACTTCTAGGATTATTTTAAGTCCAAGAGAATTTAATTATACAATGAATAAATGATCCAGGAGTTCAAGTTTTGTTATCTTGCTCAGTGAAGTAATACATTTGAATATCTTATGAGTGAAGTAACACTTCACTTAACACTCTGTTTAGGAGTTATGACAACAAATGTTCAAGTGATTTGTGATTCGACTTAATTTTAATTAATGAATTTAAGTTTGGAATAGTGTTCAAGTTGTTTTAGATTTATTTTTGAATTCTTTATGTCTTAAGTGATGTTATATTTAATTCAATTCAATTTAATTTAATTTTAATTTAATTTAATTTGGTTTAGTTTTAGTTTTAATTTAATTTTACTTATTTAATTTAATTTTAATTTTATTTTAACTTGATTTTATTTTTTTATTTAATTTAATTAATTTAATATGTTTTGTTTTAATTTAATTTAATGTGATTTAATTTAATTTAATATGTTTTAATTTAATTTAATTTAATTTAATTTTATTTTAATTTAATTTAAATTTTAATTTGGTTTTATTTTTAATTTTAATTTAAATTTAAATTTAATTTAATTTAATTTTTTTAATTTTAATTTAATATTTTATTTTTTATGCTTTAAGGATGATTTGATTTTAATTGTTAAAGTAATAATTTAATTGAAATTTTAAAAGGATTTAATTTAAATGTTTTTAATTTTAATTTAATTTAATGATTAAGTCTTTTAGAATTTTAAATTTTGAATTTGGATTATCATTTTAATTAGGAATTAAATATTATTGAGGTGATTAATTTAGGGATTCTTAGATTAAAGAAAAAATTTCTTCCTAATAACATCCCATTTTAATAATTCCAAAATTTTTTTATTATTCTTCCAAGTTTAAACAATTATTTAATTAAGGTTTATTTCAATTATTTTTAAATTATTTGGTAGGTTTCTACCCTTTAATTACCTAAGTTTCAAACATCCAAAATCAACTTAGTATCGAATATTTTACCCACCCTTTTAATTAAACCTAAAATTTTTAATTATAGGTCAAAATTTTAATTACTATTTTGCCCTTTAAACTTACTAATTTCATAACTCACTAAATTGAGCTTGAATGAATTTGAAATTTTTATGTGACTTTACTCATATGTCAATCAAGACATTAGAGGAGAAAATGTAATTTTTCTGTATTTAATTTATTTATATAATTATTTTTGGTGGAAAATAAGAATTTTCAAGGAAAATTTAATAACATGACCAAGGGAAAGTTTCTGTCCTTAAGAAAATTATGGGACATTCCTAATGACCAGAGGACCACTTGGATCAATTTTGGTGATTTTTTTGAATTATATTATTTTTATTATAATTATTTTGAGTTTTGGAGAATTAATTAATTTAAAAATAAAATAAAGGTTGAAAAATGAATTTTATATTTTTCAAAAATCTCTCTGATATCAAGGAAGCCAGAGAACCAATTTTTTATAATTTTTTGATATTTCTTTGATTTATTAGAATTATTTTAGTGGAAATGCTAGAAAATACATTTTTTTAATTTTAAAATTACCTTAGGGCTTTAAAATTTAATATCTCATCATAGAGACTTAAGAAAAATATGGGGTTTGTTCCTAAATGATTAAAATTCAAAATGTGACATTTTGGTGAATTTTATTATTTTTGTGATTTTTTTATTTTTTTAATTATTAAAAATATTAAAATAATGTAAAAAAATCAACTTTTTTGGAAAATTACAATTTTAATTTTCTCAAATTCCCCTGATATCAGAGAGGCTCCAAAACCAATTTGGTGAATTTATGTGAAGTATTTTGAAAATTATGAATTTTTGAAGTTTAATTTTGGCTAAATGGCTTAATCAACCCATTTGATAGGGCTAACCAAGTCCAATTGACTCCAAAATTTTATGGTGGGTTCCTCTGATCCTAAAGGTCAGTAGAGAATTGATTTCAGGTCAATTTGATGTATGATTAGCTCTAATTAATTAAAGCTCCATTTTGGGTGTTTAAGCCAATTAGGGTTATTACAAGTGAGTTAACTCAAAAATCATTTTCCCTAGGGTCCTCTGGTCATAAGAAACATCACCAAATTTTCCTAGAATTTATTTCACAACATGCTAATTATTAGAATTAAAATACTTAGAATAGTGACCTAGAATTGAAAAATCAATAACTCTTCATAGGGGTGGCCTCTGACTTTGGGAAATTCGGGGAATGTTCCCAAATTCGAAGGCTTCAAAAGCCCTATGGTCTCATGCCATGGTGAATTGTATACATGCATGGAGAATTGAAATAGTGCAGAGAGTAAATAAATAATTAAAAATAAAATACTTGGTGAAATTAAATGATTTCTCTTCCACATTATTCTCCTCAGTTCACTGAGCAAGAGGGTATTTTTATTTTATTTTTCTGATTTTCCTACACAAAGTTATGCATTTTTGAAGTTTATGGAATTAAATAAATCAAAAATACCCTAATTTCCTATTTATCCACGCGGCGCCACGCCATCCTCGGCAGCTCCGAAAGGCCATGCGTCGTCTTCTGATTCGGTGACGCCATCCGACTCAGCGCTCCAGGGCCCCGCGGTTCACGTACCATCGCGCTATCCGGCTCAATCCAGTCCGTCCGTTCGATACACGCTCGATCCGACGGCTCCCAGTCATCGTCTACGACTGGTGTGCACCCGTGACAGTCAACCTTCTAAACCTAATTTCTCACTTGATTCCCAACGAATTTTCGTGTTCTTATGCTCTATGGATTCATCTTGAGGAGACGAACACATCCATATGGTAAACATGTATTGAAATTGACTCAAATTAAATAGAGAATCTGTGTAAGCTCGGAAAGAAGAGTGAGTCCATACCTTTTCTCAGAGAAGTGAAGCTTCGATCTGAGAGTTGTGTCACCTTTGATTGGGTCCAAGCAAGCTCCAGATGAAGTCCCTTGGGCTGGTGAATTGTCCAGGTATGATTTCGACCACAGTCGATTACAAAGCTTGGAGTCTGGAACAGATGGGTGGCCTGGAGAGGGGGCTTTCACTTGGGAACTCCTTCTCTTGACCTTGTGCAGTTGTGGGTGAATTTAATTTGAATTTGGCGGAGAGTTGGGAGATGTCCTATTTTGGGTGGAATTTTGGTCGAGAAATTGGGCTCTGTTGATGGGGATTAGGGCAAATTGTCACTGGGGATCAACTGCTCTAAGTGTGGAGAGTGGTCTGGAGAAATTTTGGCAGGGTTTCAGTAAGGTCTTGTTCAGCACCTCTCATGGCCGAGAGGAGGCGAGGTTTAAATAGGAGAGGGTGGAGGGCCTCCCAGGGGGGTTTAAGGCTTGGGATCAGCTGCTTAGGTCAAGGGAAGAATAGCCATGGTGGCCATTGGGCATGGGGCAGCTCAGCAAGGGAGAATTGAATTTTTTGGCTCCTCCCAAGGTCTTGGCCATGGTGTTTTCGGGCGGCCTGGTGGCTGGCCGGCCAGGCACTGGTCACAATCTTGATCAGGGAGGTCAAGGCTTGGCAATGGTGAAGTCAATTGGGTTTGGACATGTGTAAAGGAGTTGGATCAAAATGGCATGGGGGCATGGCTATTTTGGCTCTAAATGGGTCAACCCATCCTTTTGGGCTAGGTGCACCACCCAAGGCCTGGTTTAGGCTGAAGAGAAAGTGATTTGGATCGGCTTGATTAGTGGGGTCAAGTCACGATCCAAGTATAATTAGGATTAAACATGGTTTAGGGGAGACATGGAAATGGTTAATCACCTTAAGGGAATGTGGAAAGGATCTCCTCCTTTTGCCCAATGTGGTAAGGTCACATGTGAACAACTCACATGGCTTGCATGTGGCTTAAGAGTGGCTTCATGACTCACCTTTGGCTTGGGAAAAAGTTTGGTCAATTTCATGAAAAAGGTTTTTAAAAATTTTGGTAATTTAGGGGTGATTTGATGGGATTTGGCATATGGCTTGATTTGGATTTATTTCATCATGGATTTAGAACTTAGGAGATGGTTTTATCAAATGGATGATGATAGAGGATTGTCATGTGGGCTTTGGGCCTTTTGAAATTATTTTTGATGGGCTTTTAGGAAGGCTAAGGGGATGGGCCTTTAGCTTTAAGAATGAATTCATGGATGGGAATTTTGTAGAAGTTTGGGCCAAATAATTGTTGGGTTTGGTTTAGGGATATGTCATGAGTGATTTGAAATGAGTTTTGGAGTGATTTGGGTTTGAATTGGGTTGGATTTGGGCCTCTTTGGTAAATGGGCCAATGTAGGTCAAATTGGGCTAACTTGGGCCAATGTTGGGCTAGGGTTGAAATTGATGTAAAATTATTGTTTAGAAATGTTTATGGGAATGTTTTAAAGAGGTTTTGACTTTGTTTGGGTTTTGATTTTGGGGTTTGGGCTTATTTGGGTTAGGTTTGGGTTTAGGTCCAATTTGGGCCTTTTAGCTTTGGGTTGAATTTGAGTGGGGTTTGGGTCCAAATTTTGGGCAAATCATGTTAGTGTTTTTTGTGGGGATGTTAGGGAAAATTTAGAAAAGGTTTGGGGTCAATTGGAGTTAAATTGGGTTAGTTTGGGCTAAGTTTGGGTCATGGGTCCAAATTGGGCTTTAAGGTCAAAAGTGAAATTGGATTCAAATGTCAATCAAATTGGACTTAGATTTGGTCTAGATTGATATTGTGGATATTGAATTGAAGTTTAGAATTGAATTGGACCAAAATTGGGGTCAATTGGGTAGGTTTGGCTTGACATTGGGTTCACTTGGGTTAAGAATGGGCTAAATTGGGGGTTTTGGTAAAAGTGGGGTAAATGGACAAAATTGGCCCATGGTGTAGTTGGACAAAATGAAATTGGGAGTATTTGGGATTTTCTGGAATTTTCTAGGAATTTTCTGAATTTTTGGATTTTTGGGTCAAGAGGGGCATTTTGGGTATTTGGAGGGTATTGGGGGTATTTTTTGGAATTTTGGGTATTTTTGGCTATGAATGATCAATTTGAGTAATGTGGGAATGTTTGGGATTGGTTTTGATAAATTTTGGGTATTTGGAGATTTTTTGAAAAATTTGGGTAATTTCAAGGGTTTTGGGTAGGCTAGGCGGGTGTAGGGTCCCGGGGTCAAAAATTGAAAATTTAGAAAATTAAAGATTGGGTAAATGTAAGTGGAATGAAATCATTTTGGTTGAGCCATGAAGCCATATCAAGCCCACATGAGCCATGAAGGGACTCATTTAAGGCATTTACTATGCTGTTCCTAACCCTCTTAGCCAAGAGCTTAGGGGTTAAGGACCATCCATGTGAATTACCTCCATGAGTCAGGAGGTCAAGTTGGGTATGGGTGTGGTTTTAGGAGGCGTGTAAAAGTATAGTGTATGAGTGTGGTGTGTGTGTAAGTCAGTCCTTCACCAGACCAGGCCACCCAGGGCAGTCCTAAGGCCAAAGAGTCCTATAGGAACTCATCCTTTAAACTTCCACATTTGATTTCAACCCTCTAGGTGATTAGGGATTTACAATCAAGTTTGTGGAGTTTGCAGGGAGTTAAGAGGTGATTTTTTTTTTGAAATTCTAAAAGGTGGGTTCCACTTCTTGTCCTCTAAGATAGTCAAAGGAAAAGCCTAAGGCTAGATCCTAAGTACTAAAGAGAGAAGAGAAGACCTCATCAAAAAATGAGGTCAACAGATATGATACGTATACTTGCATAGTACCCCTAGTGCGTAAAATATTTTCGATAAAATTATATTTGTATACACTAGTCGCTATTATTATCTATTACATATATTTGAAAGCATTAATTATTATATTTGTCATCAACGGAGCGTGGGTCAAGTTTTTGGCACCGTTGTCGGGGATTGAATTTTTTGTACGCATATATATAGCATTGGGTCACACCGCCGGCGCCCAAATCCAGAGACTCCCGCAATTAATTGGCACGATAGAGCGCCACCGACGACCTATCTTGAGCCGCTGGCGCGCAAAGTCGGTGGAATTCAAAATTTGAGAGTTTTAGCAAAATTTTGAAGGGATACCAATGGAAACTCTTGGGATTTTGTCCCGAATTCTTAAATAACTGATTTTGGACGAGATAGGGGGGCTCTCTTGCATTCTATTGCTCTCTCTTAGTGTTTTAGTGTGTGTTAAGTGTTTCCATTTGGCATAATAAATTAGATAACTAATCCATATCAATCCGCACATCATATTCTCATTGCAAGAAGAAAGATACTTTTCTCATATAATATCAAAAACCTTTCAAATACTTAGTTTAGTGTGTCTGTTAAATAATTTTGTTTTTAAGTTATTAGAAGTAATTGTAGTTTAGTTAATTGTTACTGTTTTCTGCATAGTAGTAGTAGAAGTAAGTGCTGAAATTTAAACGTAATTAGAGTATAGGATTTCGGTGCTTTATTATAACTTGTAAAACTTTTACTTTACTTCAACTTAAAACCTCTCTGTGGGATCGATAACCAGGACTCCACTAGAGCCCTGCATTACTTGATACGATACGTATACTTGCATTGAGCACGTGGACTTTACAAAATCATTATAAATATATAAATTTGAGTTCATAAATTATTACATATATATAAGCCCCTCACCTTCAAGTTTTGGGTGCCATTGCTGAAGTTTAAAATCTTCTTACAGTGGTAACAAATTCTTGCATTTAATTACATTAAATTAAAGTCCCCGTGTGTCAAGTTTTTGGCATCGTTGCCGGGGAGGTAACGGAGTCAAAGTAAAAAAAAGTATTTGTGTTATTGTATATGCGTAGTAGTGGATCTATAGGTTTAGTGCCTTACGAGTCAGAGTTAGTGCGTACTATCAGAAAAATTAGAAAACAACAAAAGCAAATCAAAAATCATTGCGAAATGATGAATATTCAAGATAATCAGAGAAATCATATTGGAAATTTATCAAGAGCTTTAAGTGATTAAACTAAACCAACAATAGATGAAATTCATATAACTATTCAAAATCCTGATGTTGCTGCTAATTCATTTGAACTAAACCTGCTATTATCTAAATGGTACAAAATAATCAATTCAGAGGAACAGCTAATGAGGATCCAATTTTACATCTCGCTAGTTTCTTAGAACTGTGTGCTACTTTAGAATATGATGGAATGTCTAGTGACGCTGTCAGACTTAGACTTCTTCCTTTCTCGTTAAGGGATAAAGCTAAGGTGTGGTTAAACTCCTTAGCTCCTGGGTCTATTAGAACTTGGGGAGAATTATATCAAAAGTTTCTATTAAAATGTTTCCCTCCATCTAAGACTACTAAGCTAAAAAATGATATTACATCTTTTTGTCAGTTTGAAGGAGAGTCAATATATGAAGCTTGAGAGAGATTTAAAGAACTTCTTATGAAGTGCCCACATCATGCTTTACCAGATTGGTTAATAATTCAAATATTTTATAATGTATTAGTGGGATCATTGAGATCTATTATAGATGATGCCGCTGGTGGATCATTAATGTCAAAACCTTTTGATGAAGCATATACATTAATTTAAGAAATGGCTACTATTAATTTTCAATGGCCCTCTGAACGGGTAAATCCTAAGAGCGTAGCTAGTGTTCATAATTTAGATATGATGACTATGATAGTTTCTCAAATTACACCCCTTTCTAAAAAATTGGATCAATATGGAATGAATTATTCTCAACCACCTCAAGTGTTGTAGGAAAATTCATTTGGACAGATAACTGAATCTCAAACGCCTTATGAGACTTTAAATGCTATTAATAGACCTAACAATCCTTATTCAAATTATTATAATCCTGGTTGGAAGAATCACCCAAATTTTAATTGGTATAATAGCAATGTTAATGTTAACCCACACTGGGCTAACAATTCTATGAAGCCAATTGGAAATTCAAACAATTAAGGAAATACTAATTTTAGACCATCTTATGTCCCTGGATTCAATAGTAACTTAATATTTAACGATAAGAAGTTATCTACTGAAGAAATGATTCAGAATATGGTAAATCAATTACAAGCTCAAGGTGTTGCTATGAAAAATATTGAAAAATCAATTAGGACATATTTTCACTGCACTTAATAATAGACCTTCTGGAACACTTCCAAGCAATGTGGAGATCAATCCAAAAGATCAAAATAAGGAAAAACTTAAGGCTATTCAATTAAGGAGTGGAAAAGAATTGGAAACTAGAGTGCAAAAAAAAGCTGAACTAGAAAAGGAGAAGGTGGAAATTGAAAAAGGTTCAAATAAGATTTATCCAGACTTGGATTATCCTCTTGAGCCAATGAAGATAACTGTTCAAAAACCACCACCTCCGTTT
Organism: Papilionanthe hookeriana x Papilionanthe teres; assembly: GCA_022702705.1. NCBI lineage: Eukaryota > Viridiplantae > Streptophyta > Magnoliopsida > Asparagales > Orchidaceae > Papilionanthe > Papilionanthe hookeriana x Papilionanthe teres. The sequence goes on from CM040421.1 coordinate 174,674,954, forward strand.
CCTCAAAGATTAAAGAAAAAAAATAGGGATAACAGATTTAGACATTTTTTGGAAATCCTTAAGAAATTAACGATAAATATTCCTTTTGTTGAAGCATTAGAACAAATGCCTGATTATGCTAAGTTTATGAAGAATATTTTGAGAAAGAAAAGAAAGTTTACAGATCATGAAACTGTTGCACTTAGCAGAGAGTGTAGTGCAATAATTCAGAAGAAGCTTCCTGAAAAACTTAAAGGTCTTGGTAGTTTCACTATTCTGTATGCTATAGGTGAAATTTTTTTCGGAAAGGCTTTAAGTGATATGGGAGTGAGTATTAATCTTATGTCTTTATCAACTTTTAAAATGTTGGGAATAGGAAAAATTTCTCCTACATCTGTGACTCTTCAGTTGGCCGATCGTTCCATTACTTACCCAAAAGGAGTGGTGGAAGATGTGTTAGTAAAAGTGGATAAATTTATCTTCCTATGGATTTTGTTGTACTCGATATGGAGGAAGATAAAGAAATTCCAATCATTTTGGGAATACCATTCCTTTCTACTGGAAGAGTGGTAATTGATGTTCAAAAAGGAGAATTAACAATGAGAGTTAATGATCAAGAGGTGACTTTTAATATTTTAAAATCTATGAGTTATCCCTCAATGGAAAAAGATAATGAATGCTTTAGGATGGAGGTCTATGATTATCTGAGAATCTATCATTTCAAAAATATATTTGAAAAAGAAGAAGAATATAAAAAAAATATTTGAAGAAGAAATTAAAGATAATGAAAATTTAGATAATGGGAAGAATGAAGATTTGGAGTATGTTCAGGAGAGATTCAAAATATTAGACATTATGGAAGGTGGAAATAAAAGCTTAATTCTATCTTTCATAAAACCTCCTGAACTTGAGATGAAAGTTCTCCCTAATCATTTAAAGAATATGTTTTTAGGAGAATCTTCTACCTTGCCAGTTATAGTATCTTCAGAGTTAAATGATTATCAAGAATAGAAATAGTTAGAAACTTTAAAAAGATACAATAAAGCTTTTAGATGGACTTTGGCATATATTAAAGGAGTTAGTCCTTCGATTTGTATGCACAAAATTTTATTAGATGAAGAACATAAACCGAGAGTTGATCCGCAAAGGAGATTGAATCCTATAATGAAAGAAGTAGTCAAGAAAGAGATTTTAAAATGGTTGGATGCTGGAATCATTTCTCCTATTTCGGATAGTGCTTGGGTAAGTCCAATACATTGTGTATCAATAAGGGAGGAGTGACTGTTGAAGTAAATGAAAATAATGAAATTATAACCATAAGACAAATTAATGGATGGTGAATTTGTATTGACTAAAGGAAATTTAATGCCGCCACCAGAAAAGATCACTTTCTTCTTCCTTTTCTCGATCAAATGCTAGATAGTCTTGCTGGACACAAGTACTACTGTTTTCTAGATGGATATACTGGTTACCACCAAATACCTATTGCTCCTGAGGATCAAGAAAAGACAACATTTACTAGACCTTATGGAACCTTTGCTTTTTGAAGAATGCCTTTTGGACTGTGTAATGCACCTACAACATTTCAAAGATATATAATGTCTATATTCAGTAGTATGATAGATAATAGAATAGAAGTTTTTATGGATGATTTCTTTGTGTTCGGTACTTCAATTGAAATTTTTCTGGAAAACTTAGCAAAATTTTTGGAGCTTTGTGAGAAAACAAATCTAATACTAAATTGGGAGAAATGTCAATTTATGGTTACATGAGGAATTAAGCTTGGGCATAAAATTTCTGAACATGGTATGGAGGTTGACCCTGCTAAAATTAGAGTAATTGAGAGATTACCGCCACCCACTACTGTGAGAGAGGTGAGGAGTTTCTTAGGACATGCTGGATTTTACAGACGATATATTAAAGATTTTTCTAAAATTACTAAACCTTTGTGCCAACTTTTAGAAAATGATAGAAAGTCTGTTTTTAGTGATGAATGCTTAGTAACTTTCGAATTATTAAAAGAAAATTTAATCACTACACCTATAATTGCTTCACCCGATTGGGAGAAACCATTCGAACTGATGTGTGATGCTAGTGATTATGCAATCGGAGTAGCATTGGGGCAAAGATATGATAAAGTTTTCAAAGTTATTTACTATTCTAGTAAAACTTTTAATGAGGCTCAAATTAATTATACCACAATAGAAAGAGAATTATTTGCTATAGTATTTGCTTCTGAAAAAATAGATCTTATTTAATTGGAACTAAAAGAATTGTGCATAAAGACCATTCGGCTATCAAATATTTAATGCAAAAGAAGGATGCAAAACCTAGACTCATTAGATGGATACTTCTTCTGCAAGAATTTGATTTTATGATAGTTGATAGAAAGGGAACTGATAACCAAATAGCTGATCATTTGTCCAAAATAGAAGATGATAAATTATCTGAATTTGAAAAAGAGGTATAAAAACTTTCCCTGATGAGCAACTTTATACTATTTTGGAAAGAAATTTACCTTGGTATGCTAATATTGTGAATTATATTGTAAGTGATATTGTACCACCAGATTTAACAAGGCAACAACAGAAGAAGTTTAAATATGATGCAAAATTCTATTTTTGGGATGAGCCCTATCTATATAAACAATGTAAGGATCTGATTCATAGGAAATGTGTGCCACAAGAATAATCAAATTTGATTATTCAACAATGTCATGATCTGAATTTAGAGGTCAATTTGGTGTTGATAAAACTGCTTCTAAGATTTTACAATCTGGAATGTATTGGCCTACTCTTTTTAGAGATGTTTATAGATATATTAAATCATGTGATCAATGTCAGAGAGTAGGTAATATATCTAGAAGAAATGAAATGCCTCAAAATTATAATTTGGAAGTTGAAATTTTTGATGTATGGGGATTATATTTCATGGGATCATTTACTCCTTCATTTGGAAATCTATATATATTGGTTGCTGTTGAATATGTCTAGAAATGGATTGAAGCTGTTACTTTACCAAGATGTGACGCTCGGAGTGTTTCAAAATTTTTAAAGAAAAATATATTTACAAGATATGGAATGCCGAGAGTGATCATAACTGATGGTGGATCCCATTTCAGGAATAATCAAATTAAGAGAATAAGTGAGAAGTATGATATTATTCATAGAATCTCTACTGCTTATCATCCCCAGACTAGTGGTTTTGTAGAAGTATCTAATCATGAAATTAAAAGAATATTGGAGAAAACTGTGGATAATTATAAATTAGATTGGTTTGCTCGATTAGATACTGCTTTATGGGCTTATAGAACTGCTTTTAAAACTCCTATAGGATTGTCTCCTTATAGACTACTGTTTGGTAAGACTTGCCATTGACCAGTTGAATTAGAGCATAAAACATATTGGGCGATAAAAAAGTTAAATTTTAATTTGAAAAATGCTGGAGAGAAAAGATTTATGCAATTAAATGAGTTAGAAGAGATTAGAAATGCATCTTATAACAATGATAGGATTTATAAAGAGAAAATGAAATTATGGCATGATCGGAAGATATTGAAAAAGAACTTGGAATTTGAATAAAAAGTTTTATTATACAATACAAGATTGAAGTTATTTCCTGGAAAGCTCAAGTAAAAATGGTTAGGACCTTTTACAGTTGTAAAAGTTCATTCTTTTGGAGCTATTCATATTAAATATCCTAATACTGGAAAGATTTTTAAGGCTAATGAGCATCGATTAAAGGCTTACTTTGACGTGTTCCAACCTATTTTCAAAGACGTTTTAATGCTGAGTCATCTCGATTAACTGAATGGTTTGTCGGGCTGACGACGTTAATCCAAGCGCTTTATGGGAGGCAAACCATATGTATCTTTGTGGTATGTTTGCTTGTTTGTTGTAGTTATGCTTTTTAGATAGTTATTCTGAATCCTAATTACTTCTAATTACTTAAAAATTTGATAAATGATGGATCGAATCGAGATATTGGAATATTTTGGATCAAACAATGTTCGGTGAAAGTTTTTTACCACTGGCGCCGCCGGCGCCCTATCATTTTTACCCTACTGAAGTTGTCTGTTTGAGCACTGCTGGCGCCTTATCAAGCACTGCTGGCACCCTATCGAGCGCCACCGGCACCTAAATTTTGCTTGACGGTTTTTACGTTTAAAAACACGAGTTTTGGCAGTTTTTGGCGGGATCTTCGTCCTTATAACTCCCCAAACTCCATTTTTGACTTCTTAACTCTAGAAAAATTTAAACCACCAATACCAATTCAATTTTTATGAATTCTTATGCCATTGAAACCTCTCGATCTCGCATTTGCAATAGAAGGAAGTTCATAAGTTTCGAAGCGCAGCGTTTGTTCTACAAAATGATGATGAAAGTCGGATTATCAAGGAAAGGGGCTTCATAAATCAATGTATGGATAATCTTACAACTAGAACTGAAGAAATTATTAAGGAGAGACGTTGGGAAGTCCTTTGTTTCACTATCGCCGTCGTTGTTGTTCCTGTCATGTAAGAATTCTATGCGAATCTTCACGGGATCAACCAAGGGTTTGTATTTGTGCATGGTAGATTCGTGCAATTCACTCCTACACGAATCAACGATCTCTTCATGATTGAAAACATTCATATTTGTCATTTTTCTAATTTCAATTCCATGAAGGATAATATGAATGATGTGTATCGATATTTAACGGATGAGAATGAGGAATGGGAAATCAGGGAGAATGGATATATTAGTTTCCCATCTGCATCTCTCAATCCAGTATCGAAGTAGTGGCATTACTTCATTTCGACAAAATTGCTTCTGACGTTGAAGATAAGCAAAGTGACCAAGAAAAACGCCATTTTGAATTTCTGCATTCAAACTGAAAGGCCAGTTGACGTTGAAAGGCCAGTTCCATATGAAAGTTGGGAAAAGGTTATTCTTCCATGGAGGCCTATTAATCCAACCAATCTCTACAACAACCAGATAGTTGAGATGAGGATGACATGAATCTACTTACTGATCAATAGACATAAACTTCACAGCTGATTTAACCCTAATTTTCTGAAGGTTCCTGAATTATATTATAGAGGATCAAGAAATTGGAGAAAGAGGTACGAAACGTTATGAATGCAATCAATAACATTTCTGATTTGTTTGATCATATAGATTGGAGAATGAAAGAGCAGTTCGATCACACTGGTCGAATTGAGATGAGATTGATCAATCTGATGAAGAAGAACGCGGCGATTGCGGAGGAATCATGTGACAAATTTCCATCTCATCCATTCTATAACTTATTTGTGCATCAGCAATCAATTGGAGACATTAGAGGAGAGGATAGTTTTGAAACTGACATGAAGTAATTTGATGGATTCTACTTATGTATGTTGTGTGTTTAGTTTTCTTTGCTTAGTTATGTTTGGTTTGTGTAGTATTCGCTTTGCTTTGAACTTGGATTTGGGTGTTCTTGCTTTTATTGTGTGCTTAGATATTAGTGCTTGCCTATCGTAGAGTACTTGCTACACTAAATATCTAAGAATAGTTGGTTTGAATGAACTTATTTGGTCTGTTTGATGTAACTTGGATTTTATATATATAAGATTATTGTGCATTGTTTCTGTGAAGAAATATGTTAATTATTGCTTATGGAATGATATAAATGCTTATTGAAGTGTTAAACATCATTGTGGATGTCGAAAAGATCGAAATTATGAAAAAATTTTTAGACCCAGAAAATATTTTGGACTGGCACCACCGGCGCCCAAATCCAGATAGTTTGGTCATTATATTTAAATAGAGCGCCATCGGCGCTCGAACCTAGAAATAGGTCTTAAACCCTGGATTTCACGATTTTTGTCCTGGGACCCTGATACACCTAAAATATATAGTATTTTTATGCACATTTTTATACCAATTTATAATGACATTGCACTTTAAGGGAAGATATTTTGTGTTTTTCTTGCAAGTATGATGAAAATTGATGGTCATGATGAAAGGAGCAAAATTAGATCAAATTTGGAGCAAAAATAATGAAAAATCAAAATTTTGGCACTGGCGGCTAAGCGGCGTGACCCGACCCGCAATTACGCAGTAAATTAACTTCCAAAAGATGGCCAAAAACTTGACCCGATTTATAAATAGCGGCTAGTGCGCAAAATCTCAAATGATATAAAAATTAGAAAATATTTTACACACTCGGGGTATTACGCAAGTATACGTATTGTTTCAAGTAATATAGAGTTTTCTATAAAAACCCCAGTATCGATCCCACGGGGAAGTGAATTAAGAGGTATTTAGTTAATTTCTAGTCTACTACTAATAGTCCTTAGTTTGGAATGTCGATTAAAATTGTGTTTTATATAGCAACTACTCCTAAATGTAAGTGTTAAATGTAATAGTAACTATAACTAAATGCAAATAATAATTCTAAAGATAACCCTTTTTGGATGAATTGGTTTGGAGAATTTTGAGATATTAAAAACGACTATTCTTATGTAATGAAATAGATAATGTATAGGATTGAGATGCATTTAATATTATATGTGCCAAATAGGATCAATCCTATTCTTTACCCTTTGGTCCAGGCATAAAGAAAATTGACTAATCCTATGCTTGGTTACTGAATCTGCGGCTAGGCGGGGAGGATACCGGCTGCCACTTCGGAGCTCCCACGTTCCCCTCGCCTGAGGGCTAATATCTACACTTCAGCACCCAAACGATAGGACCGAATTGAGGATTTTAGCCTGTCACTCTAAAATCTCCAATTCTACGCCCGATAATTATATTTCCCTATTTATTTGCATTCAATCCTCATGAACTTCACCATCCATAGAATTTAAATGTGGTTCCACATTGTTGAGAATTACACCACCCATTTGGGACAATGCAATTACAATGAATTTTAACACTACAATGGGCCCTTATTGCAATGTAAATGAAGTGCAAGTAAAAACCATCACATTTATAATTAAATTTACTTCTACAATGCATCACAAAATCCTAAACATGATTTCTACTCATTACAAAAGAAAAGTAAAATGAAAACAATGGCATAATCTTCTTATGCCACTATTTTCAAAGAAGAAGAAAAAGTAAGAGAGATACGTCACAAAGCATGAAGAAAACACAAAGGAAACTTCATTTAACAAAAGCAAATCCACTAAATAAATGTTTACAAAATTATAAGATAATGAAGAACAATACTTAGCTTTTTCTCTTTGAAAGAAAGATGAAGATCTCTCCCATAAAGACTCCCGGTAATCCATGCAATGCTAGCGAAATCCCTTACAAATTCTCTAAAAAATATCCTCTCCAATCTCTCCAAAAGGGTATAAATCTACATTTCTACTCTTAATCTAAGAATCCTAAACATTCCTCTAAGTTTTTCTCTCCTTTCCTCTATTATTTCTCTAAAATCTACCCTTTCTAACACAAATTTTCCATTTTTAAAAAGCATGGACGAATTCCGAAGAGTTTCCTTAAGCACCCCTTCTAAAAAGCATCCCACTACGTCGAATATTGGCCCAAAACCGCCAAAAGTCGGTTCATGGTCGTCCGGGCCGCTGTCGGCGGGTTCGAGGCCACTGTCGGCGGCCTTTTTGGCCATATTTCGGTGGTCTCAGGAAAATCTCGCAGTCGGTGAGATTGATCTCACCGTCGGTGAGCAGGCTGCTGCGCGGCTCCACCATTTCGCTCCGTTTCAACTCTGTTTCACCCCATTTTAGTTGCGTTGCGTTCGTAACAGATAGCCCTACAAAATAAGCATAAAAATAACCTTTCTTTAAAGTGTAATCTCATTCAAAAATATGCAAGAAGTGTAAAAAAGATTAAGCATCGAAAGACTTATCGAAAGGTGTCAGGGCAGAATTTAATTTCTTGCTCGTTTTTGCTCCAAATTGCACCGTTTTTGCTTCCTTTTGCTCCAATCACCATTTCTTGTACCTAAAACCAATAAACATACAAAATACCTTCCTTTAAAGTGTAATATCATTAAAAAATAAGTAAAATGATATATCAAAAAGCGTATATATTTTAGGCGTGTCACGGCGCTGGGCCGGCGCTTAGCCGCCACAGTTAAATAATCAAAATCTTCATGTATTTGGCACCAATTTCAAAGGGGATGGGATGCAACTCTTGGTGGTAACAACCATAACTTCCTTTGGGTGGCAAGTTTGAATGAAGGGGTGCATTCCTTGGTAGATACTTTGAATCTGGACACATTTTGAAGAGACACCAATGCACCTTTTGGTTTACTATTTAAAGAGAGTCTTAGAAAAGATTAGGGGAGGCTTTAGGAGGCTCTTCCACTGCGTTTTGAAGGGGAGGCTTTAGGAGGCTCTTTCACTGCATTTTGAATTTTACTTCCATTGTTCTTCCACTGCATTTTAACAGTTTTTATTAAGAGTAGGAGTAGAGAGTAGAAAGGAGAAAAGGGTCAGAGTGAAGTCTTCTTCTTCCCACTTCTTTTCTTTCTTTTAGTTTAGTTTTTATTGAAGTCTGAAGTCTGTATTCTGAGTCATCGGAGTTGGGAGACTTGCTATGAGGAGTAGTTTAGTGAATAGTGAAAGTTTCAGAGGAACTTCCTTAGTCTTGTGGAGAGGATTTTCAGATAATTGTTTACTTTTAGTCTTTTTATTAATACTTGCTTTCGTTTGTTATTTTTCTTATTGTTTTTAATTTCAAATCAATGTGTTTTTATATTTTTCCAATGCATTCTAAGTAGTTCACTTTACATTTTTCTTTTTTAAATGGATAAGTAATTAATTTATAAAGAATTGTTGCAGAAAGTATAAGTGTTTAAAAGTTGGAAGAAGTTGTGAAGATTGATTCTGAAACCTTTGTTTACTTCTTAATTTGGCTTGTTAAGTTGTAGAATTTCTTGAGATTATGCAAGATCCAATGCGGCATTGTCTCATAAAAGTTAGTAAGAATCACATGTAATTATATGGGTGAGAATTGTAGTCCATAAAATTGAATGTAATATTAGAAGATATTTTTATGAAAGGGAGTGAAATTAGAGGATTTTAGAGTGACAGGCTAAAACCCCCTAATTTGGTTTGAAATTTTGAGTTTTGTTATGAGAAGTTAGCCCCTAGGTGGTGGGAATAGAGGGAACTCTAGAGTGAGAGACTGGTATCTTCCCTGCCTAACCATGTTAGAAATAATAAAAATTTCAAATTAACCTATGTTCTTTATAGAACCAAGTAAGGGTAAAGAACACATTTGCTTCTATTTGTCACAACAAATTTAAATACTTCAACAACAATACTTTAAGAATTATTACTACTTCATAAAAGGAAAGAAAAGATATTCTAGTTAGTAGTATTTTACATCCAGTGTTATTTGTTATTATAATTTTAATTTCATTGCTTAACATTTTTTTAAGGAAATTTTAAAAGACAAATCAACTTTCAAAACTTTTCAAAATCAAGACATACTTTTTCAAAAACAATTAAAGAAAGTAAAAAGATAATTTTCCGATTTCTTTAAAAATTTTCATATTTTCCCTGTGGGTTCGATATCCCGGGACTTAATCGGAAAGTCCTATATTACTTGATAAACGATATGTATACTTGCGTAGTATCCCATATTATAAAATCATAAGTTTCATATCTAAATCATCAGCGCATTTACCGGATGGTACCAAGTTTTTGGCGCTGTTGCATTTATCAGGGATCAAGTTTTTGGCGCCATTGCCGAGGAAAATTAATTTAAATTACATTTTAAAGAGAATTAAGAAATTTTAAATTTTTACTTTTCATTGTTTTTATTAGTGTGTTGTGTTTTGTTTTGTTTTATTGTTGTATGCGTAGTTCAGGTTCTGAAGGACTTATGCCTTACGATTCTGAATTAGAAAGAACTATCAGAAAAATAAAAAAAATTAAAAATAAAGAAAAAGATAAAAATATTCAAGAAATGGCAAATCATTAAGATCAAAATGTTGGCATCCATCAAGAATTAAGACCTTTAAGAGATTTTGTTAACCGTACAATAGATGAACTTTGTGCTAGTATTCAAAACCTTGCTGTAGCTGCTAATTCTTTTGATCTTAAACATGCTATTATCCAAATGGTGTCTAATAATCAGTTTGGGGGAGCAACAACTAAAGATCCTAATTTGCATCTTGCTAATTTTCTAGAGTTGTGTGCTACTTTTAAATATGTTGGTGTTTCGAATGATGCTATTAGACTTAGACTTTTTCATTTCTCACTAAGGGATAAAGCTAAAATGTAGTTACATTCGTTAACACCTGGATTAATTAGAACTTGGGGTGAACTGTCACAAAAGTTCCTTGCTAAATATTTTCGACCATCTAAGACTGCTAAGTTGAGAAATGATATAACATCTTTTTGTCAGTTTGAAGGGGAATCAATATATGAAGCATGGGAAAGATTTAAAGATCTCCTTAGCAAAATTCCACATCATGCGATACCAGATTGGTTAATAATTCAAACTTTTTATAATGGATTAGTTGGATCTCTTAGAGCAATCATCGATGCTGCTGCTGGTGGATCATTAATGTCTAAACCATTTTTTGATGCTTTTGCTTTAATTGAAGAAATGGCTACTAATAATTTTCAATGGCATTCTGAAAGGTTAAATCCTAAAAAGGTAGCCAGTGTTTATGAAAATGATGCTTTTACAATGTTAGCAAATCAAGTTGCTGCTGTATCAAGGAAGATAGACCAATTTGGGATTAATTTTTCTCAGCCAAATCTCATGATTGAAGAAAATTCATTAGGCTAAATGGTTGATTCTTATTCTTCACAAAAGACTGTGAATGCTATAATCAAACCTAACAACCCATATTCCAATTATTATAACCTAGGTTGGAAGAATCATCAAAATTTTAACTGGAATAACAAAAATCAGGGTGGTGTTAATCAACAAAGGGGGAAAACCCAAGTAAACCCATTGGGGAATTGGAACAACCAAGGTAATAATAATAATAGATTAACTTATCCTTCAGGTTATAACAATGCTTTAAAAAATAAGGAGAAGAAGTTGTCTATGGAAGAAGTAGTATCACATATGGGAAATCAATTACAAATTCAAGGAGCAACCATCAGAAATATTGAAAATTAATTGGGACAAATTGCAAATGGCTTAAGTAATAGATCCCAAGGAATGCTTCTAAGTAATACTGAAGTGAATCCAAGAGAAAATAATAAAGAACAAGTGAAGGTAATTCAACTGAGAAGTGGAAAAGAGTTAGAAGGTAGAGTTCAAAAAGAAACTGAAGTAGAGAAAGAAAAAATTAAAAAACTTAAAGAGGACGCTCCAAAAGGTTTTGAAAGACCTATTTCTGCACATAAGGTTGATTTAGAAAAACCACCACCTCCATTTCCTCAGAGACATTGTTAACAAAAGTTGGATAAGAAATTTTCAAAATTCTTGGAGATATTGAAGAATCTTACCATTAATATTCCATTTGCTAAAGCCCTAGAACAAATGCCAAGCTATGCAAAATTTATGAAGGATATTCTTAATAAAAAGAGGATGTTTGAAGAAAATGAGACTGTTGCACTTAGTGAGGAGTGTAGTGCGATAATTCAGAAAAAGCTTCCTGAAAAACTTAAAGATCCTGGTAGTTTCACAATTCCATGTGCAATCGGAGAAAGATTCTATGGAAAAGCTTTATGTGATTTGGGTGCAAGAATTAACCTTATGCCTCTATCAATATTCAAAAGACTGGGACTAAGAGAAATAACTCTAACTACTGTAACTCTGCAATTAGCAGATCGTTCGATCACATATCCTAAAGGAGTTATAGAAGATATTTTGGTAAAAGTGGATCAATTTATTTTTCTTGTGGATTTCATTGTGTTAGATATGGAGGAAGATAAAGAGATACCCATAATTTTGGGGAGACCTTTTCTAGCTACGAGTAGAGCCATGATAGATGTGCAAAAAGGGGAATTAACGATGAGGGTTATTGATCAGACTGTTACATTTAATATTTCAAAATCGATGAAATATCCTGCTAGAGGTAAAGCAGATGAGTGTTATAGGATGGATGTTATTGAATATTTAAGTGAATGTCATTTTAAGTCAACGTATGAAGAGAAAGCTGAAAGAGAAGAATTTAAATATAAGCAAGAAGAGGAGTTATTTGGTTATGAAGATTTTCAAGAGGAAGATTTAAAGTTTGCTCGTGAAAGTTTTGAATTGTTGGAGATGACTGAAAAAGATAAATCTTATGGTCCATAAATAGAAAAACCTCCTGAACTTGAGTTAAAAATGCTTCCAGATCATTTGAAGTATGTTTTTCTAGGTGAATCCTCAACCTTGCCTGTTATAATTTCCTCTCAATTAACTGAAAAAGAAGAAGAGAGTTTGCTTGAAATTTTTAAGAAGTACAAGAAAGCCTTTGGATGGATAATTGCTGATATTAAAGGAATCAGTCCTTCAATTTGTATGCACAAAATTCTTATGGAAGATAATTGCAAACTGCAGGCTTATCCCCAAAGGAGATTAAATCCTATTATGAAAGAAGTTTTTAAGAAAGAAATTTTAAAATGGTTGGATGCTGAAATTATCTACCTATTTCAGATAGTGCATGTGTTAGTCCTATTCACTGTGTTCCTAGGAAAGGAGGAGTAACTGTGACTGTTAATGAAAAGAATGAAATGATACCAACAAGAGAAGTTACAGGGTGGCGAATATGCATTGATTATAGAAAAATAAACCTTGACACAAGGAAAGATCATTTTCCACTCCCTTTTCTAGATCAAATGTTGGATAGACTAGCTGGGCATAAATACTTTTGTTTTCTGGATAGATATACTGGTTATCTCCAAATTCAAATTGCTCCTAAGGATCAAGAGAAAACTATGTTTACTAGTCCTTATGGTACGTTGGCTTTTAGAAGAATGCCCTTTGGTTTATGTAATGCCCCTGCTACATTTCAGAGATTTATGATTCCTATTTTTTGTGATTTAATTGAAAAAGGGATTGAAGTTTTTATGGATGACTTTTCAGTGTTTAGGATTTCGTTTGAATCATGTTTAGAACATCTATCTAAAGTTCTAAAACGCTGTGAAGAAACTAATTTGATCCTTAATTGGGAAAAATGCTAATTTATGGTAGCAGGAGGAATTGTTTTAGGACATCGGATTTCAGAAAAAGGTTTGGAGGTAGATCTTGCAAAAATTCAAGTTATATCTAATTTATCTTACCCAACCAATGTAAGGGGAATTAGAAGTTTTTTAGGACATGCTGGATTCTACAGGCGTTACATCAAAACTTTTCAAAGATTACAAAACCTTTATGCTGTTTACTGGAAAAGGATGCAATTTTTAATTTTGATGATGATTGCCTCAAAGACTTTGAAACATTAAAAGAAAAATTAATCACTGCACCTGTAATAATTTCACCAAATTGGGAAAAACCTTTTGAATTAATGTGTGATGCTAGTGATTATGCTATTGGTGTTGTTTTGGGTCGGAAATATGATAAAATTTTCAAAGTAATTTATTATGCTAGTAAAACTCTTAATGAAGCTCAAATTAATTATACCACTACTGAGAAAGAGTTATTAGCTATAGCATTTGCCTTTGATAAATTGCGATCATATTTAATTGAAACTAAATGTGTTGTGCATACTGATCATTCTGCTATTAAATACTTAATGAAGAAAAATGATGCAAAACCGAGACTGATAAGATGGATTCTTCTTTTGCAAGAATTTAATTTTGAGATAATAGCTAAGAAGGGTTCTAATTATCAAATTGCTGATCATTTGTCCAGGCTTGAAATTGAAAAAATCTCTCTGTGCTATTGAAGAAATTAATGAACATTTTCCTAATGAAAAACTGTTCACTGTTAAAGAATGACATGTTCCGTGGTATGCAGACATAATAAACTTTATTGTTAGTAATATTATACCCTATGGTTTGACATATCATGAAAAGAAGAAATTTCTGTCTGATGTTAAGACTTATTTTTGGGATGACCCATTTTTATATAAATAAGGAAAGGATCTTATAATTCAAAGATGTGTACCTTTGGAAGAGACTTATGAAATTATTCAAAAATGTCATGATTCTGATTATGAGGGACATTTTGGAAGTGATAAAACTGCATATAAAATATTACAATCAAGATTTTATTGGCCTACAATTTTTAAGGTTGTGAATGTTTATATTAAAAATTGTGATAGATGTCAGCGTGTAGGCAATATTTCTAGAAGAAATGAGATGCCCCTCAATTATATGTTGGAAGTTGAAATATTTGATGTTTGGGGACTTGATTTTATAGGACCATTTACACAATCTTTCAGAAATGTTTATATTTTGATAGCAGTAGACTATGTTTCCAAATGGATTGAAGCTATTGCTTTACCTCGATGTGATGCTCAAAGTGTTGTAAAGTTTTTAGAAAAAAATATATTTTGTAGATTTGGAATACCAAGAGTAATCATAACTGATGGGGGAAGTCATTTTGGAAATGCGATTATTGAGAAGTTAGCAAAGAAATATCATATTAATCATTGCATTGCTACTGCTTATCATCCACAGACAAGTGGTTTGGTTGAATTATCCAATCGTGAAATTAAAAGAATTTTGGAAAAAACTGTTAATCCAAATAGAAAGGATTAGTCAATTAAACTAGATTATGCTTTGTGGGCCTATAGGACTGCTTACAGAACACCTATAGGAATGTCCCCATATAGGCTGATTTTTGGAAAAGCTTGTCATTTACCTTTTGAACTTGAGCATAAAGCATATTGGGCTATGTCGGCATATTTTTAGGTTGTGTGTTTTATTTTGAAAAGGGGTCGCCTGACAGAAATTGTCGGCGAATTTTTAATTTAATTTAAATAAATAATTTGAAAAGTAGTATTTGATTTTGAAAATAATTTTAAATTTGAAGATTTTAAGATATGAAATCAAACTAATCTCACATCCCAAATAGTTTATATAAACGAGCACCGCACCACAAACCGTGTATCTATCCCTAAGGATAGACACACTGCTTGATAGTGGGGCTCGATTAAATAAACTAGAAGATTTGTGACATCCGTTTGGTCCGCGAACCAATTTTATAAGCCGACAAATTCCCTACTTAATATGAAAGCATTAAACAGGGTTTATATTACTCGGGTTCTTTAAAATTCCCTATAAGGGCAAGCCCTATAGTTAATTACATCTTAAGTGACGGGAATCACCTAAGAAAACTCTCGATAATAATCAATAATTCTGCTCTCAAGAATTTCAAAGTTTAGATTTTTAAAGGATTGAATTTTGGAATTTCAATAGGGAATGGATCAAGTTTGGAACATTTTGTTTTGAGAATTCAAAGGAAGAAAAGTAGGAGAAATTACAGATTCGAAGCAAACTTTGGTAATTTCCCGACTATCCTATTGTTTGGCTTGAATTTAGGAAAGTCCTAATATTTATTTAATGTTTTGATTTTTTCAATTTTAATTAATTAGGGCTTATATTTATATGATAGAATCATACAAATAGCCTCGAAGATGTGAGGGTTTATGTCGTATCGGACGACTACCTCGGAATCCTAAGACCGGTTAGGGCTTAATTTGCAATGCAAATGCCTAATGAAGAGTTGAGGATTTATGTTGCACTAGGCAAACTACCTCGAAGTCCTATGGCTTTGTTATTTAATTCTAGGAAAGTTTTGCTGAAGTAGACTCAGGTTTTGCTGATGACGATGGCCTTGCTGCCCACCATGCTCCGAGCTCCTTGTTATTGCAGAGGTTTAGTTTTAGAAGTCATAAATCAGGGGATGAGAAAAGTGTTTTGGTTTAGAGAAAATCTTAATTTCCAAGTGTTTTCAGTATTTTAATTAAAATAAATCTTAAAGTTGATTATAACAACACCGGTTAAGATCCCACGGTTCCATCCTTCCGGCATTGTTATTTTTATCGGATTCACTTAGTCCAGATGAATTTGCTAAACTCAACTGAATGAGTTCCACACTTTCATTTAGCATCGTGGGAAATCCCGTTAGCAACACGTAGGTTACATCATCCGAGGTATTCCCGATCATCCAACAGGACGTTTTACTTTAGTTGTAATTGTAGTTTTGTGTTCTGTTTGTGATTAAATTTTGAGTTGTTTTATATTTTGAAATGTTGTGGCGGTGAATTTTATCTTGCGATAACTTTTAATTTAGTTTTGGTTTCAGTTTTAGGGACTATCCTAAAGGTGTGGGTTTTCATGCAACAATTGTTTATCATGCAAGAAAAGTAAGTGCGATGCGATTAAATAAATTGCAATAATATAAATTGCAAGAAAGTAAATTGTAATAAAATAAAAGCGTACACTGGAGGGTCTTCCCGTCATCCCAAGCCGCACTTAAAACACAATTAGAATATTTAAGCAAGTTCCTAGGTAAAGCTAAGGGAGGGGTTATGGTTTTCTACCAAGTTCCTAATCCTATAACTAGTCATTTCCTATGACATCTAGGTTCCTTGTGTTTTTGTTTGAAGACGATTTTCTTCATCAAAGAACAATTAAATTCAATTGTTCTTATGAGTATCCTATCATATTGAGGAAGTGCTTAAGACAAATCTTAAACATCTTTTCAATATTTCTAGGATTGTTTTAAGTCCAAATGAATTCAATTATACAAATGAATTAATCGTCCGAGGTTTAGTTAAGTTTTGTTATTATCTTACTCAGTGAACTAGGATGTTTGAATGTCCTATAAGTGAAGTAACATTTCATTTAATATTCTGTTTAGGAGTTATGACAACTAAAGCTTTCGAGGGTAAATTTGTGATTTAGTTTGAATTCAATTAATGGGTTTAAATTTGGAATAGTGTTCAAGTTATTTTAGATTTATTTTGAATTCTTTATGTCTTTGGTGATGTTATATTTAATTTAATTTAATTTAATTTAACTTAATTTAATTTAATTTAATTCTATTCAATTTAGTTTAGTTTGATGTTAACTTAATTTAGTTTGATTTGATTTAATTTTAATTTAATTTGATTTAATTTAATTTAATTTAATTTAATTTAATTTATTTAATTTAATTTATTCATTTAATTTAATTTAATCTTTAATTTAATTTAACTTAATTTAATTTGATTTTATTTATTTAATTTAATTTGATTTAATTTAATTCATTTAATCTTTGATTTAATTTGATTTAATTTAATTTAATTCAATTTAATTTACTTAATTTAATTTAATTTTTAATTTAATTTTATTTTTAATCTTAATTGAAATTTTAAAAGAGTTTAATAATTTAACTTTAGTTTAATGATTAAGTCTTTTAATATTTTAAATTTGAGTTATCATTTTAATTAAGAATTGAATATTAATGAGATGATTAATTTAGGGATTTTTAAATTAAAAAATAAATCTCTTCCTAATAATATCCCTATTTTAATAATTCCAATTTTATTATTCTTCCAAATTTAATCAATTATTTAATTAAGGTTTAATTATTTTAAATTGCTTAATGGATTTCTACCCTTTAATTATTTAAGTTTCAATCATCCAAATCAGATTAAGATCAAATATTTTACTTGTTAATTTTTTATTAAACCTAAAGTTTTAATTAAGGATTAAAATTTTAATTACCACTTTACCCTTTAAGCTTAATAATTTCATAACTCACTAAATTGAGCTCAAATGAACTTGAAATTTTTATGTGACTTCACTCATATGTCAATAAAGACATGAGAGGAGAAAATGTGATTTTTCTGTATTTAATTTATTTATATAATTATTTTTGGTAGAAAATAAAGATTTCCAAGGAAAATTTAATAACATGACCAAGGGAAAGTTTCTGTCCTTAAGAAAATTAGGGGACATTCCTAATGACCAGAGGACCACTTGGACCAATTTTGGTGATTTTTTGAATTATATTATTTTTATTATAATTATTTTAACTTTTGGAGTGTTAATTAATTTAAAAAAAAATAAATGTTGAAAAATGAATTTTATATTTTTCAAAAATCTCTCTAATATCAAGGAAACCAGAGAATCAATTTTTGCAATTTTCTGATTTTTTTATGATTTATTATAATTATTTTGGTAAAAATGCTAGAAAATACATTTTTTATAATTTTAAAATTACCCTAGGGCTTTAAAATTTAATATCTCATTAAATAGACCTAAGAAAAATATGGGGTTTGTTCCTAAGTGATTAAAATTCAAAATGTGATATTTTGGTGAATTTTATTTTTTTGTGATTTTTATTATTTTTAAATTATTAAAAATATTAAAATAACATTAAAAATCAACTTTTTTAAAAAATTGAAATTTTAATTTTCTTAAATTCCCCTAATATCAGAGAGGCTCCAAAACTAATTTGGTGAATTTTTGAAAGATATTTTGAAAGTTATGAATTTTTAAAGTTCAAATTGACTGAGTGGCTTAATCAACCCATTTAGTAGGGCTAACCAAGTCCAATTGACCTCAAATTTTTATGGTGGGTTCCTCTGATCCTAAAGGTCAGTGGAGAATTGATTTCAAGTCAATTTGATGTATGGTTAGCTCTAATTAATTAGGGATTTATTTTGGGTGTTTAAGCCAATTAGAGTTGTTTTAAATGAACTAACTCAAAACCTATTTTTCCTAGGGTCCTCTAGTCATAAGGAACATCACCAAATTTTCCTAGAATTTATTTCACAACATGCTATTTATTGGAATTAAAATACTCAAAATAGTAACATGAATTTGAAAAATCAATAACTTTTCATAGGGATGGCCTCTGACTTTGGAAAATTCAGGGAATGTTCCCAAATTCAGAGGCTTCAAAAGCCCTATGGTCTCATGCCATGGTGAATTGTATACGTGCATGGAGAATTAAAAATATGCAGAGAGTAAATAAATTATTAAAAATAAAATACTTGATGAAATTAAATAATTTCTTTTCCACATTATTCTCCTCTCGTTCACCGAGCAAGAGGGTATTTTTATTTTATTTTTATGGTTTTCCTACACAAAGTTATGAATTTTCCAAGTTTAGGGAATTAAATAAATAGAAAATATCCCTAATTTTCTATTTATCCGAGTCGGCGCCGCGTCAACCTCGGCATCTCCGAATGCACACGCGTCGCGCTCCCATTCGACGCCGCTGCTTGAGTCAGCAGCCCGGGCCCCGCGGTTCACGTACCATGGTCCGACGCCATCTGAGCCGTCCGTCCGCGCGTGTATTGAATGGACGGCATCCGTTCATCGTCCCCGAGCGTCCTCACCCAAGAGCCGTCCATACTAAATCCCTAAGATCTCACTCGATACTCGATGGATTTTCGTGTTCTTATGCTCTATGGATTCGTCTTGAGAAGACGAACACATCCATACGGTTTATGTGGGATGAAATTTACGCAATAAAAATGGAGAATGTTCAGAAGCTCGGGAAGAAGAGTGAGGCCATACCTTTGCTCAGAGAAGTGTGGCTTCGATCTGAGGGTTGTTTCACCTTCGATTGGATCCCAGCAAGCTCCAGATGAAGTCTCCTGGGTCGCAGTGAATTTCCTGGTAGGATTTCAACCACGGCTCGATCACAAAGCTTGGAGGCTGGAGCAAGCTGGGTGGCCTGGAGATGGGGCTTTTGCTGGTGGACACCTTCCCTTGTTCTGGTGAAGGTGTAGAACCAATCAATTTGGGAATTGGCTCACTGTGGAGAAGTTTCCTGGTTTTGGGCTTGGATTTCAACTGCGAAATTGAGCTCGCGGAGAAGAAATGGCGGGGGATTTCGGTGGGGATCAAGTGCTCGTGTATGGGGAGTAGTACGGAACAATTTTGGCGAGTTTCCTTAAGGTTTGTTTCGGCACCTCTCGTGGCCGAGAGGGGTGGTGTTTAAATAGGAGAGGGTGGAGGGCCTCCCAGGGAGAGTTAGGGCTTGGGATCAGCTGCTTAGGTCAAGGGCAGAACAGCCACAATGGCCACTGGGGATGGGGCAGCTCAGCAAGGGAGAATTCCAAAGTTGGCTCACATGTGAGCTCTCGGCCATGGTGTTTTCCGGCGGCCTGGTGGCTAGCCGGCCAGGCATTGGTCACCCTCAAGGTCAGGTGGGTCAGGGCTGGGACTTGGTGCAAGCAATTAGCAATTGCCATGTGTAAAGAGCTTGGATTGAAATGGAATGGGGGGAAGACCATTTTGGGTTCAAATGAGTCAAACCATGATTTTGGGCTAGGTTCAGTACCCAAGGCCTGGTCTTGGGCTGAAAAGGATCACTTGGGTCAGCCAAGAGAGAATGGTGTGGTCTCCATCCATGATGAGGTGGCTAAGCATGGTTTAGTGTGTGACATGCTTAAGGTAAAAAAGGGTTTAAGAAGGATTAGGAAAGGGGACCCTCCTTTTGCCATTAATGGCTTGATCACATGTCAAGCCTTCCATGGCTTCATGTGGCTTGTCCATGGCTTGCATGGCTCACCTTTGGCTTGGGAAAAGTGGAGTCAATTTCATGGAAATAGATTTAAGAAAAATTTTGGTATTTAGGGGTGATTTGGCATGAAGCTTGATTTGGAATTATTTGATGATGGGATTAGAACTTAGGGAATGGCTTTGATTAAGTGGATGGCAAATGGAGATGTCATGTGGGCTTTAGGGTAGATTTTGGGCTTTTTGAAATGGTTTTAGATGGGCTTTTAAGATGGTTTAGGAAAGTGGGCTTTTGAATTTTAAAATGGATTTTGGGATGAAATTTTGGTAAAGGCTTGGGCCAAATAATTGTTGGGTTTAGCTCATGGATGTGTCATGGGTGACTTGGAGCAAATTGGGAGTGATTTGGGTTTGAATTGGGCTAAATTTGGGCTCTTTTGGTGAATGGGCCAATATAGGTCCAAGTGGGCCAAGTTGGGCCAATGTTGGGCTAGGGTTGAAATTGATGTAAAATTAATGTTGAGAAATGTTTATGTGAGTGTTTCAAAGAGGTTTTGACTTTGGTTGGGCTTTGATTTTGGGGTTTGGGCTCATTTGGGTTAGGTTTGGGTTTAGGTCAAAATTGGGCCTTTTAGCTTTGGGTTGAAATTGAGTGGGGTTTGGGTCCAAATTTTGGGCAAATCATGTTAGTGTTTTGCTTGTGGGGATGCTAAGGAAGATTTAGAAAAGATTTGGGGTTAATTGGAGTTGAATTGGGTGAGTTTGGGTTAGGTTTGGGTCATGGGTCAAAATTGGGCTTTAAGGCCAAAAGTGAAATTGGATCCAAATGTCAATCAAATTGGACTTGGATTTGATCTATATTGGTGTTGGGAATGTTGAATTTAAGTTTAGAATTGAATTGGACCAGAATTTGGGTCAATTGGGTAGGTTTGGTTTGACATTGGGTTCACTTAGGGTTAAAATGGGTCAAATTGGGGGTTTTGACAAAAGTAGGGTAAATTGACAAAATTGGCCCATAGTGTAGTTTAACAAAATAAAATTGGGAATATTTGGGATTTTCTGGAATTTTCTGGGAATTTTCTGAAATTTTGGGATTTTGGGTTAAGAGGGGTATTTTGGGTATTTGGAGGGTATTGGGAGGTTTTTTTGGAATTTTTGGTATTTTTGGGTATGGATGATCAATTTGAGTGATGTGGAAATGTTTGGGATTGATTTTTGGGAATTTTGGGTTATTTAGGTGATTTTGAAAATTTTGGGTAATTTCTAGGGCTTTGGGTAGGTTAAGCTGGTGTAGGGTCCCGGAGGTCAAAAATTGAAAATTTAGAAAATTGAAGATTGGGTAAATTTGAGTGGAATGAAATCATTTTGGTTGAGCCATGAAGCCACGTCAAGCCCACATGAGCCATGAAGGGACTCATTTGAGGCATTCACTATGTTGTTCCTAACCCTCTTAATCAAGGGCTTAGGGGTTAAGGACCATCCACGTGAATCACCTACATGAGTCAGGAGGTCAAGTTAGGTATGGGTGTGGTTTTAGGAGGTGTGTGAAAGTGTAGTGTATGAGTGTAGTGTGTGTGTAAGTCAGCCCCCTCACCAGACCAGGCCACCCAGGGCAGTCCTAAGGCCAAAGAGTCCTATAGGAACTCATCCTTTAAACTTCCACATTTGATTTCAGCCCTCTAGGTGATTAGGGGTCTACAGTCAAGTTTGTGGAGTTTGCGGGGAGTTAAGAAGTGGTTTGAAATTCTAGATGGTGGATCCCAACTCTAGTCCTCTAAGATAGTCGAAAGGAAAAGCCTAAGGCTAGATCCTAAGTACTAAAAGAAGAAGAGAAGACCTCATCAAAAATGAGGTCAACAAATGGACCCCCAATAGGTGTGGTGAGCTGACGGAGCACACCGCGCGTATTGGTGTTGACCGAAGCGATCAACAAAACCAACACAGATGTCCAAGTGACAAACTTAGGACGAAGTAGAAGAGTTTCTGCTGGGGAGTGTCAAGTATATCTCTGAAACTGGAGATTCCTGAACTCTCGCTGGAGAAAGGAAAATGAGGTGAATTCCAAATCACATGATCTAGGGGAATTTCAATTTAGATTTTATTTTTTTTTAGTTTAAGTTTTGATGTGTGAGCTTAGATTTCAATTTGGAGTTTCAATTTAGATTGAAGTTTGTCAAAATTAATTTGAAGGGATTTGATTTGAAATGAAAATTGGAATTTCGTGGTTTTAGATGTAACATCTTCAACCTCAAAAGAAAATCGAATCGATTGGATTGAATCATTACAATGAGGAGAGATCTCAGAGTAATGCGGTATCGGATGTAAAATCCTTAACCTCAAGAGTTTGATTTTGATGTATTTCATTGCAATAGGGAAGGAATCCTAAAGCAATGCAGTCTCGGATGTAAAATCCTCAACCCCAAAAGTTTGAATTTGATGTATTTCATTGCGATAGGGAAAGAATCCTAAAGCAATGCAGTCTCGGATGTAAAATCCTCAACCCCAAGAATTTGATTTTGATGTATTTCATTGCGATAGGGAAATAACCTAAAGAAATGCAGGCTCGGATGTAAAATCCTCAACCCCAAGAATTTGATTTTGATGTATTTCATTGCGATAGGGAAAGAATCCTAAAGCAATGCGGTCTCGGATGTAAAATCCTCAACCCCAAGAACTTGAATTTGATGTATTTCATTGCGATAGGGAAAGAATCCTAAAGCAATGCAGTCTCGGATGTAAAATCCTCAACCCCAAGAATTTGATTTTGATGTATTTCATTGCGATAGGGAAAGAACCTAAAGCAATGCAGTCTCGGATGTAAAATCCTCAAACCCAAGAATTTGATTTTGATGTATTTCATTGCGATAGGGAAAGAATCCTAAAGCAATGCGGTCTCGGATGTAAAATCCTCAACCCCAAGAACTTGAATTTGATGTATTTCATTGAGATAGGGAAAGAATCCTAAAGCAATGCAGTCTCGGATGTAAAATCCTCAACCCCAAGGATTTGATTTTGATGTATTTCATTGCGATAGGGAAAGAATCCTAAAGCAATGCAGTCTCGGATGTAAAATCCTCAACCTCAAAAGTTTGAATTTGATGTATTTCATTGCAATAGGGAAAGAATCCTAAAGCAATGTAGTCTCGAATGTAAAATCCTCAACCCCAAGAATTTGAATTTGATGTATTTCATTGCGATAGGGAAAGAATCCTAAAGCAATGCAGTCTCGGATGTAAAATCCTCAACCCCAAGAATTTGAATTTGATGTATTTCATTGCGATAGGGAAAGAATCCTAAAGCAATGCAGTCTCGGATGTAAAATCCTCAACCTCAAAAGTTTGAATTTGATGTATTTCATTGCAATAGGGGAAGAACCTAAAGCAATGCAGTCCCGGATGTAAAATCCTCAACCCCAAGAATTTGAATTTGATGTATTTCATTGCAATAGGGGAAAGAATCCTAAAGCAATGCAGTCTCGGATGTAAAATCCTCAACTCCAAAAGTTTGAATTTTGAATAGTCATTGGCTTTGCAAAGATTTGTAGTGTTGATTTGAAAAGTGCGGAATTTTGGTGTTTCGAGAATTTCATGAAAATTGTAAAAGACTTTCATGGAAGGAAATAGATTAGGAGGGAATATGTAGATGTTGCATATCCCGTTCAAAAGAGTTAATCGAAAGTTGCTGATTTGGATTGGATATAATTCCTCGCCATCAGATTCGATCCGTGTCAATGGAATCAACCGCTTCCATCCCAGACAAGGGAGAGAGTAGAATGGATTGGATTCCAGATTTGGGAGATTGAATTTGAATTTTCGATTGAGATTTGATTTGAGATCTGGAAGATCGAATTTGAAATTTGGTCTGGATTTGATTTGGAATTTGATTGAAATTTGATTTGAAATTTGGAAAGATTGAATTTGAAATTTGATTGGGAATTTGATTTGGAATTTGATTGAAATTTGATTTGAAATTTGGAAAGATTGAATTTGAAATTTGATTGGGAATTTGATTTGGAATTTGATTGAAATTTGATTTGAAATTTGGAAAGATTGAATTTGAAATTTGGTTGAGGTTTGATTTGGAAGAGAAAACAAGAAAAATTTTATTATCGTGATTTCATTTATTTTAGCACATTTTTTATTATTTTTTGGGTTCGGACCCAGTCATAATTAATTACTTCACGCATGCTTCTAGGGATGAAAAAATTCATTCCTTCGAAACATCAGATAGCGTAATACTTTTTTAAGTATCGTCCATTGATCGGAAGCATATGTCGTTCTCCTTAGCAATTCACTAGCTGGTAGGAGCCTCCTGAGTATACTGCTTCAACCACAAACGGCCCTTCCCAAGTGGGTTCAAATTTTCCTCCTATCTTGCGGTGTGCAAGGATAGGTCTCTTGAGAACGAGAACTAAGTCACCAACTTTGAAGGTTCTTGGGCGGACCCGTCTGTCATGGGCTTGAACCATCTTAGCTTGGTATAGTTCTAAATTCTGTTGCGCTGCAAGTCTTTTCCCTTCCAGGCTTTCCAATTCTTCTAGTCGTAATTTGGCATTCTCTTTTGTCGTGATTTTGTTTGCAACTGCAATTCTGAGTGAAGGAAGCTGGACCTCTAAGGGTAACACTCGCCTCGACCCATACACCGGAGCGTAAGGTGTAGCTTGAGTAGGAGTTACGAAGGTTGTCCGGTAGGCCCATAAGGCTTCTAACAACTTCTCGTGCCAATTTCTCTTATTATCGTCCAAAGTTTTCTTTAAAATTTGAACGAGGGTTTTATTAAAAGCCTCAGCGCGGCCGTTTGCTCTTGGGTAGTAAATTGTTGAGTATCGCCAGTCGATTCCGTGTCTCCCGACAAAATTATTGATTTGCGTGCTTCGAATGCCGACCCATTATGCGAGATGATCTCGCGCGGCACTGCGAAACGGTAGACAACTTGGTTCTTGAAAAAGCGTAGCACGTGGTGTGCTTTCACTTCTCTAAGTGGAACCGCCTCGCCCACTTGGAAAAGTAATCTGTAGCCGCAAGAATGAAACGATGTCCTTTTGAAGATGGTGGTTCTATTGGACCCACTATATCCGTGCCCCAACATTCAAATGGCCACGACGCAATTGTCGGGTGCAGCACATTTGGAGGTTGGTGTAGAACCACTCCGTGCACTTGGCATTGGTGACAGCTCTTGGCGATTTTCATGCAGTCGGTCATCATCGAGGGCCAATAATATCCTAGTCTTTTAATTTTCATTTTCATCTTCAGACCCGACTGGTGAGCGCCACAGAGTCCTGAATGCACCTCTTTAACAATTTCACGGGCCTCGGACCCGCTTAGGCACCTTAGCCACATTTGATCAAAAGACCTTCTGTACAATGTGTTGTTTATTAATGCGTAAGACAGAGTTCTTTTCTTGATTTGATGGGCTAGCGACCTATCGTCTGGTAGCTTTCCTGTTTGCAGGTAATCTACTAATGGTTGTCGCCAATCTTCTGTGTTTTTCGTCCATTGTTGCAACTGATTCTTTTTCTTTTTCGATTTGTGTATTGTGTCTATGTCGAGCCGTGATAGGACCCGACGTCCAGTGAACTGACACTTCCACTGATTCATCTTGCAAACAGGCAAATTCTTTTGCGAGACGGGCTAAAGCATCTGCTAAAGTATTTTCTTTTCTGGAAATTTTGTAGAACGTCACATTTGGAATTTGTTCCAACAACTGTATGGCATACCGGAAGTATTGCTCGAGTCTTGGCTTTAAAATTCTGTACTGTCCGGCGATCTGTTGAATGATTAACTATGAATCCCCGTAGATGTTGATGTCTGTTGTCCCCATTTGAATAGTTAATTCCAGTCCAGTTATGAGGGCTTCGTATTCTGCTTCGTTGTTTGTACATGGTTCTGTTAAGTGGTAGGAGTATCTTAACATCCCCCGCTCCGGTGTTATAAAGATTAGCCCGATTCCTTCCTTACCGGGCACTATCACTTGCGATTCTTCGTCTTTGTGTGCTGAAGATGCTCCGTCGAAATATAATTCCCAACGTCGATCATCAGGGTCTTCTAGGCTCATTATTTGTTTATCTGGCGAATCGTCATTGAGAGGAGATTCTGCCGGCAAAGGGTGTGCTGCGAGGAAGTCTGCTAAGACTTGTCCCTTTACGGCACGAAGAGGCACGAAAGTTATATCGAATTGCAATAATATCATCGACCATCCGGCAAGCCCGCCGGAAAGTGTTGGACGAGTCATCAAGTATTGCAATGGATTAAATTTCGAGATCAGGTTGACCTTATGAGAAAGCATGTAGTGCCCGAGCTTTTGAGCGGCGAAGATCAGGGCCAAACAATGCTTTTCAATTGTGGGATACCTTACTTCCGTCAGAAGTAAACGACGGCTTAAGTAGTAAAGAGCATTTTCTTTACCCTCATCATTGACCTGGGCTAACAGGGCCCCGAGAGAGTCGTCTAAAGCCGCGGTGTAAAGTATCAGCGGTCTACCTGAGACTGGGGCTGCTAAGACAGGAGGTGTCATTAAATATTGTTTAATGTCCTCGAAGGCCTTTTGGAATTTTTCTTCCCAAATAAATTTGGCGTCCTTTTTAACTAGTGCCGAGAAAGGCTGACACCTACCTGACAAGTTTGAGATAAAGCGTCGAAGATATGCCTGCTTCCCTTGAAAAGATCGTAGTTGTTTTAAGGTTTTGGGAGGCGGCATTTCTAAGATAGCTTTAATCTTTTCCGGGTCGATTTCAATTCCACAATGTCGGACAACGAATCCTAAGAATTTCCTGGAGGTGACGCCGAAGGCGCATTTTAAGGGATTCATCTTAAGGTTAAATTGCCTTAATCGTTCGAAAACAATTCTCAAATCATACATGTGGTCTTCCTTTACTTTGCTTTTGATGACCACATCGTCCACGTAGCATTCGACTTGATTGTGGATGAGTTCATCAAAAATTCTTGTCATCGCTCTCTGGTATGTTGCTCCTGCATTCTTCAGTCCAAATGGCATCACTGTGTAGCAAAATACTCCGATCGGCGTTCTGAATGCTATAAGCTTTTCATCTTCCGGATCCATTTTTATCCGGTTGTATCCCGAAGATCCATCCATGAATGAAAATATCTCATGTGTCGAAGCAATGTCGATCATTAGTTCCGGGATCGGTAGAGGGAATTCATCCTTTGGACATGCCTTGTTTAAATCTCCGAAGTCCACACAAATTCCGATCCGACCATTCTTCTTTCGACCGGCACCACATTGGCTAACCGGGTCGGGTATTGTTCTTCACGGACAAATTTGGTGTCTATTAGCTTTTTAACTTCGGCTATGACTTGTTGTTCCATTTCTATACGCATTCTTCTGGGACCTTGTCTGACTGGGATAGAAGTAGGATCCACTCCTAGCTTATGGACTGCGACCTCTGGAGCTAATCCTGGCATCTCATCGTAGTTCCAAGCAAAACAGTCTTTAAATTCCATTAATAACTTGATTATTTCTTCGGAGTCTTCTTTATTGAGTAAGGAGCTAACAAAGGTAGGTCTAGGCTCTTCGCTAGTACCTAAGTTAACTTCCGTTAACTCATCTATTGTAGATTTAATCTCTTCTTCGAATTCTGGTGGAGCGTCTCCAATTTGTAAATATTCAAGTTCTTCTGTAGTTTCCATGCAGTTTTCATTAGACTCGCAAGTGACAACCAGGAAAAATTCAGTATCGTCAACTGATCCTACTGTACCGAATCCGAGACCATGCTTTGAATTGGGTAGACGACCGGAATTATTCCATAATTTTTCAAAATGTTGTGATTGACCTTTTGTCCATTGTCGAGGTAAGAAACCACGTTGAATTAAATTTTGAACACAGGGAGAGTACCACTCAAAAGGTAATTCCATTAATTCTGATGAAGTGACATCTTCAAATTGTACACTATTTTCATTTTTGGAGGAAGAAGCACCACGGTAGAATTTGATTGGCTTTGCACCGTCACTACGTACCTCTTTGACCACCATACCCTCGATCTTGTTAGAATGGATCGGGGTTAGGGTCATAGGATGTACTTTGTGGTTAATCTTTTCGTACATTGATTTGTATTCTTCATTCTTATCATCTTCGAGGGAGATCTTGAATTGCGGCTTCTTCCGACTTATCGTTGCTACTTCTTGCTTGATTTCTTTTTCTTCTTCGAACTATCTTCCCAATCAACATTGATGGTCGGTTTCTCTCGTCCAACTGTCCTAGCTTCTCTACCACGGCCTCGTCCTCGGCCTCGACCTCGGATGTGAGTCGTGGAGAAACCTTCACCATCTCGCCGGAAGGGAGTGGTGAGTGACTCGTTGGACTAGAACTTCAGGTTCTTCGTTGTCCCGAACTTTCTTTGCTTCATTTGTTACGGTATCTCCGGAGAAGATTGTTTTCTTCGGTGGTGCATAATAAGTTGCGTCTTCATGGATTCCAATCTCATGTACGGAGAATGGTTGTAAGTCACCTTTGATGCACTCGTTCCCCTCCATCGTAGTATTTGATGCACTCGATGTAGAGA